>CM073426.1:20005000-21205000 GCA_037114965.1 Monochamus alternatus | reverse complement strand
ATGAAATTCATTTTAAGCAACAAAAATAAACTTGTTAAATGTTAAACTGTAAAAATATTCTTTAATATTTATTAGGTTGAATGCTTTCTAATTTAATTGAGGAATTAGCATTTTGCTGTTTTTTTTATTAATAAAAGTTGATGTACTACCTCTTAAAATAATTGTTTCTTTGTATGTACTGGGTGGTGAAAGATATTTGAACATTTAAATTAAAAAAAAGGTGTTAGCTACTCTGCTAAAATCCACTCCTGAGAAAAGAGGAAAACATAGCCAGGTATAGCAAAGTAGTAAAAAAATTATTAGCAAAATAAATTCATAAATTAAATTTATAAAACAAAAACACTATATTTATTCACTTATACACTTCACATATAACATATAACATAAATACAATCTACACTAATAAAAATTTAAATAAAACAAAACAAAATAAAATAAAACATTGGCGCCCAAAATAAAAATTTTTATATACACAACAAAATCATATCACACATATCATCACAAACAAATACACAAATACATTTACAAATCAGCAATATATATATATGTTAGTTCGTAGGTTTCCGCGGATGTCATATGTGGTTGTAAAATTTCTCCGGGTTTCTTTCCGCGATGAATCTGCATGGTATTCAGAAGAACCATTTGTTTGACAACGTTTCGGTAAAATCTCATTTACCATCTTCAGGTCTTCTTACTTCTGCTTCGCGTTACTACTACTAAAAGTAAGCCGAACGTAGTATATATATATGTTAGTTCGTAGGCTTCAACACGGACAGGAAGATTGGTAATATGCTACCATCAGCCAAAACAAACATACCACTAGAAGACCAAGGAGTATATGAAGTTCCTTGCGGAGACTGTGAGAAGACGTACATTGGACAAACTAACAGAAGAATTCAAACCCGGAAAGAAGAACATCGGAATGCAGAAAAAAGAAAAAACTTCGTCATTAGCTCAACATGTAAAAGACACCGGTCACCAGATTGATTTTGATAATACCAAGGTACTAGCAAGAATGGAGCATAAGGCAAAAAGAATAATTAGAGAAGCCATCGAAATTGAAAAACATCCTCAAAATCTCAATACACGTGACGATACCCAAAGATTACCAACAGCTTGGAAACCTATCCTGGAAACCAAGAAGATCAATAAACCAGTGATACGCAACGCTGAGAGTAGACCAAGCAGAACACAAGAACCCACAGCACCGTTAAACGCAAGACCCGTGACGCGCAGCCATGCAAAGAAAACCACAGACCGGAACGAAAGCACAGTATATAACTTACCAAGTGGACAAACATCTTCCGGTAAGCCGAACGTAGTAACGCGAAGCAGAAGTAAGAAGACCTGAAGATGGTAAATGAGATTTTACCGAAACGTTGTCAAACAAATGGTTCTTTTGAGGACCATGCAGACTTATCGCGGAAAGGAACCCGGAGAAATTTTACAACCATATATATATATGTATATATATACGTATGTTTGGTTAAATTACAATATTTTGAGACCCGTACATGTTCTGTGTCTGTTCTTATGCGGACCACTCTGTATATATATATATATATATATATATATATATATATATACGTATGTTTGGTTAAATTACAATATTTTGAGACCCGTACATGTTCTGTGTCTGTTCTTATGCGGACCACTCTGTATTTATTCTGCATCTACACTTATTGTATCCATTATCCACATTCAGAGCATGACATGTTGAAAAACAGTGCTAACAAATGTCTGAAGTATCTGTTTAGATGATTCATAATTTCGTGGTGGAATGCCGCATGAAAAATGACAAGCGAGTAAGTGAAAGGGGGAGAAGGATGCTAATTTATCACGGCAATAATAAAATGAAGTGTGTATTTTTCAAGTTGTAAGAGTAATTAAACTGTCCGTAGGCTTCTAAGGCAGCGCTCAATCACTTCCTCCTGAAAATCCGACGAAAAAGAACAGACTACTTTAATTTAAAATACAGCACTACAGCGTAACATGTAACGTTCCGAGGCATGAGCAAAAAGAACCACAAAACAAGGACTTTAAAGCGAAATGCTACTGTTATTTTGTGTTGAAAGTCATTAGAATCATAAATTAAGGTAATATCAAAGTTTACAGAATAAATATAAGTTATACCACTCTCTGTAGGTTCTTTGATGTTTTGAGATTAAAACCGTTCCGCCGCACGTACATATTGACGCAAAAATGGCCAATTATGAGGGACTGAAAAAAGTAGTTTCATTGCAATTGGGAAATATTTATATACGAGAAATATTCCAAAAGTGTGATGTAAGGCTGCTTATTGTATAAATAAAATATTTATAGTGTAATAAATATAAATATTATAAAACGATTTTCGGTAAATATATAAAGTTTATAAGTATTTTGGAAGTCGTATATATTGACTTGTAAATTTTAAAATAAAATATATACGTACTCTACTATATAAAAAATAAAGTAGCCATGAGCAAAATTTGCAATAAAATGTGTATTTAAATATTTAGAAAACAACAACAAACATTATATTAAAACTAAAATAGGAAATAATAATATAATCTTTATTGTTTAGATGTTACAAAAGCTATAATATAAGTTTTTACTTGCTCATTTAATGCAACTTTTCTTCGACTTCTACACGAAACTGTTTGTGACATTTGGCGGTCTTGGTGAAATACATTATATTCTTGTTTTATAATTTAATAAACTATTCATTCCTTTCAGTAAAAAGATCTCAGTGATCAGATCTCAAATGAAAGCCCAGGTCAATTTTAAGTACTTAATATTTTTAAGTGATTTCGGCATTTCTATACGAATATTAATTAATTTGAAATTTTGGCGCCAACATAGTTTTGAAATTATTGTTATCAGAAACTCTGCATGAACCAAAAATGCTTGAGTGTAAAATTTACATGACATAATTAAGTACCTACTTACATAATTATTGCACATTACACTTTTTTTAAATAAATACCAGTACAAAGAACTTATTTGTTGGTTTATACAAAAACAATGTTGGTATCGCATTTTGCTATTTTGATTAAGATAATGCTTTTTAGGAGACGTAAAACGATCATTTGAAAAATGTTTGCTTCAAATTCTAATTTCTTCACAGCATTGATCAGGAGTAATATTTGCTGATCTGTGACTTCCAGTAAAACCTAATTGATTCTTCCAAATCTGGCATCTGCAAAGAGACCATTTTTACTTAGTAGTTAAATTTCCTGTAAAAAGTTCAAGAAAACATAAATATGCTTCAAGAAGGAAAAATACAATTTAATCAAAATGTTCATAAAACCAAAGTTTAAACCAAGAGCAAATCCTTAACTCCGTAAACTTTGATAAAAACAAGTCGTTTATAATTTAAAATAACGCTCAAATACAATCTTTGAAATAAAGATTTTTATATTAGTTGATGAAATATAAAATACATACCTTGCTTTATCCTTGGAAATGGAAAAAGGAAAAACCACGTCTTGAGAGACAATTATTCACAGTACTATATACCACAGGCATTTTTAGAAGTAAAATAAACACTAACAGATATTCAAAGTTTTTTGTCTCACATTATATCGACCGCACACAACACGTTACAGTTCTAGCGTCGGCCACCGTGTAGGTGGTTAGGTACCGATGATCCCTGAGACGGGTGAAGAGAGCGGAATTGGTAGGACGGGGCCTGTTCGAAAGTGATACAACTTACATGTTTATTCTGTAAACTTTGGTAATATTGTAACATTTAAAATATAGGTACTAGACGCACGGCGATTTATTTTTCTTTATAGAATTTAAAATTTGCAAGTAGATATACAGAGTGAACCATTAATAATAGGCCATAGACCAGGGACGACATCTTTAGGACACAATATAAAGATATAGCTCAATATTAAAATGTTGTTGTGGAAAAAGATACAGGGTTTTTTGGTAATAAATGGCGTACTTCCCAACCTGTTGTCGTCAAATTTGGCAGGGAAATATTTTGTAAAGAAAATAAATCATAATTTATGTATTAAATCAAGTTCGGCCATGGAGGACACCGTATTAGAAATGCCTGATGAGGAATTTCTTATTTTTTGTTGAGTTTCGTTCTGATTCGATTGACTACAAAATCTTATACGGGCGTCATTTCTACGTAAAAAGGTACACTTGGTAAAATTTGATAAACCATTTTCGAGAAAATTGTACTAAACGATTTCTACTTACGCGCAACTTCAAAAATGCTACAAAATTTATTTTCAGAAAATCAGAAAGAGAAGCTTCGTCTTGCATCTGTTGCACAAACTGTTTTTATATTCTAGATACTCACTATCACGAAGATACGTATTTAACTCAATTGTATAACAAAACGTTTATTAAGGTTTACTTTGCAAAGTATTTAGAAATCGATAGAAGAAAGTATGCAATACACATCCTTTAGAAACGTTAACAACAATACTAAAACCGTGGTTTGTAATAACGTTATTTAAACGTGTGAATGCGAACTACATTAACTTACTTTAAAAAAATGTATCTCCTAGTAAAGTTTGGTCTCTGCACTTTGGGGTAAGCTGTACAATGATTTAGGTAACGATGATATAGATGATGAAAATGATGATAATGACTGTGATATAAATGGTAATGATATGATGATGACGATAGTGAAGATAATAAAGATGCAACGATGATGAAAATGAAAATGATAATAATATAAATAGTGATGATGATGATGGTAATGAAGATGAAGGTAATCATGATAATTAAGGCGTTGAAAACTAGTAAGATGTTTCATAAAAAAATACGTGTCTATAACGTCGCAATATAACGTGTTTTGTACACCAAAAACAAATCGTCGATTTTCTGACGTAACACGCTTTATAATCCAATGACACGTTGATATTTCATTTAAAACACGTATATTTGGTTACTGGGAATATATGCCTGCATCATATATAAATATATTTTCGGGACAAATAAATCATATAATTTTCTTTGCCATATTAAAGTACAGAAATCTGAAATTGTAGCTTTAAATTATTAATATATTCTACACCTTACATTAAAGTTATTAGATAAATTACGAGTATGTACTAAATCATAATAATAATCAATAACCAAAACTTCTATAGCTTACTTCTGAAAGTTGCCATATATCTTCCAATTTCATGTACCAACTTTATGAAAGCAAGTTGAGCTACTTTATAGTAGTATATTATTTCGTACAGAATATGCATGTTGTTAAACAAATATTTTTATAAATTCATACATATACAGGTTTAAATACTTATGTTTAAGTATATTACAATAAATCAAGGGTAAATAATTCAGTAAAAAAGGAAGAAGTTAAACTATGTTAGTTATTAAAAACAGTCTATAATACTGAACTGATTTGAATATTTGGCAATATCATTATTTTATTCCGCTTCTACTTGCTTCGTTATAACAATTTATATTTAAGAACCAAAAATTATTTGCATTATTTCTAGTGCTTATTGTATTTTCGTAAAAAAAGTTTCACACAAATTATGTTATTCAAATATCATTAGATCCTTAAAGTCATTAAGATCTTTACAGAGATACGGGGTTTAGAATTAGAATATGATTAAGACCCTCAACTAGAACTTCTTATCTTTTAAATTTTATTTTACTCCCAAAGTTTGACGGATTCTGACATGCTCCCTCATTAATTACGAGTTGCATAATTAAATTTTGTTCGTGAATAATATTACCGAAGCGCCGTTAAGAGTTTGTATCAAATTAAGACATTTGAAGCAATTAAAATCAACAGAATTTTAATTATTAATCGCAATTATTAGATTGTAGAAATAAATATTTTCAATAAGTAGACAAAGAAAAATAAAGAATCATAATAACATTTTCAGAATTCGTCAAGAAACTAACTTCTGAAGTAATACTTCTAATGAACAAGCCAGTTTATAACTATATCAAGAAAAATAAAATGTAGACCATTTAACATGAAACTGAGAAATAGAAACTTATTATATAAGTAAACAATGAAGAACAGTTTTAGAATTCGACGCGAAACGGACTTCTGACAAATTGCGTATGAATATACCTAGTTGTTATACGAGTAGATAAACTTAAATACCTAATCAGTGCTGATATACTTATAGGATGTCCGGAATATGAGTGTCTTTGTTTTACTGCATAATAAATTGCACCAAACAAAAGATAATGAACTTAACATTTTGTCTTCTCTGGTCCATAGTATTACAATCATGACAGCAAACAGGTCTTGTATTGTGGCATCATCCCAGACTTATCTGCCAAGTGTTTCTACATAATATTCACAGGTATTAGTAGTACGCATGAGTGTTTGTATCAAGGTTTGCAGTGTTGCCAACACTTCTCGATATTTTCGCATCACATCAAAGTATGATACGGTATGCGATTACGTAGGGTGTGGATGTGGGACTTATTTTTTCCTAACCATGTTCGCGACGCAACCTAGTTCCGTTCGGATATAAATTTCTGGAACTACCTACTTTGACTCTATACGAGACGCAGTTACATATCGAAGTTTTGTTAGAAATCTGTACGCAGCTTTACCTTGTTTCTCGTGTCAATGTGTGTCCTGGCATTTGCATTCTTTGCGCATCACCTTAAAGGAGAGAACGCACTATGCGGTGTCGCGGTCTAAGCTGTTTTTTTGCGACGAACCGTATTTATCGACTGTTTCAAAACGTATTCAATGGTGACGTCACTAATTATTGCATCAAGAAAATGTATGGTTTCAAAACGTAACGTCATCAAACATATGTTTCTCTTTGATATCACCTTGACACTTTTTAATTATTGTTTATACTAGATTTAACATAGAAATTGATTTTAGCAACTGTAAACCAAAAACAAATGTCTAACATGTTTATATGAGTGACAGGTTTATGAAATTTAGATAGAAAAGTAATTGGATTATGCTTCTGAATTATATAATTCAGGATGTCTAAAAATATGTTTAAATTTGCAGGGGTACATACAATAGTCCACAAACAACTCCTTTTTAAATAAACAAGAATAAGATGTGTCAAAATAACAACCATTTTAAATATTAATCTAAAAATTTAAATCACATCGATTTTCAAATCTCCACTTTTTAGGCAACTGCTGCATAGACCAATAGCAAAGCATCTAAAGAGTTCAAACACGGTTTAAACAGCGACGTGTGTGACGTCACTGGTTCAACGCAAAAATATTATGTTTTGATCCGGGTTGAACACATTTCGTCGCAAAAAACAGCTCTAGATGCATCGCAGACCGTTCTGTGTCGACTTGATCACTGCCTTTTATAAAATCCTTCGCGTATGTCGTTCTCTATGTGCTTCCCACTTGTTCTATTGTACTATTTAGGTATCAAAATATGTTATGTGGAAGATGTATTTTTATTAGCTCTTTTATTTGACGCGAAATTCTCCAAAAAATTAGGCAAGACCGTGATGTAGGCAAGTGCAGTCCTCGACTTTCTAGTGCAAACGTGTACTTTAAAATCATTAGACAATTCTCCACTAAACGAGAACAAGACTAGCATGGTCCGTGATGCGCCTAGACTGCCACCACATAATGAGTTTTCTCTTTAAGAAGCTCTACAGACCACTAATGGTACGAGCAGCACATTATGATAATCGCTGTTCTACTGTTTACAAAAATTGCATATAAATTAAGTTGAAAGTGTTTTTGCTTAGTCTTAATTGAACTTTAGTTTGCTATTTTGTAACGCAGTGTTACATTTTATATTGATATTTTAACTGTGTTTATAGAAAAGCTATTGATCTTAACAATTTTTTTTTTCATAAGAAATTTATTGTTGCTTTTATTCAGATACAGATGCCCTTTCATTATTGGCTCTCATATTTCGGGCACCATATGTAAATATATTTTTTTGTGTATAAAATAACTATATTTAAACGCAACGTAAACTCTGTGTTACTTTCAATGGTTTTAAAGCTTCTTTCTTAGCAACATCTGGTGTACCTCAAGGATCTAACCTTGGGCCACTCCTTTTCATTGTGTCTGTCAATGATTTATCTATATCACTAAAATTTAATCACCTGTCTTTTGTCAACGATTTAAAACTGGTTTTTAAATATATTTCTATTGACAATTGCTTAAAATTACAGAAATGTATAGATTTAGTTGAGGAATAGTGTTCAAAGAATTAGTTACTATTTACTGTTTTATTGAACTATAACATCAACGCCATAATCTATGCTGTACCATAACATTATGGAAGAAAAACCAATTAGATACATGGCTAATGCTGCTACTACATTTGTAAACATTTTATTATAAGAATGTAATCATATTCTAATGATATTGCTACTCTAAAATGCATCTATTCTTCATTAGTGAAATCAAATACCTATTGTCAAATATTGTAGTATTATTTGGTACTCTTTAAACACTGATATATTTATTTTATTCGTGAATGTCGTAAGTCATTTTATTTACATTTCAGTTTTGGAAATTGTTTTTGTATTTTAATATGTTTCAAATATATATTTCTAGTTTTACTGATATATTTTTAAGGCTATAGTTCATTTTGTCTAGATAGATTCCTTTTGCCCAAATCAATGATTCTTTTTGCCTACTAGGATGGCGTAAAAGGAATCAAAATCATATTTTAAATTCTTATCAGTTTTAACATTCTTTATTAAAAACATCAACTTCAATGAATTAAGAGCATTCTTTAGATATTGATCTAACAGTAAACAGATGGTTGCAATTGCACTATGCATCAATTTAAAATAAAGTGGTTCTGGCTATCCAAGTCTCCTCGACACAGAACATTACACTGCTGATTCTTTTAAAATTTCCATTGTTAAAACCAATGCCATTTTATTTCACTACAAATTATACCTTACTTCCAAACTTGTATTCAGTGAAACAGAGTGTTTTGCTTGTCGGTAGTACTTAAAGGTAATATAAAAGTTTTTCGTCTTTAAATAATTGGTTAATAGCTTAGAACGTAACGTTTTCATATACCCTTGTTCATAATATTTGTTAACTTTATGCTCGGCTTCTGATTATGTCAGACGAGGCCCCCCTTCAAAACTCTAATCTGGCCGACTGTTTTGATTTAATCTCAATCAAGAATGTCATGAACGAACAGAACGCCGCAGGTAATTGCACAGAGAAACATAATTAGTAAACTACCAGCGCATATGATGAGATGAGTTCCCTACACTGTCTGTCTTTCTCTGTCAACATACTTCTATACCTACAACTCTCCTTCCAGATACATCTTTACGCTCTGTGCAGCCATTGCTGAACAATCAAAACAGGGTTGAATATGTGAATTCCCAGTAATTTCTACAAAGCACTTTTAGAGAATATCACGAAGTGGCTGACATCTGTTGATAGATTTCGGAACTACCGTAGAGGTGAACAACAAATTACTTGCATAATAGATGTGTGAACTTTTGACCAGTCTATTTATTTTTTCTTTACAAATAGTACCTACCAGAATAGATTGAAAATAGTATAATTTTATCTTGAATGAAGGAAAGTGCAGAATCTGCATAAAACAATTTGTAATAAATCGGTGGGGTGAACAACAATCCAACAAATCACAAAATGAATCAAATCAATTCAGACGTCTTACATCATGCTTGACATTAGGCAATTGTCTTTATTTTCAACGTAATTTTCGATATTTAGTCGCGTTAAAATCAAAAATTTTTTGCAATTTTGTGCAATATATAATGCAAACATTTAGTGCTGTATATAGTTTTATTACTCTCAGTTGCAGTTTCTTAAATATTTTGATAAAAAATATAATGAATTATTCAATTGTTCGTATTACGTAAGTCGTCTGAAATCTTGACGCGAGTATAATTATAATTATAGTTAACAGTAACTGTGCAATGTGAATTTCCTTGCAGGTTGAATGCAGGAATACCTTTAGGGACAGAATCTTCACTAGACACGGTAGTGGTGGTGGATATAGTTTGTTGCTTGGTCTGAAGAACCTGTATTAAGTTTTTTCCATTTTGAATCATCCTTGCTGCTTTTGTTTTGTTTTCTAAGGAATCTTCAATGTATTGTTCCGCAACAGATGAGCGTTTCCATGCACCATGACGCTTCAGTGTTGATAAATCAGCTCCCGCATTCACCAAAAAAGTGGCAGATGTTCTGTGGAAACAATGCTCCGTATATTTTTCTGGATGTTCCAACTTCAAATATCCCGCAATTTTATTTGGTGCCCCCTCAATGGTATACGCCCGCTCTTTGGGAAACACATGTTCCCCTTCTATAACCCAAAAAAAGAAAATCTTCCTTCATATTTTTAGGTCGGAGCTTAACGTATTCTCTGAATATTTCCAGAAAGTTTATTTCTTCATTGTCGTCACTCAATACAGTGAATACCCGTTTTGTATTCGTCTTAGAAATGGGAATGGTTGTAATTAGTTTGGTGCCACAATCTTCAATGTCTTTTAGGGTCATGTGGTATAACTTTTCTCTCCGACAACCACCAGCAATGCCTATCATTGCGATTATCTGTAACAATAGAGAAAATGGTTTAAAACTGATTGTCAAATTTATGAAATTTCGACTAACGAAACCAAGAAATGTATTTTTTGTAATTAATTGACATTGAGTACCTATATCATTCAAGATGCAAATTGTTTAATTCAAAACTAATGAAAAGGTTAAACTTGTTTACCTTCATCAAAAGATACTCTTCTGATGGGGCTTCCTTCATGAATTAACTTCTTCTCTTGTTAGAACTTTTGATTTTTTTGCCTGATGACCAACTGCTTGTCTTTTTAAGAAAGCCACCAGGTTTGGATATTTTGAAATATCACCTCCTTCTTTTACCATCAGCATAGACTTGAGCATCGAATATTTTGCCTACATTGCAGGATTCATCTTTTTGGAGATATCCAAGAAGTACGCCAAAAGGATATTCTTTTTCAGGCCGTTTTTCACTTTATAGGTTTTTCTCCACACGTTGAAGAGCTGGTATTCCTTTTCATAACGAGTAGAAGACTTCGTAGGTACCAATTTACTGGTTGTTTCAGCACATTTTAGCTCGATTTCTTCTATTTTTTTCGAAAATTATCACAAAATACGCACGGGATGACAAACTGTCAAATTTGTTATTTTTGTTTTTACATCACTAAGATAAATCAAAAGCTATGCGATAAAACAACAATCGAAACCACGTTAACACCTACATACAGACAAGTTGTATAAAATAAAACATTTTTAATACAACACAGTATGAAATAAAACTTTGTACAATACACGACCGTGGAGTCTCATTAAAGTACTCGTCTAGAAATTCCTAACTCGGCTCCTTCGTCGCCTCGTCCGTAAACATCTAGACTTATACTTTAATATACCATTTCCCATTGTAACGTAAATAACTATTTTTTTTATTATTTTCCTGAATTTTAATTTTAAGCATCTTAGGACCTCTAGCGTTTAAAATTTAGGTTTTTGCAAATATATCCTTAATTTTTAATTTTAAATTTAGCATCGGGTTATAGATAGGCATTAAAAGGAAGAAAATTTGGACGTACTTGGCAGTTGAATGTCCTGTTTGAAGTCCATTTTAAGCGAGAATAGTGCATTTTATCGAACTCGAACAAGAGCATCAGTTTAATGCAAAAAACATTGAATATCTGCGGTTCATTTGCAAAAAGAGTTTTCAACGGAAATATTAGGACTAAAAATATTTTAAGTCGCCCCCGTTTCATACAACTCTAAACAAAATCCTTAAACTTCGTGTAAATTTTCGAATTCAACATAAGAAGTTGGTTAAGTGTTCAAAATGTCATTACTCAGTATTGAACAAAAATCATCTTCAGGGTTGAGCCTTGAACATATTCTTCTTTCCTTAGGGTCCATTTGTCGACCTGTGTTTAGATATACGAAGTCTTCGTCTTATATTTTGCCGTAAAAATATTTGTTCATTTTTTGTTATTGCCAGTGCATCCAAAGCGTCGTTTGATTTTGTTCAAAAGAGAATTTTCCAGAAACAGTTGCTAAAGTTGTAGTATTTGATGGTTAATGCAACTGAAAAATCCAATCCGTAAACAAAACGTATTGCACAAGTAATAAGGATACCACAAGACGAATATTTTTCTAAATGCAGGAATTAATATTTCTCTTCTCTTCATTTCTGGTTTGGTGTTCTAACCGAACATTTTTAAATTAAATCCCTGCTAAAACTTGTATTGCATCAATGAATAGCATAGCATCTGTCACACAATATGCTTAAATTTTCAGCCACCTCATTATATGATTATATGGTTTTTCAAGCTTGCCAAGTACAACTTTAGCAAGTTTTTCTTAGAAATTAAGCTTCAAATGAGTGGCGCATGCTCTACTGCAGAATAAAAGGTGCTTCAAATGCACTGGAAAAAAAATGGAAAAAAGTTTCAAAATAGCATTTCACTAACGCCCTCTATGATACTTAACAAAACTACTTTAGAAAGGTTGAGACAGACTATCTAAAATCCTGGAAATTGCATAATAATAGGCAGAGAAGTTTGCAAAAAAATTAAATTCTAGGCCCAACTTCAAGGGCTCGGAGCTCAAAAATTAGGAATTATATCTAGATATTGAATGTAATTAATATATTATATAAAAGTGTAAATTTCACAATTTCTTTCTTTTTTAATTTTTATATTCTCTAACCGTCTGTCTATTTTAACAACAATTTCAAGTAATATATCATTGTTATTATTAATTACGATCTGAACTGTGTGAAATCCCAACGTAATGTTTTCCTATTAGCTAAACATATAACAGGATAATCCGTTTTGTAAAATTGCTAAAAAGTGGCAGAAAATCCTCCTCCTAATATTTGTTGTTTTCTGCAGTGTCAAATTCTATATGTGCTGCCCGCGCAGAATGTATTAGGTTGGTGCAAAAACAATGACCGTTTTCAAACAGCTACTTTCAACAAACGTAACTCAACTCAGAATAAACTTTATTAATCGAAATAAAAACCATTAGATTCAATACATTTTTGCCAACGAGAAACAAGTTTATTTATTCCGGCAGCATAAAAATCCGGCGTTCTGAAGGCGATGAAGTCGTTGAAGGCCGATTCGGCATCATCTTGGCTTTTAAAGCATTTCTCGCGCAGGAAGTTGTCGAGGCGCTTGAAAAAGTGGTAGTCGGTGGGCGAGAGGTCCGGCGAGTATGGCGGATGAGGCAGAGTCTCGTAGCCCAATTCGTTCAACTTATGCAGGGTCGGTTGTGCGACGTGCGGACGAGCGTTGTCGTGGAGCAGAATTGGCCCTTTTCTGTTGACCAATGCCGGGCACATACGCTGCAGCTTCTGGTGCATATCGTTGATATGTTGACAGTACCTCTCTGCCGTAATCGTTTGGCCTGGATTGAGGAAGCTGTGGTGAATGAGACCGGCGGCAGACCACCAAACAGTAACCATAATCTTCTTTTGGTGCAGTTTCTGCTTCGGAAAGTGTTGTCGAGCCTCGTCGCTGTCCAACCACTGTGCAGAACGACGCCGGTTGTCGTAGAGAATCCACTTCTCATCGCACGTTACGATCCGGTCGAGAAAAGGGTCGTTTTTGTTGCGCTGAAGAAGGGCTGACGACACCTCAAAACGACGATTTCTTTGATTTTCGTTCAAATCGTGAGGCACCCATTTATCGAGCTTCTTTGACTTCCCTATTTACTTCAGATGGCGTAGTTCTGTTGAGTGATCGACGTTGAGTTCTTGTGCGACTTCTCGTGTGGTTTTGCGAGGATAGGCTTCGATCAAGGCTTTCAATTCGTCATTGTCAACCTCAGATGGGCGGCCGCGACCCTCTTCATCTTCAAGGCTGGTATCACCTGCACGAAACTTTTCAAACCATCTACGTGTGGTACGTTCGGAAGCACTATCCTCGCCCCATGCTTTATTGACATTTCGTGTCGTCTCCGCAGCATTGTGGCCAAGTTTGAACTCGTGAAGCAAAATAATGCGAATTTCCTTCTTTGAGAGCATCGTAAAAAATGATCTGAAATCAGAGACGTATGGCGATAATAAAAAGATAACTAAACTAAAAGATAGAGCGCTTTAAAACGACATATAACATGACCACATTCATTAAAAAATTTATTCAGAAATTCATACATAAAAATAAACAATGTAGAAACGGCCATTATTTTTGCACCAACCTCGTTAAAAAATAAATAAGTCCTGATATACTCGCGACAAGAATTCAGACGACTTACGTCATACGAACAAATGAATAATTCATTATATTTTCTTCAAAATATTTAAGAAACTGCAACTGATAGTAATAAAACTATATACTACACTAAAAGTTTGCATTATATATTCCACTAAAGTGCAAAAAATGATTGTTTTTAACGCGACCAAATATCGAAAATTTCGTTGACAATAAAAACAAATGTATAACGTCAGCCGTGACGTAAGACGTCTGAATTCTTGATGCGAGTATATACATTCCTATTTTTATTTGTAGAGTTAATGTTTCCATGGAGAAGTTTATTTATCAAAATTTTCATGTCAGGCGCAGATTGTAATCTGGAAATAATTTATAGTTAGGAATGAAAGTAACAAGATTTCTATCTAACAAATAATTAATAATGCCAGTACCTAACCTACTCACTAGTTCATGCACTTCAATTACAGCATTTAAAATAAATAGCAAACATTTTCACTAACCCTAACCATCATGAATAAAGAGAATAAACCCTTAAAATTATAAACATTATGCTGAAAGAACCTAAGCTTAGAATCCTTAGATTTGGTGCGTCACAGGCACCATTGGTAATTCTTTATTTTGCTTATTAATGATTAATTATTGGAAACATTACTGAAATTCGTAAATGCAGTAGTTATAGAAAATATGATTCTGTTTAGGCTGAATACATGAATAACAAGTAAATCTCAAAGATGCAACATATAACATTATTTCACAAGTAGATATTTCTGTTTTGTTCCAATACCTGTTTGCCTTCAATGAATGTACCTTATTCGTGCTTTTGACGCAGTAATTATTTAACTACAATTTGACGAATATGCCACATTCTTAGTTTTTTGGCATACGTTCACATTTGTGGTCTTATCTAAGAAAAATGAGTGCTCGTGCAAATAGAGTAATGCAGCTTGGCTTTCTTAAATAGTTGGTAAGACCAAAACAACGAATGTGTTTTTATTTTAAAAAATATGAATTGTCACAAAATGTAATTTGAACACAGTTTAGAATACTAATAATATTCTATCTATTCCTTTGGCGTTGGAATCACGATTTGTAATTTTGGTTGAGGAGGAGTACAAATAATTTCTTCTGAAATGCTTATCGTTATCGTAAACACGTTTTTGATGATCAATCAAAAATACAACTAATTTAAGTTTGAATGTTTGTTTTTTTAGTACTTTTTTAATACCATAATAACCATTGCCAAAATGCCAACATACGTTTCTTTTTATATGTAATCTGGTTATACAGGAATCTTACTTTGTTAATTTCTCATGTAATTAATTTTGTTACAAAAATCGTCACTTGCATATAAAGGTATGGCTATAAATAAAATAATATACAAACCTCGGTGAAAATTTTCAGTCATGTATCTTGAAATTGTTAATACATCCTTTTCTCTCAATAAGAATGACACAGTTTCCACACGGTATATAATATACTATTAAACTTGAATTGGCAATTTTTTTATGTTGATGTAAAAGCTGTTAAAAGCAGGAAGAAACGAAAATTAAATCAGTTACTCCTTTACTTCATCATACTTTATGTCATCATAATCTGATGAGGATCCGATTGTTTTTTTATTTTTTGATTACCAAGGTTGGAAAAATAAAATTTTAACCGCAAAAGAAGAAATAAACGAAATGTTGATTCCTATAAAAGCGGACACGCAGATTTCCGGTGCTAATTCAGCTTGCCTTCACTGTGTATGTGTCAATTTAACAGTATGATATCATTTTCAAAAGCTATAAGCATGTATAGGCGCAAGTTACCAGTAAGCAGTAAATCTCCTTCCACTGTGTTTCTACCTTAAAGCTGTTGAGTTGAGTTGCGTTACTATTCGTGCATGAAAATAAATGCACCAAAGTAATGTTCTTTTACTGACTGAATCCCAAATAATATAAACATGATACTATCCTATTATAACACATATCAAACTTGGATAAAATATTTTTTATCCCTACTTTAGGAGATATTAAAATATTGTTTTATTTTTAAAAAACTTCCTATTTTTTACTGTATTGTAAAGGTATTTTAGTAAATGAACCTCCCTATAATTCCTATCAATTATTTTTTTTTTTTTGTAGTTTTGAAATAAAGTCAGAGGGGGGCATACAAAATACACTTCTAAGAGGAGTAGGTAGTTCAAACTTAAGAAGCTTATGTAAGATCATAAGGAGTGTTTGTGTTCAGAATTTCACTTAAATCGGATAAGTGGTTCAAAAGTTATGAGGGAAAAACGAGAAAAAAATCCTACTTCAACGCCCTCTATCTCGGAAACGATGCGTTTTAGAAAATAGGTTTATATCACAAGTAAATATTATTTTAACCTGTTCTATCGATTCCTGAAGTTATCAAGATTAAACCTGAATCACCCTGTATAAAAAAATTCAGAGGACACACATATGACATCATTGATGGGAATTGTAGGACATTTGATTACAAAAAAAAATACAAAAGCTAATAATAAAGAATATATAGGCAGATATTGTGGATGTAATTCAACCCTGGTCGGGGCTGTAGTAAGGACTGTAGCAAGTAGTTAGTTTCACACAATATTGTTAATATCTAATACAAGAATGAATATAAAAAAATTGGCGTCCTATATTTCAAAATGAAAAGTCCAAGAGAAATAACTAAAAAGCAGCATTATTTTGAAAACATCTAGTGAGTCTTGAAATTTGTGAAGTAAAAATGAATCACGTAACATTTTTTCTATAAATTATATCCAAGTAGTAAGAAAGGTAGCAAATCTCCCGTATATTTCATATTGAAAATGACGATCGTAGAGCTTCAATCCTGTATTACCCAGTAAAGGATTTAGTGCCACAATTGAACCCCAGATTGTCGAAATAATTCAGTCTAGAGCAGTTTCAATCTATGCTTGGATCGAACAGTCATTGTTAATGCATTAAATAGGTTTCCGTAATTCGATAGACGGTGAATCAGGTATTAGGGCACTATTTGACTAACAAATTGTGGAAATGTCTATTATGCTCAGTTGCCCTTTAGACAAACACATCATAATACATACTCGTATTACGGCACGGCTTCTGGCAGTCTTTGCTGATTTCCAATGTCTGCTTTTGAATTCGAAAGCATAGATAAATTTGGCTTTAATTGTAAACGAGAATCAATACGACCGGCAGTAAACTAAATCGAAATTATTTGAATGAATTTTCATCCGAATAATTATTCGAGTAATTACATTATTTATGGAATTTATTCGTAAATAAACTTACAAATTAATTAATTCGTAAATTGTGGATCAGTGTTCGCGCGGTTTAAGGCGTCAGTGCTTGAATCGATGTGACTAGATCGGTCTGGGTTCGAGCCCCGCATCCGGTAGACCGTATATCACCTATATTCATGGAAACGATTGGCACCCTCTCTGCGGGTATGGTAGGGTGGAAGAATGTTGACTTGGATCAGTGTGAGAGATTGATACCGGTAGACATTTCACCATTCCCCTAATTAATTAGGTTTTCCAGGTTTACCTAATTCCTGCGCTGAATGGCGGTTAGGGCCTACCAACATAAGTCATTCCTGGGCGCAAATGTGGCCTGCATAATAATAATATGCCGCCCCCTCATGAAGTTGACATCTACTTGCTTATTTTAAATGAAACACCCTGTACATTTTTGCATAATTGAATTCTAAGCATAACTTTAGGCGGACTTTTATCAAGCTTTCTTATATCTGTCTCTAATGTTCTTGAGATATTTCAATTTTATCAAAAAAGTTACTTTTCGATAGGCTAATTCAAAATTGTTTATTTTGTACATCGTGCAAGCTGAAGTACTTATTGATATTTAAAAAAAAAAGAAAGGAGGATGCCTATTATTTATTACAGATATTTTAAAGACTGTTTTTTCGGAGAGTTGTGAAAATTTATTGTCGTACCACGAAAACTTGGTTCTTCTAAATAGAGCGCCCTGTTTATTTAATCTAGAACTGTAAAATTTTTAGAATTCAATTTTCCTATATCTCTCTTTTAATTTTTGTGTTATTGACCGTTTTTATGAGTGAAGTAATTAAAAGACCCATTTCTTACGAGGATGGCTGTAAAATTACTAGCAAAATAAACAACAAAACAAGCAAGCAAATGATGACTTATGACATATTGATCTCACCCCGGTAAAGTTAAACAATTTTTAAAATATAGGTAACAAATGATAGGCATTCCCCTATAACTCTTTTATATAGTTGCGGCAATAATTCAGACGACTTACGTCACGGCTGACGTTATGTAATTGTTTTTATTGTCAACATCATTTTTGTAATTTAGTGCAATATATACTACAAGCATTTAGTGTAATAGATATATAGTTTTATTATTCTCAGTTGCAGTTTCTTAAATATTTTGATGAAACAATAATGAATTTTTCATTAGTTCGAATGGCGTAAGTTGTTTGAATTCTTGCCGCAACTATATCAATAGCACTTTTCCAATTTTGAATTAGGCTATCGAAAAGCAACTTTTTTTCATAGAATTGAAATATCTCGGATTAGAGATAGATATAAGGAAGCTTGATGAAAAATTACGTGTAGAATCCAATTATGCAAAAATACACGAGGTGTTATATTTACAATAAGAAATTAGATGACGACTTCCGATATAATCGGAAGTGCTACAAAAGTGACATTATTTTATTTAAAAAGAGTACCAATATTCATTGTGAGAGATTGATATCGGTCGACATTTAATTTAACTGTCATGAGGCTTTCCAGGTTTCCCTTATTCCTGCACTGAATGGTAGATAGGGCCTACCAACTTAAGTCGATCCTGGGCGCAAATGCGGCCTGCTTAATAATAATATGCCGCCCCCTCTCCCGCACTAGTCTCCGACTTCGGGCTAATCCCCATGATTAGAGTGAGGGGTGAGATATTATTATTATATGACTAACATTTGGGATTCATTATTAGTTATTTTATTTTATTATAAAACAGCATAAAATACATTTGACAGTTTTAAATTACATGAATAATTGTATCATATAGATTTTTTAGAATATTTTTCTATTTCTTTATATTTTCGCTGTACTCTCGAATAAGTATTTCATATACTTCAAAATTAATTATAATTTGTTCGTTATCCACATATTACCTACCAGCCTTTAAAAAATAGCATACTTGTAAAAGTAAAATTAATATAAGAAAAGGTTGTTATACCGGGTGTCTGGAATCACCTTTGTTTTGCCTTTGTTTGTCTGCATGATCTACCAAACAAAACATAATTGACTTAAACTTTTTTTTCTCTGCCGGTATTAGAGTTATGACAACAAACAGGTTGTGAATATGTGACAACGTTGTAGATAAACCATATCAGATGTTTCTACATAATAATCAGAAGTACCTCTAGACATACTTGCTGTGAATGGTTTTCTTACAGATTATTTCCGTACACAGAATAAAATTTGTTATAGTTTAGTCTCTATTTGATATCAAACAACTTATTAATATTTACTACACATTAATTTATTGTCACTTGTCATATAATGTTATTGTCTGGGGTAGTTCTGGTAAAGCCAATGTCAGCAAAATACTATTTCGGAATTGTCCGTTTAATATTTGGACTCTCATCCCTAACATCGTGTAAACCTTATTTTATAGAAAATAGTAGAAAACTTTGCCGTCGATTTACATCTATGAATGTATATTGCAAGCTCTAAAAAATAGTAGCAAAGAAATGCGAATGTTCAGACTTACCGTATCCATCTCTATATGAAATGTCTCCTTCATACATGGGTGTCAAATTTTTGAATCGATTACCTTTAGATATTAAGTCTGAATTAAATTTTAATCGTTTTATTAATATAATAATAACATCCTACCCCTCATTCAAATCACAAGGATCAGCTCAGAAGTCGAAGACTTGTGCGGGAGAGGGGGCGGCAAATTATTATTAAGCAAGCCGCATTTGCTCCCAGGAACGGCTTATGTTGGTAGGCCATAACCACCATATAGTGCAGGAATGAGAGAAACCTGGAAAACCTCATTAATTAGGAGGATAGTTAAATGTCGACCGGTATTAATCTCTCACATTGACCCAAGCTAACATTCTTCCACTCTACCATACCCGCAGAGAAGATGCCAATTCTCTCCAGAAATATAGCTGATATACGGTCTACCGGCTGCGGGTCTCGAACCCACACAGGTCTTGCCACATCGATTCAAGTATTAACGCTTTAAACCGCGCGACTACTGACCGACCCAATGTTAGTTTTAAAACTAAAATTTTACCACTACTAAGAATTTTTTAATATGTTTTTATAGTGTAAATGAGTTTCTTGCTTAAGAAGTATTTTAACTGACTGTATTTATTTATAATATGTTTACTGTTGTATATATTTTTTTCCGACTTGTCCAATATAATTCTGTGTAATTTTATGGACTAAATACATTATTATTATTATAATAAGTATTCAAAATTACGGCTTGCGGAAAATAAATAAAATAGTAGAATATAACCTCCTTTCAGGGTAATCGTAAAAAATTGTCCTGAGGAAAATCCACAGCCTTCTCACATTTCCTGAGGTGTTAACCTGAAAAAATGGAGCACACTGTATAAAGATTATTGAAGCTCGAGCTACGAGGAAGTATAAAAATGATGATGGCTGAACCAAGTAAGAACTTTATATTTTTAATCCTTATTCATCTCTGGCTGACGGTTTGGTGATGTTTCCCAACTTTTTGGAAATCATGCTAATGGAAATTCAATTAGGATAAGCATTGCCTTTACAAGTTCCACTATCAAACTTCACAACACTGAGCTAGCTACCAACTTATTATTAGCAAAAAGAAGGAGAAAACTTTGCAGAAGGAGATAGAGTAGGAAATACAGAACGGAAGACCTTCAAACTCTCAACTCGAATAAAAAATAGAAGTTCTCAGGAAGAATTCGATCAAAGTCAAAGACAACTGTTACTCATATAAATCATATGTGAACTAGAATACACATGATGCCACTGTTCCCCTTACTTGGCTGAAGGAAAAAGTGGAATGGCAAGATATATTATTAGTACATCCTTGGGACTAGAAAGTTACAACCAAATAAAATATCAACGGGTCTGCTGCAGTGGATACTTTTACTGAAAATTATTGTAAAGCTGCTAATAATTATTTAAACATTCAATATGCTTCTTTGTAAAAACTTTGATAAAGGATGGAGCTTGAAAAATGTTGTGTATAACATTTCTCATTATGATAGAGTATAGAGTGTTCATTTTAAGAAAAACTATTATTTTCTTAGTAGGTACCTATTAAACAGATGTTTTTTCAGAGTAATCGTACTAATATTTTGTCTTAAATCTTTTTCCAGCTAAAAGCAGTAGCATAATTATGGGTTTTTTCACACAAATATTAAAATTTGGATGTATTTTCTGGAAAAACAAGTTCTTAATAAAATTCGTTAATAATTTTTCTTTTTCAGATACATAATTTGGCATTTTCTAAATTATCCTCAGAATTTTAAAAGTTACAGCCAATAATGTGAAGATGAAGTTGATAGTTGAGCTAATTTAAGTACAAATTCGTTTTTTGTGTTTTATTAATTTGTGTATATATATACACAATGGACTCGGGTTTTCTTAAAGAGACTTTATGTAATAGGTACATAAATATTTTTATAGAGGTAGGTATCTACAAAAATATTAAAAATTTTATCATTTCCAGTGTTACCCTTTAAAACGGAACTAAATTTTTCTTTTGTTGAATCTTCTAACAAGGGTCTATTAGAACACTAATAAACATAAAAAATACAGGGTGTTTTAAAAAACGGACCAATTTTCATGGAATTTAAAAAAATATATATGAAACCTTCAACACCTAATAAAGACGATTCAACTTTTAAAATACAGGGTGTTGAAAAAAATGTAACTAAACTTGAAAAAAACCTCAAAATTGACGGAATTTGATATTTTTTTAAAACGAAAAGCCAGCCACTCTTGAAAATTATAGAGTACCGAACTTTTACCACCATAGAAAGGTCAGACAGGTCGTTAAGATCTTATGATATAACACTTAGCCACGCCCCGCCTTCAAGCAAGAAAATTTTATCGGCGATTTTAGGGGTGAAGTGGAAGGTAGAAAATCAATTTTTTTGCATATACGCTTTTCTGGTAAAGAATTTTTGATTAGTGAAATAAAAAAAAATGAAAATTACTCCATTAGGAAAGATTGTGTATAATAACGTGTAGAGGATTGTAAATATGTATTATTTGTTTACAGAATAATAACTATACAATTATGGCCTGCCTTGTTACCTCGCCTTTACGCATTGTAAATTGATTTTCTAACGTATAATTTCATCCTGTCAGTTCAACCGAATAATTTATTTTGCTTAGTGCTAGTTTTCTTTGTGCTAAAACATATATACATATATGGATTTTCCACATAAGGTCGATTTGATATTTTTCCATGCGCGCTCTGCTTAAAAAATCCATTAATCATACAAACATGCTCTTACTAAATACAATGCGAGATACATTATGGATGGTCCTGTATGAGAAAAACATAATATGAGCTATATTGTTGTCGGTAAGGTGACGCATGGGATCGATCTAGTTGGCCGGTTTGTTATACCAGTACACCAAACAAACAATATCGTGCTTCGAACTAGCTAGCAAATTGAATGTATTCAGGAAATTCGGTCTTAATTTAATGAGAATTATGCGTAACAATGCGGCTTGACATTGCGGAGACCTCTCTTTGGTTTTAAGGATCCCGTATTCTTGAAATAGTGTTTTCTACGAAGACCAATAATTTTAAACATTTAATAATTGGGCTATACAGTGTGGTCCGTTATTTTCACCATTGGCACCTTGAAAGCAGTAAAATATATAGAGTGACTTTGATAGCCATTAAGATAAACCAAACAGATCTAAGATATCTGCTGGCCTTGCTCAAATATTGTGAAACTAAACAACGATTTTAGAATCTAGCGCCATTATTTATTAACATGAAGAGATGTGAGATTTGGTACAGAGGGATAGGAATATGCGAGAAATCGATTTTCGTTGTTAAGAAAATTTTTACGGATACTTGTTTCAGTTATATTCGATATTAAGAAATTTGCTTATAATGATTACATAACACGCTCTAACAATAAATCTAGATACTGCTGGAGCATCTGTAAACATATCACCATATTATTTTAATGATTCTTTTTCATCCATAGTGAATAATATAGTTAACAGTATCGAAACAGTAATATAAAACCATCTATTTTTTTTTTTGAAAATGTACCTACTAATAAGTCATGTTCATTTTTTCTTCAACCTGTTGTACCTACGGAGGTCTACAATGTCATTATGTATCCAAAACATTCTACGAGTTTTTATATTTATGATATTGATAATTAAGGAATCAATTGATTTCCTCTAATCACCTCTAACTAATATTGCAAATAATTGTTTTTGTACTGGAATTTTTCTTGGCATTCTTAAATTTTCTAACGTTTCACCTATTTTTGAAAAGGGAAACCCTGATGAGGTTGACAACTACCACCCCATATTAATTTCACCAATTATAAGTAAAATTTTAGAATGCTTAATCAAAGTTAGACTTGAAAAATATTTTGAAAAAATATGGTGGATTTTTATTTTAATCAATAGCCAATATGGTTCCCGCAAAAATCGCTTTACAATTAAATTCGTACTCAGTGTAATTGAGGAGGTGGTTGTGGGTTTTGGGAGTGGCGCTTATACAGCTGCAACGTTCTGTGACCTCAGTAAGGCCTTTGACTGCATATGTCATAAAACGCTGCTAGAGAAATTATCAGTTTATGGAGTTTGTGGAAATCCTTTATCATTGAAGAAATCATATCTTATAGGGAGGAAACAGTGTGTCAGTTTTAATAATATTTTATCCGATTTTAAATGTGTATCCTATGAGGTGCCTCAGGGATCTCTCTTAGGACCTCTTCTGTTTGTTATTTATATTGATGGTTTTTATTATTATATGGCTCCTGAGGGATGCATTATGTTTGCTAACGACACAACATTTTTATGCTCAGATAAAAGTAGAGAGCTCTGACGCTTGATAACAATAGTATACTTAAAGCTGATTTTAAAGCTAAACAAAGAAAACACTCAAAATATTAATTTTTCCAGTGGTGTTTTTCAACATTGGTACCATGCTAAACTTTTAGACATTCCTCTTGATGGCTCTCTCAAAAGGACATATACACATATTGATAATCTCTGTAGAAAAATTTCTAAGTATATTTAGCTCGTGTGACAACTTCATGTTTAACTTACGGGGTGATCCTATAAAGGAAAACGACATCAGATAGCATTTTCTAAAATCGTTATTTTAGTTTTTTAACAATATTTCAGCTACAGCAGCAGATATCTTGGAGCTGTTTAATTTATCTTAGAGATCATCACAAAGCGCAACTTTTTTCTAATTTGAACCATTTGGTATATTTTATGGTTTCCGAGATGCCCATGATAACCCATGAAAAACCGCCCTGTATAAGATTTGACCAAAGTAAAGAGAATGTTATCTCATGCCAGCAACGTTTTAGGTATTAAACACGTTTTTTTAATTTAACTGGAGATGCTAATATGTTTATAACATAAACTTGCTTAATAGGCACCAGATATAAATTTTTTGCAATTTTATTTATAGGTGAGAATAATTTAAAAAACTAAATACAATTTTTTTTAAAGAAAAAAGTAAAGAATAATCTGATCCAATTTTGTTAAACACTATGTATAATATGGCTTCAAAAAGGTATCTGGTAAATTAGTAAATATAATTTTTTAACAAAGAAAAATGATGCATTAATTGTGTTCAAGAGTTTATTAAAAAAAAAGGGGATTCATCCTGAGAATCGATCCACCGATTTTGGGGTTATTAAGCCTTAACGCCACACACTCAGCCACGGCGTCATTTGTCAAAATCGTGCTTATATATGTGTGCAGCTCTCTACAATAGTAAACAAAACGTTAAAAATGTTCATACTATAATATTGTCGCGAAAGGACATGGGTAGGTCCCAGATGGCACAATAACCCTCGTATTTCAAACGTCCCGGAAAACGTCCCATTTTGACGTTCAACCTGATTTTTGACTCTCTGGCATTTTTCTTCGTAGAATGGAAAATTTACCTAGGAAAGAGCGAAAAAGTTGGCATCAAAATATACATATATCGGAGACACGCGGGACAGGATGAGGAGCCTTACGTGCTCCTCGTCTCGGTGCTTCATGGCTCGCTAAGAAAACCGTTTTGAAAATGCGTAATAATTTGTAAACGTGTGAATTTAGTGCAGCTAAAATTGGTACCATTATTGCAGGATCTGGACAAGCTACATCTAACAGTCATTCACTCTATGCCGGACTGAAAAGCTACAGACACGAAGCGTTCTACCATTGAAAACTATCTCTATCGCGATTCGGCGATAACGATATGTTGCAAAAACGGAATTCCAGGAAACAACACTATGCGAATTGATGCCTCAACCAGCATTGAATTATACCTGGTAAACCTATAGCAAACAGCAAAAGTCACGCGTCAGCAACCAGACATATACCGGTTTCGAGCTTATTAGCTCTCATCAGTATGCCATAGGTGAAATAACCGACGAACAAACCTAGCTGTTAAAGCCTGTTCAGCTCGAGAGAAGAGACCATGAGTACGCGGTGTAGACAAACTACATCTAGCGGCCATTCGCTTCTCCATACAGTGTAAATTTCACGCTTCCCGAAGTCAACTTTAATTAAGAGGGCATAAATAAAGCCGAGGTATTTACTTGTTGCAATTTGCGTTCTAAAATTTACAATCTATTTTATCAAATAGAATAGTCAGAATACTAAATAACGTATGAATATACAAAATATAACCTCAAATATATATACACACAAGAACAATTTCGTACAGATATCTCAAGCCAAGGCACGAAATCACACGAAAACTATTACTATTACGATAAACATATAGCGTACGTGCGGTAGGCAAAGTTTACAGATTTATTCAAACTTTGAGATTGTGATTATACAAAATATAACCTCAAATATATATACACACAAGAACAATTTCATGCAGATATCTCAAGCCAAGGCACGAAAACACACGAAAACTATTACTATTACGAAAAACGTACAGAGTACGTGCGGAAGGCAAATTTTACAGATTTATTCTAACTTTGAGATTGTGATTGCACTGCTGGCTGCATAATTACAATTCCCTCGACATCATCGAGATACAGATGTAAAAGTTATTCTAATAATGATGAGACTCCCTCAAAATAATTTTTGATGAGATTTTCGTTAGTTGGTCAGTGGAACAATAGAGAGCTTATGCCAAAAGTTGAAAGTAGATGTCATTATAAACACGTCATTGCGGCGATCGGGATCATCTTCATTGAGTGGAACAATAGAGAGCTTATGCCAAAAGTTGAAAGTAGATGTCATTTTAAACACGTCATTGCGGCGATCGGGATCATCTTCATTGAGTTCTTGTACAAGTTGAATTTTGTAGGGATGATATTTTTCCTTCCTCAAGATACGTAGCACTGTGCTCTGACTAGTGTAATTGTTTAATGCAACCAATCGTGAAGAATTATGAGGATTTTCCACCATACTTATCAAAATGTTCTGTTTCTGATTTTCATTAATGCTTGGACGTCCAGGTTTTGGAATATTTACAACATTGCCAGTTTCTCTAAATTTAGACCCTACCTTACTGACTGTTGATTGGCTGATAGGGCGATCTGGATATTTTTCATTAAATAAATCGCAAACTTCCTGCTGAGTTCTAGTCATATTCCCGCATCCGATAAGAATTGAAATTTCAATTCTTTGAGTAACAGTTAAATGTGCCATAATACTTTAAATTGAATAATAATTTCTATGTCGCTTACAATACTTATTAGAAAATCGGTATGACAATGACACTTTGCAAAGATTTTCACCTACCTGATCCATAATAGAACTATGGAATTCGAAAAACTAAACTTGATAACGTTTTTGCTTTATTTTAATTGATTTACGTTTTCTAACATTCAATCGTCATTTAGTCGAAAACTTTCCTATGTAAGAGGGCAAAATTTTAGTACTGTCTGATAGAGAATTAAACGATCTTTCAGAAAGAAAAAGATATCGTGTTGCTATTTAAAAAAAAAATCGATGACGTCATTACTCGAAAACAAATAACATTTGAAAATCGCATTTTACGCTAAAATATGTATTTTCAAAATCGACCTGTTCGAGGATTTTTCAAAAAAAATAATTGTTTCGTTTTTATTGAATTTATTCCATACTTTTGGCGCATACTGTATAATGTATTACTTAGTTGAGGATATTGGCAATTTCAAATCGTCAATTTGTGAATTTCTTATACATTTTAAAATTAGGATAAGGGAAATAAAAATTAACAGGCATTTTTCCCATATCTTTGTTCAATTCAAGGTTTCACTTAATTATATAATTTATTTTGTTGGCCTATTTCTTTATGTATAATAAAAATACTACTTTGCTTATTATGTCTAAGTTGATCGACTGAAAAGTCTGAGCGAAAATTTATAATTAGTTTTGGAAGTTTCAAAATTTAAATTTCAATAATTCGAACATTTTTTCGTATAACGGAGGTATTTGGAGAATGGGTTTCCAATACCAAACTGTATAAAATTTCAAAGAATTTCTGTTTCAGTTTTAAAATAAAACAAAGAGTATGCGGTACGCAACATCAGATTGGGTCTATAGCTTTTATTGGTTAATATTTTGCTTCTGCTGGCATTTTATTTACCCTTTTATATTACATGTATATCTGGTTATAAAAATCGATATCAAATTATACCTTAGGTGAGCAAGACGATATTAATTTTACCATAAAAAATAATGATAGAATAATAAAAAGTTTGGTAGAAATAGGATTTTAAAGCTCGCACTTTGTTCGCAGATCTCAGGTCCGGACTTGACGACGACCTTAATATTTAAAAATACTTTATTTATATTAAAATAAATTTACTCTCATTCATGCCCGCTTATCACCAGAGACATTTATTTACCTGCACGGGCTCGATTTTCGAAATTAGTGTAACACATTCCCTCATAAAGTGACGTACATTGTCATGAAAAAATGTAAATCTGTATTCTTGACCATTCTCATTATAATTATTTCCCATAAAAAATTGGGGAATTATTTTACATGGTTTTTGCAAATTAAAATACTTACAATGGAACCGTACGTTGAGACACATAGTTTAAGTATCCTAGAATTTGCGAAAATTTGGCATACATACATTTTAATTATTCACGGATACCTTTAGTTATTCGCCGTCTTGAAGCAACAACTGTGAGAGCATCAGGATATTCAATAAATAACGTAATAAATAATGTTTTTTATTTGCGACAGTTTATTTCCCAGTTATAAGGATCTAGTGCTAAAAGTGTGAACAAAAACATTGATACCATTTTACAGAACAATCTGGGATTTCTGGACTTTATGCGGTATAGTAGATCTTTTTGATGACAAAGTAGATTTTTTTTGAACCCAACCTAAATGTGCCATCCATGGAAAATATATATATATATATATATATATATATATATATATATATATATATATATATATATATATATATATATATATATATATTTATATATATATATATATATATATATATATATATATATACAAACAAACAATATTACCACAAAAAATGAAAAGTTTATTAATTCAACTTAGCTACAGAAACTACGTACATGCTGATCTAAAATTAACCACTGAAGAGTTAAACAGATCAATTTTGTTTTTAAATAAAGTATTATATGTGTTACACATGACATATATTGGGGCATGTGAGAGTGAGTTGGTCCTTGGTGTCTTCAGGTAAAACACTGCATCGTTCCTCGTGTCCACTCTAGGAACATGGAAACTTAAAGTTTCTAATAAAGTAGGACAATCAATTAAATTGCTAATCAACTTAAAAAGGGAGATTTGGGAGTGAATAACAGAACTATTTTCAATACTATTTACGCCATGCCGCCTTAGCAACATATTGCGATCAGTGCCAATTTCCGGGTAAAAGCCATCGTGTTTAAAAGACATGTACTTTAGAAATTTTCTGTAGGTATTCTCCAGCTTATTAATAGTATTTGAATAATGTGGACTCCAAACTGTTCCAGCGTATTCTGACTTAGGAAGAACAAAAGCATAAGCTAAGTAATACGCGGAAGTCGGTAAAAGAATATAAATTTCCAATAACAAATCCCAAGCTTTTGGAACATTCAGCTGTTAATTTGTTAATATGTTTTGTAAAGCTCAGACTTGAAGTAAAAAGCACACCTAGGTCTCTGATCTCAGTATCTAGATAAAGGGGAATCAGCGATGGAATAACTGTTATTCAGATAATTAACTTTCCGAGTAAATGTCATAACATGGCATTTACTAATATTAAGAGGAATATTGTTATCTGTACACCAAGTATTTATATTATCTAGCGAAGTTTGCAGTTTCTGGGCATCGCGATATGAATAAATTTTAGTAAATATCTTCATATCATCAGCGTACATGAGACAGTTAACATCATGTAATTGAAATATATCGTTCATAAAAAATTATAAAGAGCAGAGGTGCTAAACAGGATCCTTGAGGAACCCCTGCCGATGATAAAAACTTTGAGACTGCGAATTTAGACAAATTGCGTAAACAACGAAAGATAATATTTAAGTAGCCTAAGCAAGTTATCTGGAAACCCCATAGTGCCCAGTTTATTCATCAAGATTGATCAAGTACATCAAACGCTTTACTGAACTCCGTATACACAACGTCTACTTGCAGACCCGCATCCAGGGCTTCGAAAAGATAATGAGTGAAACAGAGAAGGTTAGTTGTAGTCGACCAAGTTTTCATAAAACCATGTTGTGCAAAGCCAATTTCTCTGTGAATATTATAGTAAATTGTGTTGTGGAGTATTATTTCAAAGACTTTTGAGAAATTACAAATTATGGCTATCAACCTATAATTGTCAACAATATTTGATTCTCCTTTTTTTTTGAATGGTACAATTATTAGCCACAAACACCACAGTCTAACACATGAACATTTACAGCAGTTTCTGGTTATTCAAATTTATTCCAGTACTACAAGTGAATAGTTATGTAGAGTGTTTTGTAAACTAATAAACTTAATATGAATGATGGTGGGTATTATAAATTACCAGTAGTAGCGTCCTAAGTGCACCACCGATAATGACGTCATCTGCGAACATCCTTATAGCGCAAGCTAGTTTATTTAAAAGGAAAACTAGTTCAAAAGCTTCAACAGAACAATTGGTCAATCGAATTTAATATTAACCAATTAATTTCTGCATTCTCTCTTATTACTTAACTTAATTGAAATTATTTTGCATTCGCAGGGTATTTCATAACTAGTTGTGAAGGTTTTAGTGAGTTTTATACAGTATACTCAACCACTTACAACATTATAGCGTTTTAATAGCATAGTTCATGTTTCAGTATCCACTTAGTTGCAGCATTGAGTAAAGCAGATTGCCCTAGGAAATATACATAGTTATATTATGTAATAAGATAGGGAGGGTATTGAAAACTGTGGCATACTTTGAAGAGAAACAAAAATGATTGCGGTTCAACTTTTCACGTTTCCTGAAGCAATTTTTAAAATGGAAGTGCCAATGTTTGTAAAGTCGCTAGTAATAAATCACCCCATGTATTCTCATTGGTTTTCTATAAAAAAGTAAAATGTACAAGATTTTACTCCAATTTTAACTAGCTTTGAAAAAATCTCCGTTGTAGTTTTGTAATAGTTTATCTTTTTAGTCTAAGATTCGAAATAAGGTCGTCCTTCGTCCATCTTCTTACCAGATCAAAAGTATTTTTTATCAAAGATAACAAATGTATACAAATATACCGCAAATGGGTTGCCTAAAGAAATATTTTCATGGCTACCCTTAGTTAAAAATATACTTAATTATTATTTTTTAATATTGCGCTCACTTGCTTACCAAACTAATTTAATACTACTATTCCTTAAAACTACTATCTTAGATTAGATCTTTTTTTAGCAACAGACAATTTACAGTCCGAGTTGGTGACTGTTACTCTGAGAAACGAGATGGTCTGAGTGGTGTGCCGTAGGGTTCCGAGCTAGGTCCTACCCTGTTTTTAGTTTATGTATCAGACCTCAACAGTAATTGTGCATCTGGATCACTTTGGTATGCTGATGATTTGAAATTTTTCTCACCACCAGCTTCGACTTTACAAAGAAATTTGATGTTCTGAATGGTTAATAACCGCTAAACTATTCTAAATGTTGTGAAATGTACATGTTTAAAAATAATCGAGGCAATAAACTATTAAAAAGTCCAAAAGTTCTAAAACTAGTTGTGGTGGACGGATCGGAATGCGGTTTTCTGCATTCTCTTCCAAAAATTATTTGTAAAAAATGTGACGACATGGAATTTCTGACAGATCGGAAATTGCATTGCTGCAGCCAAAAATGCATTAAAAAAATGCATTATTTGAGAGGTCTCTTGGAAGATGTCAAAACTGGGTAAATAAGTGTCAAAACTGGCCCACATCGAGTACTCGGGGGTTTTCGAGGTCGCTGATCACGAATATTCAAATTGACCCCTCGAATACCTGGAGCTCAGGAACGCCGATGAACGTCATCTCCGTGGGACTCTCCCACAAATCACGCGGGAAAGAAGAAAATCTCGGCGCTCGGGGTTTTTTGGGTCGCTGAATCCAAATCTGGCATCGGCGAACACTCCACGGGCACCTGGTGCGTCGGAACTTGGATGCGGACGTCATCTCCGAGAATTTTCCTGAGAAGAGAAAAATCCCTCGAAAGTCATAATAGAGCCGTTTTGTGGGGTGTTGAATCCGAATTTCATCTGAAACGATCCCCCGAACACCTAGTGCACCAGAACCTGACCCTAAACGTCATCTCGGTGACTTTTCCTGACACAATCAAAAAAGGCGAACCGAAAATCGTTATGGGGGATTTTTGGGGCGCTGAAACCGAATTTTACGTCGATAATGACCCCCCGAACCCCTGGTATATCGGAACCTCACCCTGAACATCTTCTCCGTGGCTTTTTCAGACACAATCGAAAAAGACGGGCCGAAAATTGTTATGGGGGTTTTTTGGGTCGCTGAATCCAAATATGACATCGGCGAATACCCCACCGGCACCTGGTCGCTCCGAACCCGGACGTGCAAGACATCTCCGAGAATTTTCATGAGAAGAGTGCCAAAAACAAACAATTACGAGACAGTTTTTGGTGAGTTTGTTGCGGTCGTGTCTGTAAAACCCTTCGAGACGACGTTCAGGTCCTGGTCCCGCGGTACACCAGGTGTCTGAATTAAGCGGCCCAAAAACGCGCCTGTAATAATTTATTGGGTCGTTTTTAGCGATCTTGGTGGGCAAATTCTCGGAGATGACGTGCACGTCCGGGTTCGAGGGCACCAGGTGCCCGTGAGGTGTTCGCCGATATCATATTTGGATTCAGCGACCCAAAAAACCTCCCATAACGATTTTCGGTTCGTCTGTTTCGATCGTGTATGGAAACCCCTCGGAGAAGATGATCCGGGTGATTTTCTGGTGCACCAGGGGTTCGGGGGGTCGTTATCGACGTGAAATTCGGATTTAGCACCCCAAAAAAAAACCATAACGATTTTTCGATCGGTTCGCTTTTTTTGATTGTGCCAGGAAAAGCCACGGAGATGACGTTTGGGTCAGGTTCTGGTGCACTAGGTGTTCGGGGGGTCGTTTTCGACGTGAAATTCGGATTCAACGCCCCACAAAACGCCCCTATTATGATTTTCGGGAGGTTTTTGGCACTCTTCTCAGGAAAATTCTCGGAGATGACGTTCGCGTCCAAGTTCCGGCGCACCAGGTGCCCGTAGGGTGTTCGCCGATGCCAGATTTGGATTCAGCGACCCAAAGAAACCCCGGGCGTCGAGTTTCTCATCTTTCCCGCGTGATTTGTGGGTGATTCCCACGGAGATGACGTTCATCGGCGGTCCTAAGCTCCAGATGTTCGGGGGGTCAATTTGAACATCATATTCGTGATCAGCGACCTCGATACCCTCCGAGTACCCGATCTGGGCCAGTTCTGACACTTATTTACCAAGTTTTAACATCTTCCAAGAGGCCTCTCAAATAATGCATTTTTGGCTGCACCAAATCAATTTCCGATTTGTCAGAAATTCCATGTTGCCACATGTTTTACGAATAATTTTTGGAAAGGAATGCAGGAAACCGCATTCTGATCCGTCCACCACAACTAGTTTTAGAACTTTTTTAGTTCATTGCCTCGACTAAAACAATCCAAAATTGAACTACACAACTGATGGTCATAATCTAAATACTGTGTCCCAGTTTAAAAACCTCGGTGTTACCATCACAGAGTCGTTGTCTTGGAGTGCTCATGTGTTCAAAATCGTGTGAAGATGCAATCAATTAATTTATATGATTCGTAAATCTTTCCAAGATCTGAGCATGGGTACTTTCCTCAAGATTTACAATGCATATATTCGTCCACATCTTGAGTTTGCTGTAATCATATGGTCTCCTGTTTTAAAGCAAGATATTTTGCAGTTGGAGGGAGTCCAGAGAGGCGGTACTAAACTTCCCGTTGGACTTAAACATCTGCCTTATGAAACCCGCCATATGCAATCTTATAATGACATTAGGGTTCTTTATAACAAAATCCACTGTCCAGATGAATTCTTCGTTCGTAACAGGAATGTGTGACTACGAGGTCATGATTTGAAGTTAAAGAAGGAGCATTTTTACACCCGTACAAGACAGTACTTTGTAACGAATCGTGTTTTTGACATGTGAAACTCATTAGCATATTACATCATTTCAGTACCGTCGATTAATTCCTTCAAACATAGACTTGATATTTGCACTCGACGTAGACTTATTTTTGTATATTTTTTGTTGTTTGAATTTTATTCTTATTTTATTTACTTTATTATTTCTTTTGTTTCTTTGTTGAACTTTATACTAATAGTTATATTCATAATCATGTTTCGATTTAATTTTGTAACAGTGAAATAAGCGTCAGCGTCCACTCTAGCCACAAATGTAATAATAAAAATAATAATAATACTAATTAAAAGTATAAAGCGTAAGGAACATGCAAAAATTAGGTTGCCTATCGTTCTCTGGTCACTATTACTGGGTTACCATGTATAAACAGTTACGGCAATAATTCAGACGACTTCCGTCATACAAACAAATGAATAACTCATTATATTCTTATCAAAATATTTAAGAAACTGCAACTGAGAATAATAAAACTATATATTATATTAAATATTTGCACTACATATTACACCAAATTACAAAAAATGAGTGTTTTTAACGCGACAAAGTAGTAAATATTATGTTGACAATAAAAACAAATGAAGCCGTTTGAATTCTTGCCATAACTACAGTAATTTGTACTCATCTGGTTTCTTACTGAAATGTATAGGATGTAAAAAATTAGTAGGTCAAGCCGTTAACCACATATTCTTTGGACTAAAATAATGGGACTTTTCTTATGGAAGCTCCATTTTCAAGATACAGGGTGTCAAAATAAAAATAATTTTTAATTTAATCGCCAATAATAGGACAAAGTATACAATTGTGGATCAAAACAAGAATATAACATGTGCTAAAAGAAAATACAAAAAAAGTTTCATACCGATATAACAAAAAAATAAATAAATAAATACAGCTACTCACTATGCTATAGCACATAAATATATTTATACCCCTAAAGGCTAAATACAATTCATATATAGTACAATGTAGTATGTCATGTATGTCATTTGTTTAAAACATGGCATAAATTTTTATCTTAAGTCGGCATACTTTCTTTATAATTTTGATTTAAAATGTCAAGCACGAACGGAGAAAAGGGGGTTGTAGCACAACGAATTCCTCCATTTTTTTTTAGTACGTTTATGGTTTCAGTATATTTTTTAAGCTGTTTCTGTTGACGAGCTATTACAATTAAATATAGCTAAGTATTGAATGGTAATTTTCATCCACCTGAAGCGCTGAAACATTTATACACACTTAATCCTAAAGATTCAACTCTATCTAGATTATACTTTGTGCATCAATCATAACCACAAATCTAGAAACATTATTATAGTTTTTATTTCATATAAAGTGAAATATAAAACGTTGAATGCATCACGGGAGATACTAGGATGATTATGCCCTTAGGCAACTTAGGCATAATCATCCCTGAGGGCATCATCATCTCTGTATCTCGCTTGGTACAAAAATAACTATTTCATTCGGTAACCAGATGTATGAAGGACGACTTTAGTTACGATCTTGTACTATTAAGTTAATCTTCATCCTATTTATGTCTTTGGTATTAATATATGTATAACTGGAAATACTTCATGCCTCATACACAAATATATTTTTTCTATTCTTTGCTGTTCCCATATACTATTCCCTTCTCTCTTTCTAATATTTATTATTAACTTGGCCTGTCCACTGTGTCCTCATAATTAGTATCTAATTCCCTTTCCCAAATTCTCCTACCGCAGCCGTATAATATATATTACACTTTTAACGGCCTCTTCCATATTTCGAAATTTATCGTCACTAAAAATAGCAGCTATTTCTTTCCATTAATAGCAAGTCACTGTTCTGCAGCCCTACCGCTATTAACAATTATTTGTCTTCTCATTTATTTTAGCTTTGCCCTACTTAAACTGTGCCAAAATAAATCTCTATCTCTGATTATTATTGCTCCAGTACAAAAGCTGTTCATTGCTTGAAAATATGAACTGCCCATACTACCAAACAGTTAAAGGATATTTGTTAAAAAGTTTTTTTACCTGATTTTCGATATTTTATTTCTAAATCGTTACATTGGAAGGTCTTGATAAACAGGATTAATAAAAAATTCTCATTTATAGTTTGTGCTATTTGATCTTGATACTGTAATATCATTAGTATGCATGAACAGATGGCTTCAAAACAAGCTGTAACTAATCTCAACTATTAATGCAAGTTAAATGACATGATTAAAATGCAATTACTTTATGAGATATTATCTTATCAACAACAGCTGTACGAAGCGTAGTTCAGTGGATTTCTACTCTATACCACTACAAGTAGATTATGCTTCGGTACAGTCATTGAATACAAACTATTAAAAATGTTGAAGCCGCATTGCTTCTAAAAATCAACGACATTATGTTTAATATATATACAGAGTGTTTGTAAAGCATACTCTCGGGACCATAAGAGAGGTCAAAATAACCCTAGTTTTGTCTGAAGCTATTTTTATTTGTGGCATAATTTTAGTTTTTCTTTAGTTTTATTGGGTTTTTGTCACACTTCTGAAAAAATAAAGATTAATTAAATAAGCCCTTGCGCCAAACGGATCAGTCAAGTGTTATTTTTGAAACTAAGTTTGCCTAACCAAAAAATCTCACACTGAAAAAAGCAGATAAGAAAAAAATTCTGTTTTTGTTCGCAAAATATTAGTAAAAGTATTAAATTAATTAATAATTAGTCTTTATTTTTTCAGAAGTGTGGCAAAAACCCAATAAATCTAAAGAATAACCTTAGTTTGTCATAAAAAAATTCCTACAGAGCCCCTAAGAGGTACTCAGCGATTTATCTGATCGTTCTCTAACTTTTGAGCCGACGTGTATAATTTAATGAAATTTTAATAATTTAGGTATGTACACCATAAAGGCTCATATAGGTACAGTATAGGTACAGTAGATGTTTTAATCTGCCAGGGAAGTCAAGAACGGACTTGCTACTACACTCGTTGGGCCAAAATTTTGACAGGTGTAATTTTAAAGAGACGGGAACTGAATTTTTAAATATTTTGGTCTTTATTCTTTAAAAAAGATTCTCTGTATTTGTTTCGATAATATTAGCCGTTATATGTACGTTTTTGATAAACTTTCATCTTCAAATTTAAAAAACATTACATGTTGAAATATTATAAAATCGAACAAATTGTGTTTATGTATACCATAACTTGTAATTAGGCTACTGAAACATATTGGCTAAGCTAAACAATATTTACAAAAGAAATATAGAATCATAAATATAGCGTTAATAAGTAAAACATAAACTCCATTGCTTTATAAGATAATAAATTTGAATTTATTAACGTTGAAACAAATAATAATATATACAGGGTGTTCCAGGATGAGATGTACATACTTCAGTATATTATTCCATGTTCAATTTTAAATAAAATATTTCCTATGAACTTAGGTCTGGAAACGCTTCGTTTAGGATACTCGTACAGTATGACAAAAAAATAATAATTTGTTTGCACCATCATCTTTAGATGAATTTTTAACAGAAACGGCTGCTCCTTGAGACTTCAATAAGGTGTACATTTCTTAAGTAGAAAAGGTAAAAGAAAATATTTTTCTGTTCCGAAATTACATACACCGTGGCAAAAAAAAGTTGAAGCGATTTAAAAGAATCCTAATAGTAGCTTGTGGCGCCCTCTAGGATATACAGCCAATCGTTCATAAAATTTGAATTTATCGTCCCAGGAAACCTCCACATAATAATAATAATTTCATGAATTTAACTCAAGTAGTCTTGAATTATTTAAAGAAAATGTAATATTTTTTTCTAAATTTGACATCCTGTATATCCTAAACGAAACGTTTCCAGACTTAAGCTCATAGAAAATTTTTTGCTTATAAAAAACGTAGAATATCATACCGAAGTATGTACATCTTCTTCTGAAACACCCTGTATAATAAATAATAATACTTTCAAAAGAAAATTAATCTTGAAGTGGTAGACAAAAATATTTTCATGCGGCCAAATATACCTTACTTCAAAATATAGAAAGTCCAAGTTAAAATGTTGAATTCAAATTCTTGAAATTTTCAGAAAGAGCTCAATGAGCTTCACTGAAATTTTGAACTTTGGGATTTTCTGAGACAAGGAAAACGAATCTGTACTAAATTTTTCACTAAACTCTAGAGTGTGCTGCAAAAACCACTATTAGTGGATACAAATTAGCGCAATTCTTGTATGTATAAAAGTTTTAACAGGAAATTGTTATTCTCTTAGTTCTTTTAAATTTTACCGTTTTCATTTTATTTGCAGTTTTTATATTAGATGTATTTTAATAATTAAAATAACAACTTTGTGTACTTACTTAAAACTACCATAATAAGCTTTGGGTATTTTAAAACAAAACGTACCACTGACAATTAAGTAGCTACCCAAGTTATTTTCAATATCACCAGATAGTACCTACAATTTATTATCTAACAAAGAAATACAGGATATGGTATGCATTTAATATCCCACTACAATTTGGTTAGGAAACTTTGATTATCAAGATACACCAATAATTAATCTTTATAATTAATATTAAAATTGCAATTCTTTAAAGCAGTAAAGTTGATACTGAACCACTACCGACTGGAATGGATGCGTGCTCCGAAACGTTAATAACAATGTTTCTAACGATTTAATTTTCAGTAGAAGGAACTTGTAACTTATCTTCTGATATTTGATTAATTCTGTTAACTATTTCCACCGCAAGAATAAACATTTGATATCAGGCGCCGTATCTAAGAATTTTTCGAGGTCTTCTCTGATAAACACAAGTGACTTGTTTGGCATATAACCCATTTATTTATGCTTTAAAATGGCCCTCACCTGGTAAAATCTGCAGAAAGTAAAACTATATAAGACTGAAGCCGCAGAAATATATTTTTTGGTTTTTTTTATATGTAAATAAAATGTGAACCTACTTGCTTATGTCCACACTTTTTTATCAGACATTTTCTCAAGCTGTGAATAATAGGTAAGACATGATGAAGATTTCACGCTTCCCGATTTTTCAGATATACAGTACGCGCCAAAAGTATGGAATAGATTCAATAAAAACGAAACAATTATTTTTTGGGAAAAATCCTCGAACAGGCCAATTTTTAATTTAAAAAATACATATTTTAGTGTAAATGCGATTTTCAAATGTCATTTGTTTTTGAGTAATGACGTCATCGATTTTTATTTAAATGGCAACATCATATTTTTTTTCTTGATTCTGAAAGATCGTTTAATTATCTAAATCTCTAAATCAGACAGTACTAAAATTTTGCCCTCTTACATAGGAAAGTTTTCGAGTAAATGACGATTGAATGTTAGGAAACGTAAATTTTATCCATAAAAAAGTAACAATTCTGAGGTATGTAAAATAAAATACAATTGATTAAATTTTATACTTAAATTAAATGTTCGAATTGCCATCTACCAACTTCTTGACAATGCGCAAGTCTGTGAAGAAATTCTTGTTAAACATTATGAATGATTTCTGGGGTAACTCTGCGTATTTCGTCCCGAATGCGATTTTGAAGTTCTTCTAAATTACGTGGTTTATTAATGTACACTTTTGACTTCAAGTATCCCCATAAAAAATAGTCAAGAGGTGTAAGATCTGGCGATCTTGCAGGCCATTCTATCGGTCCGCCTCTGCCGATCCACCTCCCAGGAAAACAGTTGTTCAAAAAATCTCGTACAAGGCGCGCATAGTGCGGAGGTGCACCGTCTTGCTGAAACCATATGGTATCGTCAGGAATGTCAGAGTCATTATCGTTAGGAAAAATTACTGCAAAGGCTGGAACAAGGTCATTTTCTAGAAACTCTAAATATCTTTGTTCTGTAAGGGTTCCTTCAAAGAAGAAAGACCCTACTATTCTGTCGTCAACTATTCCAGCCCACACATTTAATTTCTGAGGGTGTTGGGTATGTGCCTCTGCCATCCAATGAGGATTTTCAAGACTCCAATATCTGCAAGTTTGACGGTTTACTGTACCATTGAGACAAAATGTAGCCTCATCGGAAAAAAGTATTTGCCGGTGTAAATTTCTATTTCCTTGACATAAATACATTAGAATTTCGCAAAAGTGTAAGCGGCGATCGGGATCATCTTCATTGAGTTCCTGCACAAGTTGAATTTTGTAGGGATGATATTTTTGATATTTTTCCTTCCTCAAGCACAGTGCTATGCTCTGACTAGTGTCATTGTTTAATGCAACCAATCGTGAAGAATTATGAGGATTATCCACCATACTTATCAAAATGTTCTGTTTCTGATTTTCATTAATGCTTGGACGTCCAGGTTTTGGAATATTTACAACATTGCCAGTTTCTCTAAATTTAGACCCTACCTTACTGGCTGTTGATTGGCTGATAGGGCGATCTGGATATTTTTCATTAAATAAATCGCAAACTTCCTGCTGAGTTCTAGTCATATTCCCGCATCCGATAAGAATTAAAATTTCAATTCTTTGAGTAACAGTTAAATGTGCCATAATACTTTAAATTGAATAATAATTTCTATGTCGCTTACAATACTTATTAGAAAGTCGGTGTGGCAATGACACTTTGCAAAGATTTTCACCTACGTGATCCATAAAAGAACTATGGAATTCGAAAAACTAAACTTGATAACGTTTTTGCTTTATTTTAATTGATTTACGTTTTCTAACATTCAATCCTCATTTACTCGAAAACTTTCCTATGTAAGAGGGCAAAATTTTAGTATTGTCTGATAGAGAATTAAACGATCTTTCAGAATCAAGGAAAAAAATATGGTGTTGCCATTTTAAAAAAAAATCGATGACGTCATTACTCGAAAACAAATGACATTTGAAAATCGCATTTTACGCTAAAATATGTATTTTTTAAATTAAAAATCGACCTGTTCGAGGATTTTTCCCAAAAAATAATTGTTTCGTTTTTATTGAATTTATTCCATACTTTTGGCGCATACTGTATATAAGATCAGATATATAAACCATGATTATTTACACCCCTTGCTTGCTTTTTGTTGTGCTATTCGTAGAAATTAATGTACTCTATGTACACCACATAAGACAAAAATTTTGAATGTCGTCATAAATCATCACACCTGAATTCAACTAATAAACAATTAATTGTTATAGTGTATCCAAGCAACATCTAATACAATCTCACAGATCACTCAGTTAGCTCACTTGTTCTAAATTAGTTTGCTAGTATAAAATTACGCTAAATATCAGTAATCTGTAACAATTTGATAAAATATTGTATGCGCTACGTGAGTTAAATGAATTTATTCACAAGAACAAATTAGCCCACGAACATTCTTCTCGTGAATAAATTTTCATTTTACTCACTTGGTGTATAAATATCTATTATCGTCACTGCCTTAAAATGACAATTTAGACATTGACACCATGCATTAACAGTTATTAATTATATAAGGGAATTAACAAGCCTTTAATTCACGAGAAAAAATGGACACTCGCGGTGCAGCCAAAACTGATTAATTTCCCGAATGTAATTCAACGTTTTATCCACTGCCACGTCCAAAACAGGTCAAGTAGAAGAGTGAGAACCGTGTGAGAGTAGGTGAAAAATTATGGTTTTGAAAAACGTCATATTTCAGAAATTTATTTCAGCATTCACTGGCATTTTTAGATCGCAGATTGATGTATTTTCGACACATTTCTACAGCATTGACTGAAAAAGCTTCTTCCATAATCGTGACATTTCTTGAAATATTTGTTTTCGTATCCGGAATGAGTACGTATAGGTTTTGGGCTCATGTTTTAATTTATTTTGTATGTTCTGTAAATGATTATTATAGGCAATTCTAATTTTTTGCTTGGCTTCCATTCTAAGTGTACTGAATTCTTGATAATAAGTATAATTATTTGTATTTTTATATCCTTCATGTGCATTTTCCTTCAGTTTAAGCAGTTTTATGATTTCGCTAGTATACCAATTAGGAAATTTTCGTTTGAAATTTTTAAAAATTGGTACATAATTATCAAGATTTGATAATATTTATTATAGAAAGTTTCAACAGCAATGTCAACTGCAAATATGCCATTCAGAAGGCTTCAATAAGTATGATAGAAATCATCATATAGTAAATCAAAATCTGCCTTTTTAAAATTGTAGGTTTTCTGCATTCTGTTATACAAGATATAACAAAAAATCAAGGGATTATTTTATTCCATTAACTGCTTATTTTTTGGCGGCAAAATATGATGATTTAACTCTACTTACCTATATACAAAAATACCTACCTTAAAAGATACAGGGTGTTAAATTTTAATTTTTAAAATTGTTTTTTTTTATTGTAATTTCTTCCTATTTTCTCCTATCATTTTGAAATCCCCCGTAATGTTGCTTCTTAGGCTTCTTGCTGTATTTCAGCCGGATAGAAGAAATTCTTAGCATTCTCACTCATTTTTTGTGTTGATTTTGCAAATTTTTTCACTCTTATTCACAAATAAACAAACGCTTGTCATAGAAACTTTATAGTATTAAACTGACACACAATATTCTTAAAAATAAATTTGTCAAATATGACGTTTTTTAAAACCATAATTTTTCACCTGCTCTCTCACGATTTTCGCTCTCCTAATTGACCGGTTTTGGCCGTGGTCGTGGATAAAACGCTGAATTACATTTGGAAAATTAACCAGCCTTCAATTTTCTCAAAAAAATATAACTCTCGGTTGCCTGCGCCTCAAGTGTCTACTTGTTCTCGTGGATTAAAAGCTTGTTAATTCCCCCATAAAATTAACAAATATGCTTTTATTGACGTTTGTACAAAAGTATATAGGTATTTGTTACTACTCAAACAAACAACAAAACTTAAACTAATTTGTGTTACTAACTGGTGTATTATAAATATAAGAAAGTATTGTTTTCACACTCATAATGATAATAATAGCAACAATAAACTATATCTTGTGCAATTCCTAGGAAACATAATGTAATTAAATAAGAGTGTTCAACATGTCAACTGCAAATGGAAAAAACATAAAACAATTTTTAGGTCCACCCAGTTTTAAATCGTATTTAATCTAACATAGCTTTTACCACGGCCTATTTATTTAACACTGTTGTCTTGCACACACACATTTCCTAATGCCTCTAAGCCACCCCTCAACGGAAAAGCGCCCCTTTATGTATATGAGATTATTTTACTTCTCGACGCTTCCTTATAGATCCGAATCCGGAACAACGTGTCTCTTCCCTCGAAGACCAAACTGCTCAGTCAAAGTAAAACGTGGAATAGTATAAGAGGGCGAATGACGGTAGCTTTATCCGCTTCATTTTTTATTATCGTTATTATTCACGCGCCGTCCTATGAAGAATTTTAGATCATTTAAAGGATCTGTGATCTCTTGAAAAATAGTATATCATGTTATATTTAAGGACGTGGAGGCAGAACTGGGTATTACGGTAATACATTGTAAATATGTGTATTTTCAATACAATATTTGTGTAAACAGTATTCAAGTAACGAATACTTTTTTATCTGACGGTACTCAGTATTTGTATTCACCACATTCAGATATGTATTGAGTTTTCTACAACCGTCAGAAGAAGTGTAATATTTAACGTATATTGTCAGTGTGTGAAATGTCATTGTAAGGGACTAATGTTAAAAGTAATTTATTTTTAGCACTAGCGCTAAAATTAAGTGACGTGATTTCCGTTTAACTTCGTGACCTAAAAGGACAAAAATACACTACATTATACAAAAAAAAATTTCACTTATACTTCCATTCTTCCACATGGGGAAAAGCTATCGCTACAGATACAAACTCAGTAGTATACATATGTAAATTAGAATAAGTATTTCCATGGTCAATCTCATCAGTAGCTGTAGTAAGCAATGTTAAGTATAAAGATGAAGAAGCAGTTGTGTTGATTTAAACTGGAATCATGGCACATTTATTCTTAATGTATTTTATGAAAATTCTTGAAAGATTAGTGTCCGTTGGACAAAGGGCTATGTATTTTTTATAATAATTCGAATATAATGTAATGACTTTCTATGTCATGAAATTTGAAGTTCATTGTAATGATAGAGCTTTCATTACCTTAGCAACAATAAACTTCATGGACAATAGGATTTCAAAATGATATTTTATTTTTTTACAAAATTGTATTTGTAAAAGTCGTACGTTGAATCAGCCTGTATACAAAGTTCGAAGATTTGTTCAGTTAAAAATTACATCAACTTTGCCATATGTTTAACGATTCATTTCCAAAGCACTTACCAAGGAAAACAAAAACATTACGAACTTATTCATAGTCTCAATAATTTGTCGTCCATTTTATTATATTGCATTACTTTTTTTGATGAATTTTTAAATTCCTTTCACATATATTTTTGCTGTTGTTGTATAAATCATTTATACGGTTTCTTCTTTCATTGTGCACATAACTATCAACATTTATTTTTTTATCATATTCGAACTGGTGATTCTTCATCAATCATGTACTCATAGATCAATTAAAAAATTAAGTCAATAATTTGGTAGAGATAAATTTAGGTCCCAAAGGTTTGGGATCAGAGAACAGAAATTATAATATAAAATTTCTAACTCCAATGCACTTTGAAAGAGGAGTTTATTGTTATGATTAGATTCACAGCTCTTATACAGGGTGTTAAAAAAAGAGTGTAAAATATTTAACGAGGTAATAGTATGAACTAAAATAAGCAGAAAAGTGTCAATAAACATGGGCCCGCAAAGTAACGGTTGCGGAGATATGGAATGTTTTATGTTATTTAGCCCCTTTTTTTATTTTGCAAAAACGTTGTGTATTTTCTTATAATATATGGTTGATGTTTAGTGAAATAAACAGTACGTATTTAACAGTAGTTCTCAGTGCACAAGTTTTCTTTCGCTATAACTGGTTACTCTAACGCAGAATTAACAGACATGCATTTCATGTATGGTCGTGCTAATGGGAGCGCCTCCGAAGCGCGACGTCTTTATGTTGACGCTTATCCAAATCGCCAGATTCCTTCACAACGCATGTTTGGAAGAATTCACTAAAGATTGTGTGATACCGGTTCCTTGAGCAAACATTGCCATTTATCCGGAAGTCCAAGGTTAGTATCCACTCCTAGAGCAGAAGAAGAAATTCTAGCACTGGTAGAGCAGAATCCTGGTACGAATGTGCGGAGAATATCAGCCGAGGTAGGAATTAGTGGTCCTCTTGTTTGGAGAATAATTCACGAGCAACTGCTTTATCCATACCATGTGTAACGAGTACAGGCCTTAAATCCAATAAATGATCATCAAGCACGTTTGGTTTTTTGCCGCTGGTTTCTACGTCATGATGCTAAAGACCCTCGGTTTCTTGCAAACATTCTTTTTACTGATGAGGCCGGGTTCACAAGAAATGGTGTGTTTAATTTTCACAATACGCATATTTGGGCCGACGAAAATCCTCATGCTCTAATAGAATCTGGACACAGGCACATTTGGATGGGTATTGTAGATGACAGATTTCTAAGTCCTGTTGTTTTACCAAATCGACTAACAGGCGCTGCTTACCTCAACTTTGTGCAGAACACACTGTATGAGTTTTTGGAAGACACTCCTTTGAATCAGAGGCAACAAATGTGGTTCCAGAATGATGGTGCTCCAGTTCATTTTTCCATGGCTGTTAGATAGCATTTACACCAAACTTTTCCACATAGCTGGATAGGAAGGGCCGGACCTGTTTTATGGCCTACAAGATCGCCTGATCTGAACCCTCTAGATTTCTTTATTTGGGGATATTTGAAGACATTAGTGTATGGTACTCCTGTAAATATCCTGGAAGGGCTGTAGCTACGGATTAATCAGATGTTGTCAAGAAATCCAAACCAAGGAGGGTGTTTTCGAAAAAGCTCGAATATCGTTGAGATGAAGATGTCATGCCTGCTTGGAAATGGACGGAAGGCACTTTGGACATCTTCTGTAACTTTGTTTTTTGTTTGTTAAAAGCTTCCTTTGTCGGTTTATTCCTAATAAAATAAAATGTTTGAAAAACGAATACAGACTTTTCTGCTTATTTTGGTTCATACTATTACCTCATGAAATATTTTACACTCTTTTTTTAACACCCTGTATTTATACCTAATATAAATACTCTATTTGCTGGAAAGTGGAACAACGCCATCGATAATCGAAAGTGGTATTAAATGGACAATCATTTTATTACACGTCAAGCTTTTCCTGTGTTTTTTGTTCCACTTGTAGTTATAAACTTTCCGGAAATGGTATAATAAAGAACGTAAGTAGCCTTTTTATAAAAATATATAATTCAGCTTGACGTTCGAGGAAAACTGTTCTTAGGTACAAATACCAAAACTGGAGAGTAAGTCATTATTACATCTCATTTAACAATTTCTTAACGAAAAAGAAAACGGATATACAGTATGTTTGTAGAGTAACGTAGAGGTATTTCATTGGCATTCGAATCATAAATAATGTATAAAATGTATGAAATACTACAAATACACAATATACAGTATATTTGCAAAATTTGGTTGCCCTATATCAATTTAGTAAATTTTAATCAATCAGTTGAAGCAACACCATAAAATATCAGACTAGAGAAGACAGCTAATCTCTTTAAATATTACTAAAGTGGAGATTCCCATCATTCTGTCTCGCTGATAACAAATTACAAATATTTAATAAAAAATAAGAATCATTAATGGTTGTTTTCAAATAATTTAGAAAAGCTGGATAAAAGTGCTTTTAGTCTGTAGTTATCAATGATGGTAGTATCTCCTTTTTTATGCAGTGGAATGATTGTCAACTTCAGGGCATTTGGGAAAATACCTGATTTTACTGACAAATTAAATATGTAACAAAGAGGGTGTATAATATATCTAGAAATGTATTTCAAAACTGTATGGAACATTATTAAGTCATGTACCGGATGCATAAAATATTGTAATTCTCCTAGTGTTAAAGTAAATAATTGTTTAACGACTGCCGGTTTTAGAGAAAAACATTCAACACATACTGCATTATTAGATTTTTTACATTATGTTTATGGCAACTTAGATAAGGGAAAAAAGGTGTTAGCTGTGTTCCTGGATTTGTCAAAAGCTTTTGACTGCGTGGATCAGGATCTACTAAAAAGAGTGGAGTTTTATGGTCTTCGTGGTCAATGTAGCAAGTTATTGAGATGCTACCTGACGAGTAGAAAACAGTTCATTGAATTTTATGACGCAAGACCTCTGGACTTAAATGTTAATATGAGCGTGCCTCAGGGTAGCGTTCCTGGACCCTTGTTGTTGCTATATATTAATAATGTGAATAGTTGTATATCTACTTATTTCTGTGCATTTGATGACGATATTACAATTGTATAAACTGGAAAATCTATCGAATAAGTAATTAGCGACTTGAATTCAAACTTAAAGTGTTTGAGCCAGTATTTTACAGATTCTAGGTTAATCTTGTATTGTGAAAAAACTTATTGTATTCAGTTTCATGCAATTCCAGCAAATTATATATCCTCTTATCAAATTAGAGAAAAAATCAATTGAGCATGTATCAAATTTTAAGCTTTTGGGTATTAATATAGATATGTCATTAAATTGGAAAGTGCATATAGATGAACTTTGTAAGAAATGTACCACTTACTGTTTTGCTATAAATCGATTGTCAAAAATATGTAGTGAAAATGTGAATTTCTTATTTTTCAATATTTGAATCTCGGCTTAGGTATGGTGTGTTCTTTTGGGCAGGCGATAGTACCTCTGTAAACCATATATTTATATTGCAAAAGGAGCTATTTGTTCGATATATCATCTTAACTATCGTGCATCTTGTAGCCAAAAATTTAAAGGAAAACGTATCAACATTGTCTTGCATTTATATTTTGGACTTCCTGTGTTTTGTAAAAAATATATATATTTTTAGTTTTATATATCAAAATGTCGATCACAACTATTTGACGCGAAATGGACTTGATTTGCAATATAATGTCCATCGTTTGGAGTTGTATAGAGCCGATCCATATTATATTGGTGCTGTAGTTTATAATAAATTAGAAACTAATATAAAATTACTGACAAGTATTAGTAAATATACAGGATGGCCAGAAGAAAAACGTTCAGACCTGTCGATTTTAGCCATTATTTGCTGGTATTTTAGACTCCGCCACTTTCACCCCCAGGCAAGGGTAAGCATCACCCCAAAATATTTAAATGGCATTGGGGGTTGAGTAATATTTATTTTGAAAACTCTTACAATTCTCTTTACAGCAGACTTTCAATTTTATAATTCCGCCCAATACTTAATAAGAACATCCGGCAGAGCTTTTCGCTGGGCACACACTCCACGGTTTTCCAGGCAGAGGTTTTTGCTATTTTGATGGTAGCAGGCAAGGAAGAAGTAAGGAATTGTGTGGAGGAGAAAATCTTCATCTGCTCTGATAGTCAGGCTGCGCTCAGGGTACTTAGCTCTCCGGTGACGAAATCTAGTCTTGTTCAAGAGTGTGGAGATGCCCTGGAGTCCCTGGCCAGACAACGGAAGGTGGAGTTGGTCTGGGTTCCTGGCCATAAGGGAATCCCCGGTAATGAGACGGCTGACTTGCTAGCTCGTCTCGGATCTGGGGCACCTTGCCAGGGACCCGAACTCTTTTTGGGAGTTACGCGAGGTAGTATGAATAGTGCCCTGAATAAATGGGCCTATCAAACACTAGGAGGGAATTGGAGAAGGAACGGGGGATGTAGACAGGCCCACGACTTCTTCAATGAGCCTAATAAATCTAGGACGAAGTGGCTGCTGAGCCTTAGTCGAGGATCCCTGAACCAAATGGTGGGGGTCCTGACAGGCCACTGCAGACTCAGAAGGCATTTGAATTTGATAGGCATAGAGGTCCCTTATGTCCGGAATGCGGAGAGGGAGAGGATACCCCTATCCATATCCTAGGATATTGTGCGGCTCTTGGAAGATTAAGATATAGGATCTTTGGCACCGAGGAGCTGCAAAGGGAAGAGATGAGGGGCTTAGCATGGACCAGGATCCTGGCGTTCATTAGGGCGTCGGGTAGGTTCAAGGAAGGCCGAGGAAGAATAGTGGAGGGGTGATGGGATGTCAGGGTAGGCAAAAAGGGCCCATGTGTGGCCTACTTGCCAGGCTGAGGCCGCCCACACTTACTACTAATAAGAACTTTGATTTTAAAGTTGAAACTTATGTACAAAAAATTAGTAACTGTAAAAATGCCACTCATTCGAGTTAAGTACGCCAATGGTATAAATTTAGTATTTCTTGCGTTACATTGGTTTTTAGCGATTTGTTATCACTTTCGTAAAAAAACACAATTGTAAAAAACAGAAATGAATACTATACACACACAATGAACCTAAAATTAGTGGATTCCAAATTTATTTTCTAGTATTATTTGGAACCGTTGTTGTAGTTTATTTAATTGTGTTTTTGAAAATTAAACACCATGGTTTATTCCATTTCGAAAAAGATAGATATCATTTCTCTTTACTTTATGAATAATAAATATGCGAACAGTACAGCTCAGCTATTTAATGAACAACATCAGGATCGACATGTCAGGAGGAAGTATGTTCTAGAGTTATTAAAAAAAAATTCAAGAGACAGGGAACGTAGCCAATAAAAATGAGAAATTGAAAAACCTATAGTTAATGAAGCTAGTGAAGTTGCAGTTTTGGGACAAGTTTATCTTGATCCTACATTAAGTACGAGGCAGCTGGCATCTGTGTCTATGATCAATCGAACTATACATACAAACCATTTTGAAGAACGATAAATTCTATCCATACAAAATACATATAGTCCAGGAACTTTATGAGGATGATTATGACCGCCGTTTGAAATTATGCGAAATGATGAGTCAGCGAGCAGGGAACGATCCACAGTTTCTTTTTATCATCTGTTTTTCTCATGAATGCAGTTTTTTTCTTGAACGGGACGATAAATTGTCACAATTGCCGCTATTGGTCAGACCCAAGAGTTTTTACGAAGTGCATACACAGCAATCGGAAAAATTAAATGTATGTGCTGGAATTTTCGGTGACCGGCTGGTGGGTCCTTTTTTCTACTTGGAAATTTGACTGGCTAAATGTATTTGCAATTACTAAAAGACGCTGTTGACCCTGCCCTGACTGATATTATTAAAAAAGTTCCACAGTATGATGAAAATCATTTGAATTCAAATTCATTCAACAGGACGGTGCTCCTCCGCATTATGCGTTAAATGTCAGTCAGTATTTGGACCAACGTTTTCCACGCAATTGTATTGGGAGAAGAGGCAGCATTGAGTGGCCTCCACGATCACCGAATTTATCGATTTGATTTGATTTTTTTTTGTGGGGATACCTAAAAGGTAAAATCTATGAAACACAGCCAGCGTCGCTGCAAGATTTGCGTCGACGAATATCGTCGAATCACTGCGGCAATGCTTCAGAACGTTTCGAACAAAACTTTATTCTTATAGGAAGCGAACAGTCATCAGTTTGAACATTTTATCAACTAAGTAGTAAGTAAGCAACTAAACTTAATTTAAATTTTAAAATGTAATTTTTTTTTCAAAGTATTAGGCGGAATTATAAAATTTAAAGTCTGTTGTAAAGAGAATTGTAAGAGCTTTCAAAATAAATATTACTCAACCCCCAATTAAATATTTTGAGGTGATGCTTATCCTTGCTTGGGGGTGAATGTGGCGGAGTTAAAAGTACCAGCAAAGAATGTCCCCCTTTAATCTAAAATCGACGAGTCTGAGAGTTTGTCTACAATCTTGATGCAGTTCCTGAAAATGGCCTTGTTTCGTTTTCATTTGGCCACCCTGTATAGGTGCTGTATAGAATTTTCTATTAGACAACAGTTTCTATACGGTAAGAGAATATTTGGAATTTTAAGGCAACATGTATGTGTGTGCTTGTGTAAATGTATATATTTTTTGTATTTCATTATGCTCGTATATTCTTTTTGTTCATGTCTCTTGTGAAGTTTTGACATATCCTATATCATTGTATGATCAATTGGATAAATAAAGTTTGATATGATTTTATTTGATTTGACTCCATCGCAATTCCAGCAAGTTAGCTACATTGTTTCACCCAATATCATAATACCTAATATAAGAAATAAATGGTAAATCCAACGCTTTTTTAAAGGTAATCATTTGATGAATGTATTGTTCGAGACTACTTTCAGTTTCCATCTAAGCTATTACCAGATTGCGTAATCAAAGTAACCGTGTACCACATACCGCGTCATGTACATTCCCCAATATTTCTAAAACGCTTTCCAATCAGCAAACGCCCCAGCAATAAAAGATAACCCTTGAGTTCTCCAAACGCGCCTTTACGGTCCCGGCGCCTAACATGTGCCCTCCGCCGAGAAATGGGAGAGTGCACGCCGGAGCGGGACTCTAACTGGAGTCACCCCGTCCCGGAGTCGTAAAATAATAAACGGCGGAGAGCTCTGGAGCGGCGCGTACCGCCAGTCCGTCGCGAGACCGCATGGGAGAGGACACGCGGGTGCCGCCGACCCATGTTTCAAAATGTGATTGAATTTCTCGCCTCCATCCGGAGTGGATTCTACCATTTCACCCATGACGTGTAAGAAACGTTTCCTTTGCTTTGTACCGCAAGTTTTCATGACTTTGTGCTTCCATTGTTGAACAATTTTATAGAAAATTTCACAATAGTATTTTTCAGCCAATTAAAGGCCTGTATTTTGTAGCATTACTATAGCAACTAAGAAAATTTCCGGAAATTTTTCTCTTCCTTGGGGTGAGGAGCATGAAATTACACTGGAAATTTTTTGACATTTATAAATAAAATGACATTTATATTTAACTTCAAATTTATTCTATCATAATTTAATAAGTACAAATCATTTATAAATAATTATTTACCAAGTATGTACTTTTAGTAGTTTTAATTAAAGCGTCCAAATATTGCTGAAATTCCTCAGCCACGTCTTCTTTTCTTAATGGGGAATAAACAAGCACACATTCACTAAAATTTATAAAATGTCTATGTTTCAAAAAATAAATGTAGTACTTTGAAACAATCTTATTCTGCTGTGATCCACGAAGAGCTCCATATTTCTTACACACCAGAAGCAAATGATTTTTAATATTCCCAAACAAGTTTGGCGAATAAATTTCTGGCCCGCATTCTTGTAATAAATACATTAAAAATTTTAGGTTCCGATGATACATTTTAATTTCACTAACTTTTTTGCAAAACTTGCATAAAACGTATTTCTCAAACCGCTCCATTTTCAATTGTACAACACAACGATTTTAAAGAAAATGGTCAAATAACGTCAAAAGTCACGATTACCTTGTTTGACATGGATTGCATGGCCTTCTTAATAATATATACATATGAATTTTATTGATATTACATAGTGCTTAAGGTTCTTTGTAAGAAAATATATTTCTACCAACTTTAGTAAAATGAGTATGTGGAAAACTGAGAGATTGATCTACTATTGACCTTATTTTTTATTATTTTGCTTAAATAAAGTCGGTTAGTTGTATTTTAATTAACCTAATGTTATATGTATGTGAGTTACTTTGATTATATATACTGCTTCAAGTTTTTTTGCAATAAAATATATTTTTACCAACTTTAGTACACTAAATTTTTAGAAAACTCAAAAATTGAACTACTATCAACTTATTTTTTATTATTTCTGTCTCTTCAAAACAATCAAAAAATTTTAATATCTTTATATTTTTGTCGATATTTTTTAACACTTCATTGTGAAATTTTCTTACCGAATACCGAATATTCGTGTGCTCGAAAAAATTTCCAGTAATAATTGAAGCTCTAGTGGTATTATAAGTGAAAATTTTCAAAATATTCGTGTGCTCGAAAAAATTTCCAGTAATAATTGAAGCTCTAGTGGTATTATAAGTGAAAATTTCACGCCTAATATCAGAGACTCGTTTTTAGGTTACCATGGAAACTCAAAATATTTCCGGAAATATTAATCTTCCACGATATCTAAGAAGTGGAAGTAATTATGTCAAAATAATGACACAGGATAAACTTGAAATTTTGCTTTAAAAATGAAAATAGGACTGTTTGCTTATTTTCTATGCAAATCATAATTAAACAATTATTCTGTCTTTTTTTAAGTGATTTTGAAAATCTATAAAAACATATCTATGCTTAAATAAATATATTTTGAAACAATTCTGTTAAACTTTACAAAACCGAGAAAACTTGGTTGACACAAAAAAATAAAAATTGATCACTTTTTAAATTTTTTACGCTTGAAATTTTCTTATTGAATCCCTCACGTGCTTGAATTAATAACCGCATTTTTTCTTGTTTTAACAAAATTATTCCTCATCTTCGGCTCGTTTCAAAACATATATGAACTCGAAGAAATTTTCGGTAATAATCCAAGCACAAGAGATTACAAGTGAAAATTTCACAGCAAAGTTTTTAACCAATTATTAGAAAGTTGTATCTTGTTTCGTTACAATAGTAATTCCAAAAATTATTCGGAAATTATATCTTCCTTGGAATAATCTATGTAAAAGGTTATTCATTATAGGTCACCATTTATTATCGTTATTATTAGCGATACAATAACAGCTCTCGAGGAACACTCTCAAAAATATTTTCATAACTTTAAATTTGATAACACATAACTTACTGGTAAACAAAGTAACTGCAAAAAAAGACTTCTACAGGAAAACAGGATATTCAAAATCTAAATGCATGTTATTATAATCTAATACCTAGGCAAAATTAATGAAAAATAGATAATCATTGAAACTGTACTTTTGGAAAATAATAAAATTCTATTAAAATATTGGTATACATATTTCAATATATCAGTGTGTTGTTAACCATCTTTTTTATGATGTAAATGTTTTTAATTTTAAAATAAATCTATTTATTTAATAATGTTATCCTTGAAAGGTGTATTGGAATTAAAGACTTAGGAATACTCCTTGACTGTGAGTTATTTTTTTTGGAACAATAAATAACATTACAAAATCAGCTGGTAAAGTACTTGGTTTCATTATTAGAAATTGTAAGTGTTTCATAAATGAGGCAGCGTTAAAATCATTGTATTTTTCATTGGTGCGTTGGATTATGGGTCTTCGATTTGGTATCCTATTTATGGAATCAATCTTCTAGTTCGGAGTCAATTCAGCGCAAATTTTTAAAATACCTTTCTTTTAAAATTACTTATGTATACCGTGGACAATGTTATGATCATGAGTTATTATTATCGACTTTTGATATTCCTTCACTAAAGACTAGGCGTATTATGTGTAGTATTATATTCTTATTTAAATTATTTAATAGCAACATTGATTGCTCTTTATTTTTCAACCGTTTTAATATGAGAATATAAAATTTTGGTTCTAGACGGACTGACACGTTTTATTTGCCAACACCGACAACCAATTCTTAAAAAATCGCCAGTATATAATGTCACTGAATTTTAATATGATATCTGGTCATTGTGATGATAATCACAGTGGCATTCATTATTAAAATCAATTGTATTTAACAGCTTTCAATTATAATTGAATGCATTCTCTCTTTGCTGTAATTTGTTTTTACTTTATAATAAATAATAAATGGTTATTTATTTTTGTTTTCGTAATAATTTCAGATTCAAGTACTTATTTGCTTACATGTAACATTTTAAATATGTTATTTTGATGTTACTAGCTACTAGTTAAGCTAGTATAAATCAAATCTCCTACAATTCCTATCAATGTAAAAAATTTTACAAAAGCTAATAATAAGGAATGTATGGGTAGATATTGTGGGTGTAATTCAACGCTGGTTGGGGCTTTTGTCCACAGAGTAGTTAGTTTCACACAATATTATTAATACCTAAAAATATATAAAAACTACTGATTTTTGTTTTCATTTAGCACACCATTTCTTTTTTGTCCTATACGTGGAAGTTTTTCTGCTGGGTAAATAAACGAATTATTATTATTATTATATATAGAAATGACTTGGTTTTAAATAACCATTATAATAAGTTAAATACAAGACAAAAGAATAAGATGTATGAGTCTATTTCTAGATTAAAAATAACCGGTAACTCAACTAAATTTATAGGGCCTGAAATATTTAATATGTTACCGCAAAATGTAAGTCAAAGTACTACGGAATCGATGTTTAAAAAGAGGTTAAACAACTTTCTAAAAAAAAATGTTTTTATTCTTTAGATTAATATTTTTATTTTTAATTACTAGACCTAAGTTAACATGACTATTCCTATACAATAATTAATATTGTCATAAAGGAAAATAAATAAATAAAAAATAAATAAATATTATAAGCTAGGTACAGGGTTATTCATTATATTTAGACCACCCTTTATTATTGTTACTATTAGAGATACAAAATAACTACGAAAAAAGACTACAGGAAATGATTAATATTAAAAAATATAAAAGTAATATAAGCCGGAAACAGTATAGTCAAAATCTAAATGCATTCTATTATAATCTAAAAAGCAAAAATTAAAGAAAAATAAATAATTATTGAAACTGTACTTTTTGAAAATAATAAAATTCTGGTAAACATATTTTAATGAATCACTCTGTTGTTAACTATCTTTTTTATATTGTAAAAGTTTTTAGAAAATTTAAAGAAAAGATCTAAAAAACTCTGGCTATCAAAAAGATTTATAATATTTCGTTAGGTATTATTGCTTACATTCTAAATGAATTTACTCGTAATTATAACTGGCACAGTAAAACTTTTCCTCATATCTCCTTATTATTTCTAAGATCAGTATGACTAAAACATCGAAATTTATAGATAAGTACCTGATTTTGTCGAATTGATTTTCAAATTTATTATGTATTAATTTAATTAATATAATACAATTATGTATCATTTTTGTTTATAGTTTTATAGTTTATAGTTAGTGAGATTACATAGTTTGTGTATTTGTAGGTTTTTTATTCTATTATATTTATCAATTTTCTCCAGAGTCCTGAAAATGTTAAAATAATACAACGAAACGTAGACGATTATAAAATTTGTGTTTTTGTTTGATGACATAATCCAGCTAACAAACAGAAAAGTTATAGCATTTTCTCTGTCATAGATTTAAAATCATGTTTACCTTTCTGTCTTCATCCTTTAGTAAATATTTTAAACACATGTCTCATAGAAGGTATTTTTCCACGGTTATGGAAAATGGCGATCGTGAAGCCACTTGCAAAAACGTCTAATCCAAAAAATTTAAATGATCTTCGACCCATCTACCTACAATATCTAAAATCCTTGAAAGACATATATATGATCAAATATATGGTTATTTATGCCACAATAAAATGATGCCTTCTACTCAATCCGGATTCCGCAAAAATCATAGTACCTCTACATCACTTATTAATCTTACCGAAACTGTTTGCTCTCATATAGACGATAATAAATGCACATGCCTAGCATTACTAGATTTTAGCAAGGCCTTTGATGCATTAAACCATTCATTGTTATTATCAAAGTTACATTACTATGGGTTTTCCACAAAGGCCATTAATTTCTTCAAATCCTATTTAAGCCACCGAGTTCAACAAGTACGTTTGTCAAATGGTAATGTTATTCAGACAACACAGTATATTCCAATAAATAATGGTGTTCCCCAAGGCTCCATTCTTGGACCCTTACTATTCTCTATTTATGTTGCAGATATGAGTACAGCTATTGAATTTTCTAACTTACAACAGTATGCTGATGACTCTCAGTTATCTATAGCGGTTCCTCCAAATAATTTAGACGCTGCCAAACAAAATATTATTTCAGATTTACAAAGTTTATATAAATATTTTCTAGATCACGGTTTAAAAATAAATGCTTCAAAGTCTTTTGCACTCCTTGTTGGTACAAAAACAAAATAGGTACAAATTACAAAATTTTTCGATTAGTATAAATAATGAAATAATTCCTATAGTTAACGAGATAAAAAATTTGGGTGTCACGATTGATTCGGGTTTAACGTTTCAGGCTCACATAGCAAATAAAATAAAAATTTTGGTCGTCTCAAAGTTTTATACAGTTATAAACATTGTATGTCACCGGATACTAAATATAATCTATGCCAAAGTTTGGTATTATCAATTTTATTTTATGGAGACGTGGTATATAACAACTACATCAACTCAAAATCTTCGCGTCTCATTCAGAAAGTGCAGAATGCCTGTATGCGGTTTTCCTACAATATTCCATTCCGACATCATATTACACCACATCTAAATGAACATTCCATTTTAAATATGAAAAATAGCCGCTTACTTCATACATATAATCTACTATACAATTTTTTTGAAACCGGTGAACCTCATTACATTAAACAATATTTTGTATTAGCTCCTCACCACCGTAACACTCGGCATCTTTATATTTTTAGGGTTCCACAGCACAGAACTGCAGCCTTTCAAAAGTCTTTTTCATTCAATGCAATTCATTTATGGAATAAACTTAATGACAATATTAAAAAAATGAGCAGACAGACTTTCAGTGTTCATGTAAAAAAAATGCTTTAAGAAAATCAGATTTCGCTTGCTTAGGATGTGTGATTTTCCGCCTGCCTGTTGTATTTTTTTTTCTTTTTTTTATCCATATATATTCTGTAAGCATGCCACCTATTCTTCCTCATTGCCCTCTCCGTCGTGTCTACATCGTTAATCGCGAATTTTTTAATAAAGTTATAATATCAATTCCAGTCTTTCTTTTTTTTCACATATTAGCTATCTTTACCCAAAATTGTTCTTTTTTAGTTTTACTTAGTTTAGTTAAGGGTCCATAGGAAGAGCACCATTAGGTGAATTTATGGTTCCTTTTTACCAATTATTGTAAATACTCACATTATTATATGTACCTACTACAACATGATTTTATAATTTTTTGGTAAATAAATGTATTATTATTATTATTATTTTCATAAAAAGTTGTAAAACTGTAAGTGAACTCCTTTAATAAGTCAATGTTGAGAGGTAAAGGAAGCAATAGGTAATATATTTTTTAATGGAACCTCTGTATTGTTAAATTTTTAAATCATTATTGTTTTTTGTGATATGAAAATATGACATATGTTGTTACTATCTCTAGCCGTTTTCGAAAAGACACGCATCCATGTTTCAAAATGTGATTGAATTTCTCACCTCCATCCGGAGTGGGTTCTACCATTTCACCCATGACATGTAAGAGACGTTTGCTTTGCATTGTACCTCAATTATTAGAAATTTTACACGTCCCCATAATTTACCGTTCTGAACAACTTTTTCAAGTAAAATTTTGCTGATTTTCAATCGGTGCACTGAATATTTGAAATAGGATTATTTCGAAAACTGTTACTCCTAACGACTTCAACAAGGTATACCTTTTTTAGATACAACAGGTAGGATAATCTATTGTTTCAATAGACAGATGGATACACTAAACATCAAAAAAATTCTGCCATTTAAAAGAAACATGCTGTGCCATAAGTGCCTCCCTCTACTAGTGACGTCAAAATTAGTTAAAAATTCTTATTTGCCGTGCCGAAAAACATAATTGTACCAATTTTTGTTTAATACTCCGATAGGTTTCAAAGTTATTAAGATATTTCAAAATAAAATTCTAGCATTGAACACCCGGTATTTTTTAAACCAGCAACATTCGGATAAGGCATATTTGGCTCAATAGCCATATTTTCATGTTTAGTATCTCCAGTTCAGAGATTGCCCATTCTTAATGAATCATCCCGCATAAAAATGTAAAAATAGTTTAAACAGGATATTCAAAATCTAAATACATGTTATTATAATCTAATAGGCAAAATTAAAGAAAAATAATATCATTGAATCTGTACTTTTTTACGGTACTATAGATTGAATTAAACTATAATCCTTTTTACAATTTTTAATGACACAGGTCAGAAAATTAATTAAAATTTATTTTTTTTGTATAACTGCTTTACTGTAAAGTTCAAAATTGCTTTAACTATGCTTTCCTTATTAATTTTCTTCTTTATTCTATTAAATTTCTTTGTGATTAAATGTTTTCTTTCCATAACCATACACTTTATTTATCAGAATGAAAATGTATATATATTAAACAAGTGATAAGACTGCACTTTATGGATACTTAAAGGCAACTAAAGTGATTTTTTAACACGCTTATATTAGCTTCACCTGTATGTATGTATGTATGTATGTATGTAACGGAATCTTTCAGCGTAATTTTCATCAATTTCAAGAAGTCTGATCAGCTTGAAAATTTGCACAGGGGTCAAGGACTGATGACAATACAATTATTTAATAACTTTGTTCTAATGTCCTGACTAGGATCATCAGAATAAAAACTATTTAGATTACTTTGCAGGTTAAGTGTATACAATCCATCAGTGTTGTTTCCAAGCAGGCAAGGCAGGGGCAGGGGACTGTAATAGATTCGTGCTCTTGCTTTTCACGTATAGATGGCGACCTGACAGAATTAGTTTTCGGTTTTCGCCTAATTTTAAATTAAAAATTTTTATAAATAAATAAAAATTTGATAATTTATAACAAAATTCAAATAAACATTTTGATTTAAAAAATTTCGAAAAAATACAGAATTCAAAATTAAAAAAAAATTCTAAATATAAAATTTTGGAGTTTAAAAAAGTTTTGAAATACAAAATTTTGTAAATAATTTTGGATTGTGGAATTACATGATAAAATCAAATTTAAAAAATTTTAGAAATAAATAAAAATTTGATAATTTATAAAAAAATTCAAATAAAAACTTTTGGAAAAAATTTTCAATTGAAAAATTTTAAAATCCAAAAATTTAGAAAAAATTTCGAAAAAGACATTGAATTTTAAAATTTTGAAGAGCGTAAATTTTCAAATTCAAAGAAATTTTGATTTGAAAATTTTGGCAAGAATTTTGAAGAAAGTTTTGAATCTAAAATTTTGTAAAATTAGAAAGAAAAAAAAAGATTTTGATACGAGAACGTTGATAAAAATTTTAATTTGCATATTTTATAGAAACAAACAAAAATGAAAAATGAAACTATAACACAAAGAAAGAGGAGACTGGAGAAAAAAAAATGCATAGAAAAACTATATGAAATGGAAAGGTTACGTAAACATGAATGAAATGAATTTAGATTTATTGTCAAATATAAGATATTTTAAAAATTAAGGCTCTTAATTATAATTACTTTTGTTATTGTTTTGAGACTAAAAATTAAGAAAATAAATTATAGTTTAAAAAAACTAAAAAAACACGCTTTAATAGTAAACCGAACTAAAAAGTAGAAAATAATTTTGAAGTATCAAGAGTTTGTTACAGCAATAGAAAATTCCGACAATCAATTACGACTAATTAATTGGGAATAAGATTAAATTAGAAATTAAATTATTAATAAAATAATTCAATTATAGTAAAAAAAAGCGTGGGGTGCAATTTACTATATTTTCATAATGACTTTATTTTTATAAATAGCTGCACTACTGAAATAATGGTAACATTTAATATCAAGCACCCCACGCTTTTTTTTTACTATAATTGAATTATTTTATTAATAATTTAATTTCTAATTTAATCTTATTCCCAATTAATTAGTCGTAATTGATTGTCGGAATTTTCTATTGCTGTAACAAACTCTTGATACTTCAAAATTATTTTCTACTTTTTAGTTCGGTTTACTATTAAAGCGTGTTTTTTTAGTTTTTTTAAACTATAATTTTTAAAATTAACTCTTACTAACAGGTGAGATAATGGATTATCGCTTTGTATAAATATATATAGAGGTGTGTATTTAATGAAGTTTTCTGTAATTTTAATGTTACTGTATAAAAGCTACATGTAATGTGTATCAGTTATATAAACAAAACGCTCAATTGAGTGAACCCATGTCGTTGCTTATCTAACAACCGATTTTATAAAGAAGTAAAAAAGTTAAATTTAAATGTTTTAAATCGTTGTTACAACAATATGTTACGTTAAAGAGGGCTTTAGGTGCTTATGAGATCGGCAGTTAAAAACGTAACGTAACATTTACGTAATCAAAAATATAAAGTTTCTGTAGAAAATTTTATGTTTCTAATAAGTTACTCTATGTTTGGACTATCCCACTGTATTTTAAACAATGAACGTTTTTGAAGAAGAGGCCCAATTTCAAAAGTTTTCGACGCAACTACAGTTTTTATGTGGTGGTATTTGAGCAATAATAAATTATTTACAAAAACTCAATATGGCTTTAGGACAAACATGTCTACGCAAACTGCAGTTCATGGATTTTATTCTAGTCTCCTGAAGTTCTTGGAAGCAGGCGAATGCCCTGTTGGGGTCTTGTGACCTCAGCAGGGCATTCGATTGTGTGAATCATAATAAACTTGTATCGAATCTTTATTCATATGGTATACGCGGAGTAGCATTGGATAAAATCTTTTCTAACCTATCGTAAACAATATACTACTTTAAAACACGTAGGAGATTTTAGAATGCAAATGGTCCGGTCTGAATACAAATATGTTGACATGGGAGTCCCACAGGGCTTAGTGCTTGGCCCAGTGTTGTTTTTATTCTATACAAACGAACTAGATTGTCTTACTGCCGATGCAAATTTTACTATGTATGCAGATGACCAATCCTTATTAATTTTGTTTTACAGTTGTTTAATACAGATCTAAAATTTTTGGGTATTACGATCGACGAATGTCTTAGCTGGATTGAACATTGTGTTCAATTGGCATTGAAATTAAATTCTTTATGTTTTCTGATCAGAAATCTACGTACTCTTTTACGACAAGAGCATCTCATCATGGTTTATCATGCACAGATGTCATCAGGATTAAGATACGGCATATACTTTTGGGGGCCGCCATGCAGTCGATGTGTTTGTAGCGCAGAAATGAATTATGCGTTATATTGCTAATGCGTCTTAAAACTATTCGTGTCGTGAATTGTTTGAAAAATATAGGATTCTTACCTTATTCAATGTATGCTTGTTTGAACTGTGACTTTTTATTTTTAACAATAAAAGTAATTTTGTTCTAAATGGTAGTATCCATCAGAAAAATACTGTATACTTTTCATGTACCCTAAAAATGGCCTTGTAAATATGTAGTCACATATAACTCTAGTCCTAGTCATTAAGGATTTTTAACATTTTACCCGTTTCTATGAAACAAGCTACCAATATATATTTGTTTAGGAAATGTTGAAGGACTTTCTTCCTATACAAATGTGTCTTTTGTCAACAAGAAAATGAATTCTATTCTATTCTATTTAATGCGTACATTATTTATTACAGAATAATAAATACAACTTGTTCTCTTTATTAATTATTTTCTTCAGAAATTCTATCTGTTTTAATTAATATAGCACAGTAAAAATATTCAGAAATCTGAACATATTTTCGTTCCTATCTTTCTCTCTATTTCATTATTTTTCAAAGCAAGCACATAAAAAACAAATCAATCCCAAACCATTACTTGCGTATCAACTTTTGAAGACTTGAGTATAATAAAGTTTCTTGAGAACCAAAAATATAAGCAACACCCTAATAAAATTGTAATTACTCGTTTTAGGGTCCATAATAATGTTTACAATGATTTTTCTTTGTACAAAGTGCTTTTTACGGCTACATCCCATATGAAAAATAAAATATATTTTTTTATTTTACGGTTTCGCACCTATGGGGGTATTGTATTTATTTATTTTTATTGAGAATTTAAAATATGAGTAGGTACTTTTTTCTATTTCCTAGTCGTGACACAGATCAAATATTGATAATAAATATTACTTGTAATCTTTCAAATCAAACTGTTAATAAATTATAGCAATTGAAAACTAGTTCAATTTATTCTTATTAAGATGTGAAATGTTGTAGTACTATAGAAAAAGTATAGTTTATTTATTTATTGGAAAAGACGGAATGTTCCAAATCAATTGAAACTAAAATTTGCATTGGCAAACTAGTTAGCACAACACTAATATAAAGTTATAATATTAGCTATTTTTAAAACTTAACTAGTGGCAAATGTTTAGATGACTAAAATACAAATTGAAATTTATCAATATCCTTTTTAAAGGGGAGTTTGGACCAGGCTCGTACCATAATAAGACTGATGGGTTAGTATATTAATGATAAACCTTCGCTGTGGTACAATTTATCAAAAAAAAAAGAGAGAAAAGTGGGTCGAAAAATGGAGTCAATATAGTTAAAAACATTTTTGTAGAATTCTTATAGTTTCCGGGAAAAGAAATAGTGAACTTGTACTATATTTTTAATCTTTAAGTACTGTTAGCTATTGTAATATCTAGCGTCAACAGAATACAAGCGATTCCAAAATTGAAATCCGATTGTAGTATTAACGTTTTTACAATAGTGTTTACATTAGTGTTTCAAGGTCAAAAATAGCTTACGCGTATAGCAACTCGAAGTTTATATATCATTAATTTATGGTGAAGTAAAACAAAATGCTTTGTAGTTCCTCGCCTGTGCGCAGAACAATTTCCCGGGAGACATGTGCCAAATGTTAGTGCAATGCGGGTGTGGCACGGGAAATTTGCAGCCGAGTCGTAGAAGAAATGGGAGGTCCAGGACGTCCACAGCGTATTGCAGCAGCCAAGGAACACATTTTTCAAGGAATGTCCCAATCGACAGTGTGGCATCACACATACACAAGGCTCAACTATATCCGTACCGTGTACAACGTACTCAAGCATTAATACCAAGGGATTATCTATTACGAATTAGATTTTTCGAATGGTTCAATTCATTCATCAATATATACTCCAAGAAATGCAATATGGTCAGGGTTGCCACAATTAAAACCACAAATTAATTTATTAATTAATACTAACAATGCCGGCAAAAGCAGTTGAATTTGCTGATATAAAATAGGTATTATAAAATTTTATTTATTTCTAGGATTAGTAAAAAACTTAAGAAATTTATTGGACAACTGCCAGAAAGAACAAGTTTGTACCGATCCTACGGTATACAGAAGACGAAGACCCATCCTGTGATGGAACTGTTTAGCAAAGGAAGATCTCAGGAATCAATGCCGTAGGAATTTTTTCCATCGAAATCGAGAAGAGCCTGACAACTGGAGAACAAGCAGCAAAAGAGTCCAGCCAGAACTGAGTTCTAATATTGAGACACAGAAGAATCAATTATTAAAATTAAGACAGGACTTGGAGAAGAAAACAGTAACTGATCTGAACAACCAGAATAAAACTTTGGAAACTACTAATGCCGAACTCTTCAAGCAGATAAAATTAATTTAGGATCAAATGAAACAAAAAGTTGCTCAATAGGTTAAAGAAAAAGAGGAACTGTCGAAATAATTAAAACATAAAGAACAGTTGCTGCGAAAGTTAAATACCGATAAAAACAAGTTAGAAACTCAGTTGAAAGAAATAGAAAGAGCAAAATCATCAGTGGAAGAAGAAGTACAAAGTAGCATAGTAACTTTAACAACTAGACTGAATGAAGCGAGAGAAAAGGACAAACTTTTATGCCAAAGAACTAAGTTGCAGAGCCCAAGTGAATGGGATATTAGAACTCTTGCTAAATAACAGAGTGAAGATTTAGATTTTGGAGCTATATATCAGTGGAAAATAAAAGAAACTTGGATAGACCTAACTGGAGTGGCATTTCCAACAAATCTTCGTGTTTGAAAAATTACTGAACCCTATGGGATTCTTTAGTAATACAGAATGGCGTATTGAAAAGAATACTGGAAAGTCCTAATTGTAAAGAAAGGTGAAATATAAGTGGTCTGCTACTTCCTGCTCGGCCTAAGCGGCTCGACTTGCAGAAAGCGACGTAATTGCAGCAGTTACTTCAATGCAGACTTCTCGCCCGGGGCGACGCACCATTAAATCTATAAATGATGATTTGTCTGCAGGAAACAAATACTCCGCAGACAAATGCCCCGACCGGTATCGAATTACACCTTATACTTACTTACACCTTATATATCACCTGCACTCAGTTTATATGTGAACATACATATGAAGATCAGCCAGTTCAATTGTTGGTCATCACACCTATGGCATATTGATGAGCGCTAACAAGCCCGAAACCGGTCTATATCTGGTGGGGTGACCGACAAGGGTTCTTAGCTGTTCACACAGATGTTGAAGGTGTAATTCAATACTGGGGCATTGGTCCGCGGAGTAGTTCTTTCCTGCAATATCATTTAAAGGTAAAGAAAGGATTTACCAAACTGTATTACTCCGAAAAAGAGTGCCAGAAGTTCTTGAAGCTCTTCATAGTATAGGTAGCGTGCATTTAGGAAGAAATACAGCTTTGAATAAAGTCAGAGGACGCTTTTGTTGGTTTGGAAGTGGTACCGATGTGGAAGAATGGTGTCGACATTGTAGTACTTGCACGTTAAATAAAGAGGGTTATGCAGTGGAGTAACCTGATCGGGACGATCAGTTCTAAGAGGAGGGCAATGTTACGGAAGCTCACCAACTTTTTAGTGTTAATTATGTTCCTATTAACGTTATAATTTATAATTTTTGTGATGCCTTTATTTTGACGTTTTTTGGAACATTCAAGGCCACGTTCTATTTGATTCTCGAGACGGGACAGTTTATATTGAGCAGTCAAACGCGAATGATTGATGATTGAAACGTCAAAGTAAATAATTTGACAGTTGTGAATTTGTTGAAGGATATTTCTTGTATAATCAAGAATGACAATAGAGTTTGTTTGTCTACGTGACGTGTTTCCACGCAAAGGCAACGTAGAGGTTACAATATTTTATTAAGGTAAGTTGTCTTAAATCGTAATATTTTGAAGTGATGGATGTGTCCATGGGCTATTATTAACGTAATATCCTGTATGTATTTCACCCAGTTTACCCTAGTTACTTCGATGATACTTTCGCGCCCTTAAAATCCGTTTTTTGTCTTGACCCGTGCTTCCTATTTGTGCCGGAATCGTAATTTATTAATGTAGAGTGGGACTCCCATGACGCCAGTAAGGGGACGGACTGATTGCCCGGGTCATTTACTCTTAAAGAAGTCCTGCTACGACGGTTTATAACAGTGCCAGACAAATTTAGTTTTTGCACGAAAGACTCTCGTTTGGACGGGGCGAAGCCGGCGCCCCATCTGATAACCGCTGGGGAGTCTAATTTTATTTTGGCACGAGATACTTTCAGAAAATAAATAAACAGATCTTGTTTTGCCCCGGAATTGATAGGTTCGCCGTAATTCGACTGGGAACGTGCCAATTATGTGGATCGTGTTTCCTTAGGAAGGGCCCTAATGCCAACGCAGCATCTCTGTTACAGATATTTTGATGGTAGCATTCTTGGATGTGACTGTGTTATTTTACATTTTATTTGTTTATTAGTTTAGATATATTGGCAACGCCATTTTATGCTGCCAAATAGGCAGTGCAAACAACGACCAATAGCCTAGGTAAACAAAAATATATAATAAGCTTGAAGTGGCGCGAACTGGCAATCGTATACTTACACCGTTTTGAGACAAGGATTACTTGAAGAAGCAGAACTATTTATTTTTGTAACTGCAATAGATAAATTTGAAGATAGTACTTAAAGGGGAAGTGGCATAAATTTTGTATTGGTTTAAAATGTATTACAGGGCAATCTTTCAAACATATTGAAAGATGAGAACATGTGTTTGGCGACATAATAATTAAAATAATAACATTAATAAATTGCCAGGGAATGTAAACAAAACCACGTGGTCGAAAACTCGATATTATTGGTGTAACATTACATGCAATAGGTATTTGTTTCTTGTGTTTTTCGCGGCATATTTGGGTCATAGATAATGTAAATACTACGTAAGGTAGTGCTGTGCCAAAGTTGACGGAAGCGGATTTTGTGCAAGCACAATCGGACAATCGAACTTCATTAGTTCAGAAATACGGGGTGTCAAAGCAAGAAGATGTGTGTATCTTCCATTTTTAACATTACAATAATTATTAGTGCTGATGTGGTAAACGTACGGTTCGGTATTGTTAAATGTAACTTATTTATTTGTTTACAATATAGATCCGCTCGTAAAAATTATGACCACAATCCTATTGGTTATGTTCATGTTAAAAGAGATGGTAAGTTTTGCACAATAATGGAGAAAATTCAGAACATAGCGTTTATTCAGTGTTATCATTTAAATTTAACCTAACCTAACCTAACCTAACATAAAATAATACTTTTTTAAAAAGCCTTTGTAAGACACACATTATTTTTATGCTATTTTATCCCCACATTTTAACAATTATTTTTACATATATAATAAAAGTGAACAATTTTATATATGTAATGCTAAGTAACTAAGTTTATGTAAATATTGTTATATACATATACAGTCAAATTTAAGAAAATGCATATTTTCAAAGATTTCTGTACCTAAAAATTTGTTGAATAAACCGCTTTTTTCCATTACTTATTCGTTTTACTTCAGTGTCTTTATATATTCATAGGTGACATGAGATACAATTTTTGTTATTTACTAATCCCTAAATTATTCAGTTGTTAAATGTCTAAAATTATTTGAATTTGTAGATAACACTATTTTAAGAATACGGTGTCTTTAATAGATATGTTTGATTTTTTACAACTTTTACATTTTATTTTTTTCGATAAACTTAAATCTACCTACTTATGTATTTCCAATTAAACTTACACTAAAATGTTCTTCATAAACAAACAATGTTGAAATGCTGCAGAGATTTACGTTTTTTCACTACATTTTTCTGCTCTTTTCAATTTTTGGCATGGAGAAAGATGTTTTATTAGGCACTGTATGTGAATTGTTTATACATAATGGCGCAATGCAATATATACATTTACCCGGAGACAATGCACTTTCTGTGTTTTTTTTTCAAAAGCAATGTCTATTTAGCACAGTAACACTTAATAAATATCACAAACGACCAGCATGTAAATCGCATACAGATATACAGCACAATTCCGCACGACATCACAAGTCTTCGTTATGGCGGCGACCGTTTTCTGCAGGCGTGGTTAGATTTGAAATTCCGTTTCTGAGTATATTTTTCCATGAAATTGTTTAGTACAAGAGGCATTTCGATTAAAATAACATATTTTATTAAATACTGTTCTGTAGTTCTCTGTGAACCACTGCTAATTGTATTTAATCAAATATTGTAATTAGTAGTTTTTCCCGATATCTGGAAAGAAGGATTTGTCCTATTTTGAAAGCCGGCAACTCACATGATATTAAAAATTATCGACCCGTAGCTATTTTATCCAACTCTGCAAAAGTTTTGAGATGAGCTGCATCTCTCCTGATCAACATAGTTTTGTTTCACATCGTTCGACAATGACGAATTTAGTTGAATTTACACAATTTTTGTCAGGTTATGTTGATAATAAAAGCCAAATCGATGTGGTGTATAAAGATTTTAGGAAAGCTTTTGATAAGTCAAATCATTTTATTTTGGGAATAAAGTTAGAATTGCATGGTTTTAACACTAAATTACTTCATCTGGTTCAGTCATATCTTGACCAGCGTAAATTGTTTGTCTCGTATAATGGTTTTATGTCTAGAACATTTATAGCAACATCTGGGGTACCGCAAGGATCCAAATTAGGGCCGCTTTTATTAATTTTATATGTTAATGATCTTTCTTTAAATTTGAAACATAATCGTCTTTTCTTTGCAGACGATTGAAAATTGTTTCGCAATATCAATTGCATTGGTGATTGCCAAGTGTTGCAAAAAACTTGTTAATGTTGTTGAGAAATGGTGTGAGAAAAATCGGTTACCTATTAATATAGATAAATGCAAATTTGTACGTTTAATTTAAAGAAGCAATCTATATTGTTTAATTATAGTAGTAATTCCTCACTGTTGCTACGTTGCAGTACTTAAAGATTTAGGATTTAGGTGACATTTGATACAAGCTTTCATTTTCTGAACATGTTAGTAATGTATACAATACCGCTTTTAAAACTCTAGGCTTTATTATGCGCAATCATTTAACAATATTAAGTGTTTAAAATCACTGTACTTTTCATTAGTTCGTTCCAAACTTGAGTATGCTAGTCTCATATGGTACCCTTACTATCAGAATCACATACACATAATTGAAATTGTTGTCATTTTGTATTGATAATTATTATCCATTTAGAGGATACGATCATAGAAAGATTTAATGTTCGGTCATTATCTAGTAGAACAGTTTAAAATTTCTATATAATTTGTTTTATAATAATATTGATTCACTATTTTAAATTTGTTTAATGTTCGCGTACCAAGGCCAGAGTCTCGAGATGACTGTATGCTCTATTGTCCTAATGCAACGACTAATATCCTTATGAAGTCTCCAGTATATGTATATTATGTCAAATAACTTTAACCATATATCTAATTTGTGTGACTTAAATACATGTACGCTTAAATACTTATTATCTATTGGATCTCTAACTTTTGTTGACATTTTGTTTAGTAATTAGTGGGAATTATACGTTGATAACTTCCCCGTAGGTGTGTATGGAATAGATACATTCGGCATTCTCCTCTTTCTTATGGCAGAACCCTGAGTCAGCAATGTCCTATTAGCAGTCCTACTATTTGGATATTTTACCCATTTTTGCATGTGTGTATTTAGCAATGTAGCAGGAGGGTTCGAGCCCTGTTTTCTTTTAAATAGAGCAATAGATATGATGGAAAGTGAAGCAACAAAGACCAGTTATAAGATGCAACACTCAGTCAAATCGATAGAGCATGATCGCGCAACTAATTCTTGCGACTACAGCTATGGCGACTAAGAATAATGGTGATTAAAACAAAGAACCATAAATTTCACTATGACCCAAGAACTTAATTTGAACATTTACCCAAATTTTCATAATTCAACTTACCGAAGCAAATCTGAGATTTTCAAAATGAACAAGGAAGACTTAAAAAATAGTCCCAGATTCGGTTTGGATCACCAAAGTTGAAGTTTCCGAGAGTGGGATCATTATTTAGTTATTCACCAACAATAAAAAGATGTCAAACGAAACAATGATATATTCATTTTGGTTGACCTTCTGTTATGGTTTGAGATGGGATTGGTCCCTACAGTATTGGAAATTTTAAAAGACAAGCTGGCTTATAGACTCTGTTTAGAAGATATTTATGATTAAAATATAATATTTGTTCTGTTCCTTCAAGTAATCAGTTTTTTATTTGATTTCAACTTCATGAAAAAAATTATATTGTTATACAAAATAACTTATACCGACAAGAATCGAAGAATTCCGCTGCAACGTTCTGATGGAAATTGTTCTAAAATATTTTAAATATTTTACAATTCGAAAAGGTTTCATTTTTGGTGGTCCACTTGAAATTTTGAGTAGTATATATATTTTTTATCTCATTTTTACTACCAAACAAATACGTGTTAGATATTTGAAACCAGTTTTGAATAAAATATGTGTAGAAAATGAGTTCAAATGTTATTTAAATGTAGATTTTTTTTTCATTTGCAGTTTTCATATACAATGATTTCCTTTTAGGAATGGTAGACCACATATAAATCACTGTGCTTTTTGATCTAAGTGCATTCACTGACCGTAAAACAAACCCAAAGTTTTCCATCCCCCAGGAAAGGAACGTTTCTACAATCTAGAACTTTGAAAACCTATTTTAACAAAACCAATTAAACATTTAATTTAGGAAACATGTTGTTATTCAGAATATAACTTTTAACTTAGCTTGTAAATCCTAAATTTGCCGAACATATGAAATAGATTGTATATGCATATAAAAATTATATACAGTATGATTTTTAACTTATGCGAAAAAAAACATAAAATCCAGGGTTGTACTGCACATAAAAAATTATTTTTGACTATTTTAATCATATCCTGATGATCCAATGGCACAGTTTATTACTATCTCTTAATATTAAAATATATAGGGAAACAGAAACTTTACCAATAAATTTACAAAAAATTTCTAGATATAGTAGTTTGAAGGTCATCACCAGTTACAAAATTGATATGCCTTAGCTGTTAATCTTTGACCTTCCGTTGTTATTCTGGAACCAGATTTTGTGGAAGGGAACTCCTGGATTTGGTTATATTGATTTCGGTTCGTACTGTTGGTGCAACGGTTGCTAAGACAAAGATAGATTTCTGAGGCGTACTCTGCAACAGATCTCATCCAATGTGACTTCGAAAATGCTTTGCCGCGGCTGAATTTTTGATTTAAAAGTAAATAAAAGGTGAAAGTATGATACCTACCTTACTGTTTATATCTATATAAGAGGTTGAGAGGATACCAAAACAATAAATAACACAATACCATAAATTCATAGTTAATGACGTATGTATACGATACTTTAATTTAAAGAACTGCAAATAAAGAGTTTTATATACTAACTTGCTATGTACTTGTATCGTCATGGTATCATTGTATTATTATTCAAAACATAACATCGTAATCAGTTAATATATTAATGTATATGTTTCAATGTTAGAAAACTTGACCTCATATGCTCATATCTCTGATGCTTTACGACAAAACAATCAGTATTTGGTACCTACGTTCTATAATTGTTCTTTGTAATATTATCTTGAAGCCAAAAACGCTAAAACAAATTACTCTTGATAATGTGTTTTTTAAGTAAGTTCTTAAGAATTTTAATTTAAATCTTGATTTGATTTATTTTCTTTTACATTAACGCCTAATGAAACCTGAGTACGGTTCTGACTTACGCGGATTGGTATTAACCCTAGCAAGCACAGTTTCTATACAGTATGCGCCAAAAGTATGGAATAAATTCAATAAAAACGAAACAATTATTTTTTGGGAAAAATCCTCGAACAGGTAGACATACATATATATATTAGCGTAAAATGCGATTTTCAAATGTCATTTGTTTTCGAGTAATGACGTCATCGATTTTTTTTTAAATGGCAACACCATATTTTTTTCTTGATTCTAAAATATCGTTTAATTCTCTATCAGACAGTACTAAAATTTTGCCCTCTTACATAGGAAAGTTTTCGAGTAAATGACGATTGAATGTTAGAAAACGTAAATTTTATCCATAAAAAAGTAACAATTCTGAGGTATGTAAAATAAAATACAATTGATTAAATTTTATACTTAAATAAAATGTTCGAATTGCCGTCCACCAACTTCTTGACAATGCGCAAGTCTGTGAAGAAATTCTTCTTGCGCATTATGAATGATTTCTGGGGTAACTCTGCGTATTTCGTCCCGAATGCGATTTTGAGGTTCTTTAAATTACGTGGTTTATTAATGTACACTTTTGACTTCAAGTAACCCCATAAAAAATAGTCAAGAGGTGTAAGATCTGGCGATCTTGCAGGCCATTTTATCGGTCCGCGTCTGCCGATCCACCTCCCAGGAAAACAGTTGTCCAAAAAATCTCGTACAGGGCGCGCATAGTGCGGAGGTGCACCGTCTTGCTGAAACCATATGGTATCGTCAGGAATGTCAGGGTCATTATCGTTAGGAAAAATTACTGCAAGGGCTGGAACAAGGACATTTTTTAGAAACTCTAAATATCTTTGACCTGTAAGGGTTCCTTCAAAGAAGAAAGGCCCTACTATTCTGTCGTCAACTATTCCAGCCCACACATTTAATTTCTGAGGGTGTTGGGTATGTGCCTCTGCCATCCAATGAGGATTTTCAAGACTCCAATATCTGCAAGTTTGACGGTTTACTGTACCATTCAGACAAAATGTGGCCTCATCTGAAAAAAGTATTTGTCGGTGTAAATTTCTATTTCCTTGACATAAATACATTAGAATTTCGCAAAAGTGTAAGCGGCGATCGGGATCATCTTCATTGAGTTCCTGCATAAGTTGAATTTTGTAGGGATGATATTTTTCCTTTCTCAAGATACGTAGCACTGTATTCTGACTAGTGTCATTGTTTAATGCAACCAATCGTGAGGAATTATGAGGATTATCCACCATACTTCATACATCAAAATGTTCTGTTTCTGATTTTCATTAATGCTTGGACGTCCAGGTTTTGGAATATTTACAATATTGCTAGTTTCTCTAAATTTAGACTCTACCTTACTGACTGTTGATTGGCTGATAGGGCGATCTGGATATTTTTCATTAAATAAATCGCAAACTTCCTGCTGAGTTCTAGTCTTATTCCCGCATCCGATAAGAATTAAAATTTCAATTCTTGGAGTAACAGTTAAATGTGCCATAATACTTTAAATTGAATAATAATTTCTATGTCGCTTACAATACTTATTAGAAAGTCGGTGTGACAATGACACTTTGCAAAGATTTTCACCTACGTGATCCATAAAAGACTATGGAATTCGAAAAACTAAACTTGATAACGTTTTTGCTTTATTTTAATTGATTTACGTTTTTTAACATTCAATCGTCATTTACTCGAAAACTTTCCTATGTAAGAGGGCAAAATTTTAGTACTGTTAGAGAATTAAACGATCTTTCAGAATCAAGGAAAAAAATATGGTGTACCATTTAAAAAAAAATCGATGACGTCATTACTCGAAAATAAATGACATTTGAAAGCGCATTTTATGCTAAAATATGTATTTTTTAAATTAAAAATCGATCTGTTCGAGGATTTTTCCCAAAAAATAATTGTTTCGTTTTTATTGAATTTATTCCATACTTTTGACGCATACTGTATAACGAGAATGGAAACGGCAACGCAAAACGTTTATGAATAGGTCATCCCTTTTGAGTTTATGAAATATATGTGCGCTACATATTTATAAACCAAAACTAAATTTCTTAGAAATTTGCGATTTACGTGTATTGTACCACACTTATAAGAATAAAACGAAATAAAATAAAGTATGCCCTATATATCGAGAAATCGATGAAATGACCAACTTCCATGTAATAGCTATAAAATCCTAAACAAGCAGAGACCTACATTTTATGATCCAATTCAAAAATAAATTACAAACGTGCGTAGTTTTTTTTAACTAATTAAGAATAATCGGTATACAGATAACTGTAGTTATCAAAGTTAATGAGAGGGATAAATGAATTTGATTAGATACATATTTGGATATACCGTTAAAATTAATAAATAATAATAATAATAATAATAATAATAATAATAATAATAATAATAATAATAATAATAATAATAATAATAATAATAATAATAATAATAATAATAATAATAATAATAATAATAATAATAATTATAACAATAATAATTCTTCATTAACATAAGCCCATTACAGAAATGAACCAACAAGTTTACACAGCACTATTCAATACATGGTTACTATCCCTAAGTAAGTACAGAAATGTTAACCATGTGGTCAGTGAGGCCTAAAAACAATAAAAATATATTATTTTGGATTTCTATCTGGATGTTTAAAAATGGGGCTAAACACTCTTTCCCTTCAGAAAATTGGTGTATGTGATAAGCATCATCCAAAGTAGGTTAGATATGTCAACTACTATGTGGTGCTTTTTTACAGCGTTTCCAAATTTTGAAACAACAAAAATTTATATTTTTATTTACAATAATACCTGACAGGTGACAGTTAATCCGGTTAGCTGCAGTATTTTGCATTCGTTTTTCATTCTTTTGTTCCAAACTATCAAAACTACATTTTCAATTACCATCCGTTAGGATTACCCACTAACAACAAAATTCACTTCGCGTACAGCTAAATAAAATGTCCATTTATTCTTTTCGATTGAAAGGAATACTAATAGATAATAATAGAAAACTTTGAATGCACTCGCGACAATCTTGTCGGATAACCTAGAAAAACAACTATATTGTAAGAAACTGTTTGTACCCGACACAAATTCCTTTATTTAATTGCTACAAAACGTTTCAAATTGAAAAAGGCACTGAAAGCGAACACAAAATCACAACGTAGACACACAAGATTTCAATTATGATAACAAATTTTACCGTTCAGTGTTGTTGGTTGTCTACTTTTTAACTGTGCGAAATAAATAAATAGTAGTTTTTTTCGCTTTATATATAAGTTTGAACATTTTTGACAGATGATTTCGTTTTCTTCTTTCCGTCTTAAATTATTTATACTAAGTCATAGTTATCCCTGTATAAATAGCGCATACGGATAGTGGTTAGTATTGATGAGATATTACTTAATACAGCGGTTTTCCGGATTGCTGTGATAGGATCTAGGTAACCTGTCGCTGCCAGTAGTAGAACTAAAGTGCACATCCCTAGCCTTAACTGAAATTCTTTGTCCAACTCTTATAGTTCTCGGTCTAGGCTCAGTGTGCTACCGGTACTCTTCGGGTACTATTGTGTGGTTTATTTAGCAGACCCAGAGAAATATCCCAAAATGCAAATATTCATAATAATGAACCATTTTTCACAATGTGAGCACTGAACAGTTATTGTTTTTTTTTCTGTTATAATTTATTTCATGTTGACAAGTTAACTTTACATGCAAAAGAGTTAACATTTTGCGAGGATTCTCCAAAATATTTACTCAATGCCCTATACATATTTTGCACGTCCGTATGCAAAAAATGGATGTTGATTCCAAACAAGAAAAAAAACAAGTTAGTTGCCATAGCATTGAATTTGCTGACTTAAGGTTACCAAAAGGTTCAAGAAACTTAATTAAAAAACTTTATCCACAATCTCCTTATAATCGGACTTTTATCCACACATATGAACCATCTAGAGTGATACTTTATACATTAGTGGAATAAAGTAACTTTATTTCACTAATAAATCTATAATAAATCAAATTTAATTTATTTACTTATTAACATTAACATTTATAGTAACATTTCGTTTTTTATTTTATCACATTTAACTTCCTTTCCGTTAATAACAACCCTTGTAGCAATATTACCATAAATTTCGAAACCCAAAACATCTGCCGAAGTTTGTGAACAATTTCCATATATACGGGTGTCTCTTCTTGTAAGAAACAGCTATATTTTCCTTAGATTTTTTTTTGCAATGCCAAGTTTGTTAGATATGGACTCATCAACATAACTTTCTGCTACAGAGGAGCTCTTTCATCCACTATGCAATTTAATGGTTATAAAATCAGCACCTTTATTGCCCAATAACGTTGTTGAAGTGCACTTCATACAACGGCCAGTATGTGCGATGTTCAGGAATAAAGCAACTATTTAGGGTACCTTCGTCAATGTGTTGCTTCCAACAGGCGAAGTACATTTTTGATTGATATATCTTAAAACGGAACTGTTTGTGTGCTTTTTACTAAGCTTGACAAACAGCGAGATACGTAGATATTTCTATAAAAACATCCCTCCTTGTTTATTACAATACATTATTAAAAAGTCGTTCATTTATGGAATGAAATCCATAATCATTTGAGATGTCCTTTCATCTGGAAAGTTTGACATTTGTAACGTATCGATTTTTCCCCCAAGCTTTCTTAGAATTTTCTTAAATTGAACTTTTCCTCTATGGAGTTTTACTACGTTTATATTATTTCACATTCAAATTATGCGAATGATGGGCAGCAGTACAATATTCGCTATTGAATATGTTTTCCTTCTACATTTTATTCCACATAAGATGAATTGATTATTATTTTTCCTTCCAAATTTTATTTTACCTTGGATCGTTATGTTACATATGTTTCTTAAACATTTATGGACTTTTTTTCGTTATTTGTCACGTTCACCTTTAAAAATACAAGTAATTGTGACTGAAACATTATTTTTTTTAGAGTAGACTCGTTTGGCATCTGAGGAAAAGAGAAATAAATCAATATTAAAATATAACATATTTCTACAAAATGTTCAGTTATAGTTAAATCTGAGGCGCCATTGAGGGGATCGCATTATACAGGGTGATTGGGGGAAACCCCCAATATTCGAAAAGGGTGTTGTAGTCATGTGTGATCAATTATCTTAACAATCGCTTTTCACAACGCTGGATTGGCCAAGGTGGTTTCCAAAATTGGCCACCAAGATCACCTGATTTGATTCTCGTTGATTACTGCCTTTGGGAATGATATAAATCATTAGTATATGCAACAAAAGTGAACACAAGTGAGGCGCTATTCGATCGGATTGTCAATTGTGCCACACTCTTCTCTACTGATGAATTACAATAATTAACTCGGGTAAAAATATTTTCATTGCTATCTCACTAACCGTTGATATTCGACCATATGTTTATTTGTTCACTTTTGCCCCCTGAACACCCATTTCGAATATTGGGGGTTTCTCCTCAATCACTCTGTATAAATGCTGAGTGCTTCAAAATTATAATAGGTCTGTTCAAGCAAAGAATCCAGACTGGTTTCAAACTGTCAGCAATATTTGATTCAGTAAAGTTATGAATTTGTTTTCAGTAGACATCATGCAAGAAGTAGCTGGACCAATGCTTTTGACAGTCTGGAATCAGTACGGATTCTTCGCTTGAACATACCCAATATCTACTGCAACAATAAGAACAGCTAGCAAGTGTATTAATTAGTTTCTAGAGAGAGAAATAAGGATAGACATAGAGTGGTACCATAATAACCTTTACAACTAGACATTTTTCATTGTTTTTAATTTTACTTCTGTAACATTGACACATATTTGGTTGCAAATATGTTTATAAAATAAAATAATTTAATATCCGTGTGTACGCCAAAATTTAAAATAATTTATTAAAAAATATGTATCCAGCTGTAACAACGTCCTATGTCCAATGAGATTTTAATTTAAGACGTTAATGAAAATTACTGTGCATCTTTTTAAATTTTGAAAATTACTCTTTCTAAGATCCTTTTTGTTGACAATATTTCGAACTTCCGATTACAAAATAGAATGCTGTACACTAAGAGTAAATGGTTTACAACATAAATGGAAAAAAATACATAATTTGTATATATTTTTCTTAACATTGATTAAAGAATCATAGTAATCAGTACACCAAAAGAACTTTCTGGAAAATAGAAAAGTTATAAATATGCATTTATAAAAAAAATATCACGTCTTCCTATTATACTCATTTTTCCATATATTCTCTTAAATTAATGACACTAGGACTGAATCACCCTGTATATCAACACTTTGCGAATGTACCAAAAGGACTTTCTGGAAAAAAGAAAAGTTAGAAGGACTGTTGAGAATGTATGTAGATAATTAAGATGCTGATGAATATGTATATGGATTATAGATAAATCAAAATATTATAATAGGTATGTACTTACCAAATCGATGCCCAAAGAATGCTAACGGTTGACGATCTGGCGATCTACTTTTAAGAAATTCTTTGTATCTCGGAGAATAGCTGAAATACGATCAGTCCCTTGAGAATAGTTTTTAAAAAATTTCGCCCTGTATCTCAAAAACGAACAGGTCTATGAAAGATCTAATAGCGGTATCTTAAGTTACTCGAAAAAGTAGTCTAGTGTGCGAAAACCGCATCCTTGTATCTCTTGTAATTTCCGAGATAGTATGTAATTACAACGAAATTGGGACACTCTGTATATGATTTTTCATGCTCAATTAAATTTATAAATTATATTTTTGTTTAAATAACATTTCACGGAAACAAACCACATATGTTGACTTAAAACTTTGACAAACAATAATTTTCTCTATTTTTCCATCATTTTTAAAAAGGATATTGTGTAGCAAAAAACGATTTGTTTAGAGGCGATTAGAATGTCAACCACATATGTGATCCCAGACAGTAATTTTTTAGTCATACAATCTATTTATAGATACTCGTATGAAACAAATATTCAATGTCCTGTCAAACAGATTTTGAAGAAAACTGATACCTTCAGCTTTCTAATACTGTGACGTACCTACGTCGTGAATGCAATGCGACGCAGTGTCACTATGACGCCTGAGCTGTGACGGCGGTATACCTCGGGCGCCAGTTTCTGTTTACAGTGCAGAAACACCACTACTCGGGCGGCTACAGTGAAGACACGGTATGTCCAGAGGGTCGTGAGGGAGGAGTTAGACTTTCGGTGTCCAGTAATAAAAATCACACTTGGTACATTTATTCAACGTAAACCTATATTTACAACTCTAACTTTTACGGTACAAACGGTAGTTACCTCTTCAAGCATTCGTTTGGCTTGGCGGACATGCGCATTAAGCTTGTGCGCAATTTACTTACTATGCTGGTTGGTGGTGCTGGCTGGTCAGGAACTGATTCTGCGGCTTCGACGGTGGAACACCTAACGCTGCTGGACAGTAGGCGGCTGCGCAGTAGTCCTCGGGCTAGACTCTTAAAAATCTTACCAACAGTAGCTACAGTTAGTGGTCTCAAACAGCTCCGCAGGTACTGGAGTGGTGGACAGGCAGGACTGCTCTCGTGGACGGCTGACCAGGAACTGAATCGTCTCCTTGGTGTTTGAAAGCCCTCAGTGCTGGTCACAGGTTGGCGGCTGTGCAGTAGTCCTCTGACGAGACTACTGGAGTGGCGGACAGGCAGAACTGCTCTCGTGGGCGGCTAGCCAGAAACTGGATCGTCTACTCGGTGTTTGAAAGTCTTCAGTGCCGGTCACAAATCGGCGGTGGCGCAATGGTCTCCTTTTTAGACTTATAAAAAAGTCGATCATGGGAATAATTTCAGTCGACGGTCAGCGCGTCGAATTTTCTAAGTTCGTCAGTGAAAAGTTGGAGCTCTCTCGCTGGTTGGTGGGGTCGCGCTGTAGGACTGTTCGCGGTGGGACTTGCGGGACTTGTTTGCGGTTACGCCGCGGCGGGTCTCGCTACTGCGAGGATGGTAACGGCTGCGCGTTCATTCTCGCACTCGACTTGGACAGTAATTAAACACATATCGGCGGTCAGGTGATACTTTATTAATAATATTAAAAACGAAAAATCGCTTTGTTACAATACATGTATTGAATATTTTTATCTTAATTCTGAGAATTTATTTATATTTTTAATACAATGTTGACACCCTGTAGCTCCATTATTATACATTTTTGGACTAAGGCAAGTTAAATCAACTTATTTTGAGCCGTACTATATCTGGTGGAGCGTTGTACAGACCCTTTAAAAACACCCTGCATATTCATTTTACTTTGGTAACTTTAATTATTCGCAGGTGGCATGAGATAACATTCCTGTAATTTGCTAAGCTCTATATTATTCAGTTCTTATATGTCTAAAATTATTTGTATTTGTAGAAAACACTATTTCAAGTTAAATATGAAAATAAATGTAAAACTACGTTGAATGTGAGTTCGAAAAACTGCAAAATTTATCGCATCAAAAACTATTTAAAAGTTAGCCAAATATTGAAGCTTATACACACAGTAATATACAGAACTATCTGATATTTCTTTGTTGTATATTTTCTAAATTTTGGAGCGATTTTTACTTAAACGGGATATTCTCATCTCTTCAGCGCAATTACAGCGTTATTTTTAATGGCCGTAATACAGCAAATATATCAGTTATAATATAACAAGTTTCGTGATTGTGTTGACTGGGAGCTCTATTCCATCATCAAAGACAAAGCGTAAGACAAAGAAATAGTTACCAATGAGTTGAAACGCTATCTGAGGGTACAGTAACTTTGAAAGGTGATTACGTTCATTCTCGTAGCTTGACAAATGATATTCTGTGAATAATGACAAATCTACGATGAATAAAGGATGATTACATAGAATATGACTTACCAAGTAGACAGAGGGTGTTTCGTAAAGTATGTCACAAACTTTGGGTGATAGTAAATCAAAAAATATAACTTAAAACTCACAACCTCTTAAATTTGTAGTTGATTAGAACACAGAAATCTCGAAAAATAAAGCACGTGAAGCAAAAGTAATATCAAAAATAAAATTATTGATGTTTTATTTAACCACTTCTACTATTTAAATTCTCCTCAAATCATATAATAATTTTTAAAATACATTTGTATGACACAGATTATTTTGCTATTCTAACCCCACATTTTAACAATTATTTTTACACACTTATAAACAAAAGTGAACAATCTCATATGCAGAACTATGCAATTTTATATTATAACAATATTTTCATCTGCAGTTGCATTTAAAAAAATACATATTTGAAAGATTTCTGTACCTAAAAATTTGTTGGTTAAACCGCTTTCTAATGTTATATATTCGTTTTACTTCGGTATCTTTGCATATTCACAGGTGGCATGAAATATTATTTCTGTTATGTGCTAAACTCTATATTATTAAGTTAATGTCTAAAATTACTTATATTTGTAGAAAACACTATTTGAAGAATACGGCGCTCTTAAGCGTCCGGTTTTTCAGTTATAGACCTTAAAAGCTGCAACTTCAAAAGTGGTTTGTATATGACGTCATTCTTTGTTGGAAAAAGAAAACAATTTTCAGGGACTAGTCAGCTTTAGGAAGCCAATAAATAATGTGCGTATGAATAATATCGAGAGGGAGGAAGGGTGTTTTTCATTCCCCCTATGTTCTGCTAGTATTTTATACGATTTTTAGAAACTAAAACTCATTATTTCATCCGTTTCATGTTAAGTGTTTTTTAAACTGAAACATCTTAATTGCATACTTTAAAAAATAATTTATTGCATATTTTAACATTTTTAATTATTATTGGTCGAAGTGAGTAATATCAAACATAAGAATTTTGAAAATAGTTCGTTCAACCATTTATTACGGTCGAAAACTAAGAAAACATTTAAAATTGGCAACCTTGCATCAGGCATACACCGTGTTGAACTGGGAGCTGTGAATGAACCGAGGTTGACGCGGTGTTCTGAAAATGAGGTTTAAATAATGATTTGAAAATATTTTTTCTCTACGTAAATATGCATTTATAAAAAATATCACGTATTCCTATTATACTCATTTTTCCATATATTCTCTTAAATTAATGACACTAGGACTGAATCACCCTGTATATCAACACTTTGCGAATGTTGAAGTAAAACGTTGCATTTATCAACCCTTGTACATATAACGAATTTTATTTAAACTAAAATTCCTAAATGAAATGAAGTATCTCTAACTGCATTTTCTTCAAAATTTAATTCACTCTTCCGTTTTCAAATTTTCTTTATTTAACTTTAAAATAGAGCTATGTACATAGGTACGTACATGCTTTTGCAATAATAGTGACTCCCGTAAAACAGTTTTTGAACTTCTGGAAGTTCTGAGTAGTTTCATTGGTGAGTGAAACAACTAAGAACTGTCAAAAGTTGAAAGTAGATTTCATTACAAATACATCAGCAGTTCAAAAGAAATCGCAAAATTCATTTTAAACAGTGTCATTATTATTGCAAACGATTGTATCTACATGATTGAATGAAAAAAATGTAGAATATTTCTCTTTTAAAATTGATTAAAATAAATTAATACTTCGAATTCCTTTTGAACAAATTATATAATTTGTATGAGTTATATCCTCAATGAAAACAATTTTCCTGTTCGAAAAGTAATTATGACACAAGCAAAATCCGCATCTTTAATAAGAAAATCGGGAAATAATTTCGCTTCCTCCTTTGTTATTCGTTTAATGCAAAGGAAGTATTGAATATTGTTATCGAAAACACGTTTCTGCGTAGATGTATTGATGTTTTTAATGAATGAAAAGCTTGGACAGCTTGCTATCGTGGATTTTTTGATCAACTGGTAACACTTGCTGAAATTGTACATACCTAGAGCTAATAAGCAGGAATTAATGAGGAGAGAGAATGAAACAAAGGAAGAGAGAGAAAATATAATTTTAATGAACAGATTTATATTTTATAGTCGCCATTTATCTTACCGTTGATGATTTAAAAACAGTGTTTTTAATTGCTGAATGCAGATTGATCGAAATAGTATTGCCAAGCCATTTATGAATAAAATATTACTCATATGCTTTTGGGGAATTTGAAATTTCGAAATGTAAAATTTTATTTGATTTTTTTTATTTTCGATTGAATGGTTAACATATCTTTCGATTGGGAGCGATGATTTCCAACCCCTTTCCACCCTATTTTTGTACTGCCGCCTGCCGTTAGTATATATTCATTGTGAAGAAAATTTACAAATTACATAAAAGTGGTAAAATATGTTTTAAAATTAAAATATACTAAAATCATGATTTCATCAATAGATTAGAATTTAGAAGAGGAACATACTCCTTTGGTTCTTCTAATATATAGAATGTTTCTTCAAGTACCTGTTTTGTCAGCTACTTATAAAAAGAAATATGAAACAGTTTGAAAGTAATAATGGTTATAAACAATTTAAATAAAACACATTTTGTTCCTGTAAGGAGTCATTTTTCTTTTGGTGAAGGGCGTAACGTATCTTAAATTGTATATTTGATAACAATCTTGACATTGAAGTTGTTCCGCATAACCTAATACAGGTAATTTATATAAAAGTGTAGTGTTATAAAACGCATGATCTTTTAGTACGATATTCATCCGATTGCCGCTTCAAGAAAGCTTTTAATGTTAGACACTTTCCAATATCGATGTTATTGTAGACATTCATAGTAGCTCTGAGCGTAATGAGGAAGATTTCATACTTTTGCTTAACCCAGACATAACGTTATTCTCGGCCCGGTAATCAATAAATTGTTTGTATGTTTGCAGAAATATCTTCTTCAATTTTTCTGGTAATAAATTACTCTCTATTTGCTTTGCTGATTCAATAATTTATGGCTGAGTTAATGTGAATTCTTCCATCTCAAATAATAAATGTTCACTTTTACGTATTTAAATAGGAGTAGTATGGAGATTACTGTGTTCCTAAGTTATTTACTTAATAACGCTTGTCTTATAGCAACCACAGACGGCCTGTTGAAATTATTATTCATGAAAGTATCTTGGAATTTTAATAATATAAAATAAATAGCTTTGTTTGCGTTTGAACTTCAAAATTCTAAACCAAACGAACCAAACGTATAACTATTAAATCCCGCTTATAAAACGATGATAATTTTGTTTTAAATAATTTTCTCTCGAATGCTTAATTTTTAAGATATTCACGTTTGCCAACTTAAATGGCGCACCCTGTATATTACAATTTAAAAAGTCGTTTAGAAAACAATCCGAGGAAAAAATGTTAGCAGAAACAAATGAGTAAATTCATATCTCAATGATTGTGCATATAAATGCCGAAACGTGTCAATTTTAGATTCTGAAATAGCATCCTGCAATGTAAAATTTTCAACCTTATTTTCAGCCTTATTCGAGTGACAGTTGCATCCTCCAAATTTTTAAATTGAAAGTAAGGACTTTTAATACCCCATTTAAAAAATCTTTATATAACTTATATAACAACATTATATAACTAAAAAATGTTTTATTTTCCTGTTTACCACCATGTTAATCGTCACTGGACTAATGAAAAACCTCATTGGATGAGAATATTACAGACGCAAACTCCTGGAAAGGTTAATGTTTGGATGGAGATAATTGAAGACGTCATTCATCCTTTGTTCTAACATAATATCGTGCCAACTTTAGCAAACTTATATCTTGCTCAAATAAATCCACAAGTACCAGCTAATGTGATATGGTGTCAGTAGGATGGGGCACCAGCACATAACCCAATCAATGTCGACAATATCTCGAGACTTAACGTTTCCAAATCCACAGTAAGGGACGCGAGGATCGCTAGAATGGCCAGCAAGATATCTAGATTTTGCACCCTTAGATTTTTTTATGGAGATATGTATAAAATACGGTATATAACACTAAATCAAGCGATGTGGCTGACTTAAGGAGAAAAATAACGCTTACGATAAAGACAGTCACGTAATTCAAGATTATTTTATTCCCTGCGAATATTCTGGATCTCTTTTCTGTGTCTCTCTTTACATTTCATCCAGGATCCCAGATATTACTTTGATTCTCGACCTCCAAAGTACCGTTTCGCACAGTTACACAAATAACTGTTTTTATCTCTACATCTTGTTTGGTTCTTTTCCTTCATCTGAGTTACGTAGAGTTTAGCCAAGTTTTCGTAGCATCGTCTTACTGTGATAACAGTAAATTAGATTCATCTAAAGAACTAAAACTTATGCAAGTGTTGTAAAACGTACACTCTGCGACTGCAGTTTACGAAATGGGAAGAGTTCGTTGACACAGTTATGAGAGGCAATTTTAGGGAGTCTATACCGAACACATGTCATATTTCATCTAAATGAGCTTACTCGGGCTGAGAAAATGTTAGATAAAATTTGAGTTATGACAAAAAGTATTCTTACTGCATAAATCCCTTAGTTTTAGAAGTTTTCAAGCCGCGTTTGCACGCTGTGAGATATGCAGAGGAGACTTTATGTGAATAATTCAACTGTAAAGTTCAATCCATTCCGTAAAAGCGGTAAATACATGGTGTTCTGCATAAGAGCGACGCAGAGCAGATGCATGTAGGGCATTCTAAAATATTGCATATTTAATTAAACATACCTATATACAATGTTGCACAGGCGGAGTTGCAGGAATAATAAACAGAAAGCCATTTGGGAAGTAATAAAAAATGCAACTAAAGTAGGAAATAGAAAACAACAACCCCTATCTATAACATCTGATCAAATGAACAACTATTTCATCAACGTAGGCAAAGAAGTAGCTGGTACACCAACATATAAAACACCAAGTGGTTTTCTAACAAAAATAGCCGATATACCCAATTCAATGCTTATACAAGAAGTAACAGAAGCTGAGATAATTTTGATCACAAAGCAATTAAAACCAAAAAATTCAAGAGGTGTATATGGTATGTCAACCAGCTTAACTAAAGATATCATACACCAATTGTGTCCACCAATAACATTTCTAATCAACAAATGCTTTCACATGCAGTCTTTCCAAAACAACTAAAAATAGCTAAAATAATATCAATGTATAAATCAGGTAAAATAAATATTCCGAGTAACTATAGGCCCATATCCATACTACCAGAGATATCAAAAATATTTGAACATGTATTGAAAAATCAGTTATTAGGCTTTTGGCAAAAATTTAATGCAATTACTACAAAACAAAACGGGTTTATACCTGGAAAATCCACAAATTCTGCACTGATTCAAATTACAGAAAGAAGTACTAAGGCTTTTGATGACAATCAGAAAGCTGAAATAGCAAGTTGTGACCTTAGTAAAGCATTTGATAGTGTACAGCATGACATATTATTGAACAAATTACGCAGATATGCTATAAAAGGAAATGTTATGGAATTAATAAAATCCTATTTAGAAAATAGAAAACAATATGTGTTATTTGATGGATGTAAATGACAAGTGGAAAATGTAACGTGTGGCGTGCCCCAGGGATCGATCCTTGGGCCCCTATTATTCGTCATTTATATTAACGATCTACCTTCGAATATTGCATGTGAGAATACAATATTATTTGCTGATGATACCAGCTTTTTGAATGTCGCATGTATAACGACAGAACTTATCCAAAAAACAGATGGTATACTACAGGAGGCTACAAATTGGTTTAATGCCAACAAATTAAAAATGAATGCCAATAAAACACATCGGTTAGTTTTTGAAACTGAAAGCGATTGTCAAAGCACTTTGAAATTTTTAGGGATATACTTTGACCACAGTCTAAAATTTACTAAACATATACAAGAACTAGACAAGAAGTTATCTAAATCTACATTCACCTTAAGACGTCTGATGAGGATCGCTACTCCAGAAGTCGCCAGATCAGCATATTATGCTTCATTCCCATCTTGTGTATGGAATATTGGTATGGGGCCATGCACTTGAAACAAAAAAAGTGTTTATCAAACAAAAATGTGCAGTGCGAATCTTAGCAAAAGCAGAGCAGAGTGCAAGTGCAAAACAGTGCTTCATAAATCAAGGTATACTTACCTTCTACTCTATTTACATACTTACCTGTTTAATATATATTCATGATAACAAACAACTTTATGTGCTAAATAATAATTTTCATAACCACAATACTAGAATGGCTCAGAATATAATGCTTCCATACCATAGATTAAATACTAGTCAATGCAGTACAAATTACTTAGCTATAAAAATGTATAACTACAAGTTACTTAAATGGTACAAAAAACCAACAATGCTAAAAATTTCAAGAAAAAAATCAAGGATAAACTGTTACAAGGTGCTTATTATAGCATTAATGAATATTTCTGTGATACAAATTTTTAACTTACTTTATTTTAACTTCATATTAATCTGTTTTATGTTGGTTTTAATAACCTCGCTCTCATTAACTGTCTTGTTTATTTTAATCTATAGTTTTAAATGTATTTATAGCTACTAAGTTTACCCAGCGATATGTTAGTTGCTAAGTATTCTACAAATATTTATGTACCCCAAAAATTTGTACCTACTGCTGACATTCCATGTAATTTCTTGATGGTTATAAACTAAACTGAAACTGAAATTAATCAAATTTGGTATATGATATAGGTTTATTATTGGTCTGCTTGGACTATGAGTTCATTAAAAATTGAAATACTACAAGGTATTTATTGAGGGTGAGTCACCCCTAAAATTATACTTTTTTCCATTGATCGAATTTACAAAGAATGATAATATCCCGCGCAGAATTGAATTTAAAATACTTTTTTCCTCTTGTTAAACTTTAAAAAAGTTGAAGGTTTTCAAAAAAAATGTATCAATTAAATAAGATATTAATAGTGTTTATTAAACGAAAAAAGTCAGTATGTCTTTAAACTTTGACAGTTAACAGAGCGGACTGTAGCAAAATTTCATTCAATTAACGCGCAGCTGTAAATTTTTGTCCACATCAGAATAACCAGAATTTTCACCTTCTTCAAACATTAACAGTATGGGGTGTTGACAACTTACATCTAGCGGCCATTTGCTACTCCATGACGGACTGAAAAGCCACAGACACCATTGAAAGCTGTCGACCTTCTATCGCGATTCGGCGAGAACGATATTTTACAGAATTCGGGGAAACAACTACTCTGACGACTAATGATTTGGCCTGCATTGAATTACACCTGGAAAACGTATAGGAAACAACTAAAATTACTCGTTAGCAGCCCACCAGACATATACCGGTTTCGAGATTATTAGCTCTCACCACTATGCATAGGTAACGTATCTGACTAATAAGCTTTGCTGTTTTAAGCAACGTAAGTAAATATAAGTGAAAATATCGTTCTTACCGAATTCGATAGAGGTCGATAGCTTTCATTGGTGTCTACTACGATGTGGAACACTCGTGTCTGTGGCTTTTAAGTCCGATATGGAATAGCGAATGGCCGCTTGATGTAGCTTGTCTGCACCGCGTACTTATAGTCCCTTCTGTCGAGTTAGATAAACTTAAAGCAGCTAAGGCTATTGGTCAGCTATCACATCTATGACTTACTGATGAGAGCTAATAAGCTCGAAACCGGTATATGTCTGGTGGGCTGCTAACGAATACTTTAGCTATTTGCTATAGGTTTTTCCGGTGCAATCCAATGCTGGTCGTAGTAGTTATTTGCAATACATGTATCAAATTTCAATATGATATATCAATTACTTTTGAAGATACGTTAAATTCTCCCTATAACGAGCAGCATCTGTGCAGTGCAGGCTGTTATAGAGAAATGTACGTCGTTAGAAAAAATATACCTAAATAAAAAAAAAGCTTTATTTCACGGTTCTAATCTAGAAATGTAAAGGGCGCCGTATTCTTGAAATATTTTTTTTATAAATTCAAGTAATTTTAAACATTTAAGGACTGAATAGTATAGAGTTTGGCAAATAACAGCAATGTTATCTTATGTCACCTGCGAATATTCAAAGGCACCGAAGTAAAACGAATGTATAATGACTGAAAGCGATCTAACCAACAAATTTTTAGGTACAGACATCTCTCAAATTACGTATTTTTTAAAATTCAACTGTAGATGTAAATATTGTTATAACTAGTGTTGGGAAAAACCGAGTTATTTCAATAACTGAATACTGAGTATTTAAGTAATTTCAAAAGCCGATTGATAACTCGAGTGATAGTCACTTAAATTCGCAGCACCTGACATATTACTGTTTTTGTAGTTTACCTCTATATAAATGTTTTATTTTAAATATATACTTTTTGTATGAGTATATTTATATATTTAAAATAAAACGATGTAACAATATTTGTTGCATTACACAATGCAGTTAGATGGTTAGGTATACAAAAAATTGTTAATTCATATTAAAATATAATTATGTGAACACAAAGAGACAAAATATGTAAAAAAAGAGTTCAAATGTGTCGTAAATTGATGTGCTATTCGACAAAGTAAAGAATGTCCTTACATGAGAATTTAAAAAGATGAAATTGTCCTTACTTGCGCATATGAAAAGGTGGCAAGCTTCCTTAGGGAATAGTAAAAAAAATCAAATAAAATATTCGTTACTCATATAACTACTAACCGAGTGATTTCGATTATTGCAATAACCGAATAATCAGTTATTTTTCACTCGAGTGACCCCAACACTAGTTTAACATAAACTTACGTGGTTCTGCATATAAGATTGTCCACTTTTGTTTTTAAGTATAGCAAAATAATTGTTAAAATGTGGGGTTAGAATAGCAAAATAATGTGTGTCATACAAATGCATATTAAAAGTTGTTTTATTATTTTAGGAGAATTTAAATAGCATAAGTGGATAAGCAAAACATCAATAATTTAATTTTCGATATTACTTTTGCCTTACGTATTTAATTTTTCGAGATCTCTGTATCTAAAAAACTTCACAAAGAATTGTAATTTTGCGTTAATATTTCAGCTATAATGTACTAATTCTGCAACACTTAGAAAACAACGGAAATGTTGCAGAATTATTATTTTCAAATCTAAATCTACGTTAACCAATCGTTGACTCACCCTGTACAACAGTAATAAATCAACAGATATTAACTAGACGCCCTTCTGGGCTTGACAAATTACCAAAATTCGCGTAAGCTTTTCACCGACTTAACCATGAAGGTAGACGGTTACAGTCTTTATTTTATCAGGATTATATTCGACTGATGAACACCTGCCTTCCTTGTAAAACGTAGGGGATGGAAGTTGTTCCCTCATAATTATTTGTGTTAAAACTCACCCTTCAGCTCCAAGTAGTTGTCAAGTTTTAATTCTCTTAGCGTTTAAGGTGCAGGTGAAGTATTTAATGTTTAGCTGAGGAACAAGTAGAAGTTAAAATCGCTAACTTTTAAGAACATGAAGTTATTTGTTTAAATTAAGCGGCTGAAGTTTAGACCTGGTGATAATACTTTGAAATAAAATTAGCCAAAAAAATGAAAATTTTAAAGCATGACCCATCTTGCATCCAACGTGCTGTAGGATTGATTTATGGGCTGGGGTGTTTATAAAATGCGAAATGCAACTTAAAGGGATTATCAAGTAAGATAAAGTAATGGTAATTACCCATCTAGCACCAAAGTGACACTAATTGAGACAAGTTTACAGAACTTGAAAGTGGCAAATGATCGTAGCAGCGACTAACTCATATTACGAAACTATTACTTCAATTGCAATCACTTTCAAGTTGCTATGATAGGTCCGCAACGTTCAGGGAACCTTAATTATTTGTTTAAAGTCGTGGAACTGGTAAGTAACATTTATTAGTCCAAACAGCGTTATCGCTACTCGTAGACGTATTAAGGATCATCGAACACAGCATCTACAAAGTGTGTTCATTTTTTAAACATGTGTGATGTTTAAAAAAGAGTGTAATATATTTAAGGGGGTAACAGTATGAACCAAAATAAGCAGAAAAGTCTCAATAAACATGGGTTCGCAAAGTAACGGTTGCGAAGATATGAACCACTATTCGTTTTTCAAACATTTTATTTTATTATATATGAAGGAGTAGTAGGAGAGTCTTGAAGTTCCTTAAAAGTTGTGTTTTCCATGACGCAAAGTCTCCTTCACGGAACCACAAAGTCGCTGGAACGTGGCCGTACAAGTTCCGGAAACGTCGTCGGAACGTGGTATATACCAAAAACTTATTTCTAATTTTAGTCGCAAGCACGTAATGGGAACGTTTATATTACGTGCCCGTGGCTAGTGGCAAAACACAAAAGTACTGTAAGTAGATAGTTGTAGCAACATTCCAACGACTAATTGTGCTAGTTGGAATAGTAAGGATAATGTCAATTTTTTTCAAGTTACAGCTTGCCATAGTTTCATTTTGCAATTTAACTTTTTCATATAACTCATATAATTTAATTATCCAGTCTTTTATTTGACATATTCACTATTTAAATTGACTTCTATTTTACTAATTAGGAAAATCGATTATATCAACATTTACAAACATTTTTGAAAACCTTAAGTAAATTAAAAATTATATAGAAAATGAAAATCTGTTCGATACAAGTTAATACGATTTTAGAAATAAGCAAACTCTCGACAACTTAAGGCATATACAGACTAAAGTATTTGACTGTGTCTCACTCAATTCTGGTAGATAACTAGCAACTAATGTCATACTATGGTTTCACTGCTCATAATGTTGGCATCATACATTCGTATTTTAACAGCAATATGTTATCTATAATAATATTTCATCAATCTGTCTCGACCGCAAGAGTCAATTTTGGATAGTGTTCTACTTCTATTATATGTTAATGATTTACCTCTATCAGTGAACAATTCAGTTTTAACTATTTAACTTGCCAATGATACCAATTTAACAAGTAGTAGGCTTTTAATCGATGACTTACTAGAAGAAATGCGTCGAGCGGAACTAACGATTCAGAGCTGGTTTCTCTCTAATAAACTTAATGTAAAGTTTAGTAAGACAGAAACTTCAATATTTAATCAAAGAGAAATCAAAATATTCTGTGAAATTTTTAGGAGTACATCTAGATTCCAAGTTAAGAATAAACTGTCATACAAATTATACTTGTATGTAAAAAAATATCAAAACATTTACATCTCCTGCACTGCCTTGTATATTCTACATTGTCCACTTCACATAACAAACAATACTGAAAGTTATACTATTATAAATAAGATTCATGTGCGCACCATACCAGAAATAGTATCGTCTTACAAGCCGTTTTTTCGAGACCTGCATAAACTAGAAATGGTATTTGTTATAATGAAATTTTATAACGCCCTACCAAAAACAATTAAAGATTTGAATTGTACAAACTCTAAGTACAGATTAAAGGAGTATTTATTAAGAAACTTTTTAACAGCAATTTATCAATGTCTTTTAATTCTCAACTTAATTGTTTTATCCTCTTTAGCTGAATATGTTTTGTCTATATTTATATTATATGTAATTTATGTTATACGATTTGTTATTTATTTTATATTATTTGTAACTTATTTTTATATTTGTGTTTGTTACTGTATGTAGTTTTCTTTTAGTTTTTTATTTTTTCTGTAAATATTTTGTTTACTTGGGCACCAATAAATAAACTGACTAACTAAAGTTTCATTAGAAGTCGCTACAGAGCTACATTGGGAAAACAATTTCTACAATAATCTTTGTGCCTTAGTAACTAATAAGTAATTTGAAAAGTACTAAAGAATTCTTAAGAATAGCCTTTTGGGAGTAAATCGGCCCTAAATTATTATTACAGGTTTTTACAACAAAACAATTAAATAAAAGCAAAATTAAAAATTTTGAAAAAACCCATGACGATTAAAATGTAATTGAAAAAGGATAAATAATTTTAAAAACCCGACTTAAATAATGTATGTAACTGAAGATAATAAACGTAAAAAGGTTTTATAAGTAGATTTGATCTCTCGCAGAGTTGGACATATGAACAACAGAGTATCAGTTTTCATAGCACTTCCCTATGTACCTATTTGATTCTCGAAGATGTAGATATGGCAACAGCATATTCAACTCCCTATGAACTAAAAAACCAAAGAAAATCCATCGGGGGCTGCCATTAAATGAACTAGTTTTGCAGTTTTATAGTAACGTGAATAATTTGGAGATATTTTATTGCTATAGTTATTATTATTATTTTATTGCTATAGTTATTATATTTATGTTGAAATTTAAAATATTGATGGCCGAAAAGAAAAAAGTAGATTTGTGTTTCGATTATAGGTAAACTGCCCTCTAGCGGCTTGTAATAAGACGATAGACACGATGTAACTTAATTTACGTACTCGTAGTGCGTGTGTCAAATATGAGGTTGATAACAATTAAATTAAACGAATTATTTAAAAAAAGTTAAATTAAAGAATTGAACTTTGACAAACTGTAAAATAAATGTCATTCAAAAAAACATTTTTATCCATTTGTAAATGTTAATTTATCAAAACAACGTACTAATCAAGAAATTTTATTTATCCAAGACCACTATATATTAAGAAGGTTTATCTGTTTTCAGTAGCTTAAAGGCCTTTTCCACACTAGTGGATTCATATAACTACGCTTGCATCATACCACGCCTCGATTATACAGGGTGATCCTTAAATAAGTACAAATATTTTAACTGTTGGTGTAGCTTGTCAATCTAGTGAAAGCCATTTTTAAAAATTTCTATTATTTACGGAGATATTAATTTTTTTTTAAATACCCACATTTTGAGGACCGCTGTCATAACCAACCATGAACCATATGATTTGTTGCGAGGTTGCCATATCTCCTCTAATATAAATATTAAGTTGCCTTTAAGGTAATAGTAAAGTAATATGGTTAAATTATATTTTAAAAAAACTTGATTGAAGCATAAGTACAGTAAAGTTGGGTTTTATGAAGAATAACGAAAAACTATGATTTTCAAACTGCATATTAAATTTAATTTTCGCCACATAACACCAAAATGAGTCAGTATTAACCATTTATTTCGAATCCAGAACCATAAAGTGACTTCGAACTTTAATCAGTGAAACCAATTTTAAAAATAAAGGTACACACAATATTAAATAACAAAATAGCAGCTTGACGTAATATGCGTTTAATATCAAGAAAAGCAAAGACATTTGTGTAACACTGGCAACACTGTGAACCACACGTTCAATCTGCACTGCTATGACTCATAAATGTATGAAAGTCAGAGGTCCTCAACAAGTTTTCTACAGAAAAATTACAAAATTTATTTAAAATTTCACTTTTTTATTTGTGATTTTTTTGTAAAAAAAACTATTATGTGTTCTACACAGTGAACTATACTGCTGGTTAAAATATTTGTACTTAATTAAGGTTCACCCTGTATAGCATTTTATTTAAAATTATTATTGTAACCATTGACATTTATCTCAAAAATGATCTTGACATTTTGATTTTTTAAATTCAATCGATAAGGAGTTTCTGAAGGACTGAAGGAGCATCTTACTGTACATTGAACATTGAATCTTCAGTATAACTGTCCGCTACCCTAGTCGATTTCTAAACACCATGACGCTTCACAGTGGTAATATAACCCCTAGCATTGGCCAGTAATGTTGCCGAAGAACGCCTTATTCCATGCCCGGTAAAATTTTCTGGATCAGGTAGCCCAGGAAATGCAGCCACTTTTGAAAACAGTTTCGAAATTGTTTATTATGTCTAAATGATGTGTAAGTACATTTTCCAGCCACATATCGTAAGAACAATCTCCCACCAGCATTTTTAGGCGGCAGATTGATGTATTTTCGACACATTTCTATAGCATTGACTGAAAAAGCTTCTTCCATGATAGTGAATCTTCTTGAAATATTTGTTTTTATAACCGGAATGAGTAAGTATAGGCCTTTGTCTTGGACATGGGTGATATCCAGAAAGGTTAATTATTTTTATCGACAAGCGCCTGCCACTGCCATGATTGTTGCAACCTATAAAGAGTTCAAACAAGCCGCCCAAGTTCTAGTATTCAGCTGACAATCAATATTCTTGATTAAAATAATTTTGACAAATATGACATTTTTCACTCTCCTAACTGACCGGTTTTAGCCGTGGTCGTAGATAAAACGTTGAATTACATTCGGAACTTTTTAATTCCCTAAATTAATAACTATTTTACAAAATAAAACATGCCAGTTATATCCTTCTGTTTGTCAGTAAAAACCCTCTTGTCATGCTAGTAGTGTTATACTATCATTTCGATCCAACTACCATTACTTTATCATACTGAATCACCCCCTTAAGTGGTAAGCATTTTAGAATCATCCTGTATAAGAATCCATAGTAATTTGATCTAAATAGGTTTATGTTCATCCAAAGAAACTATACCCTTTATGTACGGCACTTTAATTTCCGGACATTTTGCAAGTACATTAAGGAATGGTACCTAAACTATTGTAAAAAAATTTTCTTAGAAACGTCAAAGCTCAAAAAATTATGAAAATTTACCTCAAATATTAAAAAAATATATTTTACATTTTATTTCCAATGACGACATTATTTACAAGACACTCTTTGTAGCATATTATCTATCAGTTACAAAATATGTGAGAAATTACATTTTATATAGTCTTCTGCAATTTTAGCCCAAACCAATATAAATATCTACCCACCCATAACTTTAGAGATCAGTTTAGTTAAGAATTTGCTGCATTTATCTGTGCATTTGCTTAATTAATCTTTATGAATAGTTATGTCTTTAATTGTACTTTGATTGAAATTCACCCGTCTCAAGTAAAACTTCTCTGCTGAGATATGAGTGGTTCAACTTCCTTTCCAGGAGTTTATGAACTCATAGAATTGAGTTCATAAACTAAAATTTTAATATGGATAAGTAAACGTTAAACTACGAGGTATGTTCAATTAAAATCTATCCTTAATCCACAAAAAATCAGAAATAGTTACCACCATAATTAAAGCACTTACGTACAGAGTGATCAAGTAAAATTGATCCCCTCCCACTTCCTCCGCTATTATTTGAGATACGAAAAAAGGTGTAAGAAAGAAAGTTGTAAGATCTTTTAAAGATTTAATTTTAACAAGTAATGATTTTGAGATGCTTCCACTACAAATGACCTGTATTCAGATTCTAAGGCGTTGCAAACATACCTGTAATTTACACCCTTAAATAAGAAGTCAATATCACCAAAAAAATTATAATAAAATCTAATGGATTTCGCGTAAAAAATGTTTAAAGTTCTAGTATTATAAAGGACTACATAACTGGACAGTTACACCCATATATCCAGAATGTTCAAGCACCAGCGGATTATTACATTACATTACGAGTTAAGTTTTGTGAGTGACTGTTGCAGCAAAGTGCTGGAAATCCGCAATTTACTGATGTACTAGTTATAGATGCAGTTTTATTTACTCGAAATGGAATACAAAATATTCACGACACACACGTTTGGAAATTCGAAAATCCACACGCAATTGAACTGGACCACTTTCAACACGGTTTTGTACTGAATGTTTGGGCAGGAATTGTTGACGAGCGCCTAATTGGATTGTTCATATTGCCCAATCATATGGATGGTTTACAATATCTTGCCCATCTTAAAAATTTATCCCTAGCTTTCCACAAACGCATGTGGTTTTTACATGATGGGGCCTCCTCGTTATCTGCAGCAAGTACGGAGTACGGTACATTGGGCGGAGTGGACTGGTAGCATGGCCTTCGTGGTTTTCAGATTTAATCTCTCTTGACATATTTTTGTGGGGCCATTTAAAAAATAAGGTGTACCGTACCGAAGTGGAAACCGTTGAGGATTTCCGCGAGCGTATCACAACTGCCGAGAACAATTTGCTTTTACAAAACCAGCAAGCAAGAAGAACGTTCGCTTTAGTATGGCAGAATTGGGTAAGACGTACTCAAATGTGTGTACAAGTCGAGGGACAAAATTTCGAACAGTTTCTGTTGTGCTAATTTTTTATAAATTTCATGTTTCTAATCTCTCTTCTTCAAAATTAATGTAACATAATTTTATTAACTTTAAAGATACGTCACTTTGGATCTAATTATCTTTAAGTTTGTTTTAAAGTAAAAACGCTGCAAATCTTTTTTGTGCCAATGTCACTTTAATCACAGAATTTTAGAGGATATTTTCGTGAGACATGTAACATTGCCAGTTTGCATTGTCACTCCATTACAGTAAGATTCCAGTGGCATGCAATTAAGTATTTTTAATAGTTTTCAGAATGCGTGTGCGTAATAATATTTGTACATGGATCTTGAACATTCCCACCCAACAAACATTTAAAGTTAAAATTACGTTAACTTCTGAACTTCTTAACCTCTGAATTGGTCAAACACTTTTCATGACCGATTCCGCATAAGGAAAGTTTACCTATATTCGTAGGCCTTTTTCCTTATGTGAGGAAAAAAACTAAAGTAATATGAAAGTTAATAATTGGTCGGCAAGGATTTTATTCCTATAAGATAATTTGACCTAAAAGAAATACGGACCAATTTTATGTTAAAATTTCAAAATATAAAAGACATTATTACCAAAATATACCCTATTATGCCCTTTATATGATCTACTTTTGCTAGCGAGAGACAACATTATATGTTTGATTATATACATTCTAATAGCGAACAGAGATAGGAAGAGAAGGAAATAATATAATAGTTAGTATATAAGTATTTATAGAAATTTAGATTTTAATATAATATAGTCTGTATTTTTGGTTTCTATTCAATAAATTGTACAACCCAGGAAATTTTTTCGTATAATATGATGACCAAACTTTCATATAAATAACGCGCCTTATAAATATACATGTTTACTATTGCTTCTTAATAATATTATTATCCTGAAAAATAACCTAAAATAAAAACTGGATGTATTTCGTGATAAAATGTGTTTAATAACTTTTCGTCATAAATGTATTAAATAATATAATCTGTATTAAGGTAATGGCCGCTCAAATAAAATCAACTTTGAAGTCAATTTGTCTGAATTTTTAACCTATAGGGCAGATTGCCTATGCCAATGTTGACGTCACAGCAAAATATTAACTTTGTGGTTGAAATTTCCTCCAAATAAAGATATTTTATGGTAATTTATTACCAACTAAATTATTACTAGGTACCTACATATAAAATTCTACTCTTGGATTTATCTGTGATTGAAAATTCAAATTAAATCCAATAATATTATGTGTGCGTAATAACAAAAACAAAATAAATATTTTCGAACTGAATTTAATCCAAATTTCAATTCACATGCACTACTGAATTCATTTGAGATGATAACAGTGTTATCATATGGAATACTTATGATGTGTTTATCGGTATATTATCATTAGCTTGATTTATATAATCCGCAGTGTTGGCTTCGATTTTGGTAGGCGAAATATGAACCCAATAATTATTTTTTAAACTGTTTTTCACAACTCTGAAATATTATGTGGTAAGCCGCCTGTTGGGCTTTATCTTTTGATTTACTTGTACGACACAAGTAGATTTTTATTGCAGATTATCAAAATACAAAACAACTTCAACACGCTATTGCAAGAAAATATCTATCTGTATACAGAGAATAGAGAAGCTTGCTCCCTAAAAGATCCTTTTAAGAAACTTTTACGTAGTATTATTAATAAGTAAATTTGTACCATAACATAGAGCAATATTTCTATTAGGTTAATTGAAATGATCAAATATTTCTTAGAAGTTATCAACAAAGTTGAATATATTTAATATTGTAATAAAAATAAAACTTATTAAATTGAAGGATTTAATATGGCAAAACTAACTATTTATTACCTTATTCTTAACCACTATAATTGAAGACAAAATAAGTTTTACAATTTTGTAATAAATATGTAAATATTTACCTATTGTAATAATTTAAAAAATCCCTGGATATTGAAGACAGATTTCAAGGCGAAATTAAGTAAATTATAACTTCGTCTTACACGTTATTGGAATGTTAGCATTTGAAAACACAGAAAAGGTAAACAATATGTAATTTCGAACTGTATAAATTGACATATATTTCATTTTACTTGAAAGTCATTATATTACTCTTAGTAAACAAATTTCTGACTAAAATTTTGGTACTACAAGATTTTATATCATTAAACACTATTTTTATGACGAAAAGTAGTAAATCTCGATCAATTTAGGTTAATTTTTCTTGTGCAGTAGTCTATTATGCTTAAATGTTATTTGGGCAATTTTTCGGGATAATTTTTTAATCACCCTGTATTATCTATCTATCTTTGTTTCACTCGTATTGTTTCAAATACAGCGAACTGTTAAAAATAAATTAAATATATTTGCCACTTTTATTATTTTTTATCAAATTAAAAATACATGTTCAAAGTGATATTAGGTTTAAATGTCAGTGACAGTTTTATTAGAAAATAAAAAAATATACATATATAAATTACCAATTAAAGCAACGTGTTTGGTACTAAAAAGAATATCAGATATTTACAAAGTTCAAAGTATGTATAAAGAGCAATATCCCCGTCGATTATAATATCTTTAAAATGATCATTTTAGAATGAGATGAAAAACTAACGAAATCAGTGTTACGGGCACAAAGAACACGTCAACTCGAAGCTTGCAAAAATGACGCTATTAAATTTTTTATCATCTGCCTGAATCGAAAGGCTAGAAGATGACTGCACTTCATATACCATTTAAAATTTAAACTACATAAATTACCTCTACAACGGACTAAATGGAAGACTGAGAAATTGGCCAATAAAGCGTATTTTACAGCACGAATTCTCATTTGAAGTTATTTCATAATTAAACTGATTTACGACGACTAACTTATTTTGATAACCGGAGTAATTTATTTAATCTTTAAGACAAATCTTCAAGTGTATAATTCAAAGCTAACAACACAGGCGTGTGTCAAACATTATTAATGCTATCGACCAATTTATTTAGGCTATAAACAGCTAATACCCCTGAACATACATGTCTTCTTTAGTATAACTCATTTGGCTCAAATGTCTGAAATACCATAGAGGAGAAAATTGCTTTTTGTTTTTTAGAAAATTTTGACGCTTTAAAACAGAAAGTGAGAAAGTTTATAAAAAATCTGGGAATCCAGTTTGGAGCTCTTGTAGAATCAATCACCTTATATATTTACTATATTGTTTATAAAATATGAACAATTACTTTAAATTATAATTTCAGTCTAGAACTGGCTCCTTCGCCATTTTTAACAATTTTGGATATAGTCTCATAATTAGCTGCCAACCCTGAACAGGTCGATTTTATGATCAAAACTAAGTATAAAGTTCATATGAACATGGGTCCGGAAATGCTTTCTAAGGGAACAGGGACCCATTGAAGAGGGAGGAATGGAAATCATTTTTTTGCAATATCTCTCAATCGCGTTGTGATAAATGAATGAAATTTGGTATACACAGCTAAATTTTGATGAGCAATTTGATGGACTAATCCATTTATTTCCACAAGGTTTTTTGGGGTGGGTACGGGGGAGCCCTTGGTATTTTGCGTGTGTAACTTTTTCATCTTTGACTTTTTAACAAATGGGATACCAAATTCCGTTTTCTCGAACTGTTTTACGTTGAAAAGGTACTCTTGTTTTAAATCGTTAGCTTTAACGGTTTCTGAGAAAATCGCTCTTGAATTAATTCCACTTTGGTCAATTTCATAGTAATTTAAACAAAATTATCAAGGTATTCTTATGTCAAAGTATTGTCAACCCGATTGCCAGTTTAATAGTTCTAAGCGAAAAAAAATGGAAGAGTTTACGGGACAAGAGTTAGTTGATATATTTATTTATGGTTTTTGCGATGGTAATACTGCAGCGGCAGAGCGCGAGTACGGGAACTATTAAATTGGCAATCGGGTTGACAATACTTTGACATAAGAATACCTTGATAATTTTGTATAAATTACTATGAAATTGACCAAAGTGGGATTAATTCAAGAGCGATTTTCTCAGAAACCGTTAAAGATAACGATTTGAAACAAGAGTACCTTTTCAACATAAAACAGTTTGGGAAAACGGAATTTGATATCAAATTTGTTGAAAAATCAAAGATGAAAAAGTTACACACGCAAAATACCAAGGGCCCCCCCGTACTCATCCCAATGGACCTTGTGGAAATAAATGGATTAGTCCATCAAATTTCTCATCAAGATTCAGCTGTTTATACCAAATTTTATTCATTTATCACAACGCGATTGAGAGATATTGCAAAAAAATGATTTCCATTCCTCCCTCTTTAATGGGTCCCTGTGCCATTAGGAAGCATTTCCGGACCCATGTTCATATGAACTTTTTTAATTAGTTTTGATCATAGAATCGGCCTGTTTAGGGTTGGCAGCTAATATGAGACACCCTGTATATCTAAAATTGTTAAAAATGGCGAAGGAGCCAGTTCTAGACTGAAATAATTTAAAGTAATCGCTCATATTTTATAAACAATATAGAAAATATATAAGGTGATTGATTCTACAAGAGCTTCAAACTGGATTACTAGATTTTTTATAAACTTTCCCACTTTCTGTTTTGAAGCGTCAAAGTTTTCTAAAAATCAAAAAGAAATTCTTCCAGGGTATTGTAAACATTTGAGCCAAATGAGTTATACTAAAGAAGACATATCAAAACTTATATAAGGAACTATTAGAAAAAAAATGTATTTATTATTAATCTTTTGCTAACCAAAAAGAAGTAAATAAGTTTACCCATATGAAGAGCCCACAATATTTTTTAGATTCTAGCGATCGTGGAAGTTTGTAAAGAGAAAAGTAATTCACCCTGTATATAAAATAATTAATTCCAGGGCAATATCTGAAGCTAGTAAAACAGTTTAAATCAATAATCTACTTATATTTCCAATCCAAATCTATTATATTATAAGAGACTTCCCACATAAAATTTGAAATACATATATTCAATTTTATTACCTGCATATACAATTATGAAGATATCAATTTATGAATTGAGATTTTAATACATATGCTATAATTTTCTGTTGCTAATTTATTATTTAGGATTATTTAAGCCTGAACTTTGTTGCCGTAGAAAGCGGAATATTGAATTAGTGACTAAATAATAATACAAAAGCACTCTTATGGACTATATTAATTAATTATTGTAGATCTTTTGTTGGCAGTATTATTTTCTGAGATCATTTCCGAATTTTCACAGAATACTTTTAAAAAAATATTGCATCATCGGAGCACATTCAAATATTTATATGTATCTGTGGATCGCTCGATAGTCGAACGGTTTAAAGCGCCAGTACTTGAATCCTGTTTGCCACCCGCCGCAGGTTTGAATCCTGCGGCCGGTAGACCGTAGGTCAGCTATATTTGTAGAAAAGATTAGTAAAGGGGAAGAACGTTAGCTTGGATCGATTCGAGAAATTGCTGACGGTGGGCATTTGACCATCATAAGTAAAATGATTTTCCAGGTTTCCCTCATTCCTGCACTGAATGGTGGTTAGGTCTAACCAACTAAGTCATTCCTGGACGCAAATGCGGCCTGCTTAATAATAATATGCAGCGCCCTCTCCCGCATAAGTCTCTCGGCTTCTGGGCTAATCCTCGTGATTAGAATGAGGGGTAGAGATATTATTATTATTGTCTACTTTTCTGCTGCTTGATTCTTTTACACGAGAAATTTATTTCTGTTCACTAACTAGAAATTTTATTAATTTTGTTATAATAATTTTTGAAAAATAGTTATCTTGTCTTATACATTCATGATTAGGACTAGAATCTCGAAAAATATAAATAAAAATAGATATTTGAAAAACTTTATGTTTCTTTTTCTACCTTTGGGTATTTGGCCAGTATAGAAATATGTATGTTTTCTTTTCGTAATTCATTTTAGTTATACAGGAAGAGTCAGAAAGAATGGGTCAACACTAAGTTGGAGATACTAGACAAAATATTTTGTTTGAGCTCACCATGCCTCATACAAATGTCGCTCGTTAAAGAAATACAGGGTTTAAATTTTATTCCGAAATTTCTCAATAATTGATAAAGTTTTTATAGCATTACTCTGAAAATGGGTAGTATTGGGTTTTTTGGTGTGAGAATTACGAATTTGAAGCTTATTTTGACGTTACTTCTAGAGGGCGCTAGTTGCACCGTATTATTTAGGTAAATCAAAACATATTTTTTCTACAAAACTGTTAAAAGTGGGCTTTTTAATTGTCATTTTTGATGTTAAAAATGTCATTTTTTGACACGCGTGTTAAAAGTAAGTTACTTTTAACACTAGTGTTAAAATAAATCAAAGTTAATTTAAATTTTGTTTTGAAAATTAATAAAACGTTTTAACAAACACATGAACAACTTTTTATTTTAAATAAGTACAAACCAACATTTTAACTAATTAATACTATTAACATTTATAGTAAAATTAGCACAATTTGAAATTGTAATTCCCTGCGGATTCATCATACTTAAGTTGACACATCTATTTTCTGTAGAAATACTACTGGTAGTACTGGTGGTCTTGCTAGTAGTTGCAGCAGTAGGAAGTATTTGGCACGCAATTTCCTTCTTCTGTTCCAGTGAATTTTCAATGTAGCCTTCAGCTGCCGTCAAAGATTTTCATCCTCCATGTCTCTTGATGGTAGTAAGATTTGCACCAGAATCTGCTAACAATGTTGAGGATTTGGTAGATTCAAGAACTCTGCAATGTCGGCAGGCATTTTACCAAACATGGTAATTGCGACTGGATTCTTCACACATTTATTCTTCATATATTTAAGAAAAAGTCGTCTATGGTCAGCGTTGGGTGGCCGGAGTGCCATATACTTTCTAAAAAAGTTTAAATAGAATTCACCAACAACACTGAAAGTCCAAGGCACTTTCGTTTTAGTATCTGGTATGGTCACAACAACCGAAGTGCCCAAATATTCGATATTGTCGATGGTCATCTGACACAATTCCTCCCGGCGACACGCCCCGAAGACACCCACTATTGCTGCGACTTTCATCATCAGATACTTTTTGTCTTCTGCTTCTGTGAGAAATTTGTCGATATGCGTCTTTGTTAAAACTTTTGACTTTTTTGCTTGATATCCTTCACCCTTCCGTTTTAAAAAAGCAATAAGTTTATAATGTTTTCTTATATCTTGATCTTGCTTTATTTTTAACATAGTTTTGATCATGGAGTAATTTGACCACAGCGTTGACGATTTCCATGTCTTGGCTTTTTCCTCAAAATATGCCAGTAAAACACTTTTGTTACATTTCCCAGGGACCTTTATAATGTTGCACCATTCCGAAAAGCGTCTATAAGCGACTTCGTACTGTTCCTTTGATTTCGCCGGCAATAATTCCAATGTTGCTCGACTGGCGGCTTCTTCGATTTCAACAGGGATGGATTCGTTACGCTCATTATCGAGATTATTCATTATACTTATAATATTACTAGAAAATGCTGTCAATATTTTTGCGTTTTTTCCGTAACTAACAACAGCACTGGTTGCTACGAAAATTTTGGTTCATAAACATTGCGATCTGTGTGGTATTTTTTGATTTCTTATTTTTATTGAGTTTAAAGTTCTTCCGATTGTTTTGTAGAAAAAATAGTGTATGATATACGTGTTAAAAGTGATTTTATTTTGTTCGTGAAGTCATCCTCACTCACAAAATAAAATCTTACTTTAAACACGTATATTATAAATAGCTATTTTTTTATCTGTTATATGTTTATCTGTTTATATGTGTAAAAAATATAGTCTTATTTAGGTCGCCTAACTTTATCGATTTCTGAGTTATTTGCATTTAAAAGTTTCCATATATTTTGTGGTGATTTTGTGTCAAGTTTCTTGTATAAATGCATAAGAATTGTTTAAAAAATTCTGCTTATACAGCGTGTCTTACAAGTCGTTACAATATGTTTTAAACATTTCTTATGCGTTTATACAAGAAATATGCAGAAAAATATTACGGCAATATTTGACTTAGGTATCCAATTTTTTTTTTTAGTTGAAGCTGACTTTCATATTTTTTTTAAATTTTGTATATGAAAATTTAGTAGTAGTATTTTGCTCGAAGTAATTCTAATATTTTAATTTTTTTTAATATACAGGGTTAACTATGACTTAGTACAAATATTTTAAGACGGGATAGGGAAAACTAAGAATTAACGGAATCACCCTTCAAAAAAATTCCAAACTTATTTATAAAGCCAAAAAATTTTTTTTTCGATATTAATTTAAATTCTTATTTAACGCCATTTAACCAATGTAGAGTAGGCAACCAACAAGCAGCAAGTCATGCAACAGTCACTCAGTCGGTATCGCTGTCATGTCATAATTCAATTCCTGTGTTTACGTTGTAATTTTGTGTTCTTATTCAGTTTTTAGTGCCTTATTTTAATTTTAAACGTTTTATAGTTATTAAATAAAGGAATATGTGTCAGGTACAGATATTTTCCCACAATATAGTTCGCCGGTTTCTTTTCCTAGGTTATGGAACAAGACTGCCGCGAGTGCATTGAAAGTTTTGTATTACACATATTAGTACCACACATTCCTTTCGTCTGATTTTCTTATAATTAATAGGCATTTTATCTAATTGTACCTAAGGGAAGTGTCTTTTATCGGTAGTGAGAGGTTGTAATGAGCGAATATGTAGTTTTACCAATAAGCAATGAAAAACGAATGCAAAATACTGGAGCTAACTGGATTAACTGTTATCTATCTATCAGGCATTATTACTAAGAATGTTAATTTTTGTCGTTTCTACATTTAGAAACGCTACACAAAGACGACCGCATGGTAGTTGACATTGTTGACAGATGTAAACTTTATCTATGAATCTAAGCCATCTCAGTCGATTCTTATCATAGGCGCCGACTTTCCGTAGGAAAAAAGGGATTTGACCCATTTTTTAAATATCGAGCTAAAATTCTGGAATAATTTTTGTATTGTCTTTTAGGCCTCCCTGAGCACGTGGTTAAATTTTTTGTACTTAGTCATAATTAACCCTGTAGATACTACTACCCGTAGCATCTCAAGAATAAGTAAGAAAGTTTACAAGAGTACTGGCGTGCTGTATATATACTGACAAGAAAAGTTTTTCCCTCAATTTTGACAAACATTAACACTTGTATTTGAGAATCTACACTTTATATAAACAAATGGAATTAACGGTGTCAAATAATTTAAATTGGTGGGCAGCTACTCTGGGTAATGAATTTAAATCGTTTTATTAATTTAGTAATGCAAATTACTGGTCCACATATTTCCCTAGGGATAGAAAAAACACTGAATAATTTCTCACTCCTATTTCTCTGAGGCTTACAAGAAGGATATGAATTATGTAATGAGTTTGTTAAAACCTTAATATCTTTAGTAAACCACCTAGGATTTGCTCGATATATTCACAGGTAGTCAGAGGAGGCCCTAAACGTGTTACTAAGCTGGAGATGTGACGCCTAAACTTGTTTGGGAACGCCTGGTATATGTCTGATTATACAGCAAGTTGCTTCGAACTTCTACATTTTAAATGAAGTTAAACGTAACATTGATTGACTTGTACTCGCGCTCGTACTCTTAGATTTTAAATTTGTTAAAATTTAGACAAGATTTCCTTCGCTTAGATGCAGCTAATGGTATTAATCAATTGACTAACACTAACTTAACCAGAATCTTCTGTAATTTGGTAATTGCATGGCAGACATACATGAGTAAGAAGTTATTGACCACTTTTGAGACTTCAAATCCTCGAAACATATATTATTAAAATCAATAAAAATTATTATGCAAGAAGTAGTTGAACGAACATTTTAGACAGTTTGCATGTCCGAATTATTTGCATGAACAGACTATTATGTGATTATATACGGGTATCTTAAAAAATAAAAGTAATTCGACATGTAATTGAACATATTTCATTCAGTGGAGTTAAAAGAGGTTCTGTTATATCTAACATTGCCCTTGTTTAGTCTTTTTGATTTTATGAAAAACCAAAAATTTCTTTAGGACCTTTTAATATTGATATTTTTGCAGTTGTTACCAATGCACTATAAGTTGGTAGTGGAGGTGCTGCCAAAAATATCAAATATCAAGTCAAAATCTGAATTACGTTCTGAGATTGTGGGGAGGATAGCTTAAACAGCTACAACACTTGCCCCATTGAGCCGCTTGTACTTTCTGCGTGTAGATGATCAACTCGTCTGAGCCATAAACCAACATATTGAAGAGAAAGAGATGATGATATTTCTGAAATGTAGTGTATAAAATGCTGTCTTTACAAATATTTATTTCACATTTCCTCATATAATAAAGGTATATATTTAGCTAACAATATCCAATTCCAGTCACCAGATGAAGGTTTCTTCTGGAGTCACTAGTATTTTTGGGATATATCCTTACAAGGTCATTCTAGAAACGCGAATTAACAATTATTTGTTTTATACTATTATCTCCTAATTTCTCTATGGGTGATGTATATTGGAGGGACATAGTTTTGCCCATTGTAATTCCTTTAGCGGCTATAGTTATATCTGCTATATCCGTTTGTATCATGATAGCATGCTTATGCCTTGTTTGCTAATATCAAATGTATTAGGACCTGGAATAGATCTCATATACTGTATCTTCCTTCCTATTTTTATCAGTATTTAACATGTTAATCATGTTCTCAATGGCTGTATTCTTCTCACTCCTGATTAATACTATGTAGGATCTGTCGATCGCAAACTGAGGAGAAATACTTTCAGTGTCTGCCTGCATAAGGAGCATCTTCCTGACGATCCCATTCCACAGATAAATCCTAACTTCTGCGTATCCTACATCTGGCTTCAAACCAACATTCTTGAAGCAAAGCATAGTTGTCAATGCCACTTTTTTAGATAGATATTCAAGCTGACATACATAGGATTACCTCCATTGCTATGGTGGGTGTTGTTCGCATGGCTCCAAATATGCTCAAGCAGACAATCCTTTGTTCCTGGCTGACTTTTCTTTAACTATTGTCTGCTGAACTTTTGGCCATCATACAATGGCGTTGTCGTACTGTTCATAGAATATATTTTTAATTTTCTTTCAAAATAAAGTTTCCATGTTAGTTTTGCATCGAGTGTGACTCAATTTCCTCTTCCTCTGCAGTTTGATTATTTATTTGAATTTTTAATGGGTCAAGATAGTAGTAGGCGAAAAAGATTTATGTAAATACTATTTTTACGCTAATTTTTCATAAACAATGTTATGCTTCGCATTGAATTGCACCTGAAAAACATATAGCAAATAGCGAAAGTCGTTCGTCAGCGACGTCACCAGACAAAAAATCAAATATGTTACAACGTCTACAATGCCAAAAGCAATAATTCAGTAAGATATTTGTATGATGGGTTATTTCTTGATACAATAAAAAATAGTAAAGTTTCCATATGAGCCGAGCTTACCTTATTAATTTTTATTTTTACTCTCTTGTAACTGAAACGTTGTTGTACGAGATCCAGGCAATGAAATTTGGAGATTTTTGCGCTTCTCCTGCAAATCGATAAAATATTCAAAATAGCCCCTGGCGCAATACCTGTTCTGTAATAATTACACTTTAATATAATAATTCAATAAGCAATTAAATTGCAGGTATTATGTAACTAACCGTTTAATAAAGGATGAATATACTGTAATATGATTTTATAATAAACATCGGCGTAATATTTTATTGATTGCATATATTTAGGGATTATATATTGGTAATGTTTAATTAATTATCTTTGAATAGCACTTTCATACTCACAATATATTTATCATGCGACTAAACAAAAATTTGATAAAAAAATCATAATTGTTTTAGAATTTTTACTATTACGCATGCTTCAAACCGTTTTAACTGTCAAAACTTTTTTATGATACGATGTATTTTACTTCGGACTAGAAAAATCTTTTCCTCTAGCTTTTCTACTTAGTACTTTTTTGAAGTCAACCGTTTTCAACAAAAAGACATTTAAATTGCATAAAAAAATTTTTAAAGTTATTTTCAACTCCACTGAAAAACGAAACATTGATCATTAGGAGCAATTTTTAGATCGTTTAGATTGGTTACATTGTTTAGATTAAGTTATATTGATTAGGTTGTTTTTAGGAAGTATGTTTTTTACTCTGTCAATTCTGTTTATAGTAAAATTGTTTCCTTTAAAAGCATATTTCTTCTTAATAAATAATTGCTCCTATCCTTCGTTTATCAGTGGAATTGAAAATAACTTTTAAACAATTTTTTTTAGCATTTACAAATTTAAATTCTTTTTTTTTAACGGTTTAGAGATATCTGCAAAGTATACCTTTTTTAAGCACAAAAGATTTTTCTAGCCCAAAGTGAAATGTACCGTGGCACAAAAAAGTTTTGACAGTTTAAATGAGTCCGAATGGTCTCTGGTGGTGCCTTCTAGAAGATACAACGAAATTGTCGACTATCAGATTATCAATAAATTATCAATAGTCCGATAGTTTATCGATATCAATAATTTTTCGATAGTCTCCTAATGTCCGGTATTGTCAACTAATTTAAATGCAGGTTTAGCTAATGGTCCGTTACACTAAAATATCTTTTAACTTTGCCATGTATATTATCAACTGATGTACTCAGAGATTTAAACTCAAATTTCGCAAGGTTTATTAAGGTAATTGGTGTTCAAATTATGTTAGTGAATTTTATTAAATTCTTTTTGCTAAAATTGTTGATAAGTAAGACACACATTTGTCATCAGCACGGATTTCCTAAAATTATATTACAAAATCAGTGGTCACCAGTCTATAATGTAAAAATCGCTCAATAATCGAACAAATATATATTACTTGTAAATATATATCAAAACAAATAAATCTTGAAATTAAATGGGTTCCATAGTTACAAAAAGTGTCCTATGACAAACTTTGGAAGATTGTAGCTGAGTTAATGTCAAACATTTTTTCTTATATGAACATAGGTCCGATCCGTTTTTATTTAAACAAGTATTTTAAAAAATATTTCAATCAAAGTGTGTTGAGGGACCTACTTTATATATCCCCATAAATAAAAATCAAAAGAATTTAGATCCGGAGAACGTGGTGGCCATGCTATTGCACCTTGTTGTCCAATCCATTTATCCGGGAAATGATCATTTAACTAAGCAATTACTTGTCTCCCTTTATATGGTGGTGCACTATCGTGTTGTTACCACATATTAATAATATTAAGTCCTACGTCATCAATGAAATCAAAAACAATTGTTTTCCAAGAAAGTTCTATACATATCTGCATTGAAACGCTATTTTAAAATATGTACAGGCAGTAAATTATTGTTGAAAATGCTACTCAAACGTTGACACTGAAACATTTCTGAAATTATCTTGATCTAATTGCGTGCGGATTTTATAACGCCCAGATATGTTCGTCATGATTAGTATTTATGCTTTTCCTACACGCTTCATCAGTTGAAGTAACCAGCGACAAAATTCCAATCGCTGAGGAGCATCTTCAGCATGTAACGCTTGTACATTTTGGCGATCAAACGGATATAACATTTCTCTGCTCAATACAGGCCGTATAAAATTCGGTGATAATTGATCTATCTTCTTTTGAACACTCACTTCAGTAATACGAATGGCCTCTTTTGGAGCGGCGTTACCTTCTTCTCGAGGTCTACGAAATGATTCACTAAAGACTGTGTGGGTAAACTCGGGTCAAGAATTCAGACGACTTACGTCATACGAACAAATGAATAATTCATTATATTTTCATCAAAATATTTAAGAAACTGCAGCTAAGAGTAATAAAACTATATACTATACTAAATGTTTGCATTATATATTGCATAAATTCCATAAAATTGTTGTTTTTAACTCGACCATCTGCATCCTCTTCACTTGTAAATAAATGCATTTCTTATTTAGTGCTTTAATGTCTAAGTGTGAATAAATAAAATGACAAATAATAATTATTGTTATAGCAGCCATCATTTTTATTTATCAGACTACTTTGATTCAGTTATGAAATTATAAGATCAGAAAGAATGTAAGAAGAAGAAGAAGAGGTGTGTCAGAGTTGAGTTGTTGTTGTAAAGATAGAAAGTGCGAAATAAAGAAAGTAGTAAAACGTTATTGGGTATTTATTTAATTAACAAAAAAATATTACCCTAACAATTGTAAATATCGTTACTATTATTAGTTTTCAGTATTTGCTTTTCGCACATTCAAATTCGTGTAATCGCGGAAATTACGGATATGGTACTAATTTATGGGAAGTGCGACGAAAGTGCCTATCGTGCAGCAGCAGAATATCAAATACGTTTTCCAAATAGACAGAATATGTCAAATCCTCGTACATTTGTACAAATTGTACAACGTCCACGAATGTTGTTTTACACGTGCTGGAGTTTTAAATACGTATGTACCTACCTAACTTGAAAATAAAAAAGAACCAATTTCATACTTTTTAAAATTTCTTGAAACTTCTTTTTTACAGTGACATAAAAATAAAGCATTTTTAAACTATAATAGATATACCTACAGAAAAAAAAATATTTTTTTATTTGTGAAATGGTCGAGGGAAACCAAGAGGTCCCCAGCAAGTACAACAATTTGTACAACGACAAGTTATAATATAAACAAGTTAGAAAACAGAAAATAATTTAACTTTCTTGAAATCTCCAAATATCAGTTCTGGAAGTATCAGTAAGGTAGGTTTTACTGTCAGTGCTACCATATCGTGTTTCTCATTACATAATCTAAAATTTTCTTTAAAAGCGCCGTAAATTATTACACGTGGCAACGCGGTGCTCTGTCACTACCATTGACAACTTTGACTTTGACAGAATATACCTAACCTCGCAGCTGATAGGCGGCATAGTCGCTGAGAAATTAGGGGTTAATAAGATTTTGAAAAATTTTTTTTTTCGCTTTATGAATAAGTTTGGAATTTTTTTGAAGGGTGATTCCGTTAATTCTGAATTTTCCCTATCCCCTCTTATAATATTTGTACTAAGTCATAGTTAACCCTGTATATTTTTTAAAATGCTTGTAACTTATAAACAAAAACGAATCGAACCGTCGATATTATCACCTCTATCACTCATATTCCAGACAACATGTACATGCTACACCGATATGGTTCACATATTTAATTACATTACTTCACCTAGCTCAGATTACCAGTTTTTACCGGCTGATTTTCAGTGATGTAAATAAGCACAGTACAGCAGAGTATAATAAATTATGTCAGACATCCACTCACAAGTGAATCGATAAGTCGGATTTAATGCACCTAATGGAAAAGGCATTGACTAAGCAAACTTTACTTTAAAATTTTCCGAAGTTATACCTATTACAAACATACTATAGCAACTTTCAAGAATCGTACAAATAATGGCTGGGCCATTTTATGTTCATCAATCATTTCTTCTATTAATTCGGCCCGATTTAACCTGGAGAAAAGTATACGTGTAAAAATTCAAAGGTAATAAATTATTGCGCGGGCAGTAAAGAACGTAATGGATCCGAGCCTTAACTTGCTCGTTGGGTTATTCCATCCATTAGGACTTATTGAAATAGGTATTCAGAGTGAAAATTCGTTCACTGTAAATATTAGGAGTAAATTGAAATACGCCAAACAAATACTATCTAATTAATTAGTAACCAATTCATATCATAAATACCCTTTTAATTAATAACATGTCTCGATAATATCTATGTCACTATGTGATCACAAGGAAAATTTAAATTCATGAAATTATAAACAACATATGAAAGAAAAATTCAAAGCTTCTAAAGTCAATAGCTCAACTTTGTGTTCCGTGCTTCGTCAAATGCTATTAAAACGAGGAATTAGAAGTTTCAAAATTAAAAATTGTACTCTCTGGAGCTATTTATTTGTGGCATAATTCTAATTTTTCTTTAATTTAATTGGGTTTTTACCACTGAAAAAATAAATTTTAATTAACTCTATGATTTCGTTCTCAAAATAGCAAGTGCATTTAAATTTGACATACATACATTTAATACATTTGCTATTTTGAGAACGAAAACAAAGAGTGTTTCGGAACATAAAAAAATACGGAAGTGCGCGATAGTGATGTGATTTGTGTTAATTTTTACTTATCTGCTTTTTCAGTGTGGGATTTTTTGACTAGGCAAATTTAGTTTCAAAAATAACCTTTGACTGGCAAAAATCCAATTAAACTAAAGAAAAACAAAAATTGTACATTGACTATAATTGTCAGCTCTTATTGCATTACTAGGTTGGCAGTGCCAACAACGTCTAGTAGAATCTAATGATCAGTAGCTTATCTATATAGGCAGACTGGTGTAGGACAGACGGCAGACTGCTATCATCTCTGTCTAAATAAAAGAAAGCCGGTAACCCTTCTCTTTGGATAAAAACATATGTATGCCCTATACTCAAAAAGAGCAATCGGAGTGATATAACAATTTATAGAGCCATCTCTTTATTATGCAATTTTCCGGAAATATTTGAAGCAACGTTGTATGTTGAATTCTATCGGGTTGCTAACCAATTAATATCCTTAAAACAACATGGGATTATGCAAGAAAGATAGGCTATTTCAAATCTTGCTGTTTTTCACAGTATATTTCTGAAATTTTAGATTGTGGAAACCAGGTCGATATGATATTTGCTAATTTCCAAAAAGCTTTTGATCAAATTAACTACTACGTTTTCATTTCAGCTTTTCTGAATCATTAATCATTAAAATTTTTGGATCATATCTAACTAACAGACAGTTCCTCAAACTTTACATTTCGTTCATTCCATATCACCTCAGGGGTTCCCCAAGCTTTTAATCTGGTACCTATGCTATTTCTTTTCTTTATTAATGATCTTCCTGATGTTGTATCATGTGAAAAATTAACCTTCGCTGATGAATTTAACCTGCAATTAATTTCTTTTCAGATTGTTGCCTGCTTCAACTTAATATTGATCGAGTATCATCATGGTGTAAACGCAGTTGTCCTTTAACCTATTTAAATACAAGGCTGTGTCTTTCTCTCGTAAGACTAACTTTATAATTTACGACTACTTCAACGAGTATGGCATTAGTCGTGTTGAATTACTGAAAGATCTAGGAATTACCTTTGACTAAACCGAAACGTTTTGAAAACCCAGAATGGAACTGATTTCTTAAAATTATATCTTCGATCGATTAGATCAATTTGATCTGATGAATTTTATGTTTTACTAAGGAAAAGAGGGTGATCTTTGCCTTACTTCTACTTCTGTGAATTACCAGTTACCTCTCCCTGTATTTTAATGAACACTGAGGTAACTCTATACAATTTTAAAAATCATCTTTTAATTATCGTTTAATTAAATCATTACTTGCTTCTGAATAAATTTATTTTATTTTGGTGAACACTTTCCTTGGTCGTCAATTTCATCATATATTCCAATTTAGCTATTTTGAAATTCTTACGGTCTTTTCATGGGAGCCAGCGTGTTAACTATCATAAGAATCGCAACATCAATCCTTTGCTTATCCCGATCGCTTCATGTCATACTTTTTCCCGATACTTTCTAATTTTATAATTATATTCTTTATTAGTAAAAATAATTGTAAAACAACTAACAAATCTATTCTCATAGAAACTCTAGTTAATGTGCCATTTGCCCCTTGTTGAAGTACTATTCTTAAAAAGATCATTATTTATTATTATATGAGTATGTCTGAAGCTTACTTGGCATAATTGTCTCGAAACTAACTTGTTTTAGTGTCTGTTATAGAAACCTCGCACTCAAATAAAGCTCTTATGAGAGGCAATATAATATTATAGGCACGCTTCAGATTTATTTTATGTAACACCTGGGGTACCGCAGGCCTCTAATCTCGGTCCATTACTTTTTTATTGTTTGTAAATAATCTGGGAATCGACATAGTATATGAAAAATTGTCATTTGCAGATGATCTCAAGATTTATTAAAAAATGAATGACTTGTTAACCTCATTAGAGAAGTGGTGCGAGAATAATAATAATTTTTTAAATGCGTCAAAGTGTAAAGTGATTACCTATTCAAGAAAATATAATCCAATAATATAAATAATTTAGTACTTGGGTATTACTATTCAGTAAAATATTTGGGGTGCTATTTGACTCGAATTTGGCATTCTCCGACCATATTTCCTAAATCATCAAGTCAGCACTCAATATGTTGAATTAAGTCCCTTGTTAATGTCAGATGCAACTGCTATTGCAAGACGGAGTAATTGATAAGTTTTTTTCATATTTAGGTAAATATATCCACGACTAGAGAGAATAAGATCACTAACAGATATTTTTAGGTTTTAAGGAAACCGAGGTATATTTTTTACGTAAATTCTAACCTGCAACGCAGTATATTATCTTGTACAATCTATTTTATATAACACATTTCTTTTTAAATTTAAAAATAACTAAATTAACTCCGGGTGACATGTATAACGTAGCAACCTGACTCTGTACACCTAAATATATTTTTATCTTTTGTATGAAGCACAATAGCTACTCTAGCGGAATAAAATGCTTCGTTGGACACAAAAGTAAGCAGCTTCGAGCTGCGGTAATGTCATCTGCTTCATATAGCTGCTTAAAACGGTGTACTAATTTCATACACAAAGCGATCAATTTTAATGTGAAACAAAATGTCGATTTTAAATAAAGAATTACATCCATGCCTTTAAATTGTGTGCGTCTAAATTATAATCTCTTATAATTTATACAGTGTTTGTACTGAATACGGTTACGGATTTTCTTTATTACCCCCCTTGTATATTCATACACTTCACGATTATTGAAACTTTCATTTTATCACTAATTTTTCTGATCTTTTAATATTAATCGTCACGCAAATGTCATCCAAACTGAACTAAAACTAAATTTACTCTGATCTCTAAAACTTTTTGAAAAGTCTCGGTCGAAACATCGGAAATATCTGTAATTTTCCAATTCCAGTCCAGTCCAGGGTGCACACCCGCATGCTAATAAAATAATAAAAAATGATTATTTTGACACTATACGTTAATTATTCATAAATCCTGCTACAAGTTATAAAGGTTGTTAATTTGATGCTGTACCAGCTCACTGTTATTAATTACTACTCAAATATCATCTAAACTGAACTAAAACTAAATTCACTTTGATCCCTAACACTTTTGGAAAAGTCTCAGTCGAAACATCGGAAACATCTGGAATTTTCCAGTTCCAGTCCAGTCCAGGGCACAGACTCGATTCATTCAGTCTCATCTCGAATACAATACAAATACACTCAGTTCCAAAAAAAGTGACGCACTTGATTTTTGACCTAACTTTGTTTTCTTTTTACTTCTAAACCAGTAGGCCAATTTTTAATTTTTTTTATTTTTTGGTAGGTAATTCCTTTGCCTTTCCAAAAAAATTAAAGACGCCGAAATTTTTTCAAAGCCGCCTGGATGGTAGTGGAAAAACTCGAGTCATGTTTTTTTACTAATTTTTGACTTACCCTGTGTGTTAATCAAGTAATGGTATAGTAGGTGCTTACACTCTATATGAAAGATGCGTCATTTGTGAGCATTTTGTTTTTTTATTCATTGATTTATCTCTAAAATTGTCCAAATTACAGCTTTTTTGCTCAAGTTCTGCAACTTTCTTAATTTATCGAGAAAATTTTCTAGTGAAATAAACATACGATTTTCACGAAACACTTTTATTAAACGCAATATTATAACCTAGGGTAACTGATTAATACTGTGTATTGCCTCCCCTAGCAGCTCTAAGGGTTTCTAATCTACGCGGCATGCTGGAAATTAGGTTTCTTATCCTGTCCATTATTTGAGGCATTTTATATAATTTTTGTCACTAAAACTTGTTTAATGCTACTTAATTAATGACAAAACGTCAAATGCGTTAAATGACAACGTCAAATTGCAATTGGCAGTTGTTTTTCAAAGGCAATATGATCCTACAAAGAAATATGGGATAAACGTAAATGATAAATTAAGAAAGTTGGTATATACAAAACTTTAGCTGTAATTTGTACAATTTTAGAGATAAATCAATGAATAAAAAAACAATATGCTCGCAAGAGAAGCATCTTTCATATAGAGTGTAATCACCTACTATAACATTACTTGATTAACACACAGGGTGAGTCAAAAATGAGTAAAATAACTCGAGTTTTTCCACTACCATCCAGGAGCCTTTAAAAAAAATTCGACGTCTTTAATTTTCTTTGAAAGGCAAAGGAATTACCTACCAACACAAAAAAAAATAAAAATCGGCCGACTGGTTTATAAGTAAAAAGAAAACAAATTTAGGTCAAAAATCAAGTGCGTCACTTTTTTTGGAACTGAGTGTATTTGTATTGTATTCGAGAAGAGACTGAATGAATCGAGTCTGTGCTCTGGACTGGACTGGAACTGGAAAATTCCAGATGTTTCCGATGTTTCGACTGAGACTTTTCCAAAAGTGTTAGGGATCAAAGTTAATTTAGTTTTAGTTCAGTTTAGATGTTATTTGAGTAGTAATTAATAACAGTAAGCTGGTACAGCATCAAATTAACAACCTTTATAACTTGTAGCAGGATTTATGAAAAATTAACGTATAGTGTCAAAATAATCATTTTGCATCATAAGTGTGTCACTTTTTTTTGGAACTGAGTGTAGTTTCCTTTTGAAAAATCATTACATTACATATATTTAAAAACAGTGTATTATTTTGACGCTATATATCTACAAATTATAAAAATTGTCAATTTGTTTCCATACCTGCGTACTAGGACGCAGTCACTCAATGGGCGAACGCTTAACCTATCTTGAATTGATTCGACCTTCGTAAATCTTTTCAAATCATCTGCATATCAGAAAACATGTGTTTGAGTCCAAAACATCATTTATTATTATAACAGTTTTAAAAAAACTTCATTCTTTTTGCAATGGATTGCAGCAAACCCTTGCACCTGCAATACCTTTTCGAAAAGTCTAACTTGCAGTTTATTTTACATTCATCAAATCGCAGTTGCAATAGAATTAATGATACCAACACTTTAACCCAAATGCACACTAAAAACTAAACTGTTTACCAACAGCATAACATATAAAATAAAGGATTAATCTAATATATTTTGCAATATTTCTGCATTTATAGGATTACTTCTTCAGGTGGCCTTCTTTAAGTCAAATATCGGTTTATAAAAATCATTATACCTATAAATTAAAATTATTTTAAATTAAATATCGACAATGTCAAAAGTGGTGCCCAAATAGATCAAATCGGATCTATTGTGGTTGATTTTTCGAGTTCTCACAGTTTCAAAAGTGAACTTAAGTGTTTATAAAATGTTTTCATATACCAGGTTAGTAAATTTAGTTATATTTTTTTATATTTTAGATAATTGTTAAATACAGTTTTGTCTATGGAATTGTTTTGTCTAGGTATGCTTTCCTAGAGGTTTGGTATCAGAAAGCATACATATGACTTCATTGATAGGAAGTGTAGGAGAATTTATTTAAATTTGCTTAAATACCATACAATACAGTAAAAAATACAAAAACTAATAATAAAGAGTATATGAGTACATATTGTGGGCGTAATCTTTGTGTAAAGTTTCACACAATGTTGTTAATAAAGAAGGCAATTTGAAATTTAGTTCAACTTAGGAATTTTTGCGAATGGTGGTAATTATACAAATCACTGAATTATTTCAGAACAGCTGCAATAAAAATCGAGCAAGAATTTTGAAAGTGCAAGAGCCTTTCAGATATAGCAGCTTTTGAAATACGCATGCTTACATGCAAGATATTTGCAACTTGCAGAAAGAATTGCAGATTCTAAAGCGGTTTTAATCAGCTAGAACTTGTAAATACCTAAAACGAGATCCAAATGGAGGCTGTTAAATATTATATTAAGATGTGTTTCCCTGCAATATTAAGGACGTCTGTATCTCTAGATAAAACCCTCACTTCTAAAGTATACCGCTTCTAAGGTTGTCTCTTCCTTTAATCATCAAAGCCCAATTAAACGTCAAAGCATACAACAGTGGTGAACTCCATTGTAAATCTAGACAAATAATGACGCTACTCCTGATGAAAGCGAAGTTAATATATTTGAGTGTCGTCCGTACATTATAGTATCTAACTAAAAAATTAAGGTTTTCTTTCGATTGAATTTTTTCATCAAGACTAACTCTAGTCTTTTGGGGGGAAAATGGTGGAATGTCAATGTAATTTTAAAGTTAGGAATTTTATACTCTGTTAAATTTATTATGAAGAATTATACATTATGGGATACTAGAAAGTTCAATTTAGGTAGTATTAGTATTGTCAAGATATAGCAATTTTTTACTTCAAATATTTATTGAAAGTGTCTCTCTTTATGGAATTTTTACATAAACTGCAACAATTAATTTTTCAGGAGAGCTCCCCCAGCTTTTTCACTAACTAATACGTATAAAAAGTATTTACTACCTAGCTCAGAGATTTTAGATTAACATTGTTGAGAAGTCGCGACATGCGGTTACCAGGTTACTAATACAATAAGAAATAGTGCGTTTATTTTGTGATTTTTGTTTTGTTGTATAGAGTTCTATTACTCTGGTATGCCAGCTTCAGTGACCGCCAAGAAAAATTGGTCGGTTTTGTTGGTCATTTGTACCACCAGTTTTATTTTTGTCATCATTGATCATGGAACTGCCTCGCAGCTAACAACGATAACAAAGCGTTTTTTGTGCCATATTTAGTTGCTCTTCGAGTACTTTCAGAAAGTGTATAGATTTTTTTCAAAATACAAAAAATTGGCCATTGGCCAACTCATAGTCAGTTAAACATTTATTGTTGCCTTATACGTTTGTCTAAAAACGGAAATCAAATACGGTCACTAAAAACAATTAAAAATCAAGTCTGGATATATTGTTGCTAATCTGCACCATCAATTTCAATATTGCAACTTGTACTGTTTTTGAGAAAAATGTGTAGTGAGTTGAATGGCCAAATTTTTTTATTTAAAAAAATATACAGTGCTTTCGAAAAGTAACGAATAAATTTATTGTTGTAATTGAAACGTTTTCGAAAAAATCTCCTGACACGTCGATTTTGTTTTAAAAAAAGGCATTTTTTGACATACAACCCATATTTGTGACGTCATCGTTGTTCAAGATATGACGTCATCGACAATTTTTTTAAACAACCTCCAATTTTGACCATGTCATTTGAAAGATGGTGTCATTCTACATACATATATCACGAAAATTAAATTTTAAAATCTTCAAACATTATTTTCTTGAAATTTTTGTTATGTAACACCATAATTTTTCATGATTTATGTATGTAGAATGACACGCTCTTTCTAATGGCATGATCAAAATTGGGGGTTGCTATTTAAAAAAATTGTCGATGACGTCATATCTGGAACAACGATGACGTCACAAATGTAGGTCGTTTGTCGAAACGTGCCTTTTTTAAAAACAAAATCGACGTGCCAGGGGATTTTTTCGAAAACTTTAACGAATTTATTCGTTACTTTTCGAAAGCACTGTATATATACTTTCTGAAGGTACCCGTTGAGCAAAACAACAGCAAAATATGGTGGAAAATTAGTTTGGTATCGTTCTTAGTTGTCGAGCGATTCAATCGCGGTCGCAATATAGCATAAGCTAACATAATATAGGGACTTTCTATGTCATCAACGTTTGCTCCTGCCTCCCCTCTCTCACCCCCCCCCCCCCCATTTACACCAATTAAGTTTGAAGCTTTATATTTTGTGGTCACTATTTATCAGTGCTACCAATCAGTGTGTAATTACACGAAATACTTGTAATTTCTAGAGTAGGTGTGTAAAATTCTAACACGCTCAAAAAGTGTGTAATTACGGATATTTTAAGTATTTTTACACAAATCCTTCTTAGATGGTAATTCTGTGCCGGTGAGAGTATTAGGTGATTGTAACTGTAACCACCATGTGGAGTTTGCGCGACTTTGGTTTATTTTTAATCTATGCTTCAATGGATTTTAGAAAATTATGAATGTTATGATTGTATGTATACTGTGTTCTGTCATTATTGACTGTGGTTTGATCATAAGATTTATACAGGGTGATTCGAAAATAGTTGCGGAAAATAAAAGAATGGATTCCTGACATATTCCACTTGTCACCTCACACATCTCTTTCACACAAAAATTTTGAAAAAAAAAATATGAATAGTCCTATTCAAAACAAAACTTTTTTGTGCCTACACAAATTACTAAATATCTTCAACTTTTCGTACAAAAAAAGTAAATACCCTATAATTCTCCAAACTATACTTTCTTAGTAGGTTCCTATCATTATATAGTTGTCAACTGTTATTATACCGGTTTATTGAATTGCTTTTTATTATTCTTATGATAAGTTTAGTTGTTGTTTCGACACTAAAAAAAACAGGGAAACTTGATTTCAGAACTCGCTTTTAAAGAGTTATAACTTCTTATATGACCAAAATTTATTATAAAATTCTTGGCCTATGCCTACACCATCGTCTGCTACATTGCGTCGTCTTAATAAAGCGCGACCGCTGCGATTTGAATGAGTATTGAAAAGCATCAATAAATTAGCCTTAAGTTATAATGTAAAATAATTTTCTCTGATTAATTAAAACAATTCAAATTTGAAAACAGGAGTGTACCTAATCGAGTAATATTCTTCAAGTGCGTGTAATGTCGTGTAATTTGCATGTATTCAGAGGATATTTTTACAATATGTCATTGGCAGCATTTCTATTTATTTAAGTTATTAAATATTAAACTAACTAAAATACTGGTAATACGTTATATTAATATTCCGTCTATGTGAAAATGTTGAAATAACATTAGTAACTAAAGAGCCACACACAAAACCCCAACTGGACAGAAATACAGCGTTATTTCATTATTCTTCAGTCCTTAAAAAATAAGCAGTTATGTCTTTGTGCTTAGTTTAAACGCAGCATAACTTGTGTAGCTAGCTATTTTTTGTTTAATTCCAAATAAAAACCTCGCCTCTTTGAAGTCAAATAAATTTCAGGGTTTTTAATTAACTGGGGCTCTTTAAATAACTTTTATGGTATTTATCAATTAAATTTTCATATCTTTCATAAGTCTCCTTTCCAAGGAAAGCGAAGACATAATATACACCACTGAATCGTCCTACACTCTATTTCCAAAGATAAATATAGTCTGCATGAATGTTAAGATAAATGAGAAAGTTATAACTGTATTATACAGGTTGTAACTGAACATTACGTTTACTTGATATGAGCTTTTGCTCATTGAACTAGAAGTTTTAAAAGTTTTCTCTATAAAGGTGCTTCTATATCATTGTAAAAAAATTGAAATTTATTTGTAAACCATTTGAACTGACAGTAAGTCATGAAAGACAATAGTTTAATGTATTTATATATTTTCTTCTAAATTCTTCGCATTTGGAAAAAAATTGTATAAAGTAACAATATTTGTTCCATTATAACTTAACAAAATGATAGAAAAACAACAGTAGTTCAAAAACTAAATCAAAGGATAAAAGAGTATAAGAAGATATATTTATGGGTAATTTGATCTTGTTTATAGACATTTTTGAGTTGATTAGTACTGGTAAGTTTAGTCTTCTTCAAATATCGTTCTTTCCTTCAGAAGAAACTCTGAAATTGGAGATTATGCCTCTCTAGTCGGTATTGGTTAGTTTGGGATGACATCTTTCCAAATTCCAGGCAATTCAAAGCTGTTAGAAAGACTGCCTAATAATAATTCCAAAAGGTATACTAAATTATTATACCTTCTACCGCTAAGGTTAAGTTTGTACAAGCAAACAGATGTTCCTACATCTACTGAACTTATTTTAACTTTGAAAATAGGCACGTTCAATTCATTTCAATTCAAAGTATTCAAAGTTACCCCAAATATATTTGTTTAAAATTGTGCTGAAACTTTGTAACCTAGGTTACGACTCTTGTAGACTTCTAGATTTTTCTTATAGTTTGAAGATAATTTCGCCAATAAAGCTATAAGTGCATTTTTTCCACAAAATTCCAAAACATTTGTTTGCAGTTTTTTGAACACACTGATTCATCTGCAAGAATTCAAGTGCGCCATACATTTGATAATATTTCTCAAATAAAACTGGTAACAATAAGTTTGTTTGCTACAGCTATATGATAAACTTGTCCAAGATCTTTGTTCGCTGAATTTTGCAATCATTTGATTAAAGCCCACGCACATTAGTTATTCCTTCGACAATATCTATCAGGAAAACAAATACCTTTCCAACGACGCTTTTTCTTAATGTTGATTCATCTGAAACATTAAATTTGAAATACTTTTGCAGAAGGGCCTTCACTTTGGATTGGTCAATTTTTTTAAAGAAATATTAGCAGCCAAAAACGTTCTACACAAATTTTCGTCAATTCTGTCTATCCATAGTATTTATTTATATTTGGATAAGGCTTAATCCACGAGATTACAGTGCCTTCATAAATGGTTAAAGCCACGTGACCAAGACTGTGATTCTCGAAGAACAACTCGTATGCAAATAGATTTGTTGTCTCAATTGCCGTAGTGAGGAAACGGATATTCGCATATGAATTGCTCTGCGATTGATTTGAGAATCTCGACCCTGATCACGTGGCTTGTAATCATTTATAAAGGCACTGTACATCAATCTTTGACATTTACTTTTCATTAATACATTTTGATTGGACGTAGTCAATCAAATCTTACAGAAGGAACCTTGAGTACGGGAAATATAGTGTAACTACATTTAGTGGGCAGAAACTACTTCATACTGAACGGCCACAAAGCACGAAACTTGCTACAATGCAGTAGGTACCATTAAAACCTCACAACCTATGACATACTGATGAGAGCTAATAAGCTGGAAATCAGTATATATGTCTGGTAGGCCGCTGACGAATGACATTGGCTGTATGCTATTGGTTTTTCAGGTGTAATGTAATGCTGGTCGGGGCATTAGCTTGGAGAATAGTTGTTTCCTGAAATTCCACTTTTGCAAATATTATGATAGATTTTGCTTAGTTCTTCTAGTAAATATAGAATTTTTTTTCTTTTTTTTACACTTCATATGGTGATATATTTTATTATTAATATTATTATTAATAATAAAGGCCTTTATTTGCAAAGTTATATATAATAGAACTAGATGACCCGGCATACGTTGTTTTGCCATATGAATTATTTCTAGTGAATATTTTGGCAGTCGGCTTTGTTCTCATCCCTACTCCGCGCTGTTTACTGGGTGAGAAGCACAAACCTAGAAACAAATATAGACTGTGCCAGTGTCATATTTCCGGCGACCGCTAATTCATGGCTGTCCTAAAAGGTCCAGAATCACTAAAACTTGGTTTTTATGCCAATTTACGTTGGTTGTATTGTAGCGAGATTCTCATTTGTTTACTGTGATTGGTCACATTCATGCCACATTCTTTAATGACATTTAAAATGACAGCAAGTTAGTTAATTTCATATTGTAATGCAGCCATCATATGTGCGCAACCGCCAACATAAAGCAAATAAACGCGGCACATGTCACGTGACCTATATCATGAACCGACGCTGTCTATATTTTTTATAGGTTTGTGGTGAGAAGTGACACCGGTAGACGCCTGGCGGAGAAAACTGATCTAGTGATAATCGATCAGTTATCGACCAGGAATAAAAATGATTAAATTACTGAAATGGCTATTAAAAAATAGGGGTTTGTGATAGAAGAGTGAAAATTAAGGGTTGTATGTATTTTTTAATGCCACATCATAAAAAAATAAAAATAAAAAACTTTGTCCAAAAAATAAACAGAAAATGTTTGGGGTGGACCACCCTTAACATTTAGGGGTATGAAAAATACATTACGACCGATTCTCAGACCTACCGAATATACATATAAAATTTCATAAAAATCGGTCTACCCGTTTCCAAGGAGTATGGTGACTAACACTGTGGCACGAGAATTTTGTATATGTCCATATATTTACAAAATAAACAAAATAATAACAATGCAAATCTCATGGCGAAGTTCAGATAAAGACAAGAAATCTCTCTCTGCTCTACCACTTAAATCATGATGTAAAAATAGGTACCTACAATAATAGTAATAAAATTGTTTAGTAACACCAAACATCGGTAGTCGACAAAAAAAAACAAAATAATATAAAAAGAAATAAAAAAAAGAAATGCTCAACATACATCATATGAATCCAAGGCTAACTTATTAACTTACACGGGTATATATTATATCACATTTGTTCTACAAGCTGGCATATTATATTAATTTTGAGTTTCCAGTAACAGTAATCTCTTTTTAAAAACCCCCTTAGACCATTGTTTTAATTCAGGAGGAACACAATTATACATACTGTATATATTATAAGTAAACGATCTCTCAAATAATGCAGTTTTATGCAGTCGTCCTGATATTAAGCTTTTTCTTCGTATATGTATATTGTATACATCAGTTCGATATGTAATTTGATTACATAAATATGGAGGTTTCTGATCACTTACAATTTTATCATATAAGCACAGAGAATACAGGTGAAAATGATTCCTCATTTTAAGCCAATTAGCTTCTTTAAGTTTGTACGATATATATTTTCTTATTCCATACGTAAACATTAAACAAGAATTTTGTAGTTTTTGTACTCGATGTAAATCATAAGTTAGGCAATTTTAAAATACTTGAGAACAATAATTAACTTAGTGACTGACATAAAAGCAGTTTTAGTTAGTTTAGTTTAGTTGTTAAATAAAATCTATGTGGATATAACACTTTAAGGTTTCTATAGGCACGCTCTGTAAACATTTATTTAAATGTCCTATATATCTAATATCTAAATGTTTTATCCATTTTTAATCCTAAGTTTTTAGCTGATTCAACAATAGGCACATCAGTATTATTAATATGAATTTTAATAACTGATTTTATTCGAATACAAGAAGGCTTGCTTGCTACCAAATAAGAAAACATTCGATTTAGAAGGATTCAAGAAAATATTGTGTTTTAGTGAAATATGATATATTGTTTGTAGATCATAATTAACTTTTTCCATTGCTGATATAGTGTCACTTTCAGAAAATGAAAAGAAAAGCTGAATATCATCAGCATACATATGCACTTTTGAATGATTAATACATTTAGGAAATCTATACTTTAAGAATATCATTATTAAATTTCATGCTGTAGTACAACTGTGACCATTACGAAATCCAGACTGTTTTTCAGGTAATATACTATGTGATTCAAGATATTCACGGAGTTGATAATAAATAACCTTTTCAAAATTGTTTAATACAAATCGAAATAAAATCGAGAAGATGCTAATGTTTGAATTTTACTGGATCATCAACTTTAGGTAAAGGAAGTATTAAAGCTTCTTTCCATGCTTTAGGGAAATAATTATTTAAAATGCAAGAATTAATAATGTTAGTGATATAACTCATTATAGTTGGTCCACAAAGCTCTAACATTATACTAAGATGATCACTACCAGTGATATTGGTAGTTATACTTGACATCACTTGAGAAACTAAAGTATTATCAATCAACTTGAAATAGAATTTGTCAGTTTCTTTATTAATATAATTATTACCCTTATTTTCATAAATATCGGAAACATTATTATCGTCACTGGATGATGGAATACTATCAATGAAAAAGTCATTTATTTCGTATACATTTTGTAAATACTGAAGCAATTCAACCTTCTTTTTTCTATTAACCTCCAAATCTTTCAAGGCGTTCTCGCAGTATACGCTGACTTTTTGTTGACTAAAGAAAGCTAAAGAATACATTAATAAAATTTGATGGTTCTGAGCCTCAGGTAGGCTTTTTATATTGATACTTGAAGAGTGAAATACAATCACGTGCCGGATCATTTACATTCATAAAAGATGAATGAGAAGGAATCTATAAAAAATGGGGATAATAGTCCATTATACCGGTAAGTTTAGGCAAATGGTGTGTCTCGACGAGAAATCAGGCTCGGCTCCAGACCGATTATTAAATTTTTATGTTTATTCACAGGACCGGCTTTTAGACATGTGGGGAAAAATTAATGATTTCTTAAGGAGTCATATGTTGTTATGAAAGTAGAAATGCACCCGTTTAGTAGTGACATTATATACGCTAAATAATAGGAAATCCCATAGTACGCGCTGTCATGAAGAATTTATCAATTTTATACTAAATCAATTTTCTGCTAGAAAATTGTCTTCTTTGTTATGCCCTTAAATGTCGTAATCAACATGGATTTGTTGCATCAAGCTTTACGTTAATAAATTTAACTGAAGTTACCCAATTTGTTTCTAGTAACATTGACAATAGAGGTCAAGTAAACGTGGTGTACACGGACTTCTCAAAAGCATTCAGATAATCATGAATTATTAATATATAAGTTTGATCATTTGTGCTTTATGATAGTTTATTTAAACTTTTCCGCTTTGTTTTTCGCAATGTAAGTTATATGTTTCACACAACGTTTTAAGTCTAATACTTTTTAGTCACTTCAGGTGTACTCCAAGGATCCAACCTAAGACCTCTTCTTTTTATTTCATTTATTAACGATTTATCTCTGTCACTAAGATCTACTCATTTGTTTTTTGCCGACGATATAAAACTTTTTTAAATATACATTCTATAAGTGACTGCTTAAATTTAGAGGAAAGTATTGTTTAGTTGATGAACGGTGTTAAAAAAATTAATTGTCAATTAATATTAACAATTTCATTTACACTTAAAACTTAACCTATTTCGTTTAACTATCTCAATGCTACAATTCTTAAACGTTGCAATAGCGTTAAAAACCTTGGAGTTATCATGGATGACAAATTTTCTTTTTCCAACCACATCAATCAAATGGTTAACACTGCATATAAAACATTTTTATTAGAAATTCGTCAAACTTTAATGATGTTGCTGCTTTAAAATGCCTCTATTATATTATCTAGTATGCTCAAAACTTGAATATTGTAGTATTATTTGATACCCGTATAACGTATATTGATTTAGTGGAATCAGTTCAAAGGCGTTTTCTTGAGTTTTTGTCTCGCCGTGCTGATAGTTACTATCCACCTATGGGATATAGCCATAGCTTGTTGCTACAAAGCTTTAATTTCGATTCTTTACGAAGAGTGTTTGCGAGTTTGTCACTTTTGTATAAATTATTTCACAACCGAATTGATTCAGCATCTATGTTGAACGAGTTCTATTAAGAACCAATTTAGTTATGAAATTTACAGTATATGTTTTGTCCATCAATTTTAAGCAAATATCCGGCTTATGTGGTTTATATACCTGTACTTTTAAAAATTTATGATCGGTAGGAGATTTTTTCGTGATATGTATGTTAATTGGTACTTGCTTTGTAGTTGTTTTTTTTTGTTGTGGTTTAAATTTATAAACAAACTCTTAGTATTACTTACACTTATCACACTGGCATATTGTATGTGTACTTATTATGTTACTTTTGTTTTGTTAGAAATACTCTTACACTATTTTTCTCCTGCAAATGATTTTTTTCTGTTAGTCAATAAATGCGTTATTATTATTATTATCACAAACCTCGAGTGACAAATTAAAAGAATTACAGAATTTATATGTTTAAATTTGTAGAATATTGACTTTTATAAAATTAATAAAATAGAATAGCATCTAGTGATACTGAGCATGCATTGAAGATATTTTCATTCAGAAATACCAATATTATATAAGAGAACATAGAATACATTAGTGATGATAGTGGTGACACATGAATAAGATCTTACCTGCGTTTGAGGCTATTGTTTCCAATCCTGCGCATTAGGATTAACACAACTAATGTTAATTTTTTTACTTTTTTTATTTATTTTTTTTCTAGTTTTAAATGCGACAGTGTATCTATTTTATGAAACAAATGTTGTTGGTTCCTACCTCTAAATCTTCGTAAAAATAAACTAATTTGAAGTTGTTAATTTTTATAGTATCTATGTAAATAATATAATCAGATATGGTCTGTAGAATTTCAACTATGACAATTTATTGTAGGTTGTCTAAATATGTTATGTTACACTAAACGAGCTTATTTTTTGCACATTACTCAAGAAATCTAGTAAACTTTATAAAAAAAATTAGTGAGTGGTAATTTTTAGTTGCATATTTCTGTTTTAATTCTATTCCATTTCTAAAATTATATGACAATATTGTGGTAATGATAGGCTTTAACATAAATATATTTTTGTGCTTAAGGGAGCTTTTTTTTTGTTTTTCAAAGGGTCTTAATTAAATACCAATATACAAATTGTTTTTGTCGTTGTGCTTCCGAAGTTCATAAATATTAGGTAAGCTGGGATTTATCTTGCCTCTCTCCCACGATTTTCAGGAATTCCAGGTCAAATTATTTAAATGACTCGTATTAATTTCGCGTTACATTTCAGAAATGTTATTTTTTTAGAGAGTAAATAAAGGGGTAAAAAATCTTACTTGCTACTAGATAAAATAACTGTTCAATATTGATATTGCATTTTATACTTATAAATATAAAAATAGGTAAGTAGGTACATCAAAAAATCCAATTTTTAACACCCCCTTGTAGCATTAAAAATATTGCTTTAAGGCACAAGTGCCTTAAAGTAAATGTCAAATTGTGGCAGTAAATTTGCAATACATTTAATTAGTATTTTCTTTATTAACATGAACTTATATTACGATTCAAACAATTTGAAAAATTAAATCCTTTCACAATTCTACCGCTATCAACTGAAACGACCGCATTACTTGTTGACGTTTGAACAGAATTTGCTGATATTGATTGCACTGAAAGCAGTTTTCGGACAATCGAATTTTTACTTTCCAACGAATCTTCGATGTATCGCTTGGCGACTGTTGAAGATTTCCATCACCCATGCCGCTTAATTGTCATTAAATTTGCTCCACTATTCGCTAGTAAGCTTGGCGACGAACGCCGAAAACAACGTCCAGTATAGAGGTTAGAATTTGGAAGTTGCAGAAATTTAGCAATAGCAGCAGGAAATTTTCCAAACGTATTTATTCCCACAGGGTTTTCCGTACCTTTCACATATTTTAGGAAAAGCCTCCGATGTCCTACATTTGCTGGACGAAGAGCCATGTATCTCCGGTAAAAATCCAAATAAAATTCTTCAACGATAGTGAAATTTCGTGGAACTTTTGTTTTGGTATCTGATATCTTAACCAATATTACTTTCATCATACTCGTCATTCGGTGCGCACTTCAAAAACTGTTCAATTTGGTCTCTGGCCAAGATCTTTGTTTTTTTGGATTGACAACCTTCTCCTTGACGCTTCAGAAATGCAATGAACTTAAAATACTTGCTGATATCTACGTCGCTATTTATTCGTAACATAGTTTTAACCATAGAATAATTAGACCATAGAGATGAAGATTTCCAAAATTTCGATTTCTCCCAAAAATACATTTTCAGTATATTTTCCAGGAACGTCTATCTCATAAGTCCAAAGTAGCTCGGTTGGACGCTTAATCGATTTCTTTAAATGGATTGTTCTTTTCCATATTTTCTTTATACTTTTTAAGGGCAAAAAGACACAACGTTTGAAAGTGGCAAATGCAAAGCTTTCAAACTCTTCGTAAATGATGAATACAACAATGGTTGCCACCATGGCTACTATATATCATTGGCAAGAGCCCACTTCGAAAATTTGATACAGTGCTACGATGCTATTTAAAACTTAACTTATTTCTACCCGGGTTAATTCTTTTTAATGCTTTTTGTAGAAAAAATATTGTATGATATTTGTGTTAAAAGTGTTTCTAAGGCACTGATGTAAAACTTTTACATGCGTGCTTTTAAAATGCACTTTTAACACTCACGTCATAAATAGCTATTTATGATATACGTGTTAAAAGTAAGATTTTATTTTGTGAGTGAAGATGATTAAAAAACGAGTTTTTTAACTTCACGAACAAAATAAAATCACTTTTAACACGTATATCATACACTATTTTTTCTACAAAACAATCGGAAGAACTTTAAACTCAATAAAAATAAGAAATCAAAAAATACCACACAGATTGTAATGTTTATTAACCAAAATTTTCGTAGCAACCAGTGCTGTTGTTAGTTACGGAAAAAACGCAAAAATAATGACAGAATTTTCTAGTAATATTATAAGTATAATGAATAATGTCGATAATGAGCGTAACGAATCCATCCCTGCTGAAATCGAAGAAGCCGCCAGTCGAGCAACATTGGAATTATTGCCGGCGAAATCAAAGGATCAGTACAAAATCGCTTATAGACGCTTTTCGGAATGGTGCAACATTAAAAAGGTCCCTGGAAAATGTAACGAAAGTGTTTTACTGGCATATTTTGAGGAAAAAGCCAAGATATGGAAATCGTTAACGCTGTGATCAAATTATTCCATGATCAAAAATATGTTAAAAATAAAGCAAGATCAAGATATAAGCAAACGTTATAAACTTATTGCTTTTTTAAAACGGAAGGGTGAAGGATATCAAGCAAAAATGTCAAAAGTTTTGACGAAGACGCATATCGACAAATTTCTCACAGAAGCAGAAGACGAAAAGTATCTGATGATAAAAGTCGCAGCAATAGTGGGTGTCTTCGGGGCGTGTCGCCGGGAGGAATTGTGTCAGATGACCATCGACAATATCGAATATTTGGGCACTTCGGTTGTTGTGACCATGCCAGATACTAAAACGAAAGTGCCTCGGACTTTCAGTGTTGTTAGTGAATTATATTTAAACTTTTTTAGAAAGTATATGGCACTCCGGCCACCCAACGCTGGCCATAGACGACTTTTTCTTAAATATATGAAGAATAAATGTGTGAAGAATCCAGTCGGAATTAACATGTTTGGTAAAATGCCTGCCGACATTGCAGAGTTCTTGAATCTACCAAATCCTCAACTCTATACCGGACACTGTTTTCGTCGTTCATCGGCGACATTGTTAGCAGATTCTGGTGCAAATCTTACTACCATCAAGAGACATGGAGGATGGAAATCTTCGACGGTATCTGAAGGCTACATTGAAAATTCACTGGAACAGAAGAAGGAAATTGCGTGCCAAATACTTCCTACTGCTGCAACTACTAGTAAGACCACCAGTACTACCAGTAGTATTTTTACAGAAAATAGATGTGTCACACATGTTGACAGTAAAACCAACTTAAGTATGATGACTCCGCAGGGAATTACAATTTCAAATTGTTCTAATTTTACTATAAATGTTAATAGTAATAACTAGTTAAAACGCTGGTTTGTACTTATTTAATATAAAAAGTTGTTCATGTGTTTGTTAAAACGTTTTATTAATTTTCAAAACAAAATTTAAATAAACTTTGATTTACACTAGTGTTAACTTACCTTTAACACGCGTGTCAAAAAATGACATTTTTAACATCAAAAATGACAATTAAAAAGCCCACTTTTAACAGTTTTCTAGAAAATAACTATTTTTCTATAAACAACAGTAAAAGTATAATTTTTAATCCATGCTATCAGTGTCTAAAATATCATTTTAAGGCACTAGTGTTAAAATAGTTTGCTTTAAGCACTGATGCTAAATGTTCGGGAGAGGTAGATTTAAAATCATAAAAGATTTAAAGAAGACTATTTTAAAACTGTTTCGGCATAATTTCATTTTATTAGATGAATATATTACTCAACATTCTAGGAAGTTTCTTATTCAAAATCTATCTACTCTATACTTAATTTCATCAAAAGGTCGTAATTACTGCAATAATTAATATATAATAACAAATAGTAATATATATTTTACTTACTTACCAGTTAAGCAATGCCTATTACAAACTCTTTGGTTTCTTAGTATGGAGGGTGTTTAGTCATCTATTTCAACTACATAAATCCACCTTTGGCGTCGATCTCTCGACTTGTACAACCGACGACAATGTAAGTCACAGACGTTATTTTTAATTATAACTAATAATTAATGCTGGCTATTACTAAAGTAGACTATGAACTATCCATTAAGAAGTTAAAACTCAAAAGCTCAGCTACACTGTAAAAAATAATTACAGTTAAAATAGATGGCAATTTATTTACCACTCATTATTGCTGTAATTCTCTTACCGATTGTGACTTTACAAATAAAATGTAAAATTCCGTTGTAAATTTATTTTGTGGTGTAATTTTAGGTTTTGCAATTGTAATATTACTTTGTGATTTTACAATACAAAAAGTATTTTTACAATGTAACTTCCACAATTACTTGTAAAAATACAAAGTAGCTTTACAGGCAGTTGTATAGTTACATTGTAATAATACATTTTATATTATGACTACAATGTATTTTTTTTTATTTATTGTACAGGATGGTCCAATTTGGGCACTTAGGTATAGAATGTTTCTTCTATTTTCCGAAAGGACAGAAAAAACTAGCCAAGATATTTAGATCTTAATTTATGAGAAAAGTTGAATAGCGAGAATCAGATTTCAATATTTTGATTTGTTTAAGAGATACCTACATGATATTTTTAAATTTTGGTCATTTTCTGTGGTAACTTTTCTACATATTATATTAATATTTATACATGGTAAAGAGATTTTTTCTCTATGTGTAGTATCTAGTGGCTTGAGGAATATTTTTTTATAACTTCTAGTTTTCCGCTGCTATAATAAACATATATATGTTTTTATGAATACGTACGTAATATGGGACATCATAGAAAAGGCCTAAAATTAAAAAAAATGCTATATAAAAACTAATCAAGACATCGAAATGAAATTTTCGTTATTCAATTTTTCTCAAAAATATTCCCGTGACATTTGAACTATCTTTTCGGAGAATAAAAGAAACCGCCTAAAAGTGTCGAAACTGACCTAACCCGTACACAGGACATTTTGTTTACAACATTCGAATTCACTAACAGTGCTTTGATATACCTAAAAAAATCTAAATAGCAATTCATTTATAACTAATAGATTAATATGTCTACATGAGAAAAATTGAAATATCGTAAGGAATTAACTATTGTTACTTACCTTAAGTAACATATCAGGCTTTTCCGTGAGTTTCTCAATAGCATCACTGCATCAGAATGTTATTTCCAAAGAAAAATATACTCATATTAAGTAACCTAATTAACATGAATGCCAGTTGCTTCTAATATTAACAAATACCCTTAATAGTAATACTGAATTTTTGATATAATATCCCCAGTGATGTCAAACATTTTCGAACCAATAGATTCGTTTTCTATATGCTTTTCAGATTTATATACAAAAAATTAAGTACTTTGGAATTTATGACTCATTTAGTTGAAAATAATACTTATTTATATTATAGCCACGATGTATACCTTAAAATCAGCAGAATAATCCTTTTTAAATTTATAATTAAAATTTTTGGACAAATTGTGTAAAAAATATTTGTTACACAAAATCGCACTTTTCCTAACTGATTATATAAATAGCTATTTTGTACTCCGATTACGACTCAGTTAGCTAATTAGTTACAGCTTTATTACATCTTCAATATATTAACTGCCCTTTGCTTATTTTTTAGCTTAGAAATACACGTATATACAGATACTGAAGTAATAAAATATTATGGTTTTACGGTAATTTTTTATTAAAATTTGGTACCTACACATTTAGGTTATTTGTACAAAACAGAACACTTAACTAAAGTTAACATTTTATAATATTCAAACGAAATCTATGATCTTATACTAACTTTTACAAAGTAATATTAATTATATAAATGTGCATAGATAGTAAGTAGATACCTAGAACTTAAATCATACTAATTCTCCCCTGTTCTTCAAATATGTATAAAATATAATTCTAATAGAAAATAATATATTTTTATATAATATGTAAGATACACAAAACAACAGTGGGGTCCCCGATTTTTGTAGATGCAATGTTTCTTTGTTTCAATAATTATGTATAACTTACATACCTATTACTTCTTAATTGAGGTTATGTTTTAATAAGCACTAGAAAAAACTATTTATAGTACTAAAAACACTCACTTATCACTCTAGATATGTTTATATTGCTAGTCACTACTCACTAAATTAATTATGTATTATTAAGTACCTAGATCCTAGGCACACGCTGCATTCATCGAAATGAAGCAAGAAATAATGAAGGCGTCACCACCCAACGCTCTCAACGGTTAGGTTATGTTAGCGCGTTTTAAAATTAGTAGTATCTTCACATACACATTAGGCATATTTTTACAGTCAATTATATAGTAAATTTGGTATGTTCAGTAATTTTACAATGTAAAAATGGATTTCACATTGTTAATTGTAAATGTATTACAATATATTCTATAAATGTACAAATTATATTATAATTACCTATGAAGTTTACGGTTTTATTGTATACTGGCAGTTTTCTTGTAAAATTACAAGTGTCAGTGTAATATCATCATTATTTTTAGAATTATTTTAAGGCAATTATAAGGATATTCTTACAAAGTAAATTTGTAAAGTTACTGGCCTTTTTTTCAGTGTAGTTCAGATCGAATGCCTCCGTATGTTTTAAAGGGTTGTTCTGAATATCTCAAAAAGCCGCTTTTATTTATATATAATTTAATTTTAAAACGTAACGAATTTCTTAAACTGTGGAAAACTTCAATAATCAGTCCAATACATAAATCGGGTGCTAATTCATACATTGAATACTGTAGACCTATTCCAGTCCGTCCTCTAAACTTTCTGCTAAAGTTTCTGAATAGGTACATATATATTCTTTGCTATGGAAAAATTTTAGTAGTATTGTCAGTCCAAGGCAGTATGCATTTATTTCAAAACGTTCGATTTCAACTAATTTACGCATTACATTTTGGAGGTCTTCAAACGAAGAGTACAAGCGGATGCGATATACACTGATTTTAGCAAGGCCTTTGATAAGGTTGGCCATGATGTATTAATAAATAAGTTTTGTGTATATGAGGTTGCGGATTCTATGATTGCATTAATAGTAACATATCTTCAAGAGCATAAGTTTATTGTGAAGTACTGTGGGTTTTTTTCTGATAAATGTAAATCAAACTCAGGTGTTCCTCAAGGATCTAACCTAAATCCGCTCCTATTCTTATTTTTTATAAATGACTTAACAAATGTAATGCAAAATTCAATTTGTTTGATGTTTGCAGATGGCCTGAAATTTTACAGGCATATCGAATGTGCCGATGATTGTATATCTCTCTAAAGTCATATTAATGCATTTGAATATAGTTATGTCAACAACAAACTTGACTTTAATATTGATATAATATAACAAATAATAACTTATCCGTATAAAATGAACAATATTGAGTTAAGCATAAAAGTTTATATTAATAATTTACTTGTAACTATTGATTCCAAACTTTCTTACAAATTGCACATTGAAAACATGCATACAAAACATTGTAATAAGAGAATCAAAAAATGTTCGGAACATTAGTTCAATTATATCATTATATAATAGTTGAGTCAGACCTAAATTTGAATATTTCGCTGCTATAGCTTTCACAATCTGATATGTATACAGTAAATATAGAAAACGTGCAGAAAAGGTTTCTTTATTTTAAAAATATGACAGACCTCCAGATTTCAACTTCACTCGAAGTATTCATTTATATAAAGAATTTAAAATTAACATACTATGGATTCTACGTATTATTTGCTCCTGTTTGGATACAAATTATTAAACTCTCTTATTGATGATTCATATTTGTTATCCCTATTGTGTTTTAATACCCATCCGAGAAATACTAAAATACATTAACTTTTCTATATTCCCATTCGTAAGACAAACCAGTTTGCACCTCTTTTGTCGATATTACGATTAACTAACCTGATTTTTATTAAAAACAGCGTAGACCTCTTTAGTCCTGGTTTATTTTTAAAATCTGCCAAAACTATACAGGGTGTCCGTAAAAGGTTGGCACAGCGTTTCGCCACGTAAAGTATAGCTGAAAATAGATAAATCAATTTAACTAAACTTGCCTTAGTTCAAAAGTTGATAATCACGGAGCTACAGGGTGTCAAAGGTTAAAAAGTAGATCGTGGTTTTTTTTAATAACTTTCGACTGTTTCACATTAATTTCAGGAAATTTTGTATCCAGGAGTTTCCTGAGATGGCAAATTCAATTTTATTGTCCATTTTGGTATATCTTCTAGAGGGCGCCACCGGCGACGATTTCGAACCATTTAAACCGTTACAACTTTTTATTATTATTTTCTCTTCCCCAGTGTTTTATAGTTAAGAGAGGTTACCTTATTGAAGTCGCTTGGAGCAACGGTTTCCGATGAAAACACATCTAAAGCTGATGACTGATGAATCTCGTCATTTATTTGAACAACAATATCGTCTCGTCTGTAATATGTCACTCTCAGACCCACACTCCCTGTGATCCATGCTCCTAAATCTTCAATTGAAATATCTGTGCCTACCAATTCTTCACCAAGAACTTTTACCTCATTTAATTCATTCTGAAGTTCTTTTGATTTTATATTTCTTAGCTAAAATTGCCAAAGAAATGTTATCTGCTTCATTTTCTTCGTCTAAAACCACCTCCTGGGTGGACAACAATGGCTTCCATGATTTTTTTATTAGGTCTTGATGAACTTGGTACCATGCTTCTTGTAGCGAAAAAACTACGTTTTTAAGATTAATGTTCTTCAAGGTTGTATAAATGTCAGTCTCGGACGATAATTTTTTTTTAAGTAGGTCCTTTCTGTAAAACAGTTTTACAACTTAGATAAAATGACACAGATTTGATTGTCACCACTTTTAAGATCAACTGGGTGCCCTGGGGCATTGTCTAATAATAACAGAGCTTTTGGTGGTAAATTTAATAATTCTTTTAATTTTTATCTTACTGCTGGTACAAATTCCGTATGGAACCATTCACGAAGTAGGTCCTATGTTATCCAAGCTTTTTTCTCCATTATAAGATACAGGAATAAAGGAATTCCCGAAAGCACTTGACGAAAATTTAAAACATATAGGCTTAAACAAGTAAAAATTATGCCGCGCTTGGCCAGCGTCCTGATTAAAGAAATACGTCCGGATTATGACTTTAGAAATTCAATGTCCGGATTAAACTGTGTCCGGATTATGGAGGTTACACTGTACTGCACAATATTGTATCACATGTTATCTAAACGTGACACTTTTATGAAAACGTCGTCGTAACCAAATTCGTTGTTATTTCGAGATCACCGTTTGCCTTTAAGCTACGAATAGACTTATTATCACAATCCTCTTTCTAAAATTTATCCCATACTCGGAAGCATCCATATCGACGTCTAAATAGTGGGACGCCCCATTGAACACGCATTAGTTCATCAAGTAGGTATCTGCCGGTTCATACTCGGCCCCTGGGGGTTGCTATTTTTAGAAATCGCACACGCGACGAAACATCAGCCCTCTTGTTAAATATCTGAAATTCTACGTCTGAGCTCAGACAGGCACGAACAGAGCGAATAATTTGTCTATGGGCACGAATGATTTTTTATAAGCAAACACCTAAACTTCACAAACCACATTTCGAAGCGGGAGACTGATTTTTAATTTAGTAGGAAAACCTACTGCAGAAGTAGGTTTCGGTGTGATATCGGACAATGTGAATAAAACATAAGCAAAAGCTTTGTCTGAAACATTAACTTTTATTTTCTAAGTTGTATTTGTGACCTTTGTATATTATTTAGTTTAATCTGGTCAAAGAAAACAATTCACTACAAATTGCCAACCTTTCAGTCTATATTAGGTCTTCTTCAGGGCACTAATTTTTTTTACATTATTTAACAGTATATTAAAAAAAATTTGTAAATCTATTAAAACAAAATTTTTTAAACTATTTAAAAAACATACATTAAATTAATCTTTTTCATTGTTTTTCTATTAAAATCATTAACACCATTACAAAATTACAGCAATGCAGGCAACGCACTATTAAAAGTAAAATTTAAAACATAAATACCATTTTTTTCTCTATTTTTCTTTAAATATAAATATATAACAATAATTACCTGTAGAATGTTTGTTTTCTTTTTCAAAAATATGAGTTTGTACCATTAGTTTAATAAATAATAGGTAAATATCAAATTCATAAATTATTATGTATGTTTTTGTATTATGTTGTCTCGAAATACTAAATAAATCTCAAATCAGGTATAAAATTACATAATAAAAAATAGAATAACTAAAAGATAACAAACACGGTAACATTTAGTTAAGAACAAATTTTCTCAGTAGCTTTTTGAACTGGTTTAAATTAAAAATTTAAGTTTTTTGTTGTCGTTGGTAGTTTATTAAATTCTATCAAGCCCCTGCATAAAACAGAATTTAGCATTTGGACGGTGTTACGTCTCTCCAGTAAAATAAAGTCCATACAATTCATAGTATTATATGGACTTTATGTTCAGGTAACAGATTTTGTTTCATTTTAAATATAAACAAATGCATACCAAATATGACTTTGTTTGACAGACAACATATTTAGAACACTCAACATAGTTCTGATAGGTGTATAACTATTACATTTTAAAATCATTCTCATAGCTCTGTTTTGGATTTTTTCTAACTGGCTTATTCTATATTCTGGGAACTGAAACAATAAGGTTGAGCAGAACTGTAAATGAGGAAGTGCAATGGCGTTGTAGAGCGACAATTTTATGTGCATTGATGACGTTACCCTATTCTGGTTATAAATCCAACTTCCTTTGAAAATTTTCTCATAACATAGTCTGCATAAGCATGAAAATTTAAGTTGGAATCTAAACCTGTATCCAAATATTTAATTTCTTTATCGTAAAGAATTTTTCCCCATTTACAAAAATTCTCACATTCTCAATATTTAAAGAACCCGTTCTTGGTCTTTTGGCAAACACACAAAATTTGGGTTTAGTTGTATTTAAGCTTAATTTATTATCAAACCAATCATATAAATTGCTAAGTTCATTGTTCATAATTACTTGCATTTGATCTAAGTTTTTACCTATTATATAAAGCATCGTGTCGTCCGCAAACAAGACAATCCTACATTTTCGTCGCCGCTCTTACCGTATCATTAATATACAACAAGAACAATAATGGACCTGCGGTACCCGTATTTTACACATAGATTCCGACACGCCATTTGTATATATTACTCCTTGGGTTCTATTACATAAATAAGGCCTAAACTAATCCAAAATCTTATGCCTAACTTCTGTGCTCTAATTTCTTTATCAATATTGTTTAAGAGTTTATTGTTTGTTGTTATAAGATTATCATTGTCAATAGCCTTGAGAAAATCATCACAGATGCCAACAACAACAGACTCGCAGGAGCGATTCTCACGAAAGCCCGATTGGCTTGGGGCCAATATCCCATTATTGACACAATAGTCAAGTAGGTAGCTGTTCTGTTACACACAATTCCAGTAGCTTTTCATATATGAGGACTGTATTAATTGACCGGAACTCATTATGACGTTTTATGTTTTGCATCTTGCAATGAACCTATTTTATTTTGCTCACACTGTACTTTAATACTTTGGCGCACGCGGTACTTTAAATTGCTTAGCGCACCGCGATTTTTTCACACGACACTACCCACCGTTCTGTATAAAAGCCGGCGAAATAGTCTTCACTGGCAGTGCTTAGCAGGTTCTCTCCGCGGCACTCAACGTTCCTCTACCCCAGAGTGCTTAGCAGGCTCTCTCCTCGGCACTCAACCTTTCCCTACCCCAGGGTGCTTAGCAGGCAACTTCCGCGGCACTCTACCTCCTCTGGGTGTCCTGAGCGTTTCGCAGGTAATCTCCGCGGCGCTCAAGGTCTTGCCCGTATTCCGTCGACTCCGAGTACTTAGCAGGTGTTACTCCGCGTCGTCCCCGTGGTCTTCGACACTGGGTGTTTAGCAGACTCTTTCCGCGACACTCAACGTCTGCACCGTGTATTCCTTACCGCCCTATTTGTTATTTTGTAATTTTGTATTATTATTTCAGGATTTATTTTATTTATGTTGGGGAATTATTATTAGTAGTATTTGTTTACAGGGTGACATTTTATTTTATGAAATAAATATTTTATTTTGGATTCCGAGTCTTATAATATTCCTGAACCTTGGAAATAACTTCTCCACCGAGTGAACCCGGACTGATTAAAGTGGCTGTACTAGTTCGGCATCTGTGACCGAACACTTAAAGTACGTCACAATCTTAGGAACAGGAAGTACAGTTGACAATTTCCACGACTCTGGAAAAAAACCACAGCTCAATGACGTATTAATTATATCCAAAAGACGGCCACAAATAGAATAGGAGACATCGCACAGAACCTGCTTAGATATACTACTTTCACCACGTCCTACATTTTTTAGACTTTTGCTTCATTTTTGTCATAGATATTTTTTTTTAATTAGAAAATACTTTATTAGGTGGTTCCTGTAATATGGGGCAACACATTTGCTATTTGTGGTATATTCTGAATAATATTGTGAATTCTATCTACAAAATATTAAAATGGGCGATGTCTGTCTTTTTTTTGACTATTTCTACTTCAAAGCAAATTTAGTCTGGCATGGTTTGCTTCTTTCCAGGTAAGGTCTTAAGGTTTCCACAGATCTTTAGAGTTGTTTTTATTTAAATCTATCGTTTCTGCGTAATATTTTTCCTTGTCTGCCCTGATCTTATTTACAATGTGATTTCCTTTGACCTTACGCTCATTCCAAGTATTTTCATATTTATCTCTAACAGCCTTTTTATATAATACATCCCTTTCGTGCATCATCTCCCTAATATCAGGAGTAATCCATTTTTATTTGTATATTTTTGTTTCTGGACAATTCTGACCCTAGGACACATGAGATCTATGATGTTTTTAACAGATAGCAGATTTACATCGGAGATACTACTTGTTCCAATGAATGTTAATTAGATCTTGCTGTAACTTATCACAATTATTATAGTTTTGAAATGATCTTCGATAACTTATAACATCGCTATTTTGTTCTTTAATTGTTGATTAAGAGTAATTTTAGGTGTAAGATGTACTTTATGTGTACGATGTTTGTCGTTAGTCATTTTATAATCAATCAATGTTTGGCTTCTAGAGACTTAAGCCTTCAAAGTGGGACTAAATATTTTGAAAAGAAAATGAATATCTCTGAATTACTTCAACTTGTTTATTATTGGTCTTTTTTGACAATGGATTTGTCCATTGATCGAATTTAAAAAGAATTATAATATCTCGCCCTGAATTTAATATAACTTTTATACTTTTGCTAAATTTAAAAAATACTTTAAGGTTTTCAATAAAAAATGCACTAATCAAAACAAGATTTTAATAGTATTTGTTAGAAGAAATAAAAAAGTTAACAGTAGGCTTCGTCTTTAAAATTTGACAGTAATAAAACTATTTTATTTTGTACGTTAATTAATTTACATTAGCGAACAAGTTGACATGTTACTCGTGCTAGGTTTCTGTGAAGGAAACTAGAAATGTGGAAGAATATCGTAGGAGATTTCCAAATCAAGTGATTTCCCATAGAGAAATATTTTCTAATGTTGAAAGATGACCTCAAGAGAAAGGAAAGTTTTTCAATATCCGTCTTACTGTAAAAAGGGTACAAAATGAAGAAAATATTTTGCAAACAGCTAAAGATGAACCGCAAATAAGTACTAAACGTTTATCTCGAGAAAATGGATTATCAAGAATATAATATATTGTAATCTACTACATTCTTGTCACATTGAAAAAGTGCAAGAGCTATTATCTCAAGATTTGGCTCGACGAGTGAACTTTTGCGAGTTTATCAGGATATTAATTTTCACAATAATTTTTTTTTCACAGATGAGGCTTATCTCTCTAGTAAAGGAATTAAAAATGTTCGCAAATTTCATGAATATTCCGATGTAGACCCCTATACAATAAGTCCTAGACATTTTCAACGCGAGTTTAAGATAAATGTTTGGGCCGGTCTTACTGATCGCTATTTGATTTGATCAGTTTATTTTGCAAGAGCTATTATCTCTCAATTTGGATCGACTTTTGACCTTTTGCCAGTTTATCTTGGATCAGGATATTAACTTTCACAAGAAAATTTTTTTCACTAATGAGGCTTGTTTCTCAAACAAATGTTCACAACGTTCATGAATATTCGGATGTATATAACAACCTAACCTAACAACATACCTAGACAATTTCAACGCGGGTTTGAGATAAATGTTTGGGCTGATATTACTGATTGTTATTTGACTGGACCAGTTATTTTTCCAAATCGATTAAATGGCCAATTGGAATTTCTGCAAAATACTCTCCTTGATTTAATCGAAGATTTACCTACCGGTGCAACTTAAACTTGAGTTTTAGTTTATGCATGATGGGAACCATCTCATTTTAGTGGTACTGTTAGAGACTTTTTGAATTTTAAGTTTCCAAATAAATGGTTAGAAAGAGAAAACAATTGTCCTCAAAATTGGCCACCACAATTGTTAGACCCCAACAAATGTGATTATTTTCTTTGGGAAAGATGTGGTTTATTGCTCGCCATTTGAATCCCGAGAAGATTTGTGGAATAGTATTACAAATAAATGTAACGTTGTAAGAAACGATCATCTTTTATTAGAGTAAATTTCAGTTTTTTGCGAAGAGTAAATTTATGTAAATTGTAATATTTTGGGACTGCTCTGTGTCAGTTCTTATGTGGAAAACCTTGTAGGTAAAATAAAAGAGTGAAAAATATTTAAGGAGGTAATAGTATGAACCAAAATAAGCAGAAAAGTCTCAATAAATATGGGTCCGCAAAGTAACGGTTGCGGAGATATGGAATGTTTTATGTTTTTTAGCCCCTTTTTTTATTTTGCAAGAACGTTGTGTATTTTCTTATAATAGTTAGTTGAGGTTTAGTGAAATAAACAGTACGTATTTGACAGTTGTTCTCAGTGCACAAGTTTTCTTTCGCTGGTTACTCTAGCGCAGAATTAACAGACATGCATTTCATGTATGGTCGTGCTAATGGGAACTCCACCGAAGCGCGACGTTTTCATGTTGATGCTTATCCAAATCGCCAGATTCCTTCACAACGCGTGTTTGGAAGAATTCACCAAAAATTGCGTGATACCGGTTCCTTGAGCAAACAGTGCCAATTATCCGGAAGACCAAGGTCGGTATCCACTCCTAAAGCACAAGAAGAAATTCTAGCACTGGTAGAGTAGAATACAGGTACGAGTGTGCGGAGAATATCAGCCGAGGCAGAAATTAGTGGTCTTCTTGTTTGGAGAGTCCTTCACGAGTAACTGCTTTATTCATACCATGTGCAATGAGTACAGGCCTTAAATCCAATAAATGATCATCAAGCACGTTTGGTTTTTTGCCGCTGATTTCTGCGTCATGATGCTGAAGACCCTCGTTTTCTTGCAAACATTCTTTTTACTGATGAGGCCGGGTTCACAAGAAATTGAGTGTTTAAAACACAATACGCATATTTGGGCTGACGAAAATCCTCATGAATCTGGACATCAGGCACGTTTTTCATTAAACATTTGGATGGTATTGTATGTGACAGGATTCTAGGTCCTGTTGTTTTACCAAACCGATTAACAGGCGCTACTTACCTCAAATTTCTGCAGAACACACTATATGAGTTTTTGGAAGACATTCCTTTGAATCAGAAGCAACAAATGTGGTTCCAGCATGATGATGCTCCAGCTCATTTTTCCATGGCCGTTAGAGAGCATTTACACCAAACTTTTCCACATAGATGGGTAGGAAGGGCCGGACATGTTTTATGGCCTCCAAGATCGCCAGATCTGAACCCTCTAGATTTCTTTGTTTGGGGATATTTGAAGACATTAGTGTATGGTACTCCTGTAAATAGTCTGGAAGAGCTGCAACTACGTGTCAAGAAATCCAAACCAAGGAGGGTGTTTTCGAAAGAGTTCGAATATCGTTTAGACGAAGATGTCGTGCTTGCTTGGAAATGAACAGAGGGCACTTTGAACATCTTCTGTAACTTTGTTTTTTGTTTGTTAAAAGCTTCCTTTGTCGGTTTATTCCTAATAAAATAAAATGTTTGAAAAACGAATAGTGGCCCATATCTCCGCAACCGTTCCTTTGCGGACCCATGTTTATTAAGGCTTGTTCTGTTTATTTTGGTTCATACAATTATTACCTCCTGAAATATGTTACACTCTTTTTTTAACACCCTGTATATCTAAATCTTACTTAGTCCGCTATATATCTTTAATCCAAGATGACCCTGCATAGCAAAGCTAATCAATAAATGTAATAAATATAAAATATGTTTCAGAACTAATCTCTAAAATGACATAAAAAAATAGAGTCACGTTCTGGGCGACCCCAGAGTCTAAAGAAACTTTTAAAACAAATTTAACATAACTTTCTCCACAAGTTATGGACAAAATATTTAAATGTTTTTGTAGCTAAGGGGAAACTGCTGTAGAGACAAGTGAATGTAAAGTTTGTAATATATTATATAAAAAGCAAAATTCAGAGTTGTAAAAATTACTTTTGAAATGCAGATTCCTAATATCAATAACAACGTATTCCTTACACACAGACGTTAGTAAATTCACAGTATTTTCTTATAATTTTAAACATTTTAGCATAAGTATATGAAAATTCTAAAAAATATACTATATTTATTAAAAATATAAATTTCAAAAAAGAAATTAATATGATTATAATCTCATATTTGTTTGTTACTTACTTATCTAATTTACTATACAAGGTAATTCATTAATAATGGGACAGAGCTTAAGGGCATGTTGCTGACCTCAAAATAGAGCGATTAAGCCAAATATGCCTTATCCGAATGCTGCTCCTTTTCGATCTACATGGTGTCAAGTTGAAAAAATAAATCACATTTTCTTTATTATTTTTCGATAGCATTTACCGTATTTTATGAAATTTGGTATAGTGAGGTTTCTTGGTACTAGAAATTTTAATATGTCGACGATTTTGGTGTATCTGTTAGAGGGCGCCACCAACGATGGTTTGAACCCTTTTAAATCGCTATGACTTTTTCGTGCTACACTGTATCTCATTTTGGACTGGAAAAATGTTCTTCCCTATCTTTTCTAGTTAAAAAAAGTACACCTTGTTTATGTCACTAGAAGCGATGGTTTCTGAGAAAAACGCATCTAAATCTCATGATGCATGCAACTTATCTAAAAGTAAAGTCAAATTGTTGCGTAAATAATGGGCCATCCCAGCTAACAATTTCCTGTTCTATAAAAATCGTAAGAACGTTTCCAGAGCAAATTTTATAGAGCAAAATTTTTTGTTCTAAGAACATTTTCACCGTCCTATAGAACCTTTTAGTTCTTTAAGCGGTTCTGTAAGGTTTGCAGGAAATACACTTATAGAATTCTTGAATAAACGTTTTCACAAGTCTTCAGAATTTTTATAACACAGTTACAAAGCAATATCATAAACATTCTATAGCACTTCGTTATAAAATTTTTGTGTTGCATGGTGCTCTATTTAGAGAACTTTAAAATCGTATAATTGTAGCTTCTAAAAACAAAATGTTTCTGTAACGCACATGTTAGAAATAATATGGATGAGTCAATAAGCACCAATAAGATGTACCTAATCAGCCTGCATAGAAGTACTCACATTACGAATTGCTGAGTTGGTTTGTCCATCAGGGAGCAGTACATTTTAATGCGGAAAAAGTTTTATCGTGAAAAATGTAGTACATAATGGTAATTTTTTGACGCGTCCTCAGTTAACCTTATATTTCCTATGCTGCTGGAAATTTAATAAAAAAATGTTTTCTATATTGATAAATTTAACAACCAACTGTATATAAAATTGTCAGAAAGTAAACATATCCATATTATTGTTATCATTTCACCTATTTTCTTTCTTCACAATATGGCGACAGAAAGAAAGGCATTATCTTGTACTTCCAATGAATTCTCACTAATATGACATTTTTGTGTCGTTTGCAATGATTATGGAGCAAATATGCTTGGTAAGCAACTACTATAACAGATCTATGCCACTTAATAATCACAGTGTTGTCATATTTTATTGTGGTATTTCAATCTTATTTAATAAATCTAATAAAATTCTTAAACTTAAACATCGAGAAGTGCAAATGGATAAGGTTTGGTATGGTCTAAATTAAATATGTTACTAAATTTCTATAAGAAAATCAATTTCTATTAGCAATCAAATAAATCTTATCTATCGTAATGAAATTTTCTTTCTGCAAGCAGATAATAATTTTTACAAGTCACGACTATGTTATACAAATTTGCCCAGTATACTTTGATCAAAATATTTCGTACTTTTACAAGCATGTCTCGTCAGATGGGAGTATGGGAAACCTACATATATAAAAAATAATAGTTCTATAGCGTTTCTTATGGAACAAACAGATTTTGTTACTTATTTACTCTATAATGATTTTATAACAACAGTATTATTATTCTCTATAACTGCTTTAACGAGCTTTTTCTCTTAAGTTCAATAGCGCCTTCCATATTTGTAATTTGTTTTCCTCAGAAGAATTGTAACTTAACAACGCCTTATACAATAGTTCTATAATTAAGCTATAAGCGACATTACGGAATAATTTTATAAGAGTGTCAAAGGAGATGGTATAATTCTATAAAGCAGTATTTTGCATTGGTTTTACAGTAATTTGATTCTATAAGCACCGCTGCTGTAAAATTGTGTTATTATACAAACTTATAGGGCTACATTAGCAGTTATGTTATAAATGCTCTATAAATTATGCTCTAAGAACGTTCTTGCAACAAATTTAAAAAACAATTCAATTTCTGAAGGCAAAATAGTCTCATGTGCCACATTAATGCAACAATTTAGTATGCTAAATACAACTATAAAATATTAACAGAATATAAAACTCCTATTACTCTAAATTTATAGAACTACTTTGCTAGCTGGGATACTGTAACAGCATAATACTGTGATCAAAATAAGCGAAATTTCGTGAAATTTGCTTAAAGTGATCGAAAGATAAGATAGAAAATGTGATTTATTTCTTCAATTTTAACACCCTATATCTTTGTTATTATTGATTTTGGTGGATATTTGGATTTTTTTAGGATAAGCTAAAGTAAATCGACTTATTGTGACTTGTCTGGTGAGTCGCCGACGAATGACTTTAGCTGTTTCTAAAGGTTTTTCAGGTTTAATTCAGTGCTGGTCGGGGCATTAGCCCGGAGAGTAGTTGTTTCTGAAATTCCGTGTTTACAACTTAACGTTATCGACGTTTCGCGATAGAGGCCGCTAGAATATTGTGTGGTTACGTCTCTACGTACACTTTTCTAGAAATATTTATTAAACTAGCATCGCATTATTAATACAAAAAAGAGAACCTCATAATTTTACACTCAACAGTTTGTTTTTTGTTAGCAAAACACAAAGGAGTACTCAGTCATTTAATATCTAATATAATCACACAACAGTCTAACTTTGTTGTCTATTACTTTTTTCTAAAGCGTGCGATATTAAATTAAAGGGAAAATTTAGCTCTATATTGACATCATCGTTCTCCATGCCGTACCGTAATATTCGAAGAATTTCGACATTACTCCTTCCCCCGCGAAATATCTCAATAAAGAGCTTCCACGGAATGCGCTCCTCTGACAGAACTCTGAATATTATTTATTCCGCAACCATTTGTCCTCTCCCATTCTATTATATATTAATTTTCAGCTTGCAGAAGCACGTGAAGAATGCGTCCGATGTCGAGTATCCAGCTTACGGCGTCACAGGACCTAACAAGGATATATCGCCGTCAGGTGACAGGCGGCTGGCCCAATCGGCCCAAATGTACCACTACCAGCATCAGAAACAGCAGATCATAGCCATGGAAAGGTAAGGGATAGTTCTTTTTATTAAGTATAAGGTTTGTTTCTGCACACAATCCATGACAAATCATTGACAGTCACAGATTTTTAAAGGATAGACAGAACGAACATATCTGACAATTTCATAGGCGTACTAAATTTGAATGCGATCAGAAAATATGCAAAATTAATTGCATTACATAACATCCACTATTTTTAGTAGAAACAGTGATACAACAGTATTTACCAATTTCGAGGCGTTAGAAAATAAAAATTATTCAAATTTAAAGTGTTTATCTTCTATTATCAATTACCCAACGTCGAAAATAATAGAGAGTGACTAATTCACAACACGAACATGAGAACGGAAGGTGAGGGTGGCATAATTACCTTAGCGTGCCACTTGCGAAGGGTTCAAAACTCACAAAATTATCAAAAATAAGTTGACGTCGACTGAACCTAGCAAATTAACAATTTACATTAAATGTGCCCCGTATGCCATCCTCTCTACAAATTAGAATGCCATCCTTTTGGACGACGATTGCCCACAACGACCCACTTATCTACCTGATGCGCACTCCGCAGATATAACACTTAAGCTTTGTCCTCGTGTTTTATTTTAATTATTTATGGCGGGAAAATCTCAACTTTTGACAAATTTGTCGAAACAGTAAAATACTACAAATATTATTGCAATTACTATTAGTATGAGATGTTAATAATTTTTTTTAAGCTTCTGACAATCTACCATGACAGTTTTATGATGAAAATGATAGAAAATGTTATAGTTGACAAAATTTGTTACAAGTAGGGATTTTCCCACCATTAAACAAATCGTGGCAAATATTTGCGAATTCCTCATTCAAAAGGACAAAAGACTTTAGAATATATACATACTATTCATTATTGATTACTAGCACTATCACTATAACGGTCACACATTAATACTTATATCATACCTCTTTCATGATGATGCATTCATGTTTCATCAAAATTTAATATATTCTTCGATCCAGATTCTGACCATAAATAAAAAATCATCCGAATTTAAATTCGGTGAGCAAGGTGGCCATGGTATGGGCGTGTCATTTCCACGACCAATCCATTTCCATAATGTGGCTCAAGAGCTCAATTTTGTAAAAAAACATGTTTGCTCGTAATTCAAGAGGAATGTCGTCTAGCAGGTCTGGAAGGTCATTTTCCAAAAAGTTTAGATATTTAACACCTCACAATCAATTCAGTAGAAAATATAGTCCCAGAAGACCGGCGTGAAAGTAGCAGCCAGACTTGGCAGCTAAACTAAGCGATTATACACGAATAGCCATTGACGTCCGTCATACTAGAGACGCGAATTATCAATTGCTAATTGTCATTTAAATATGATTTGAAACCGTCGATATTAGATTATTAATAAGAATTTATTAAAACATAAGTTTTTCTTCATTACTTCGTCATATTTGCATGCTGGATGATAATCTGGACAATTTAGGTTAGAAATCAAACCTGTATATTCTAATAGCTACTTGCAAAAATTTGGAAATATAACATAAACAGGTTAAAATTTGAGGAGCATAATATTGTTTTTCTACATTCATGCAGAAAAAACTGTATTGAACTATATTTAGTGGAAAAAGTGGTACTTTATTGTACTACTGCAATAAAATGTTTATTGCATTCATCTGTCATTCTACTACAGCGTTTTGTCATCATGACAAACATCAACGTTCAAATCGACGTCACATTTTCCTAGACTTAGTGTCATCTAAATATAATTTTTTGATTTTTGCATGAACGTAGAAAAATATTGTACGCAACTCGTACAAAATGTGCTTATTGCACTCGACGTATTGTGATAAACACTTACTTTTTGTACTTGTTGCATAAATAACTATTTCTATCTTTTGGTATCAACGCAACTGGCGTCATCAAAGGGCTTGAAACGGAAAAGAAGTTCAGGGTAGAAATACGATTTCCGAAAATAAATATACTAACAGGATGAAATTTGATGAGCAGGAGAATAAAATTTTTCTTTACTCTTATGAAAATGGCTCCAAACAAACGAGCAATTTTTGAGCTTGGATCTTACGTATGCACAAAATAAGGTTCTTAAAACCTAAATGGCATAGATAGCCCGATCCTTGAAGGAAGCAGATACTGTGAGCTCGATGTGGGACGCAAAACTAATTCTGAGTTAAAGTGGACTCCAAGGTGCTTAGTCGCATCACAGCGAGACAGCACATGCGAATCGATTACAAAATTGAACAATATTTTATTACGTTTATGAGTAAATTACACCACTTTACATTTACTATTATTAAGAAATAGTTTGTTCAAAGTACACCATCGATTCACATTTTTTAGCTGCAGCTGAAATTTAACACAATACTGGCATTATTCTAACTTTCCCTGTATGCTCTCTCATTTTTGACCACTAGTTTCCGGACACCTTGTACAAATAGACACAGTTACGGAGTCATATGCTTGTTCGTATTCGGACAGTCACTTTACACATTCGAGTATCAGCAAAATTTCAAAAGCAGTTGATTTCTAATGCTATTTCCAATATTTCAAGTTTGATATAACTCCTAAAGTTAACTTACCTAAACTGGTATTTTTCTAAATTATATACTGTCACTGATGCATCTGAACATCTAAAATAATAATAAATCATATTCGAATATATTGATTCTTTTGATTATCTGAAAAATCTACAGCCTCAGCTACTGACTGAAAATCAGTTGAGGGTCCCTATCCCATGCATAATCATATCGTCACAACTATCAAACTACGAACTAACCTTCAAACTATGTCACCCTGTTAATAAACCCCAAGCAAACATCAGTCTTGACCCAACACGTTGCATATTCTCAGCTGATTTCATGTTACCTTTCCTCAGCAACCCGCTGGCCATATATTCAACCCTCAGGATGGGCCAACCTATGTCATCCCTTGGTTCAACAAACTGGAGTTGAGTTTAAATAATGCAGAACCGTATTTATTTAAGTCGTTCTGTATGAATTATTAGTCCTCTAACTCCGTTATTCAACCGTACCGCAGCTTGGTAAACATCTGCTTCTGATGGATAGTTAACTACGTTAGTTGGATATATTCTGCATCTGATATTCGTTCCCAAATATTTCAACTATTAATATTTGAATAACATCCTTGTTAGTCATTTTGGTCCTAATAGGATATAGAATATTCTTTATTCGTTCTAAATAAATGAAGGGTAATTTATTCAGAGTGTTTGGAAATAAGTGTGAAATATTTTAGTGGTGGTTGCCGAAGTTATTTTGTTAAAAAAAGTTCATACACGCGTAGGTTGAAATATGCTTCGTTTCCGAGATACAGGGTGTTTGAATTTTAATTTTTTATTTATTTTTATTAATAATTATTTCAAAGAGTTTTAAAGATATTGACTCGAAATTTGAAACACGATTTGGAGGATAAATGTGCATTTTTTGGGATGATCCGAATATTTCTACTTGCACCACTGATGTTCGTGCGAGAATGCCACAACCTTTTGTAATAAAAAAATGGTACGCCACTGACTTTTTCCAGTTTTAATATTATTTTAGGAATCTACCATCAATTCTGAATGAAATTGGTCACTTCAATTTTTTTCGTAGGATGCACCGTTTTTGAGGCAAAAATAAAACATATTTTATTGTAGATTTTGTTAATCTTTTATTATGGTCAAAGTAAAAATACAATTAAACATTGAAAATAAAAAGTTGATATAAATTTAGGTAACAAAATTCAATATGGTGTTGCCATTTAAAAAAAATCGATGACGTCATTACTCGAAAACAAATGACATGAAAAAATTGCATTTTACGCTAAAATATGTATTTTTTAAATTAAAAATCGACCTGTTCGAGGATTTTTCCCAAAAAATAATTGTTTCGTTTTTATTGAATTTATTCCATACTTTTGGCGCATACTGTATTTAATTTTTCCGGTTGCTGTGTATGCACGTTTGTTGTGTGTATAGCATTCATTTCTGTTTTTTTTACAATTGTTTTTTTACGAAAGCGATAATAAATCTCAAAAACCAACGTAACGCAAGAAATACTAAATTTATACCATTGGCGTACTTAACTCGAATGAGTGACATTTTTACCGTTACTAATTCGAGATATAAGGTGTTCAAATTTTATCTTTTTTTTTCTTGAATATTTCAAAAAATTTTATTATCTAATACAGAAATATTAAACCAAAACAATAACACAAAACAACGGTAACAAAAATATTTTAAATAGTCGCAAAACTATAACAGATGTTGAAAAAGACCTCCCTCATAAATGATACAGGAGTCAACTCTTCGCCTCATTGACTGTTGTATTCGCTGAAATAGTCCAACTGTGTTTCTTATAACTGTAATTCGATTTCTCGGGTCTTCAACATTTTTGACAAGATTGGAGTAAACTAATGCAAATGCAAATGCAAAAATCTAAGGGATATAAATCCGGAGAGCGAGCTGGCCATTGTTGCGTACCTCCCCTACCTATCCAACGATTTGGAGATACTGAATCTAAGTGACGACGTACATTAATGCTAAAATGGGCTGGAGCACCATCGTGCATGAACCATAAATTTTGTCTGAGGAGAAGATGAATTTCTGCAAGAAGAGCAGGTAACTCTTCCTGTAGGAAGCGATGATAAGATTCGCCATTTAATCGTAATGGGAGGAAATATGGCCCAATTAAATAATCATTAAGTACTCCAAGCCATACGTTTACTGAAAATTGATGTTGAAAATGACCTTGAAAAAAATCCATGTGGATTTTTATCAGCTCATAAGTGATTGTTATGAAAATTTCGTATAAAATCTCTTGAAAAACTTGCCTCCTCAGTAAACAAAACGCCATTTAAAAAATTTTGGATTTTGAGCGGTTGCATGAAGAATAATCCATTGGAAAAAAACTAGACGCGGTAAAAAGTCTTAAGGTAGTAGCGCCTGTACACGTTGAATATGAAACGGATACAATTGTTGCTCTTTTAGAATTTTAAATACGGTGAAGTTGCTTACATTCAATATGTTGGCAATTTTTCGAGTACTAGTTTCAGGTGATTCCGACACTATATCGAGAAGTGTCAAAAATTCATTGTACCTCGTAGGTTAGGCCATATTTAGAACTTGTTTTGGACATCAATCGTATTTTATGTAAGGTTTGATCAAAACTCGTTACTGGCTGGAAGAAATTCCAAGTAGGCCAATAGGCTTTTCTTAATGCAATTAGTGTGTTAAAAAAATATTCAAAATTTTTTTGTGTGTATTATCTAATTGTCACCATTTTTTTCCGGTAAAAGCTAAAACTTTTTAAAATAAATTCTAACTCTTCAAAAATTTTGTTATACCGTTTAGTCGCAAAAAATTCTGTTCGTGCAGTTGGAATATTTATTGCAAAATGATGCAGAACACCATCGTGCATGAACCACATTTCCCTTCTTATAAGTACATAAGGAGTACATTTTGTAACTCAACGGATAAAATTGTTTGAAGAAAATTTAAATATATTTCTCCGTTTGAAGTGGTTGGTAATCGTAATGGGTTCATCAAATTAATTTGATTGGCCAACCAACCAATAACTTGTTTTGCCCATGGATTAAATAGGTATAGAAGTCATCATTTCCACGCAACCTTGTAAAAGCACATTACAACCAGTACGTACGTCTTATAACTTATTGATATTAAATATTCGCTCATTAGCAATAAGTATACTAAAATTGGGAAAAATCTTTAACTGAAACAAAATTAAGTAATACTTTTTAAAATAATGTCTTGAGAACTTGTACTGTGATTTTTATGAATACAACTACCGCCTATATAGTTTTCTTATAGCTTCTGGATATCACGTATTAAATGCGCCAAATCAAACGCTGCTTATTAGTAAGCAATTTGCCGTAGCTAGAGGGGCGCCAGTGAACTCCCCTGGTGGAAAATGTAATGGTCGTAAATTGAGTGTATACCTTTTTTTGGAAGTCACTTTGTATGAATGCAACATTTGTTCATTTGTTTTAGAGCCCCCCAAGCTGGCTACGGCTCTGAATATCCATTTTCAGTAACATCTGAAATTTTTAACTGAAAAGTAAATTAACATAAAAATGTTTAAACAATTTTTTTGTCATCAGGGCTCCTCCAGGAGACAGACACGGTTCCGTATCAGATGCAGATAGTGATGAGGAAAATGAAGAAGGCGACTATACTGTTTACGAATGTCCAGGATTAGCTCCAGTAAGTGTACTTTAAGTTACTCAAATTATGTGAAGCGTATTTTATATTTATAAATGTTACTAGAAAAGGAATAGTAACACTCTTCTAATTGTCAAATATTGAGGGTGTGAGAATGTTTAAGAAAGACGTTTAATGAACAAAGAATTGCATTTTTTAATAAGATAAAGATACACATAAAAACCACCCAAGAGGTGGCAGTTCCTATTAGCGTAAAACCAAATTATATTCCCTTAACCTGTGAATAAAAAACGCATTCTAGAGCATTAATCAGAGCTGGGTATTATTAGAATTTATTTTATTCATCACTACTAGGTATTCAATATAATATTTAATCAATATTCAAGTATTAAATGTTTTTATCTGGCGGTATTCAGTATTCGTATTCATCATCACGTTTAGATATGTATCCAAGATTCAGTGCTTAAGAGTAGTATTTATGAATAGTGCAAGTAGTTTTTGAATTTAGGGTATCCATGAATACCCTAAAGTAGTAACTATAGTAGTAGTAAATAATCTCGGGGATTGTTGTTGTTCCTGCACTATATTTATCTTAAATATAGTGCAGTTTTACATCTTAAAACACACAAGAAATAATTTGTAAGTTACAAGTAAACAAAAACGTTTAATAACATAAAATTTATTTTAATACATGCAATCTACTCTTCTATTACGAACACGGGTGGACTAAACAGAGCCCAAACAGCGCGAGCGTGCTAAATATGCATACATAACTGCGCCTATCGCTGATGTTAATTTAAATTATTTTTTTGTGAAAATTTGTAGGACGACGCCCCAGAGTCCTTCAGCACCAACCGCCACTGGAACTGTTATTTATGTTCTCTATTCATATATTTTTACTTTTAAATGTATTTAATAAGATTCAAAATATTATTCTGCATAATTTGAATATTCAGAACTTAAGGAAAATTTTTTTTACCAGAGAACTCGGTATTCATGGGTTGAATACTTTTCCTGTATTCATATCTAGCTCTGGGATTAATATCCATTTGAAGATAATATACTGTACCATGTTGATTTGTGATGCATTTCATAAAAATTGCTTAATAATTTAAATCAATTCGTGTCAATGGTTTTCTAAAAGAATTATTCTGTTGGACATGATTATGTTTATAATGCCGTACGGTTGTCTCAATGTGCAGCAGGCATGTAAAGAAAAAATTTTCTTATTACTTTAAATAACTTGTCTGCCTTTAAACTGTTTTATACTCTTTAGAAAACTTATACGTTTTGTCAAGTTCTGATGTAAAAGTCACTGATCCGCGAAAAATACCAGCATTCTGAGAATTTTTTAATTCATCGTGCCCTCGTACTGCAAAATTCTATACAGTGGGCAAATGAGTTTGGATAAAACATAACCTATTTTTTGTCACCTCTTCATTATGTTTTTGAAAGTAAAATTGAGTTCAGCTTGTACGTTGACATTCCTAAATATATAATTCCGCATTTGAATATGTGAGTTTTACTACCATTTCCATGTTTTTTTGTTTTCTCATTTAAATGCATCAGAATCAGATCTCTTATTCCTGTTTTCATCCAGGCTTTCGCATCGTAATCAGTACCGAATAACACACACGGACAACAGGTATTTATGGGGGCGACCGTGTTCTTCCACTATTAATTATTGCTCCTTGTAGGAAAATGTGTGAAATTTAATTTTTATTTAAGTAAATAATAAATTTGTTCAATAATTATAAACTACACTGGCGGCACAAACAGAAAAAACAACAAACACGTAATGCACCATCCTACGTGAACATGGTAACTGATGGGAGAATTGGGAAGGGACTGACTGAAGGGTGAGAAGACGGAACCACCCTAACGAGTTTGGCATATTTATGTTTCATTTTCTAGTGGATATTGTTTTTTATCTCACTATTTATGTAATGAATTGTAAATAGTTTATTATTTGATCCGTTAGAATTTTGTAACTTCAACATTACATATTTTTTAACTAAAACTTAATATGTTTTATAAAATTATTTATAGCATTTTTTACATATTTTAACATTACAATAAGTAGGTACTAGGAAAATATTTTAATTTGGCAACGTCGCGTCAAGCCGATACCGAGATAAACTGGGAGTCAGTGACAGTCTGAAAAGACGGTTTAAATAATGATTTGAAAATAGTTTTTTGTATTCGTATTATGCATATTTTCCCTATCTTCTCTTAAAATTAATGACATTATGACTTAATCACCCTGTATAATTGACACGTTAGACTTGCTTAAATTTTCTAAAATCCATATCGAAAAACAGCTATGAATTGTTTGAAAATTGCGTTTAAAAGAACATTGTCAAGATACCTACGTCACAAATCCATAAAAGAAAGAATGATAAACCAAATATACATATTAAGAACGAATAAATATTGCAATTCTTCAAATAAATTTGAATCAAATAAAAATCTATTTAAATGTAGATATTGCATAAACGAAAAGATATAATTCAAGATTAAATGATTAAATTACGCTGTAAGGTTTGACATAAAATATTTGGGTCTGTTATGATTTCGTCCAGGTCTACCCGTTTTCAATTTTTAATGAAGAAGTTACGCAACCTCGTATAAAATCCCTCCTGACGGGTATCTTGTAGGGACGGTAGTATCTAAATTGTAAATTATTCGCCGGATAATACACCTATTTATTTCTCTCGGTCCGGTTCCATTTCCAGTAAGTAAAAGAGAGATTGATGGCCGTATATCAGATGGCCAGAGAGCTGTGGGGAAATACGAAGACCTTTCCAAATCTAAAGAGTGTGGTTCCAAGATTTATAGAGATTGATTTGTTTCGTTTCGTGAAATTAACTTTAACGCATATTTTTCTGGATGGAATTTATTCATTCTAGAGGTATTCCTACATGGCATAAGAACAACTAATAATTGCTGTCAATATTGATAGCAGTGACATAATAATAATAATGATTCATGATGGTGGAGCAAATGATAACGACGTTTATCATAATGTTTTTGATGCCTGGCAATGACCACCGACTTGAACTGCGATCTTGAAAGATACACTACTAAAGTACTATATTTTATCTATATTAGGCAATTCATATTCAATTCAATTCAATTAATAAATAAGTTATACAGGGTGTTCCAAAATTAGAGCGCAATATTTCTGTCATGTATTATACATGTGAAAATAAGTCAAAAAGTTCCTATAAACATGACCCGAAATATGCTTCATAAGGGGGCTAGAACCGCCCAAAAGGGGAATCTTGAAAATGCTGTTTCTATCTTTCGAGCTATTCAAAATAAAATCACGAAATTTGATGAGTAGCATACATCTCGCATGCTACAAAAAATTTTCTGTTTTTACAACTTCAAATATTTGCTCAGAGGAGTCACATACTGAGAGGGCCCAAAGTAAATATTGCCCCACTTTTTTATTTTTGGGTATTTTCTCTTGTTGAGATTACATTATAAAATTTCATAGTTTTTTACACAAAAAAGATACTCTTTTCGATCTCGACAGGATGCGCTGTTTTCGAACAAAATCGATTTAAAGAAAACATTGATCTCATCATAAAATAAAAATAAATTTTTAATTCTAATAGCAGGCCATGAAAAAAAGTGACAGATACAGTAAGAGTTTGTTTGATAGTTTCTCATTTCCTTTAAAAGATTTCAGAAGTTATCTTTCTCTTGACAAAATAATGCCGAATTTTTCAAACCAAGAACTCGCAGATATTCATTTTATGCATGGATACTGTAATGGAAGTGCGTTCGCCACCGCAAGGGAGTATCGAAGAAGATTTCCAGAACGAAGAGCACCTGGGCGCAGAGTAGGTATATTCATAACAGTGAACAGGAACTTGATTGAAAATTAATCCTTACGATGTCTTCGCGGACAAGGGCGACCTATGGAAAACCATGACTTCATGCAGTTCTGCCGATGGATTTTGGGGCGTAGAAATAAATTATCAAAGATATTGTGGTCTGATGAAGCAAATTTCAGCAGATGTAAAGTTTTTTTAACAGCCGAAAACCCAAGAGGAGTACGGCGAACAAATTCTCATAAGAGATTTTCCATATATCTAAGGGCGGGAATCATTGGCCCAATTGAATTACGAAATAATTTGAATTCCCAACGATATTTGGACTTTCTACAAAATCGTCTACCTGAATTATTAGAGGATATTCCCTTAGAGACAAGAGTGGGGAAGTATTTTCAAAATGATGGAGCACCAGCTCATTTTGGGCAGACGGTTCGTATTTGGCTGAATGAAAAGTATCCTGAGAAGTGGATAGGGAGAGGTGGTCCGACAGCCTGGCCAGCGCGATCGCCGGATTTAAATCCGCTAGATTATTATCTCTGGAGTCATATGAGTAATCTGGTTTATGCAGCTGAGGTGGATACTCGTGAAGAATTACTTTAAAGAATTATTTTAGTTAGCAATCAAATAAAAGAGAATAGTTTTCAAATTCTCCGTGCGTCGTAGAATACTCTACGCCGGGCTAGATATTCTATTGAACAAAATGGAAACTTATTCGAGCATTTCCTCAACTAACAAACAAATTTCCTAATTCCCATAAAAAAGTGTCCTGTAAAAATGTCTTATTTATTATTCGTTGCGTATTCCAATTTTTATTTTATAATGAGATGAATGTTTTCTTTAAATCGATTTTGCTCGAAACCGGCGCATCCTTTCGAGATCGAACCATTCGAAGAGCACCATTTTTGTGTAGAAAACTATGGAATTTTATAATTTGATCTCAACAAGAGAAAATACCCAAAAATAAAAAAGTGGGGCAATATTTACCTTGGGCCCCCTCAGCATGTGACGCCTCTGAGCAGATATTTTATCTTGTAAGAACAGAAAATTTTGTAGCTTGCGAAATGTATGCTACCCACCAAATTTCGTGAGTCACCATTTTTGTGTAGAAAACTATGGAATTTTATAATTTGATTTCAACAAGAGAAAATACCCAAAAATAAAAAAGTGGGGCAATATTTACCTTGGGCCCCCTCAGCATGTGACGCCTCTGAGCAGATATTTTATCTTGTAAGAACAGAAAATTTTGTAGCATGCGAAATGTATGCTACCCACCAAATTTCGTGATTTTATTTTGAATAGTTCGAAAGATATTCTGGCAAGACCGTCTTCAAGATTCCCCTTTTGGGCGGTTCTAGCCTCCTTTATGAAGCATTTTTCGGTTTATAGGAATTTTTTGTCTTATTCTCACATGTATAATACATGGCAGAAATATTGCACTCTAATTTCGTGACACCCTGTATAACTATTTTAATATACTGCGAAATTAGAAACTGACACTATTACAAGACAAGAGTTTCTTTAAAGTCTTATTTTTGCTGAATCTTGCAAGATAATGTCTAATGTTGCGAGAGTTTCGTAAATTTGTTGTCTCTCATTTTTGCATGATTCTTACGATACTCTTGCATACAAATGAGAAATATGACACTTTATTACGAATTTGGCAACAGTGGTAGTTACTCTTGGTCGGATCGATATGATTGATCGTCGACAGTGGTCGATTGGAAAAAGGGTTATAAATCATAAATAATAAACGAAATAGGCGAAACAAATTCGGAGCTCTTTCAGTCAAGTGGCAGTCAATTTTTATTTTTAAAAATAATTTTTAAGCTGAATGTCCTTTAAAGTATTGTCACGGAATTTGCCCCGCTCGCACCCAATTCGACGACTGTGGTATCGCGAAACGCTAGATTGTCCCGATCGCCCCTACGCGATTCTGGTAAACAAACAAACAATGTCGTGTATCGAGGTGCGACTGGAAATATTGGGAATCGACGAGAAGCATTCGAGAAACGTTTGAGAGTCGTTCGAGACATGGATCTAGATATGCTAAAAAATACCTGGAATATTCGTTTGGTCTATAAAAGAAGAATGAACGGCCGAGTCAGACAGTCTTAAATTAGTCTTGAATTGGAGTGTCTAGTTGGAAATTTCGGAGAGATCAATTATTAGAATTCATAAGCGATTTAGATAGTAATTAATGTAATAGTGTTTATTTGAGTTGTAATTAGTATTTAGTAGTATACAGAGTAGTTAATAAAGATAAGTTATTAATTAACGATTGTTTTTCTGGTAAAAGAAAAAGTCGGGTTAGGAAAACCGTGACAGTATGTACTTTATTTAAAGTACCTACAATTGAAATGCAATATTTATTTATTCATCTAATGTTCACTTTAATATAGGAGAAGGAAGGAGTCGTTACTATTTCAAGAAAATCACACCATTTAATACAGTTGATATGTAGAACGTGATTGATATGGTAGTTTTATCAAGTGATACAGTGAGGATTCTAGTTAATGATATTTAGTTTCGTTTCATTTATTATTTAATTTTTTTTTCAATTTTAATTTAAGCATAATTTCATTATGCATAAAAAATATGCCCTAGGTAATGTTTTAAATGGAGGCTTAATTTTCTAAAGCTGCTAAAGTTATAGTGCTACTATTGGCAAATGCTCCCAATTATTGGAGAAACACTCACTACAGCACTAATATTTTCCGGAATGCACGAAGAGGCATTCTCTTCATTTCCAACTTGGCATTTTCAGAAAATATCAAGTTTGTGCTCATTGGTAAAATAAATTTTATTAATACGAATCTATTTCAAATTAAGTAAACTTAATGCCTAGACACATTGCTACAATTAGTAAATATTCTAAAAATTTGATTCTAATATAACTTGTTAAGTATGGAAACTACAGCCTGTACAACATCTAATCGCCAGTAGCTAGTTTTCGTTTATGTATTATTTTTTTATTTATTTTTTTTATTTGTAGTACCAGGCTTTTCTATCATCATAGAACCATCAGTATTTATTTCGAAAAGGCTACAACGCCTAAAACAAAAAAAAACACCTCTTTATCTCTGCTGTTTTATTATTTTTAATAAATAATTACTCTGTGTGAAGAAATTGATAACCTGACTAATATCAAAATGAAACGATTTCTGTAAAATTTACTTTTTTTGGAATTGGCTTTTTCGAAATAACTATCAATTTTTAACTTTGGAACTGCGTTGGAAATAAATATCTAGAGAATAATACATAGAGAGCGTTTCAATTAAAACTTTCCACTTGGAAAATATTGGAATTAAAAAAATAAAACAAAAGAACCTGAGACACGTCGATTTCAATTGTGTTCGGTCGTATTCTATAAATTTTCGACTTTAAATAGAAAAAAGTCTAAGGCCGTCAGATCTGGTGATCGGGAGGACGATTTTCTTTTCAAGGGATACACGTGATGGTGTAAGTTTTGGTGTCTTGGAACTTTAAATGACATCCTATTTTGAGTGACACCTGATTTTAAAGCTTTTTCAATTCTGCTCATGACTACATATGACTTTTTAAATCTTGGTTTGGATATGATAATAAAATCATCACTTAAAGGATAAGACGAAATATCAATGACCGAAAGAATGTTATTTTATTAAATGTTCAAACTGGTTTCCCTCCGCTTCCATACAATAATATAATCTTCGCTCCACTTCCGAACGAACATTTCGAAGGATTTCGAATCTTATCTGACGACATGCTTCAACAATTCACCGACGAAGCTCCTAAGTGAGTTGGTTGTGTTGCATAAATTTTCGACTTTAAATGTCTTCATAGAAAAAAGTTAGATCTAGCTATCTGGAAGGCCACTCAATTGAACCTCTGCGTCTTATCCAGTGATTTGGGACACTTTACACAGCTACAGCATAATGTGGTAAAGCGTTGTCATACTTCCAAAGTCATCAGGTAGATATTTGTTTCCAGTAGATTCAGATACAAGTTTCCATCCAGATGTTCCGGTAGGAAGAAATAACTATGAGGTCATTCAATTCAATTCAATTTCCTCGGATTACGTACGACCTGCATTCTGTTTACATCCGATCTAGTTTCAGAAAATTTATGCACTAAATCCAGGACCTACCCATGCGAAGTGTTTTTGTCAGGATGACGATCTTAAAAATCTGTGTTGCCTGCCGTGCACAGTCATTGTTCTTGTAGAACAAACTAATTATTTTCTCTTTTTTAGCAATTGTATAAACTATTTTCCCGAATTGGAATTTTATCGAGTTTGTGATAATTTTACGGAATATTGTCTTGAGAAGACAAGACAACATTGTTTCGTTTAAGTAAAACAAGTAAAAAAGTTGAACAGATAAGAGTATGTATTGACAGGTAAACGAAAAATCCAAACAAATTTTGATCATATAATGCACGAAGTGCTTCGAAATGTCGATTCAGAAGTAGAGCAAAGATTTTATCATTGTATGGAAGTTTAACATTTAATATAACAACATTCTTTCTGTCATTGATGTATTGTCTTATTCTGTAAGTGATGAGTTTATTGTTATATCATCATATGGCCAAAATTTAAAAGTTGTATGTCGTTTTGAGAAGAATTGAAAAAGCTGTAAAATTAGGTGCCATTTAAAGTTTAAGGGTATTTTACGCCCATGCCTAAGAGGTAGCTTCCAAGACACCAAAACTTAAGCGATCATGTGTCCCTCCTAAAAAAGAAAATCGATGTATCACAGGCCTTTATTGTTTTCTTTAAATTCCAATATTTTCCAAATTTTAATTGAAACATCTCGTATGCTCCCATCTCTTAATAATTCTCGAAATCCTAGGTCCTATACTTATATAAACACTTTCTGGTACTTAACGGCGGTACACCTATATTAACAAAAAATACATCCTGAACCACTCCATGCTCTCAACAATTTGTAATTCCATTGTATTTTTTTTTTCTAGACTGGAGAAATGGAAGTCAAGAACCCTCTCTTCCAAGACGATCCCACGCCTGCGCAAACACCAGCCATCAAACCTAACGAGGAGAATAAATAAAATGACCAGAAATAACAATATCACCTTTGTTTGTGTACATCATCCTTTAAACCAATTAATTAACCATAAGTATTTTAGAAAGTGTTCATATAGTTTATTGTTTAACGAGATTTTATTAGAGATTAACTATAGAGGTAATTTGAATTGTTTGTTATATGATGTTGATTAACAATTATATGCATACACATTTATCATTGTAAAAATCTACCGCATAGATATCTAAATAATTAATTATATTTATTGAATCTTGGCTCCATGTAAGTGTACACATTTAATCAAAATAAATTATTGTAATGCAACTGGAAAATGTGTTTCATTTTGACAAGGGTATAATTTATTTTGATGGTGTGTACATCCCTGTTTTATCTGAAGACTGATGAAGAGAATTAGCGTAATGTGATTTTGAGTTGATCTTAATTAATTGAAAAGAGCACTATATGATGATTGTTAATACGCACTCTAGTCTGTAAATTAATTTAAATAGTAGAGAATGTATAGTAAATTATTTAGTTTTGACGAAAACACCTAAGCGAAGTAGGTAAAATTCAATTGTCTTCTATGTACAAAATTTCGAGAAAGCAGAAAGTCTGTAACAAATTAACCACGAAAAATAAAAATATGGAAATAATGCATATTATAGCATTTTGAGCAATCTGGACTTTATTTGAATTTGTTTCTAAAAATAAATGAAATATGTAGTTTACATTTTTTTTATAAACAATGTTATCAAGAAATTACAGACAATTTCAAGATAGTTTTGCCCATTTGATTTTTACCTGTTTCAGTTTTACTATTTGGTTAAATATTTGATACTGAGAATTAAACTTTGGTATAACTCGCGTCCCAGTGTTGTGTAGTTGAATGTATTAATATGAAAATAAGCTTTAAATTTTCAACAAATTATATACAGAGTGTTCTAGATAAGAACCAACACAGAGTAGGTGCATGTAAGGTACGGCAAAATATTGCAATTTATCCATACCTATATACAAAGTGACACACAGACGGAGTTACAGGCCTTCAAATTGGGGCCAAATATTTGGAAAAAAATTAATATCTGGATTGCTTTTACTTAGAATAACCAAATTTGGTATATGATTTATTGGTCTTCCTATGAGTTCAAGTAAATTGAAACACTGCAAAGTGTTCATTGAGTGTGAGTCACCCCTGAAGTTATACCAATTTTTTTTCCATTGATCGAATTTAGAAAGAATTGTAATATTCCGCGCAGAATTTAATTTAAAACAGTTTTTTAATTTTGTTAAAAAAGCTTTAAAAAAGTTTTAAAGAGCTAACGTTATCAAGAAAAAATGCATTCTTTAAATCAAGTTAGAAAGTCAGTAGTAGACTTTCACAGTTAATAATAAAACTATAAAATAAAATAAAAAAATAAATTAAAACTAAAGAAATTGTTCAAAATGGACAATATTTTCCCTCAAATATAAATTTACTCTTCGCTGAAAATTGAAATTTACTGTGTCTAATAAATGATGATCATTTCTTTTAATTAAATTTTTTTTATTTTATAGTTTTATTACTAACTGTCAAATTTTAAAGACAAAGCGTACTACTGACTTTGATTTCTCGTAATAAACACTATTAAAATCTTGTTTTGATTAATGCGTTTTTTGTTAAAAATTTAGCAAGAATAAAAAAATATTTTAACAAAATTCTGCGCGGAATAATACCATTATTTTTAAATTCGATCAATGGAAAAAAGTTTGATATAATTTTAGAGGTGACGTATCCTCAATGAACATCTGCTAGTGTTTCAATTTACTTGAACTCATAGCCAAAGAAGACCAAAAATAAACCTAAATCATGTACCAAATTTAGTTATTCTATGTTAAAGTAATTTATAGATATATTTTTTTAAATATTTGGCCCCATTTTAAGAGCCTGTAACTCCGTCGGTAATCTTTTGGTACCCTCTACATGTCCTTGCTTTGTGTCTGTTTTTATGCGGAACACTCTGTATACAGAGTGGCACATTTGAAAACGGGGCACCACTCCTAAAGTTTTAATTGTAGGCTGATTTTATAAAATTTCCAAACTATGTTTTCAATGATGGAACCTTAATAACTCTAACTCTGGTGCTAAATTTCAGAATGAAAATTAAATTTTCAAGCCCTGCTTGCTGAATTATTTTCAACCGCAATAATCCAAAACAAAGATTACCGATTTTGTTTCAAGGCAGCAGGCAGCGCTTAATTCCAGAAGGCCATTTTTCAATACTATCATTCTTTGTTTCTGACAAGAGTCGTTTCACCTATCCGGGGACACCCTATATATTTAATAATAATAATAATAATATAATATAATATATTTCTAAAATTTTGGTCACGCCCATTTGAAACTATTTAAAATATGTGGCGAACTCAGATTTGAATTAAAAAATTGCTAATATTTTTCTTGGATATTTGCGGTTGAAAGAAATTCGAAGTAGGCCTTGGAAATTTAATTTCCATCCGAAATTTGACACCACCAATAGAGTTATTGAAGCTTTATCATCCAAAAATAAAAATCTTTTAAATCGGCGTTACAAATAATACTTTTAGAGAGGTGCCCAATTTTCAAATGTACAGACATAATAAATATATTGAAAATATCTGCAGTCAAATTTATTCCATGAAGCACCCTGTACCTGTACATACGTAGAAAAAGCTACATTGTAGAGGGAATTCAATTGCTTATTTTAAAATGTCTTATTAAAGAAATATAAAGAAGTATAACCTAAATACAGCTCGTATTTTAAGCCGCATTGAGGAAGCTATTAATTATTTAAAAATGTGAATGATATGAGTTATTCAGATAGATTTCTAACATTTTTATAGGTAATTGCAATGGGAATTTTTGAATACAATATCTAAATTGCTAAACTTTTTATTTGTTTTTCTCTGTTTCTTTAGCAGTCATTTCATTTTATAGAAAGATACCAAGTTTATTGAAACAAGGGTGCCATCAATTTCCAATATTTTATTATTCATTTAATTAAATAGATACTTGTTAGTGTTTAGGTATGAGTTCATAAACTGATGAACATAATGAGTAATTACTCTTAGAAGATAATATTTATTTTTTTAAGCTTCATTCTGATGACACGTAATGTAGATTTAAATATTGATAAAAATACAAATGAATATATATGATGACAGTATCATAATATAGAGTAATATTCGTAAAAATAGCAGAATTCTAAAAATGCACCTTATATTTTAAAAACAACTTAAAATACTATAGTTATTAACACTGAATGTTTCAAAGCCGTTTTAGAGAAATCTTTTATTATTAATTTGTCTCTTGGTTTACATTTTATAAAACTTAACCATCAATATTAATTGATTTAATCGTTATCATTAATTTACTTTACATTGTTAAAAAACTAGTAGGTCTGTTTTAAAAATAAATATGGTTTTGAAATACATTGTGCATTTAAAGTTTTCCAACAGTAATAGTATAAGAAAATTAGAGTAGAAGAAAATATATAATACATGCTGGAGCACTAAATAATCTTTTGGAAAAACAGTATTGCAACGTATATAAAATTCTGTATAATAATTATAATTGTTTTAACATGCACATTATTTTGGTGAGAAAATAAATTAGTTCTATTTTACATTTGTCTTGTTTTTTTTTATTTTACGATATACCGAATCTCTAACTTTCTGACAATTATCTTAGCTGAACATAAAAAAATAAAATCGTTGATATACTTAATAATGAAATATCAAATTAGAAAGACAATAAAGTTAGACGAGTATTTTTACTACAATACATAGAATAATTTGGTCTAACCATTAATCATTATAAAATTGAGACAACTCTAAAAATAAAAAAAAACGCCACTAGTTGTTTAAAAGATTTATAAACGCCATATATTATACACCTTATCTGTATAACTGGTTGCCTAGCTATTAAAAGCAGTGTTATTATTTTAACGCATGCGTATTGAAATCGATTGCACCTGTCAGTTTTATTTTGATATAGCTTCATGGCTTGATAGTAACAGAAATGTTCTACAATGTTTAATGTAGTTCACAAAGCAATATTGTTGTGTAGTGTCTATGTTTTTACAAATTATTTTCGTTAAAGTTTCTTTTAGTTTGTTCAATGAAAAATGCTTTTTTATTGAATTTTCGTGGTGTAGACTTGTGTGATTAGCAACCAATTAGTAGAAAACGACCGATTTCCAAGTAAGTACACTTTTCAAGAAATTGTTAGTTATTTATTGATAATTCATAAACTTATAACTAAAACTGCATAATTTTATAACCAATAGATACTGTGTACGAATTTTGTTTGTTTTTATGTCATATTGTCTCTATTTAAGACAAAAGTTAGCTGTAAATAATAAAAATTTAAGTAACATAACTATTATAATCACCACTTATTTTGAAAAAAATATACTGACATAAGCACTAATTAGTTTAGGTATAGTCGAGGGTATACTTAAAAATAGATCTTAAGATTTATTCATCACATATGCTTTCCAATTCCAAATTAATTCATTTTCGTGTAATATCAATACTTGCTTTGTTTTCTTTTTGAACACCTACCTACCCTGCCAAAATACATTTTGCCTAAATATTGAATGAATTATTATATTATATTATATCCCTTAAAAATGTTTAATAAACATTTCGTATGCAGAATGCAGGCTTCAACTGATTAAACTTTATCTTCCACTTTTATCATCGCAAGTATGCATTAAATAAACTCATCATTTAACAGTAAAATGCAAAATTTGTTCTGTTTGTCGTATCTACTCGTTATAAAACATAAAATGTTTGTATTGAGGTTTGTTTTCTAATAGCAGTTTTCATTTTTTAGTAAGGCACTGCTTTAAGTTACATTTTTTGGAGACATATTTTATACCGGCATAAAAATAATTTAAAATCTTTTGAAGAATCCGATCTTGTAGAAATAAATCGTCTCCACATCGATTGGGGCATTAGAAAAGCTGTTGCGCAAACCTCCGTAACAGTCTGTTTTATCACTGTTTACTCCACTAGTATTTTAAAATTATTTTTAGATATTACCGGCAGTCGTTAGAAGAAAAACCAATACAAATTTTATTCGCATTATAAACGAACTAGTTTAAAACGTTCACCATAAGGTTGTTTTCATTTTTTTCCCGTTTAATTTATGTTATTCAGACAATACAAAATACAACATTGTAATGTTTATTATTGTATCATAGCCATAGCCCGAGATCTAGATTAATATTCTTTTTAAATGATAATTGAAAATAATATTCTGCTACAGTATTCTGTTCTGTTCTGTTAAATAATAAAAATTAATTGATATATAATTATTTTACTAAACTAGGTACCAATTCTTTTCTGTTGAAGTTTTATATTGAGTTAATATAAGAACCGAAATTTCCAAAATGTTGTTCAGTTTAGAGCAACAATCAATGCGGAAACAATTTTACAAGATTTGCAATGCATTAATTCATGAAAATTAATTATCAAAACAAGAAATTTACGTTTTAAAATAACTATGAGTACAATATTCATAAACTTTTCTATTTGCATATAAATTTTACAATTGTTCGCAATAATTAAGGCACTAAGAAATAATAATAATAAATGGACAAAAATTATTTACCATTGCTGATCGACCTCATCAATATTTTTTACTTGGAAATATTGTAATTTTAATTTTATCAATTTGATAAACCAATGTTTAGGTTGAAAATAGATAAAAGAGAGATTGACATAATAATACATTCCATCTATAATCTGTATAGGTAATAAATAATCTTTTAGAAATATTTTAATACACAAAATAACTAATTAATTTAAATATAATCATATCTATATTACTAATCCAATCTAAATACAGCATATTATTTTGGAAATATTGAACAATTATTTTACCTTAAATATAAGTACATACGAGTACAATGCTCTGTACTAAGTTAACAATAGATATATACAGTGTGTCCATTGATCGACCTAACTATACGTGTAAACTTTTATTCCACATTTTTTCTTTCAAGAAAATGTTGCTTGTTTTGAAATAGCGGCTATAAAAATAACGTTCAGAAATACAGGGTGTCAGTAACATAAGAAAATGTAAAATTGTGTCAAGAGTAAAATGCCACTGTTTTAAGAAGAATTTAAAAGTTGTTTTACCTAAATGCCAATATAACCTTAAATATGAGTTTTGAAAATTGTATATGAATTTTTTTTGTCTTAAGGTTGAACCGAGGGTTGAACCGACGATTGAATGGAATTATGTAATGGAAACACAAAAACACTATCACCTGTCGCATGTTTCTAACCTTTTCCAAAATTCCTAAAAAACTAAATGAACAAAATTTTGGTTTGCGTGATCTATTTCTTTCTTAATTTTTTGCTTTAAAATATCGACCCATGTTATGCCATAAATCATGTAGGTAAATATACTTTTTACTTCAAATATCCAAATAAATAGAAATTAAGGGGGTTGAGATCAGGTGATCGTTGTGGCCACTCTTTAGGATCGATCCGTTCAATCCATTTATTATAAAAATTACTATTTAGCCAGTCTCTGACACGAATCGCAAAGTGTGCGGGGTAACCATCCTTAGGTGACCCTATAGGGTGGTCACAACGATCTCCAGATCTCATACCGCTTGATTTTTATTTTTTCGGATATTAGAAATAGAAGTGTATTTATGATTTACGGCATAACATAGTTATTTTAAAGGAAAAGTTAAGAAAAAAAAAACAAAAGATATAAACCAAAATACAGTTCATTAAGTATGTGAAAAACTTAGGAAAAGGTTAGAATAATGTGTAATAGTTGGAAGACAACATGTAGAATTTTAGTTACTTAAGTTGTTTGACGTAGGTGTTATTGTTCTGTGTTCCCATTACATCATAATTATGTGTCCAATCTTAATAAAATCAAAAACAAACATTTTCGTATACCATGTTTAAAAGTTGATATCTGAGGTATATTGAGATATCAGATAGGTATTAGAAACAGCTTTTCTCTATAACATTTTTAATTCCTTCCTAAAAAAGTGGCACTTTATTCTTGACACAATTTTCCATTTTCTTATTTTTAATACTCTGTATTTTTCATTGCTATTTTCACAGTTGCTATACAGGGTGTCCGGAAAGTAATGGGACCCAGCTTAATCATAGCTTCCTGTGACCAGATAGAACTGATTTAGATAAACTTAGCTTAGTTCAAAAGTGCCTCGTTTAGAAGTTACAGGACTTCAAAGAAAAATTTTGTTTCTTGTTATGGGCACAATTAATAAACGAAACGACCAATTATGTTCAAATTTGGTAGGTTTGTTTTAGATAAGTACAAGAATTGTGAAGTAGTACGTAGTGCTTGACGGTTTTTTTGCAATTAATTTTTATCGTATCTTTTTTGTTGGTCCCAATCTGATACATCTGATTGATTGAAAATTATGATGTAGAAATTAATTTTGCGTAGAAAAGCTATACTTGTTCTATGTTGATAAAATGCACCGTTTTCGGTAAAAACGCATTTGAAAAGTTCCGCGCATTAAAATAGAAATAAATTTTCTAATTCGATCAAGTTACCACTTGTCAAACTGACGCTTATATTAGATAAAATTTGAGCAAAAGTCTGTCAGATTAATATTAATTATTGTACTGAGTTATTAGTATTATTTTGTCAAATTTTGAAAACATACCTCGACATAAACAGTTTTCCAACACAGAACAGCAGATATGATTACTGTTTACTGTCAAAATCAATTTAATGGAGGAGCTGCAGAAAGAAGGTACAGTTACATGGATAGCTTTTCTACGCAAAATTAAATTCTTTATCATGATTTTCCGTCAAGCGTATCAGAACAGGACTAACAAAAAAGATACGATAAAAATGAGATACAAAAGAACTGTAAAGAGCGTCCCGTACGATATGCAGCACTACTGACTCTTTCGCAATGCTTGTATTATTTAAATCATAACTGTACCAAATTTCAACATGATTGGACGTTTAGTTACTTAATTATGTCCATAACAAGAAAACAATTTTTTTGAAGCTCTGTAACTTCTAAATGTAGCACTTTTGGACTAAGCTAAATTTGTCTAAATCAGTTCTATTTGATCACTTGAAGCTATGTTCAAGTTGGGTCCCATTACTTTCCGGACATTGTATATATTTCAAGACGAGCAAGAATTATTTTTTTCGAAAAAAATTCAAATAAAACAGGCGTAGGTATAGTTAGGTCCGTCCGTGGACACTAGATTTTAACAAAAATAGTTGGTCGCACCATTAACTGCGTATTTTTGGCGGCAAAATATGAAAATTTAACCCCACACCTATATATAAAAATATCGCTCTTAAAAGATACAGGGTATTAAACTTTTAAAATTGTTTTTTTGCTATAATTTCTTCAAATTTTTACGTATCACTTTAAAATTATATGTGGATACTTCTTGTTATAAACCAAATCCTCAAGGGTATTATTGTAAATGACGCCTAATAATCTAACATCAGAGGTTTTCAAAATTAGAGCAACGATATCAGCCATAAAAAACAGAGTTCATAATTGACTTTCTAGCTCTTAGTAGTATGGAGGGTGGTCAATAATTTCCCCCAATCACAGCCTCCTATGTTGCCGCCCATCTCTAATATTCAGCTGTTTCTAGACATCAACTTTTTGACAAAATATCGAATAACGTCCAAACGGTACGTTTTAGGCAACAAGTATGGTACATGAAGTCACACTAAAATTGACCGAGGAATCCAAATATGCAATAATATACAGGAGTTCCATTTCAAAAAATGTAACTTTAATATGAATCACCCTGTATATGTCTAGGAATTTAAAAAAATATATTTTTAGTTTGTAGCTCTTACTACTCCCCACTCCCCACCAACAGCAGAATTTAAAAATATATATCAATATAACCACAACCTTCCGTCCACACACTATTGGCCCTGGCCCACCCTGTATATTTATTAAATAGTAGGTACAGTATTTTTTAAGCAAGCCACTTGCATCAAACGGTAAGAATTTTTGTTCACCTCCATCAAATTTCTATAGTGCTTTAAGTATTTCCCTTTACTATTTTTTTTTTTTAAATTTGCAAGCAACCAATAATTTTGTAATCTAAAAGCCTATAGTTAGCATGTTTTGGATAAAAAAATATTTCGCATTGCATTTGCGTTAGTTCACGAATCTACGTCAGCCCATTCTTCACCTTAAGTTTATACAACGTTTATACAATTCATTCATTTTCTAAAATGAAAAATAAACAAACCTTCACCTTCATAAATACACTCATTACATTTCATTGCGATTCATTACGTTGTTTGGCGCTTCCCATTTTCAATGTAGGAATGTTTTGCAGTCTGGAATAATCCACTGTGAAGTGTTGAAAAATTTAATCTGGACTGTTGTATTTACTTTATATTATTTGTGATAATTAAATAAATCAAACTTATTATTCAATGATCAGTTCACATAATACAGGGTGCCCTATTTTGTTGTAGTATCTGCCGAAAAACTTGAGATGCCGCAATCAGAACTTGCATAGACTTCTTTGTTTTTGAGATACAGGGCGAAATCTAAAAAAAAATCAAGGGTTTCTTCATATCTCAAAGAATATCTGAGATAACGGAATGGTCAAAATTTCTTTGGATAAAGTTTTTTATGTAGAGTTCAGTGATATATGGCATAATATATACAATTTTTTAATCATGCCATTCAGTTGCATTATTTTATCCCTTCACAATGATATATATGCATAGTAGTTGCTACTTTATATTGTGGAACATGTCAAAAAACGTTAAATTGATAAAACTGCACAGTTGTCATTTGCATATATTTATACAAAATTGGTTGATAAATACACTTCTTTCTCTAATAATTCTAAAAATAATTTTAATAAGACAATTATATTAGCCAATTACTAAAGTAATTTATAAATATGTTTAATAACATTTGAAAATTTAAAAAAAAACAAAAAAATTAATAGGGAGAAAATTAACCGACAATGTCATTAAAAAACTGTTGAAAATTATTTAATGTAATATTGAAAACAACATGTAGAAATTGTTTAATTTTTTCCTCGGTGACGATTTTAAATATAATCATGAAAATAGTTCTAATTCTAATTCTAAGTGAATGGGCCAAAAGCTAGCCCTCCACTGCGACCCTGTGGTCTATTGTGGCTCACATACTTGTTACACTTCACCCAACAGGTTTAGCCTCTTTATGAAGCCAATAACCTTGTTGGGTGAGATTCTATCCAGAACCTCTGGCAAAAGATGCACTTTGCCAAATATAGAAAATCTGGTCCGTTCTCCAGTCGGGCAGTGATATAATATATGTTTTGCCGATTCGTCACTTTCTAAACACAACCGGCACTCGGTCTCCTCAGCCAGGCCCAACTTGTGCATGTGACTCCTTAACCAGTGCCCAATATATAGGCCAACCAGAGTCTTTAGGTCAAGCCTATTTAACTCTAACAAATTTTTAGCTCTCTTTGTCGATGTGCCCCCTATGAACGCCTTCGAATGAGCTAATCTTGGCAGATTTCGCCAGTGCCAGTGCTCCCTTATCTTTTCCTCCGCCCAGGTCGAGATGACTGCTTTGGCAGTAGCCGAAGCTAAGCCAAGCCGGAATGAAAATAGTTAGCAAATTATAAAATAGGGATAAATAGAAGTATGTATTTTGGGTTTTCATTATTTCAATATTAGTGAGTGTTATTCATAACACAAATCGTATTATTATATGGTATTATCAATTATGATTCTAGATCTATTAGCTATAGCATACAAAAATACTAACTATTTATTATATAATATTAATAAATTGCTTAAACAATTGTTTTTTTTTGCATACATTTTTCTTGAAGTAATTAGTCTAAACTAATTTTATATAATTATATAAAAACCCACTACCCACCAATTTTATCAATTTAACGCTTTTGACAATTTCCAAAATATAAAGTAGAAATTATTATACTCGTATATCATTATGAAGGAAAAAAATAATGCAGTTGAATGGCGTAAAAATATTTATTTCATTTAAAAGAAAATGTATGTTTGTGTCACATTTTAAAACACACCCTGTAGACAATTTGCAGTACGCCACTGAACTTTACTCTTATCAGAAGCAATTTTCACCATTCCGATATATGTGTTATTCTTTGAGATACGAAGAATTTCTTAAAAGTAGTTTTTTTTTTAATTTTTCCCTGTATTTCATAAACGAATAGGTCTATGAAAGTTCTAATTACGGCATCTTCAGTTTCCCGAAAACATTCTCCAGTGTTTTGACCTCTTTCTTCTATATCTTGTAATTTCCCAGATACCCTGCAACGGAAAGAAATTTTTAGATTCTGTAAAAGTCCTCAAAAGAAGTTTTTCATTGGCAGATTCTTTCATTTGATTTAATGTGTCCTATATTGAAATTTCGATATGCAGTAGTTTTTGAGGTCGCAAAGACAAGTTAAATACATACATATACTTCTTCAACACCCATAATATTTAATATGGAATGCAAGGGAATTATAAAAAATGTACATTTATTACAAATTTCACCAAACGACGGCATAAATTTTATTAGGTCCGCCATAACTGCTATTGACTGAACGTATACTATTTTTTTTAAATAGCTCGCAAGAAGAAATCAAGATATATCAGATCTGGTTACTTAAGGAGACCGTTTGTCGCGATCCATCTTCCACGATTCTGCCACTCACTGATTAGTAATAATAGTATGCCAAACAAAAGGTTATAAATATCAAATATCCAGTTAAAATATCACACGTACTCTTTATATACCAACCGTATTTTGATTTTTTGAACCGCGATTAAACCATGTCAAATTCGATAGTTTATAATTTTGATTTGTGTCAAAACGAAATTTTGTTATTTCCTATATTTAATCTTTATTATTATGTAATAGATTTTGAGAAAAGTCACTTTATTTACTGCAAAGGAAAAGGTTTATTTGTTGTTAAAGTGCATCGTTCTAAAAAAAACTGTATGCCACTCATAGTTTTGCACCTCTATTAGTTATTAGGAGTCGATAATTTGGAGCTGTTATGAAATTAGTAGGTACATGCTTTTGCAAAACAGTTTTTGAACTTCTGGAAGTTCTGAATAGAAATTTCATTAAATCTATGTTGGTGAGTAATGCAACTAACGACTAATGTCAAAAGTTGAAAGTAGATTTCATTACGAATACGTCAGCAACTTAAAAGAAATCGCAAAATTCATTTTGAAGAGTGCCATTATTATTGGAAACGATTGTACATAGTAAGTCAACGATCGCTTAAGGTAGATTTACTTGGAATATCCTAAATATATAGGTTGTCCGGAAAGTAATGGGACCCAGCTTAAACATAGCTTCCTATGATCAAATAGAACTGATTTAGACAAACTTAGCTTAGTTCAAAAGTGCTTCGTTTAGAAGTTACAGGGTTTCAAAGAAAAAAAATTGTTTTCTTGTTATGGGCATAATTAATTAATAAACAAAACGGCCAATTATGTTCAAATTTGGTACAGTTATGTTTTAGATAAGTACAAGCATTGTGAAGTAGTACGTAGTGCCGCATATCGTAGTGGCAGTTTTTTTTTGCAATTAATTTTTATCGTATCTTTTTTGTTGGTCCTAATCTGATACACTTGACTAAAAATTATGATGGAGAAATTAATTTTGCGTAGAAAAGCTATACTTGTTCCATGTTGATAAAATGCACCGTTTTTGGTAAAAACGCATTTGAAAAGTTCCGCACATTAAAATAGAAATAAATTTTCTAATTCGATCAAGTTACCACTTGTCAAACTGACGTTGATACGCTTAAATTAGATAAAATTTGATCAAAAACCTGTCAGATTAATATTAATTATTGTACTGAGTTAGCAATTATCGTTGTGTAGTTGTGTAAAGTGTAAGTGTAATGTGTAAATAATTTCAAATTATTAGTTATTATTTTGAAAACATACCTCGACATAAACAGTTTTCCAACACAGAACGGCAGATATGATTACTGTTTACTGTCAAAATCAATTTAATAAAGGAGCTGCAGAAAGAAGGTACAGATACATTGATAGCTTTTCTATGCAAAATTAATTTCTTCATTATGATTTTCCATCAAGCATATCAGAATACACAAAAAAGATACGATAAAAATGAGTTACAAAAAAAACTGCCAAGAGCGCCCCCTACGATATGCAGCACTACTGACTCCTACGCAATGCTTGTACTTATTTAAAACATAACTGTACCAAATTTCAACATGATTGGACGTTTGTTAATTATGCCCATAACAAGAAAACAAATTTTTTTGAAGCCCTGTAACTTCTAAATGAAACACTTTTGGACTAAGCTAAATTTGTCTAAATCGGTTCTATTTGATCACAGGAAGCTATGTTCAAGCTGGGTCCCATTACTTTCCGGACACTCTGTATAAGAAGATAACCTTTTTTAACTGACGGTATTTAATTACGTTCTATCTTAATTTATACAAATGTTCAATCAAAAAAGTTATGTCATTATTTGAAGGCCAAGGACAGTTTAGGCTCTTTGGTGTTGGAGAATATTAATAGAGTTCTCTTGAACGTACAGGGCGTTTTTAAATGAAGTAGCAAAAATGAGACCACATATTCCTTAGGTGAAAATAAATCTAACCAACTCTATTACTATCTCGCGAATAGTTAATGACAGTGCTAGTTTTTTTTAAAAACCTTTTTTAATCTATTATTTAAATTTCATTCGATATATGTATACAATAGAAAAAAAAATATTTCATAAGTTTTTTAGAATTAATTTTTGGAGAAAATATAATTTTTTATAAATTTAGTATGTACTGTCGGAAGCGCTGTAGTATTTTATATGTTGATGCAAAAATTCAAATCCATAGCGAAAATATGTATACCTTAAAAAACAAATTATTAATTTGCCAATTATTTTAGAACAACCCTTATAAAGAAAACCTTGTCAGTGCCGTTTTTGTCCGACCGGTGAAAATTGATCCTCTAATGGGTAAATAACAATTTGGGACGGGTCGTAGCTTTTTGCGTTAAAGTGACTTCGAAACTCATTTCTAGAGGATTTTTGTGTTTGCAAACACTCAATTATATGCATCAAATTAAGAATGTGGATACAAAGGACCACTAGTATACGTGTACAAAGTTAGAAAAACATTGTAAGTAGTACAATCGCTTGGAGGTTTATGCCTTTCTAAAATAAATAATTGTGCCAAATTGCGAATCATCGCATTATTATGCGTATTGCGAGTACATTCGTGTGCCGAGATTACATAATTATTAACAGGAAACGGCAACGAGGAAGTCAACTTTACGGTCGGAAGGGCAGCACGGAAAATTGCGACTTATTGACTGCTGAATAGAAACGTTTGGGTGTGTACCCCCGACATATATTTCAGATACCGTGCCTTATCCAAACACCTCACCGGATATTGTGCAGGTAAAATGTAAGTCCGTAATTACTATCGATGTTGTGACCTTTAACATGAAGTAAGGGTAGGTCTGGTAGTGTAGGTACCGTAAAATGGATATGTCGTAGGTTTATTGTAAAATCAGGCATGTTATAATAATAATAATAGCTTTATTGCCCAACAGAGATCCATTTACAGGGCAAAACTTAAAAATACATTACATAACGTGCTCTAAATAATAATAGTAAATAAAAAAAAATAAAATAAAATCTACACTTGGTCTAGAATACACACAAGAGAAAAATGGGTATGTGCTTAAAGATGTATAAAAATTATATATTATAATTCATTAGAATAGGTTCTTATTGCATTAACCAACAACGATTTCAATGTACAATTGTGAATATCACACGAACAGCAGTATTTATTGAAATTTGTACACATAACATGAATAGGTGACTTCAGTAAAATATTAGTTCTAGGTTTGTTACATCTGAATGTTATATTAGATCTGGAATTATAACTTGGTACCCAAAATTTAATATCTCCAAGTATATCAGAACAATCAATTTGAGTATGTATAATTTTATAGAAAAAATTTAATGATGTACAAATTCTTCTTAATTCTAAGCTACAGGTGTTAAACCGGGAAAGCAAATAAGAATAATTTATTCCTCTTTCAGGATATACTCCATCAATTTTATATGACAAATATTTCAAAAATTTTCTCTATACCTTTTCGATACCAGATTTCTGATTATTATAAAATGGATACCAAATTAAAGTAGCATATTCCAGCTTAGAACGAACATATGAAAAGAAAAGTGTTTTTAAAGCATGAACATTGGTGAAATTATTGCAGTTTCTAACAATAAATCCATACAATTGCATAGCCTTACTAGATTTCATTGCTATGTGATCATCAAAAGTAAGCTTTGCATCAAAAACTACACCTAAATCTTTATGAGTGCTGCACCGAGATAATATATCACTGGCAATACTATAATCAAATTGAATTGGAGAAAGTTTTCTTGTATAGCTGAGCACTTTACATTTTGATATATTTAGCAATAGTTTATTTTTAACACACCAATCTCTAATATTATCCAAATCATTCTGCAAATTTAAACAATCATCTATGTCATTAACAGTCAGAAATATTTTTAAATCATCCGCATAGAAAAGCTTACAACAACTTATTACATCACTTAAATCATTGATAAACAGAACAAACAATAGTGGTCCCAAGTTTGATCCCTGCGGAACTCCTGAAGTAGCAATATATTGAACAAAATTGTAACCATTATATGACACATATTGTACTCTTTTCCTTAAATATGACCTAATAAAATTTAGCGTATTTGGATGAAAACCAAGACATTGCAATTTACTAATTAAAATTTGATGATCAATTTTATCAAAGGCCTTAGAAAAGACTGTGTAAATTACATCTGCCTGGCCACCATTATCCATGGAATTTAAAACATATTGAGTAAATACTGCTAAATTTGTAACTATAGACCTACTAGTAATGAAGCCATGTTGACTTTGTGAAATTTGATAGTGTAGAGAAGAATAAATACGGTCATAAATTATGATTTCAAAGACTTTAGCAAAATTTGATAAAATCGATATTGGTCTATAATTTTGAATACAAGCTCTGTCACCATTTTTAAATATAGAACAAACCTTAGCTTCCTTCCATCGGTCGGGAAAAATACCATGCTTCAAAGAAAGATTAAATAATGTACATAACGGCACAGCCAAAACTCCAGCACAGTCTCTGACAATGAAAGATGGTACATTATCAACCCCCGAGGTCATTTTATTCTTCAATCTTTTTATTGCTTTGAAAACGTCTTCTTCAGTTATATTTCCGATATCAATATTGGGAAAATTTTCAAAAGAATGAGTAAAGTTACCATTATCTGTCTGAGGTACTTGATAAACACTTTTAAAAAACATACTGAACATATTAACAATTTCTTGAGGTTTATCATAATTTATGGATTCAAACGATACTCTGCCGGGAATTCTAGATGATCCCTTCTTGGAATATGACCAAAAAAATTTAGGATTGCTAATAATTGATGACTTGAAGTATCAAGTATGTACTTCATGCTGTAGTAAATGCTCCGAGAGTTTCCAAAGGAATACTATTCACTGTAGCAACTTCCGAAAAAATATCAGCATCTACTTTGACGCACAGTACCTTCTTAAATATAGAAGCGGATACTTCGCAGTAAGTTCTTATACTTGTAGTATTAGCACATACTTCTCTTTTATTCATACCACTCATTGAAAGGGCAGAATATGTGTCTGGCGGCAATAATCACATAGTAATTAGAATTTAACATTAATAACTTGCCATAGAATGTAAACAAAACCACGTGATCGGAAATGCGATGCCATTGGTGTGACGTTATACGCCGTTCAGTGCGGTTTGTTTCCATAGATAGAGGTGCCGGGTACGGTGTTGGTGATGTAAACAGGCGTTTGTTTCTTGTGTTTTTGCGTTATTGTGGCATTTGTGGGTCATAGTGTAAATCCAGTATAGGTAATGCTATAATTATTAGTGGTGATGTGGTGAACTTAAGGTATTGTTAAACGTAACTTATTCCTTTGCTTACAATATAGATTCGCTCGTGACAATTACGGCGACAATGCTATTGGGTAAGTTACCAGACTGATAATTTTACTTGAGATATTTATAAAATTATGCCATTTGATTTCACATTAAACTACTTATTTTAATTTGTAACTTATTCTTTTTTTAAATTAATTTAATAATGTTTTATTGCTATTTACTATTGATTACATTTCTCCTTAAACATTTTTAAAAAATGCTTGTTTATTATGTTTTTAGAATAAAACAGGTAATTTAATGTAGTGAAGTCAGATAGCAAAATTTAAAAAATACCTCAAATTACATTCTACGTCATGTAAATGGTAGGAGCAAATACAGAACATGTGATTTGGAATCGGAATGAAGCTCTGAATACAATAAATGAGAAAAAATATAGAGAAAAAAATAAGTTTACTATTAATTCTCTAAATGTCTTGTATACATTCTGGTAGCTTAATAAAAAAGTGAAAATACTAACTTAATTCATAAATTATTATATTATCTGTACTTATTTAAAAAGTAATAAATTATTATTTCATACATTATTAATTTAATATGCGTTTATCTCAAAACTGGTAAAAGATGTCGAATCGTATAACTTTTGGCAGCAAATTGATAAGGGAATGGAACTGCAAATTTAAAATACCGAATTTGACAACATCTTCAGAATTGTGCAAATTCTAAAACTAAATTTTGACAATGCCTGTATAATAAAACATGTCTAATTCCAATTTAAATAGTGAAAGTTATATTACTATGAGTATCACCCAAATTTCGAGGTTGCCAAAGTAACTTAGATGCCTGAAATTCGATATTTAATTTCTTACTGGATACCCTGTATATTCGTAAGAAAGTCAAATATGATAAAACTGTATATAAAATACTGCCATTATTTTAACTCACCTTGTATGTATCATTTTTGACCACTAGTTTCTGAACGCTCTGTATATAATAAGGAATTATACTTGGCCTGAATTTTAATATAATTTTTCCTATTAGCTCCTATTAAAAATCACCTATCTTTGACTTAATAGCTGTAGTAAATTAAAAAATGACAAACTATGGGAAAGCGTGTTGAAAGTAATTATTATTTTTAATATTAGTTTTTATAGTAGAATTGTTATAGTATCTTCGTACATGCAACCGTATAGCATACTGCATTATTTTAATGATATCAGTAACATATCATCATACTATATTTTTATTATTTACCACAAATCTAATTTTTATGATTTTAGTAATGTAATAATAAATCCTTTATATTTATTAAGTGATACAAATTTGATACAGAAGAACTTACTGAATGTGCTGGACACAATGGACAAAATTTTGTAAACGTACTAGTTGTATTACTCGTTCGTAGCCTAAATAAATCCACGAGTAGAGAAAATATACATATTTTTTAAACATTACATGAATAATAAAAACATACATAATCTATAACAAACTGTTGAAAAATAAGGTAGGCATAGCAGGAGACATAACATAACTAATACACAATTGAAGAAAAGTACCATATTTGATTCTATTTAAAATAAACAAGGCCACCTAAAGAAGCAATCCTAGAAATGCAGAAATAGGTCAGATCTCATCTATTGCGGCTGTTTGCGCAATATATGTTCAAAAGTGAATTTGAAAAAAGCATTTAATAGTTTTATTATGCCAAGTCTTTTTTTCTAAATAAATTGCTAGATCTTGTATATGGAATTGTTCACTACTACACCTAGGTATTATTGTGTCGAGAACACACATATGACTTCATTGATAGGAATTGTAGAAAAATCGATTTCTACAGTAAAAATCCTTTTGGTTTGTCTAATAAAACATAATTATATTTAAATTTATTATTTTACTAGTAGCGTTTAATGAAGAAATACTTATATCTTACGATAGTACCTATTTCTTCACTTTATATAGTATGATTACTTTGATGATTGGCGAGGGGTAAACCACCGGTAAAAATGTGTACACTAAAATACCAGATTTTATAAGGAAACTACTAGAAAGTACTGAAAAGTTACAAAAAAAATCCCAGTAAATACCGAAAATTTCAGAAAAATGCCAAAAAGTTCGAAGAATCCCATAAAATACTAGAAAATGCCAAAAATTCCAGAAAATACCAGTAAATGAAATAACAAAATTATTTGTAACCTATAGACCCGTCCGTTCAGTGGCAGTGAATTTATAATTAGTTCTATTTCAGCAGAACTGGACCTAGACTCAATAAACTTGACGATTTTAAAAATATTTTTTTATGCTATTTATATTAATTAAAGTAGCTATATACCTACAATGGATATCCAATATTTATTTTTTCCGCTGATGATCACTTAAATATTAGGCCTGATATTTGCCGTAGCAATATTTCGAGATTCTTTTTTTAAATATTGTCTTGTCTAGCAGTTTGAGCTGTCAAGTCTTGCCTTGGTCTTGTCTTGTCTTGTCTTGCCTTTAGACCAATATAAGGTCAAGAAAAACCAACACAAGATGCCAACACTATTGTAATCTGGAATTGTGGGTAGGGTAGCAGAAAGGCTACAGCACTTAGACCCCATTGAGCCCTTTGCACCCCCTCCCATTAGGAAATCAATCCAACTGAGCCGCTAACCAACCTAATAAGAAGAAAAAGGTGGTAATGTTCCTCCGGGGGATCTTCTAATGCCGTAGAAGACTATCGTTCTCCCTACACGGATTCTCTTATTGACGCGATGGCAGTGCAATAACCGAGTGCATGAAGTACTGTCCCGTTTTCCTGTTCGCAACTGCTACATAGAGTCCAGTTTGAATACCTGCCACCAGGCAAAGATTTGTCTTAGACATAGCCAGATACTCTAGGAACTACTTAGCAAATTCACGGCTATTTGTTTCATCCTAATGTTTCCTAAACTCTTTGTGGGTGTCCTTTGTGATAATTTCAACAAATGCTGACAACGGAAGCATACTGGATGGACCAGGTCCAAAAATATTGAGACCCGATGTATTTCTAACCAGCTTGTCAGCTACTTTATTGCCATTGTAATAAAGTGTCCCTTTACCCATCAATTACATACGTTGTTGTTGGTTAAGGCCACTACCAGTGCCTGATGGCATTTCCATGCTGATCTAGTTGTTATCTTATAATTACGTAAGATTAGTAGTGATTGTCTACTATCTGTAATGCCAACACTAATACTTATTAATAAAAAAGTCAAATTACATTTAAATGACCATTAAGATGGCCTCCTAAACCCATGTGATTTTTAGCTGTGGGTTTATATGAAAAGTTTGGTGTTTACGATTGTAATCGACACAGTGGAAGAGTCGCGTGAATGAATACAAAACGCAGCTGAAATAATTCAAAGAAAAGATCTGTTCGAAAAGCCGCTTTATTGCAAGTTGCAAGTCTCTTGCACGTAGGCATGCGCACTGAACAGCAGCGTGTTGCAAAAACCGTCATACCTGATTACTCGATTTTTATTGCAGCTTTTGTACAATTCTGGGAAATAATTTAGTGATTTGTATGGTTTCGCAAAAATTCCTTTGCTCAACTGTCAAGTTCAAAATGCCTAGTTTAAACTGCCTTCTTTGGCTTCTCCTTGATGATTGTTGAGCTTACAAAATATATTAACTGAATTCTTTATTTTGTATGTTATGCTGTTTGTTATTGTTACTTGTCAAATTTGGATAAACAGCTCAGTTTTTAGTGTGCATTCGGGTTGCAGTGTTGATATCACTTCTATTGCAGTTGTAGGTGCAAGGGCTTGCTGCAAACTATTGCAAAAATAATTGCGGACTGTAGAGCGACTTTAGGAGGATATTCAGGGTCGTGGATAAGGCGAGTGACATTTTGTGTGAACACAACCAATGACAATTTTGAACATCTTTTATAGCTAGAGCCGAATCCGGATTGAATAATAACTAAAAGTGTGTTTTTTTATTAATACTCATATTACGCTCATATTTCGGTTGTTAAATTTTCGAAAAAATATCTACGTGTTAAAGAGAATATCCCTGTTTAAAATTCACTCTGTATATGCTCATGTTTATTTTCAGAATATGTTGCCAGTAAACACATCTTTATCGCCTATTGTGCAAAACATCTCACAAAGTGATAGAAATATTAAAATAAAATCCCATTCCGTAAAATTATTACTTACTTGCCAAAATTTCGAGACGGCTTGTCCATTATGTCTACGTAGGTATATTATTTTGACGTCTACTCATACGTAAAACATAATATGACTTAACATGTAATCTCTAAATTAAGCTTTATTAGTGGAAAATACTCAGTTGTCAAGCGGAGTCATTAAAAGATAAAATAATATATCTGTAAATGTTATTGTTTTTAAATAAATCTGAGGATAAGTCGGTTCATAAAAAATAATAGGTACAGGGTAGTAACGAAAAAATTGACACTAATAATGGAAGTTTCTGGTGCCTGTTGATGCTGTGAATTGACAAATTTTAAAATTACTGACGTGCCTGCTGTACGTTGGCAGTTACTTGTTTCAATACATGACGCAAAGACGGGCATTTTAAGAAAATTTACAATTATAGCAGAAGGATTTTGCGTGAATCCTATTGAAATAAGCGTAAAATATATTTCTCTGCGCCCAATTTGCTCAATGCAAGACAGATTCTTTTTAAGATACATCAATCAAAAATGTACTTCTCAGCCTGTTGGAATCAACACATTGGCAAAGGTACTCTCAATAGTTGCTTCATTCCTGAATATCGCAAATCCAGAAGCATATACTGGCCATTGTATGAGGCGCACTTCAACATCTTTATTGGCCAATAAAGGTGCTGATCTTACAACCATTAAACGGCATGGTAGATGGAAGAGCTCCTCTGTAGCAGAAAGTTATATTGAGTTGTCCATAACTAGCAAACTTGATATTGCAAGGAAAATCCAGGGAAAATGTAGTTCTTCCTTACAAGAGGAGACATTCGTAACTTGTGAAAATTCTTCACAAACTTTGGTAGATGAGGACGTCATTTTTATACGCAATTTTCAACGAATTCATAGCTGTTTTTAGAGGCAGTCTAAATAAACTAAACCAGAAAATGTCTCTTCGCTGTGCCAATTATACAAGTTTTCTCCAGGGTGTGTAACAAGTCATTTAGAATAAAAAAATATATATTTTAATTTGTTATGTTTCATCATAAAGTTTCCTGAATTTTACACGCCAATTACACATTAAGAAATTGTATACGACATTATAAACATTATCACATCCCGCAGAATTATTTTAAAAAGTTAGTAAGAGTAAATAATTGATTTTTCAGAGCGTAAAGTACATAATAGAAAGGTACGATTAACAGTGTTTCAATAAGAAACCATTTGGTCAGCGCATTTTTACTCCGAAAATTAAAAGAAATTATTTAATTTAACGATCATCTGGGTAGATTTTCTTCGTCCATCCTTCTATGGGATTCTCTCCATAAAACACCGTCCTTAAAGAAAAACTTGTTAGTTTACTTTAAATCGAGGTCTTGATTGAGATATTTAAAAATAGATACACACTTAAGAAATAAACATCAACGTCTGGAAAGTTCTTATGATCTAGTCTGAGTTCTGTATACCAACAATTTTGAACCTATAAATATTTTATGAATTACTTCGCTAGTTAAGTAGGTACTAACTATTATTTTCCCATTTATTTAAGTGTTTCCTCAAACTGTCTGTATTTTTTGGCACTAAACTGCTCGTACGTCCAGCCTTTCTATTATTACAAAATATATTTTTTCTACAGTTAATTTGAAGTTACTTGAAACATCACTTCTCAAACTATCTCATTTTATGTCACTGGTAATAAATTATTATGTAGCATTAAAATTAACATACTTTTAACAAGCGCTGCATTATTATGTGTATTTTTACTACTAATTTGACCTAGTTTGTTGTTTATGGAGAAATTAAAATTTGTCATTAATTTGGAAGAACTATGATTTCATAACAATCATAATTCAATAGGATACAGAAATAATTATTTATGTTGTGCATAGGAATGTAACTGTAATACATATTTATTTTTTGTACATGTTTTCGAAAATTAGTATTTTAGCTAATTTTGTAAGAATTGTTTAACATTTTCTTGTGTAAAAATCTTCGATTTCTTAGCTAAGTACTTTTCAGAAGAGCGTTTTAACAATAGTTTTATTTTTTTGTATCTTGAAATGTCGATATCGTGTTTCACATTTATCGTTGCTTTTAGGATTGAATATATTTTCCATAGATTCGAGGATTTCCATTTTTCATATTCATGTTTCGATTTTTGCGGCAGCAGGTTCTATTATTGCATAATTTATAATTTCAGATTATAATCAAATTCTATATCTAATTCACTCGATGTTTCATTAATTATTTTATTTAAATTAAATCTTGTCTGAAAATAATAATTATTGAAATTCATGACAATCTAGTCGTTTGGTTAGATTACGGAATATTCTTTCTGTACCTTATAGAATGAAAATACATGCAAAACACATAAGAAGCAAGTGTTTCAGAATAATTATTTCAACTCAAGAGTGAGAATTTTTACATTCTATTATTAAAAATGATTTCGGAATTATTACATTCACTAATGGTCGTTAAGAAAATTATTTCTTAGCGTCATATAATGGCTGCCATTTTGAGTTACGTTTTCATGGTAACCGCTGTCAAACATAACAATCAAACAAATATTTTTAGGTATTAATAATATTATTGTGTGAAACTAACCACTCAGTGGACAAAAGCCCCAACCTGCGTTGAATTACACCCACAATAACTACCCATAGGCATATATTCCTTATTATTAGCTTTTGTAACTTTTTTTACTGTTTTAGAAAGGTATTTTAAGCTAATATGTGATTTTGTTTCTAAATGAGAACATATATGACTTCATTGATAGGAATTGTAGGAGATTTGATTTATATTAGCTTAAAATACCTTTCTAAAACAGTAAAAAATCATAAACAAACATTCATACCAGCTGTTTTTTCGATAATATAAGAGATCGATTTCCTTACCAGTCAATTTTAATAAATTTTAGATTTTATAACTGAGTTATAAAATAACTCTGAGTTATCCTCAAATATATTTTTTTCATTAAGTAACATTCAATAACTCAATTAATAGCAAAATTTTGCATAAATAGTTAATATTTAAAATTTGCTAATATATAAAAATTCATTTTATAAACATAAGTTAAAAAACTTTTTGAAAAAAAAAATTATTATATATATTTAGAATCAAAATCACATATTTAGAACTTTTCTTTCACTTCACTGATTCATGCGTTATGTAGGTATATTCAATTTTGTACGAACAAACGCTTGCTTACCTGAAAAGAAAAAAATATATGTATAGATTTGCATATTTCTTTTTTCTTTTGTACTTACAATCCATGTAGTGAGAAAATTATGTATTTTTCAACTCTTTCCGCATTCTTTAAGACCAGAGTCAACAAATCTTTTAGCACCTCAATTGCTGCCATTTCATTTACCTTCAAGTTATCTGTAATTTGCTGTAGATTTACCTACCTCCATCGAGTGCATTAATCAACTCGACACTTTTTTATTCGTTTCATGGGCTTGAAACTAAAATAGAAATAAAATATAATTATTCCACTAAAGTATTGTTTATTTTTAATAAATGTAAAAAATATACCTATAATTATGTAGAAATTAAACTAATGCTACTCTCTTTTGTTTTGTACTGTTCGATGTATCAGGAGATGACTCGGTTATCTAAAAAATATATCAAGGATGTAGTATCATATACCTAAATATAACTACCAATACCTACTTAAACGTTTCCTTTTTCTGATGGAGCGAGCTTTTGCGACACTAGATGCAGTAGGATTGACGAACCTGTCAATTTTTTGTCTAAAGAAGAAATCGCAGTACTGCTAGGAGTACTTGCACTGTATTTATAATTATAAAATCAAACAAAATACTTTAAAAAAGATATGATAACGGAAATTAAAGTACCTCTAGTTATTAATATTTTATGGTAATTTTCATTCGAAGCCAAATCATATTTACTTTTGAAAGGATAAGAAATATCACTTGATGCCTCACAAACTTCCATTTGGACTAAATTTCTTGACTGCATTGCAATTTTTTCAAATATGTTTTTCACTTGGGTAAAAATTGGTGTAAAAATTGGTGTCCAAAAAATTGTCGGAACAAATATATTTTCTTGGGCCCCATTGTAACTTTCGAACAGCTATTATTTCCTAAAACAATTTCAAGCGTCCACATTTAGGAAACCTGCAAAGTAAATTAGTCTTAGACATGCTTCCTCAGAAATAAAACATTTGCAATTATTTAGTGATATTGTTATTAACTAATAATAAAACTACATGCAGTAAGAAGTACTTATTACTGAATTAAATTTGTCACACAAACAAAATCTCTACGTTTAATTTTTTTACCTGTGGAATGTTTTACCGCTTTCCGGACTGTTTAATAAGTTAACGTTCGTATTCCATTGAATTATACTTCAAAAAACTGTGGCCTTCGCATATCTGAATATGTACATTTTCTTTTGCAGAAAGAGTTGCCTTCATCATGGAAAACTTTAACCAGAGCAAAGCTTTTAAGGTTTTGGATTTTTCATAAATATAAGTTAACAATGAATCTTCCCTTCAATATTCACGTTGTTTTCTCTGCATCATACTTAGAATAGGTTGTATTATTTTTCAAATTGCTGATGAAACTTGAATTGGAGGTAAATTTACTTCAATCATTCTCGCTTTTTCTGTTATCAGTTGCGGTTCGGAACTCATTTTTCACAAATTATGTAAACAAATTGACAATATATATGACATCGCATCATTGCTAAACTAAAAGTAATAAAATTGCTGGTTGTCATAATAACGTCCCATACATAGAGTACCGTAGAGTTCTATAATTTATAAGATACTTATGCATGGGTATGTCACATTTAATAGATGATAACAAAAACAAAGACATCTGGACGATAATATTTAAATTTATAGAATTGTAAGCTACTCATCATTAAATAGTGCTTTATTGGACTCGCCTGGTATTTCTGATTCGTATGTTGCCTAATCTGCTAAAGCTCTATTTTAGGGACTTATTACATACATAAGCTATATTACTTTATTATTAATATGTAGAAAATGATTTTCCGAATTCTATTGGATTGAGCAGTAAATAAAAAAAGCTTCTTAATTTTAGAGCAATTTTTAGTAATTTAAAGTAACTTTATTACCTCGTTTAAGTTAAGTTGCAGTCAATCTTCACTTAATAAACCTATCATTTAAAAAATCTAAAGCGCACAATTGATTTAAAAGAAGTATATAAAAAAATCACTTTTGAATATAAGAAAACCATATTTGTTTAGACGCTGAAAATTTATTTTCCATCTTACTGAACAAATTGAAAAACGTAGATATTTTTTTATCTACTTGTTTATTTCAACATTGGCGAGAAGTAAAATAAAATCAGAAAGAAAGTTGAGAATTTTAATTTCACTATAATTTAAATGTTCCCAATTTTAAAAATTACGTTTCACCTGAACAAAATTGGCACTAGAAGGAACATGACCCCAAATGAGAATAACATATGAAATAATTGAATGTATTAAACAGTGATACGCGGTTTGTAATGTAGAGATACTTGATGAACCAAGCTAAGTAAATAAAGATATTCTACTACAAAGATGTATGTTCATTCCAAGTCAACTGCACTAGTAGTTATCGATATAAATTTATGTGCTACTTTTATAAATATTTTATCTGATGTCAATACTAAGTGTGGCAATTAAGTTCCGGGAATTTAGTTACAACTCCAGTTTCCGAGTTGTAACTAAATTCCCGGAACTTAATTGCCACACTTAGTATTGCACCGCAACTGGCATCGTTCGTCAACGTTTTTCTCCTTTTAGTTTCAGTCCAAGGTTGATGTCGATAGCACGTTTGGCTTCTGTTTCTTTTTTAGTGGCGTGAAAATGACTCAAATTACAAGCAACGTGTTGTGATTCAATTTTTAGTGAAATCTGGCGAAAATACCCTTGGAAATTCTTCGAAAATTGCAGGTGGTGTATGGAGACGAGTGCATGTCGAAAACACGCGTTTGAACGGGCAAAACGGTTCAAGGAGGGGCGTAAATCGGTAAATGATGATCCACGTGAAGCAGCTCCCGTCACCTCTCGTACTGACGCGAATGTTCGACTGTTTGCGTGCACTGATCACGTCTGACCGACGCCTAAGCATTCGTGCGTTGTATGACGAGTTAAACGTCAACAAAGAAACCGTTCGCAAGATGTTACACGAAAATTTGAATATGCGAAAGATTTGCGCAAAGAGTGCAAAAGTTCTCACCCGTGAACAGAAAGGCCATGCGAAAATCGATCTGCGAGGATTTGTTGTCCATTCGAACCGACGGTAGAGACTGGATGACTCGGGTAGTCACTGGAGATGGGACCTGGATATTTGAGTATGACCCCGAGACCCGTAAACAAAGTCAGCAGTGGGTGGAAAAAGATGGAAAGCGACCAACGAAAGTGAGGATGTCCAAGTCACGACTGAAGTGAATGTTGATCGTTTTTTTCGATATCCACGGCATCATTCATCGTGAATATGTTCCTGCCGGCCAGACAGTGACTGGACAGTTCTATGTTGGCGTTGGCACGACAACGCGCCAACCCATTTCTCTTTCATTGTGCAAGAGTAGGTTTTGGCAAAAAAGGGCATTTTAACGTTGCCGCACCCACCCTATAGCCCCGATATTGCCCCTGCGATTTTTTTTTTATTCCCCAAGATGAAGTCGCACCTCAAGGGAACTCATCATGGCGGCGTACAGGAGGTCAAAGAAACTGTAACCGTGGTGCTGAACGGGTTAACTGCGAAGGATTACCAAGGGTGCTTCCAATAGCGGGAGCAACATTGGAATCGTTGTATAGAGTTAGAGGGAGACTATTGTGAAGGTCGATAATAAAATTTTGGCGAAATTTAATTTGCTTGTTTTTTCATTGACAAATTCCCGGAACTTAATTGCCACACCTCGAATTATGTGAAATTAACTACTCTGCGATCTGATGCCCCTGATCAACTTTTTTTATACTTTTGTAATAAAATAGAAAAGCTATGCTACTTATATGAAGAATATTTTTGCTTAAATGATTATTATTTTATTTGTAAAAGTGTCTATAATGCGATAAAAGTGTTATTTTAATGACATTGTATTTAAATTTATGTTCTGTTTGTAATCGGTAAAACTAAGAAGAAGATATCGCTTCCTGACCTTATATCTTATCTCTATGAGGACGTCATGTCATCTAGTAGTTCAACTCATACACTACGAATGATAAAAGCGAAGTAGGCGTAAATTTGTTGAAATACTTTGCATAATATTTCCATGAATCAGCGGGAAATGAAAAATATGAGAGTAGCTGTTTCAGGGTGATTTACAATGCTAAATAATCATAATCAGTATCAGAACAAGAGCGTAGCAATTATATTAACTGAAATTATATTCTGAATATTTAGTGTAATGTACTAGGATGGAAAGTGGCACGAAATACAGGAAGATTCAGAACTTATCTAAAAAAAATTTTTGATGTACTTACAGGGAGGGGCTCTTACAAATACAATTTTATAAAAAAATATAAAAAGGGCAGTTTGAAACTGATTTAAAAATACACATCTACAAGGTACTGGAAACTGGTCCACTTTTTAACTTGACCTTACGCAAGGCAAATCAATCAGTCGGCGACCGACACGACGACAAAGTGTAATAAAAAATGAACGGACAAAAAATTGAAAAAAGGACTGAAATAAATAAAATTTTATGACACCTATTTTATATTAGCAAATTCAACTGTTTTTACCGCTATTGTTATTATTAATTGATAACATTAATGTGTTGTTTTAATTAATAAAATAATTTTACATACGTGATGTTACAACTGTTCAAAATTTTGTTCACACATTTGGGCCCCTCTTTCTACTTATTAGCAGCAGCTGTGATACGTTCGGGTAAATCATCACTAGTGTCCACTTCGGTGCAGTACACTTTATTTTTTAAATATCCCCACAAAAAAAGTCCAAAGGATTTAAGTTAGGAGATCGTGGCTGCCATGGTACCGGTGTTCTCGTCCAATCCATCGTACCCCTTGAACTTCATTAAGGTAGAAATAGAAATGATTTATTGTGTAAAGATTATAAACGAGAAATAATTACACAAAAGGTAGGAGATTTAGCTTACGCCACTCTTCCCCTATTATACATAAAATACAGAAAGTGTACATCTAAAAATACGAGGAAAAAATTGAAGAACATATAAAGGTGCCTATATATAAAAAATATGTAAAACTGATACATATCGTAACGTACAAAATGTAAAACAATAAATTAGTATAATACACAGTTGTTAATTAGACCGAAACAAGAGGCTCTTCAATTCGCTTACAAATAAGTTGAATGATAAATGTAATATATGTAGGTATTTATTTAATAAGTTAGGAGCCATATACGAATATGACCCTTCAAATTCTGATGTTGCATGTTGAAGAATCGTATATAGATCGTTTCTGACAAAAACATTGTGTACACTAGATCGCTTAATTAACAAACTATGCAGATATAAGGGTCTTGCGCACTTTATACAATAATATTACGTATAAATATTACACTCAAAATGTCAATCTTGGCTCATTCATTCTATTTAAATGTGGTGTTATGTATTCCCTTCGTGTCAAACAGCAAACAAATCGCATGCAAGTATTCCGAATCCTTTGAATTTTGAATTGATTATAATTTGGAAGAAAATGAAACTAAACTTGACTGCATTAATCAACGTGAGGATAAATTAGAGATATATCTAATTAATTTTAATTTAATGTGTTCGTCAAGTTGATCACGTAGATGATACATTGATTTAAGCTGAAAGAATGATCTTTTGGTTACCTGATTAACATCATCACTAAAATCCAAACATTCATCCACAATGAGACCGAGATTTTTTTGCAATTAATACAATTATTAACATTGGTCTTTCTAACGTTTTGTTGAAAATGAGAGGAGCACCATTGTGCAAGAACCATATCCGAGTCGGACAGCTAAGAGCTCATCTTCTAGAAGTCCAGATCATTTCGCAAGACCTCAAGTTATTGAACCCCATCCACTCGATTTGGTAATAATATGAATTCTCCAATCAAGCGATCATCGACAATCCCTGCCCAAACATTTAAGGAAAAGTGTTGTTGAAAACGTTCCTGTTGAATCGCGTGCATATTTTCAAAATCCCAAACATGCATAATATGAATGTTATACATCTTATTCCTTATAGCTTCATCTGTAACTAACACGTCAGCTGTAAATCTGGAATTATGAGCATTTTGTTGCAGCGACCATTCATAAAATCTAAACTGTAAGGAATAATCCCTTGGTATTAATGCTTGGCATGGTACAAATATAATTGAGCCTAGTGTATGATACGCTACATTGTTGATTGGGACATTCCTTGTACTTGTTGAGCAATTTGCCAGGTACGTATTCGAGGAACCTCTTCAACGATCTCTAAAATTAACTGTAAATTTTGATGCAATCTAGCCTTTCAATAAGGGCGTTCTACTTTTAATTGAAATAAAACAAAGTATGTAGATAAATGATATTGTATTTCTTTTTATCGATGATGTCTTCCGATCTTTTCTCCTTGTTGTTTCAAGACGACAAAGATGTTGGAAATAACCTCAACAGTGATTTTTGGACGCAATTCATAGCAGACAACGTCTTCTTTCTCACAATAGTTGCACAAAATGTTGCTCAGTGTTATCTTTTGCTCAAGGAATTGACTCTATCTCAATACTCGTTCAAACCGTTTTTTTTCGATGAGTTTATCAATATATATATATATACCAAAAGTCCGAGTATATGTGTCCCAAATTTTCTAATGCAACCAACAAATAGAGATGGAAATCTTTTACATTGGTAAGCTCATCGGACTTGCTTGCTTGCATGGAGATATTCCTATTTTAAAAGCTGACGTCATTATATAAATATATGGAAACATAACTCTATCCGCCGTGCATTCTATATAAAAACTTATCTAACTGTTTTACACGACATTGATGTATTCCACAATGGGTCCACAGTATATAATCAAAGCATTATCGCGATAAAATGGCCACTGTATTAGTATTTGAGCAACCACGAACCCATTTTATCGGGTGGCATGTCGAAAAGCCATAACTTTTCTCTGAATTAACATAACAATTTAGCGCAAACTTGAAACCGATGTAACAAGTGAATCATCAATCAAGGACCAACCCTGATGTGCTATATTTACCTATCTAATTATATTCAAGGTGCTCTGGTACGAAGTGTATTAAAACATTTTTTCCACCACTAAAAATAATAGACATATTAATTTATATGGAAATAAGGATAGGAAACTACTTTTTCTCAGTTCATTCTGTCCATGGGCGTCCGCAGAAAAATTTCTCGATGGGCACCAAAATGGAAAACGTGTATATGCTATGAACAATATTTTGATAGATAAAATAATTAACAGCAACGTAAATGCTCAGCGCTTTATATTATATGTATATATAATACATGGATATACCTGTAAAAAAATAACAATAAAAATTTATGTGTAATTTCACATAATTTTACGTTTACCAGCAAAAAAATTATATGCCAAAGTGTTCATCAATCAGTTTAAATATTTACATTTTGTTTAACCTGCATAGTGTAACAGAAACCAATTTAAAAATGTATTATATTATTTTTGTAGCCATATACACTCTCCATGTGGCTGCCATACTCATGGAGAGTGTACTGATAGATGAAGTTGAAAAGAGGAAAAAAAATCTGCGTGTTAAAATGTACCAAAATACAGGTTTAAGCTAGTCATAATATGAAGGATATCTGTTGCTAACAAATTATTAGAAATACAGTAAGTTTTATGGGAGTCATATTTCTAAATAGTTAAGAAGGCCTTGTCAGTAGCTGGCGCAAACTGATAAATAAAAAGGCGCCCAAAAGTGCAACCAACTATACGATTAGTAGTCCATGTCCCTAAATTTGACACTATTTACCGTTTATTATTGGATAAATATTATATTTTTTTATTTATCAAGTGTATTATGTACTATCTGCGAGTTTTTTTTAATCACGGGATATTTTTAGGCGTCGGAATTAAATTAATCGAAATCGCGACCTATTCTAGGTTATTGGTGGTAACTAATAATTAGCAATGAGGTAAGTACATAGATTACTGCAGTTTTTTGGGTATTTTGCCGCACTGAAACAAAAATAACAAATTAGTAAAAACACTCTCGCGCCAACGGAAGAGTTAAGGGTTGGTTTTTGAAAACTAAAGTTGCCAAAAAAAATGCTGACACTGAAAAAGCAGATACATGTGATAGACTCACACTCATATAATCATAACTGGTCAAGGTTCTTGGTCCGTGTCACTGATAACGTCTATAGAACATAGAACTAGAGTATACCGCGTTCAGCAATCACAGAGGTTAAAAGACGCTACATAAGCGCAACTTGCTTAAATGAAAACCGCCCAAAATGCGCTTTGCGTTTTTTGTAAAGTATCAAGCGCAAATTATCAGTTAAAATCGCTCAATTTGCGATAAAGCGACCAATCTGGCTACACTGCAACTGAAACGTATTAGGTTGGAGGTTAGGTTAATGTGTCTCTGCACATGTGCAGACTGTCAGAAATCACAGACTTCTGTAAAATTTTGTAACAAATTTAGTCAAGTAAATGATTCCATTGTAGTAAATTGTATTAAGTACCACACTATTTCTGAAATTTGCTAATTTTATTACGTAAAAACAGATACACTTGATTATTCCTTAATATAAAGTGTAAATTAAAATTTAGCCAGTATGCATAACAAAAACATAAGCATTACAAAACATGGACATTTTCACCCTTTTTTATTATTGTGTTATCATTGCGTTATCAGAAGCCGTTGACAGCTTTAATGAAGGAATGAAAATGCCAAAAGAGAAGTAATTAATGAATTATTTCCAAATGTGGTTCGATAGTGATCCCAAAAGTTATAAAACTTGCATGTCCGAGGAAATAACTATAATAAGTATCGTAATGTTTATGAACTCTTTTACAAAAACTGCTCTAACAAGATTTTTATGTTTTGTAATTGTCGTTTTAGTAACCGATACCGATAGTCGTAGGTACTATCTCATATGGTGTGCCGATATCGGGATCGTAATTTTGCGCCTGTGTTAACAAGCACCTAGCAGACAGTAAAGGTGTTGTAAAAATTTTAGTAGCTGCCAAATTAGGTCCATAAATAACTGATTAAAAGCGTGGTTGCTCAGTGTTTTTTTAAGGCAGAAACTTAATAAAGTTGTATCTCACATTAAGTGTTCCTCAATATTAGAACATGATGTATCAATGGAAATCAAATTTTCATTAGCAAAATTATACATCTTTTCTGTTGTGAATCTGTTTCTATGAAAATCGTTTGATAAATTATACATGTAAAGAAAACATCGTGAATATTATTTTAAAATTTAATATCATCCAAGAAAACTGATGCAATTACTTGAAACAGAAAGAAGTTACATTTTATAGGTAAGGATTATGTAACTGCCAAAATTCGTTTGTTTTTTTTTATTAAACTGCTTTTGAGAAAAATAGAAAAAAACTGATTTTACCCCCGTTCCCTCATTTAAGGGGCTGTAACTTTTTAAGGTAGGTTCTGATTATAAAATTTTATAGTATTATTTTTTACGTACACATTTATTTTAGAAGTACCCTACACAGTTACGACTTCAAGCGAAATCTCAGGTTATTAACCCGCCATACAAAAATTTTGTTAGTCATAGACCAACAGTAATATTAACATGCAATCGCTTTTAAGCTCGCGTTTTAATTTTCTTAGTAAATTACTAGTCAGTGGCCATTACTGAATAATGCATAAACTAATAAAAAAGTAATGAGAGGTGAAGTACGCCTATAATGATGAACTAACGACCGTGAAAATCCATTAAATTTGCCGCTCAGACGCGCTAATATACACTTGAGGTGTTTATTATATTGTCGTTACTCTCAATCTTAACGTTATTGGCGTAATAAACTCGTTATGAAATGCAGAATATGTGATGTATCTTTCACTAACACGCACGTGATATTTAATTATTTTTGCAAACCTAACTGGGTTACACGTTCCCGACTTATCTAGTACTTACGAGGGTGGATCAAATATAAACCGGAATTTTTATTTTAACGCCCGCTAGGGGGGGGGTAGTAGCAAAAAGGCTACAGCACTTAGGCCCCATTGAGCTCTTTGTACCTCTTCCCATTAGGAGATCAGTCCATCTGAGCTGCCAGCCAACCTAATAAGGAGAAAAAGGTGGTGACGTTGCTCAAGGGGATCTCTCTAATGTAGGCTATAGAAGGCCATCGTTCCCCCAACACGGACTCTCTTATTGACGAGATGGCAGTGCATCCATGCACTCACAGAGTGCAGTCTCGTCTTCCTGTTCGCAACCCCTACAAAGAGGTGTATCACACTTCCTCATGTAATAGAGGTGCTTTCTTAGCTAGCAATGTCCAGTTTGAATACCTGTCACCAGACGAAGATTTGTCCTAGACATAGCCAGGTACTTTTTGGCTGTATCTTTGCAGAGTACTCTAGGAACTCCTTAGCAAATTAACAGCCAGTTGTTTCATCCCAACGTTTCATAAACTCTTTGTGGGTGTCTCATTTGATAATTTCAACAAATGCTGACAACGAAAGCATACTGGAGGGACCAGGTCCAAAAATATTCAGACCCGATGCACTCCTAGCCAACTTGTCAGCTATTTTATTGCCATTGCACCGGTCGTGTCCCTTTACCCAGCATACAGATACGCTGTTGTTAGCTGAGGCCACCACTAGTGCCTGATGGCATTCCCATGCAGTTGTTATCTTATGATTACGTAAGATCAGTAGTGATTGTCTACTATCTGTGTAGATTCTAATGATTTTGCCGGTTGTATGTCTACGGGCAATTTCTTTTGCTGCTATAGTTATACCTGCTAATTCCGTTTGTACTACGGTAGCATGCCTGTCCATTGCCCACTGATAACGAATATGTATGAATCTGGAATAAATTCCACATCCTGCACCTTCCTTCTTTTTTGATCCGTCTGTGTAGATGTTGATAACATGTTCTCTGGCGGTCTCTTCATTGCTGATAAGTACCGTGTAGGGTCTGTCAAATACAAGCGTGGAAGAAATACTGTCAGTGTCTGCCTGCAAAAGGGGTCTGACGACCGTACTCCACAGGCGACTCCTAGCTTCTCCACATCCTACATCAGGTATAATACCAGTATTTTTGAGGCGAAGCGTAGTTGTCGCAGCCACTTTTTTTAGATAAATATCCAAAGGTGGCAGACAGTGGTGCTTCGTCTAGGAATGTGTTTAAATTTTGAGCAAGATAGTTCAAATAGAGAGGTCCATTTACATTAGGAGGGAGTTCCAAACGAGCAATAAAAAAAAACAAATATCGCATCACCATCACACCAAAAGTTTGCCTTGAATTCTTGGTGAAAATGTTTTTCCCGGAGAGCATGTTGACTTTCGGATTCTCACAAATCTTTATCTAATAAATTTCGTTTAATTGGTGAAAAGTGCGGTATTAAGAGATTTTTTTTTCGGCTTCTTTATCCAGTAAAAATTGAGAAAATGCTGGCGAGGTGGTAAATATATGAACAGAGATTGTCTATCTTTAAAATTCTCCAGATAGACGATTAACTTATTTAACCGACGCGTACTCAGATCTGGGTTTCTCAAAATACGATCTAAAACCTCTTCTTCATCGACGTTGATAGTTTTTGTAGTACCATTGTGATTTGGATATAATAATAATTGTGGATACCTTCGGCTGCACCAAATCCACTAAAATTTGATTGAACTAAAGCATAAATCATATCACGCATGCCACAATTGGGAAAATCATTTTTACTAACGCAAAATAAAATATTTAAATTCAAACATGATACATGAGAATCCATTGGAAAATTTAAAGGGAAAGAAAAGTCCTATCAGCTCACAATTCTTTCATTAGTGACAATTATTCGGTCAGTGGTCGCGCGGTTTAAAGCGTCAGTACTTGAATCGAAGTGGCTAGACCGATATGGGTCGATTTCCGCAACCAGTAGACCGTATATCAGCTATATTCGTAGAGGGGATTGCCACCCTCTCTGCGGGTATGGTAGGGTGGAAGAATGTTAGCTTGGGTCAGTGTGAGAGACTGATACCGCTCGACATTTGACTACCCCCCTAATTAATGAGGTTTTCCAGTTTTCCCTCATTCTTGCACTGAATGGTGGTTAGGGCCCACCAACATAAATCGTTTCTGGGCATAAATGCGGACTGCTTAATAATAATATGCCGCCCCCTCTTCCGCATAAGTCTTCGATTTCTGGGCTAATCCTCTTGATTAAAATGAGAGGTAGAGATATTATTATTATAAGCGGTTTTGGTCAAATTTTGCACCTCATCTTCAAGAGGATATCACAAGTGTCAATGAATCCGATGCAAACTAACATCCATTAATAATAGGTATTAACTAAGTGTCAGTCAAAATCGGTGAAGATCAAATTTAGATTAACATGAAAACATAAACTACAGACAAAATATAACTATGTACGTTACAAATACATATTGTTAAATCTAAAATTTTAGATTTTGAGCTTCTGACAGTCTACCATGGCAGTTTTATGATGAAAATGGTAGAAAATATTGAAGTTCGCAAAATTCGCTAAAAGTTTCTGGCTATTAAATAACTCACGCAAATTTTCACAAACTTCGCGTCCATGGGGACAAGGCTTAACTGTACAGTTTGCCGACAAAACCCTTTTAAAGTGCCAGGTGCAGAACAGTATCGGAAATTGCTGAAGAGGTCGGAATATCATACGAAAGTACTCAATCAATCATTTCCGATGACTTAGGTTATCGAAGAGTCATGATCTTCCTCGCCTCCTGACGGAAAATCAGAAAGCAAACATTGGAGCAGTCGCTAAGTTACTTTTAAGATCGGGAAAATCCAATCAACAGCAGCTAATGTCTGAACGAAAATGCAGCAAAAATTTGTTATCCACACTGTAAATATATCTTATTCAACTTTCATATGATTAAGGATGTGATAATGGAATTATCAACTAATTTCCTTTTTTCATTACCTTAATATAGCCTTAATGATTATACTACGAACAGATAATAAATATCAAGAACAAAATCATTTTTAAATTGATTTGACTAATAGAATCGTAACATTTTTCGAATGTTTGTTTATTTCAAGGTCATTGTAAAAAAGTAATGTTAATCGTATTTGTACAGAACTGATACATTGACAATTATTTAACCAGTAATTGTTAATGGCGGATTTGGAGCGTGAAACGTTACAGTTAATAATAAATATTTACCTGTTACCAATATATTTTACTAACATCAGATGCCTGTGGTGTTGTGGCGCGTCTTGGAAATATCTGTTCGTTGAAGTATTGAATGAAATAATGGAATACTGCTAGTTACTTCGAAATAAGGATTGGTATCATGCAGGATAATCGTTATGCAATCGCGTCATCTATGAATAGTTAAGCCAACTTTGACCCAGTTTGCTATTCACATGCGATTATATGATTTCACTATTCCACTGTTCCATGACCTTAAAGAAGATAAAGGCAAGAAGGTTACATTAAAGCAAAGCTCCGTTTGAAGAAAAGCGCTGTCATCTTATGGCGAAAAGGCAACTTATGGAGAACTTTTGTGTTAATATTTAAGATAGTTAATGTCATCCCAATACTCAAGTGGCCTGATAGCATTAAAGACTTAGGTGTTATTTTGACTCTCAGTTGAGTTTCTTACAGCAACATCTACAGTCTATTATCCAATGCATACAGAAGTGTGGGATTTATTGTACGAAACTCTAAAGATTTCAGGAATCAGTCTACTTTGCGATTATTGTATACAACTTTATTGAGATCTAAACTTGAATACGGTTCAGTTATATGGAATCCAATTTATATTACATATACATCATTACTGGAGAGAGAAGATTTTTTAAATCTGCCGCATATCTGTTAGATGAAGTTTATCCTACTCAAGGTAGTCCACAAGAATTATTTTGTGCCCGTTTTAATCTACAAAGTCTTGCCAGTAGACGTACCATGCATGATATTATTTTATTATATAGAATTATACATTTTAAAATTTGATATGAATCTATTACCAAACATTTATTATTTAGAGTTCCCAAATTGAACTCTAAGAATTGTGATTTGTTTATGTTACCCTTTGCCCGTACAAATATGTTGTTAAAGTCGCCTTTGTATTAAATGCTGAACAATAGTAACAATATGGATATAGTGATATAAAAAATATTTTCAATAGCTGCATGTGTATATTCTTATTTCTTTTTATTTATTTTTATTTTGTCAGTAATTTTTATTTGTTTTTTAAATCTTTAGTAATTTTTATATTATCTGACAATTTAACTTTCAGGTTTATTATTTTTTATTTTTACTAGATTTTAAATTGTTTTTATATGTTTAGACTTTTATACTACTTATATTTTATTTTATACAATTGATTTTTAATATGTAGATATCTTCTTTTTTAAGTATTTTTTCTCTCTCTTATTGCAATTTTTCTACTTTAACGACTTATCATTTAAGTGGGTTGGATATTTTAAGAGTAAATAAATAAATACTTTCTGCTATAAGTTTTCTAATTCGTTGGATGATTATGCCGTCTCAAACTTGCTAGTCATGTGAGAAAGGGAACACAATGGAAGTTCCATCTTCTGAGATAAATTTTAATTAAATAGGTTAAAAACTAAAAAAGTTATGCCGAAATGTGTTGCAATCTTAAATTACTACTAAATCTATCGATTTCTGAAATAAGAATGAAGGATACATTAATAATATACCTATTTAACGAATATTTATTCTGCATTAATTTATTTATAAATTTATTTTTAATGAGTCACATCCTGATTTCAATGAAATAAAAAAATATTAATTATCTATTTCCCAATTATTCATAAAACCAATAAAAACTAATGTTCTTGAATAACTTCCTTTGTAGTGAGGAATCCGTTGTGTAGTCATTATCTGAGAATTAATTATCTATTATTTAATTGTTATAGTTATCACTTATTTATTAAGTTAGTAAATGTCTTAAAATATATTTAAAAAATGTACTTCGCATATAAACCAGTTTTTTTTTATTTCATTTCATGTATATTTTTATTAACTTTTTCGTTTAAATCATTGTGTACTACTTCCATTTCAGTTATATTTCTCCAACTTTTATCACTTAGTTGTCTCATTTACACAAAAAAATGTTTCACAAATACTTATATAATGGTTAAAATTTAGGTAATTTTGTTGAATAATCATAGGGTCCTAAATATGGTGTTTCCGAGATATAGGCTCTCAAAAGTTGACCAAAAAATCAATTTAAAATTCATCGGAAATGACCTCTGCTGTTATTTTCCATACTGTTCTGCGTTGGTCGTCTTTATTCAATTAATCACGGATCACACAAATGTTAGCCTCATTGATGCTTGTCCGGGTTGACATGCATAACTTCTTTTCCACTGTGTCTCGGTCTCGTAAAGATGCGTTATGCCAGTCGTAGACTAGTGTTTGTCGGCAAAACTGTACAGTTAATCGTCGCAAAATATCAGCGGGTTTTACGCTCTCTCTTAACAAAAAATTAATAATAAATCATTGCTCAGCGAACGATTGTACCTGTTAATTAGACATGTGCGTTGCTACTGATAATGAATTAGTCTTGGCGAATGCGTCTTTTCATATCTTCACCTAATATAATACTCGTATATCAAGACATTTTGCACTCACTTTACCTAGCAAGCTAAATTAAAATCTATACATATAATATAGACTATATTTGATCTACCCCTATATTATCCATATTATGAATGGAAGTTGTGTATAGAGTTTCCCTCACTTTGGAACCCAGGTTGTCTACTGGAAAAATATGGAATGCTCGGTATAGAGTTAAAATATTGTGTTAAGAAATTATTTTAGGAGTCCTTCGCATTGCAGCTCATCGATTTGCGGAATCCATTTTTAAGGAAATGAGCTCCGTTTTAAAAAAAATACTTTTTCATTTCAGACATTTTTTGACTGTCAGGAATCTCTAAGGCATTTCCCTTACTGAGAAAAAAATAGTATCTTAGCAACAAAAGTATTCACTATTAATCCTAGGAACTACACTTTTCATTTATTAAAGTTTATTCAACAATATTTACAATAATATATTAAATACACAGTTTGAACAAGTATTAAAATTAAATAAACCACTGAAAATGCCACTACCCTCATTCTTGGAGCAATTCTCAAAGCAATTCAACACGTTTTAATTAATAGTTACTTCATTTTCAGATGTTATGAAATCAGAAATGACAACGGTGCTTGGTTTATCATTACCATTTTCAACTTTCAGTATTCTTTTCGCAATATTTTCTTTATTCAAAAGTGGGTGTTCAATGTAGCCTTCCACAATAGTGCCCAAGACAAGTGGTTACCACCGCCGTCAACTAAAAGGGTAACAGACGTTCTTCGTAATGCGTGTCCACTGTACTCTTTCCAGTTGTCCAACTTAAAAAATGTTGCCACTTCTTGCGAGACGGCACTGGTTTTATGAATACCGACCACCATTCGATGACACTTTCGACTAACATATCTGAGAAATAATCGACGTTCTACCAATCCGGGTGATTTTGGTATTGGGATTTTTTATAATTAAGGTAGATTTTATGTCTTCAATATTATCAATTGTTAAATTGACTTATTCGTCAGAACGGCATGCGTCTGCAAACCCCAATATTAGGACCACCTATAAAAGATTTTTTTAAATGTTGTTTTTTTATTTTTAAAGCGTTTATCTCCAAATATAAATTATCAAGTGCACTATTCAAAAAGTATTCAACTTGCTTCTTTGTAAATACTCCGATTTTTGGATCGATGTGGCTAGACCGGTGTGGGTTCGAGTCCAGCAGCCGGTATCAACTATATTCGTGGAGAGGAAGGCTAATCCCCGTAATTAGAATGATGGGTAAAGATATTATTATTATATTCCTCATTTTGTCTCTTGAGAAAAGCACGAAATATTTGCTTATATCAATCCCCTTCTTTATATCCAGCGTTTACCGCAACATTGAATATTGTGACCAAAGCGTTGACGGCTTCATTTTATTTGCGAAGCTTGAGAAATACATAAATACATATTCTGAATACAAATTAATGTTTTTCTCTTTGCCGCAATCCATAAAACGTTGGTAGACACATTCGTAAATTTCTCCAGATTTCTTTAGAAGATTCAAAGAAACCTCTTTTGCACACTCCAGTATCTTCTCAGGTCTAAATAAATCTTCATTAGATTCCACTTTTACAGACTTTTCAGCAAATTCACAAAACATCTCTCCTTGTTTTGTGATCAAATTGTACCAAACAATCACAAATGAACTCAATTAGCAATATGGCGACTAATGTTTGACAAAGTATCCATGACTACATCCGACATCGATATATCCCATTTACCTACTTTGCTTTATTATCCAATGGGGGATTTAGGTTGGAGACGGAATAGCGTCTTTTTTTTTCTCACAATTTTACATCCTCTCGGTTACGCTAGGCATTGCCTCCCCAAATACAAAATTTGCTCGTCATAAAACTGACACTTTTAATACTAATATAACCATATACTATTAATATCCCCCAAGCCCTCCACCTAGCTACTATGCTACTATAAGCTTATAAAACTAGTCAGCTAAAATAAGTATAACATGTTCGACATATGCGCCTGTTCCCTATTAATCGGATGTTGTAGAAATGTTTCTTCGGACAGTATCCTGTTAAAAGTATCTCTAAACCTGAGACCTAACCTAAACCTAAACCTAAAACTATTATGTTACGATTCCTTCTATTCAAAAGGACAATTTTAATTTCTTTAAAAGAGAAAACGTACCGGATGCTGTACATAATTAACCCGACGCCAAATTGCACTTGCGCCAATTGCTTCCCGAGTGTTTGCACATCACGTGTCGCGACGTCCTAATGCTCCTGATCGAGAAAATAGCGTCCGCACGGTCTGTGGTCCGCACGGATCTATTTTTAAGTCCCATCAGCTGATCCTGGCCGAGTTCAAGGCGACGTCTGCACCGCATCAGCTTTTGTATTATTTAACCCATTAAAAAACAATAAGTCCGCTTTATCCAGTGAGATCACGTATTCAATTCTCGCATTCGTACCTCTCCAGTCTCCAGTCCAGACACAACAAATGATTTATGCAGATTGGCGCCTGTGTTTCGAAACGGATGCAGACTACTCGAAGTCTGAATCGCCTCGTTCGCCGTTCAGTTATTCTAACTGTGAGGAATGCGCTTTTGTAACTAATGTGTTGATTGAATGAATGTGAAGGTCTAGCGGAATCCAAAAATATACGAGAGGCTCGAAAGTCGTTTATTTTATAATTATGCAGCTGTCTGGTATTTTTCTGAAAGTGTTAATACTGTTAGACGTTTGCTACAGGATTCCTCGGCTTGTAGGTTTTTGGAACTGGATTCACATACCTACTTTTACCTACAAACGAATCAAAACTGCTTGTTTACGTCTTAGTTACCAATGTGGAAAGCAGACTATAATTATTTATTGTTTGAGCTTTATCCAATCTTTATCATTAACTGGTACAAATACATAGTTTAGCACCTTTTGCAAAAGTACTACTTCAATTATGTTAATTGGTAATGTTGAAAGAACAATTTCAATGTAATTACTTAACAGATATTGCTTTCGAAGAGTCTTGCACCAAAATTGCAAACAATTTGCTTTATCGGTTATTTCTTCACATGTATAAGAGGTACCGCCCATTGGCTGTTTTGTAGCAAATAGTAACGGAACAATTTTAGTTTTTAGATCCAATTGAATCTAAGTAGGAGTGTCTTTTTGATCATTGAATCGAATTATACCGCACCGTAGGTAAATGCACTGATATTTTTCGCCTAAAAAGGAAACAAAAATTAATAATTGTCGAAGCTACTGAAATGCTATTTATTCAGTTCTGACGAGATAGGAATCGGGGGGGGGGCAAATTTCCAGTGCCCATGCCCGCTCAAGTATACTTTGGATTTACAAATTTTTGGTATAGTTATACAGGGTGTTAAAAAAGGGTGTAAAATATTTAAGGAGGTATTAGTATGAACCAAAATAAGCAGAAAAGTCTCAATAAACATGGGTCCGCAAAGTAACGGTTGCGGAGATATGGAATGTTTCATGTTTTTTTTAGCCCCTTTTTTATTTTGCAAAAACGTTGTGTATTTTCTTATAATAGTTGGTTGATGTTTAGTGAAATAAACTGTACGTATTTGACAGTTGTTCTCAGTGCACAAGTTTTCTTTCGGTATGGCTGGTTACTCTAACGCAAAATTAACAGACATGCATTTTATGTATGGTCGTGCTAATGGGAACGCCACCGAAGCGCGACGTCTTTATGTTGACGCTTATACAAATTGCCAGATTCCTTCACAACGCGTGTTTGGAAGAATTCACCAAAGATTGCGTGATACCGGTTCCTTTAGCAAACAGTGCCATTTATCCGGAAGACCAAGGTCGGTATCCACTCCTAGAGCAGAAGAAGAAATTCTAGCACTGGTAGAGCAGAATCCAGGTACGAGTATGCGGAGAATATCAGCCGAGGTAGAAATTAGTGGTCCTCTTGTTTGGAGAATTCTTCACCAGCAACTTCTTTATCCATACTATGTGCAAGGAGTACAGGCCTTAAATCCAATAAATGATCATCAAGCACGTTTGGTTTTTTGCCGCTGGTGTCTACGTCATGATGCTGAAGACCCTCGTTTTCTTGCAAACATTCTTTTTACTGATGAGGCCGGGTTGACAAGAAATGGAGTGTTTAATTTTCACAATACGCATATTTGGGCCGACGAAAATCCTCATGCTTCTATAGAATCTGGACATCAGACACATTTTTCATTAAACATTTGGATTGGTATTGTAGGTGACAAGTTTCTAGATCCTCTTGTTTTACCAAAGCGATTAACAGGCGCTGCTTACCTCAACTTTCTGCATAACACACTGTATGAGTTTTTGGAAGACATTTCTTTGAATCAGAGGCAACAAATGTGGTTCCAGCATGATGGTGCTCCAGCTCATTTTTCCATGGCCGTTAGAGAGCATTTACACCAAACTTTTCCACATAGATGGGTAGGAAGGGTCGGACCTGTTTTATGGCCCCTCCAAGATCGCCTGATCTTGGAGAGTCTGGAAGAGCTGCAGCTACGGATTAACCAAAAGTGTCAAAAAATGCAAACCAAGGAGAGTGTTTTCGAAAGAGTTCGAATATCGTTGAGACGAAGATGTCGTGTCTGCTTGGAAATGAACGGAGGGCACTTTGAACATCTTCTGTAACTTTGTTTTTTGTTTGTTAAAAGCTTCCTTTGTCGGTTTATTCCTAATCAAAAAAAATATTTGAGAAACGAATAGTGGTCCATATCTCCGCAACCGTTACTTTGCGGACTCACGTTTATTAAGACTTTTCTACTTATTTTGGTTCATACTATTGCCTCCTGAAATATTTAACACTCCTTTTTAACACCCTGTATTATTTTAAATTTACTAAATTAATTCGTAAATTATATAAAATTCATAAGAAATAACATAATACCTATAACAGTCGGCAAAAACTTTGTACATGTGTAAATTATGTTCCATTTCGAAATGAAAATGGTGCGAATTATTATTTATTACAAGAATGCGTAAAAAATCGCGTATATTATGCTTGCACAGACCTGCAAAACCTGCTCATGAAGATTCCGATGTTATTTAATGGGGCATCGCACACTAGACCAACACCTGCATGGACCGTCACCTGCAAGGACCGTCACCTGCAAGGACCGTCACTGCAAGTCGTGGCGGTGGCCTATGCTTGGTTTCAAACTGGTAGAAATATTCGACCAGTTAAGTTGTGAATGTGTCGCTGAACTACGCCCTCGCTTATCAACCTCTATTGTTTACCTTTACAAACTGCAAGTTTTTCATCATTTCATATGAAATACTCTTTCAATTAGTTTGACAATTTTGCACCTTATATTAGATAAATTAAATATTTTTGTGGTAGGACATTGTTCCAGGACATATTTTAATCAAAATTGGATGAGCAGTTCTAAAAAAAAAAATTATTTTTAATTTTTCATAAAACGCCCATAACTCCCTTCAAAAATTTGTTGTGACAATCTTCTGGGAAATTTGAGCTTACTTGCTGACTTATACAGAAAATCTGAAGTAAATCCGTCAGCGGGCAGCAGAGGGTTGACTGGAACAATGTAATTCTTCAAAACCAAAAATCCAGAAGGTATGTCTAGCTATCTTTCTTTTTATTCAAGAAACAGAATTAGAAGCGTTTCTAAATTCATAAATAGAAATAGCTTCATTTAATGCAGATTTTACTGCCGGCACTGTATAGATTTCGGAATAATCATAGGTCGTTAAATATTTATGTGATAACGATAACAACTTGGAAAATGCTGGTTTTAAAAAAGGAAACTTATTAGAGTTTATTTTTTACATTTTGGTACCTTAGGACATCTTTCAAATCTATCTAGGAAATATCAGATGTTATTTTGTCAAAATATAGCTTAGTTGAAGAAAACTATTACACTTGTCTCCTTTCGTTATTTTGGCTATTCTCCAAATCCAATGTTAAAGGCATTATGTTTATTTCATTTTCCAATTCAACGTAAGAGTACGAGGTTAAATATTGCGGTTTTCTCTTTTTACGTATTTTGATTGAATTTATCATTGGGATTTTCCAGAAAAGTATAACTATGATAGGAATTCCTTGCACTGTTTGCCGAACCATTCCATGCGGTCTTGAATCGACCACAAATTAGGTGTTACTACCGTGGTATTTGGTATTGCTTGCAATTTTTTCAACATCGTAGACGAAACTGAACCGAATCATCTGAACTGTGACGATTATCACTATAATAGTTCACGGACTAGATAAAAAAAGTAATAAATGGCAACAGATTTGCGTCAGAGGATTTAAGTTTCGCTGCGCAAGAAGATAATTAGTTGAGTGTTATTTTGTACCCAGTCCACTTTCTGTTAATATCCCGTTCTCGCAATTTTACCACCTACACGACGCTCCATACGCCTTCTTAGTTCTAGATCTATTAAATTGATCTAAACAATGTATTAAGACCGACATAAACCCACTTTGTAACAATATGTCTCAAAGGACACAACAGTTTTTCATACTGAATATAAATCGGAAGATTTTTTGAAAGAGCCTACCAAAAGGTTGTATTCAATCATGTGTCAACTTACACTTAATACAGAGTGTCCCGAAATTAAAGCAACATAGCGCAAAAGTTGATGGTTAGAAAGATACACTCTATGTCTTTCTTATTCTAAGATAAAATTTTATTTTCGATATATGTAAACAACTTTTTAAAAAATCCAAATATTTGCATACATTTTGGGGATCGGGTTTTTTGGGGGCGAGAAATTCAAATTTGTTTCTACACATGAATTATACATGAATTTTGTACACGCTGAATACATCACTTAGATGTCTGGTCCAAACAAGATCCGTAGGGGCAGGTGCACAATAATGTGACTTAACACTAGAGCACTGCAAAGCATTTTATTTGTATTGCTAATATAACCTTTGTGAGGATACAGAAGTATTAATGCATTGTATAAGTTTACTGACTTATTGTCTAAACCTTAATGATTTGTTCTCTAAACCTTAGTGGCCTATTAAGAATTAATCCTACATTTTTCAACTTAAGACACTGACCACTTCATAATCCATCGAATTAACAATATTTAATAAATTTCACTAACTGGCTATTATAAATACTAAATAAGACAGGTTCTAAAACGGAACCATGCGAAAGCCCAAAAGGAATTGGTCTAGGTTTAGAACTCGCAATCAGCTGTTACTTATGGGAAACCAAGTTCATTATGTATAGATTTGACACAATATTTTTTATACCTACATTATGTGAAACGAAGGTCCATCTTAAACCTCTAAAAGGATGTCGCTTTTAGACTTTGACTACATTGCACTAAATTTAAGAAAATTGTGAACTGTAGAGCGATTTGGCAAGAAAATTGAGTCGGGGAAGAAAAACTTTTGTACTCTGAAATGGTTTAAAGCCTATATTTCTCCCATCTTACTCTGCGCATTTGACATTCGGGTGCACCAACGTTGGCGTAGGATATTTAGGGGAGTTTTTTCTAATCACAAACATTCAGTATCGTATTATTATTTTTTAAATAAGTTTTTCTATGATTGTTGTGAATTAATATTGGAGTTTTAGTGAAACAAAACAGTTTCCATCTGTGCATTCATCATATACTGATTAATTATAACCTTTTCTAAAAAATACAAGCACGCTTATGCCTAAGGTTGAAAGTGTGACCCTCAGAAGACATTCAACTCTCAACTGTAAGCTACCGTAACAGATATAATCACAGACCTGAACAATTCTAAATATTTGAACATACAGAAGACAAAAACTATAATTTAACATAACTAGATACCACCTTACCACTTAAATACAATTTCTGTCGTAATAAGGAAATTTGTCAAGGTCAAAGAAGGCGGTACAAAAGAACCATTACCTAAATAGAGTTTTTGAAAATTACATTGTTCATAAACAATGAGGTGATTTGAATATTGACATAAAATTAATGTGGAAACAAATCTAGGTAGATATATGAAAGTAAAACAAACTAGACTATTAAAATACCGCCCGCGACTGATTATTTTCCTTTGTCCTAAAATGGTGGTTTCACAAATGTCATATATGTTGATATTCTATTATATACATATCAACTTTTTGTGTTGTACGCAGAAATATATTGAAAATTCTAATCTTATATTTCAATCAATGCGTATTGTTAAAAAAATATGAGCTAATAGCGGTACTTTATCAATCTAGGGACTCTATAGGCGCATTGTGACATAAAATTGAAGATATCCTAACCTTAAAGTTGCATGTTGGCTGTGATATTTGAGGTTATGTTACAAAAACAGCAATGTTTTTGTTTATTTCTGCTTATGTTATCGTTGAATACTACTCTTGCCTAATGTCCCATTTTAATTTTTTTAAAACTAAGTTAACTAACTTAGAAATCATATTAGGTGGTTCTCTATGATCGCTATACTTTTAATACCGTCAAACGGGGTGAAATTGACTTTAGGGGGGGGCTTTGATGATTGGTAATATTTTATTAAATAAATTCAAATTTCGCGCTAAAGTAATCTGTCGACATCCGCGCCATGGCCAGTCGAAAGAGTGAAATTCCACCATTAATGTTTGATGTTTGTGTGTCGGTAAGTATTTGTTACAATATTTTTGTAAATACTTTGAAACAATGCTTCAATGTGAGGCTAAATTGACACCTCTCAAAATTATAAAGTATTTCATGACTTTGAACTATTTTTATGAAAATAACGGTAATTTATCATGAAGTGTTTTTCACTGAACCTCACTTTATGTGAACTCGGCGCCAAATACTTTTATTTAAAAATGTATTATTGGATATATCATGTGGGGTCACTTTGATAATACTTTTGGGGTGAGATTGATAGTTATCAAAGTCGCCCCATAATTTAAAGAATAATATATTTCCACAATTTTGTGCTGTTTGCTCTCATTTAAGCCAGTTTTAATTTTAATTATAGGTCAGTGCCATTAAGAAAGAATACGAGGATCAACAATGGGACGTATTTATAAGCGCAAAGTCGGGTGCAGAGCGTATAAGAACTATAGCGACAAAGATATTGATAAAGCTTTAGAGAAAATTGTTGATTCAAACTGGTCCATTAACAAAACATCCAAGGAATTCAATATTCCTTATGGGACTTTATTCAATAAATACAAAGGCATGCATGTGAAATCACATGGAGGGCAAACTGTTTTCAGTAAACAAGAAGAAGAGGGAATAATTCAGTCTGTAGTAACCTGCAGTGACTGGGGGTTTCCGCTAAATGTAGAAGATCTACAAATGGTTACAAAATCATTCTTGGATAGGCAAGGACGAAACGTTACCGTTTTAAAAATAATATCCCTGGTCGAGATTGGGTTTATTCGTTTATTAAAAGACATAAGGCTATTCTGACACACCGCCTAGGAGCTAATATGCAAAAAAAGTACCTATCAAAGTCACCCCAATTAGGGTATAACTTTGATAATGGGAATACTACTATTTTGGAGTAAATCAACAATTATTTGAAAGTTGTTACAAGCCTGGATGTATGGATTGGGTATATGCGAGTATATATATATGTTTTTTTTTACAAAACTAAGTTTAATTTTTGGGCAATTCACAAATTACTAAAAGAAACTATCAATTTCACCCCGTTTGACGGTACAAGTAATTTTCTCTAAAATGGTTTCCTAAAGATATATTTTTGTAAATCATGTCAAGCAGTCCCAAAAACTCTTGAGTAACTATTGTCAAGCGCTTTTGTAAGATTACCAAAAATGTTAGAAACGAAATATTCCCCAAAATATTATTTTTAACACTTTGAGCTTAAGATATCTCGAAATGTTGACGTGCTTCAGCAATTTTACTGTCAGACTTTGACTCGGCATCAAAAATTGTGCAAGACATGATATATCTGAATCAGATGATAACATTTTATTGAACAGTGTTACTGTTAATAGCAAAACTTCTTATATAGTACACATCAACTTTTATTGTAGCAGAACAATCTACAGTAACAACCCTGTACATATTTTGTATGAAGCAAAGCACCCCATTGTTGGTTGAATAAATTCAAAATAAAACCTTGATATATTTGTATTTCAAAATGAGTAAAAAACAATGTTACCTCTAGCAATATTGCATAAGGAACAACAGAAAATTTTGGCTTGGATTGACTGATAAGTCCGATGTATATAAAATATCCGAATTCGATACATTACGAGCTTCCTGTTAATACATATTCAGTCTTCTCCGACGTCAGGAAAGCAATCGAAAACTTTTGTTGTGACTCAAAACATTACGCGAGTAATGTTTTTACGACGACGACGATTTTATAAACAGAAACTGAGCAATGCAATGATTGAAACGTAGGCATGATTAAAACGTATAATTAATTATAGAACGGTTCAAAATAGCTTTGCAAATCGTAGGAATTTCTTATTCAGTAGTTGTAAGTGCGAGAGATTTCATGCTGCGTGTTAATTAGCAAATACATATTCAAATTTGATAAAAAAACATTGAACTTAGGCCCTTTTGAAATTTGAATGCAGATTTCTGTCGCCAAGACTAACACAAAAAGGTAACTTTTTTCTAAAATGATTTTTGGAAGATATAATGTCCATATAAGTATATGATTCTACAAAGTTTGGAAGTGAACACAGGTTTTGATCAACTACACAAGCACCGTTGAAGATATATCTTTTCTTGTAAAATTTTAATAGAAACTAATCAATGATGTCTGAAGTAGAATGTCCTTGGAATTTTCTTTTTTCAACCATTTCCAATCAAAATGGCACTGTTAAATGTCACCAATTATAGAAAAGTCATATTTATTCCAAGAATAGTCGTTCAACTAAATGCCCATGAAGTTATTCTGATTTTCACCTATATACCACAGCTGAAATTGCTTTTTTTCTGTTAATGATGCTCAAGAGACAAAAAGTTTGGTCTACTCAAATCTGTATCAGATCAGATCCATAAAGCAATATATCAGTGAACTGGACAATTTCAAATTAGAGGTTTTTATTTTAAATGGTTGCTTAGTAACTGATCAGTTGTGTTTCATTTTCAATATTTGCCTTTTTTAGAAAAAATGTTGGTCATGTTGCAGCGTCCCTATAACACCCTGTATATTCATGATTTTGCTATTATTTAGATTTAGAAATTACACATACATATATTGCGATTATATTAGTTATGTAAACCGTCAAAAACGGAACACTTTGTTTTAAATCAACCAAAAATATAATAATTTAAATAATTAGTGGAAAGTGATTTTAACCATATTATTAGATACCTGACGTATTTTAAAATGTCTTAATTTTATTTGCAATTTAGGTAAATCTTGCGTTGTAAGATAGTGCAATTATATTTTCTTCACAGTCGATTTTGAAACAAGTGTGAAAAATCGGTGAAAATTTCATATTTTTCCATTGTTTTCGCAGAATTTGCTAATATCATACTTGTCAAATTATATCTGTTAAAATAAACGAGGTCTTAATTGGTGCCATACTAGGCAATGGCTCTTTTATATTTCTATTAGTAAACATGATAAGTCTACTTTTCTTATAAAATGTTAACAGAAACTAATCAGTTGTAGTAAAGTTATATTTATTTGAATAGTCGCTCAACTAAATGCCTATAAATGCAAAACTTGAAGTTATTCTGATTTTCACTTGTTTCAAAGCTTTTCTATTATAGTCTGTTTGGAAATGAAAGAGAGTAATAAAACCCCGAGATAAGAACCAGCCATGGGAGTGGTAATATTTCGTTTCAGGTAATTATCGGGTAACACTAATGCTAACAGGTAATGGATGTATATTAGTATATTGTGACAGATCAATCCAGTCTTAGAGCTGAATATAAGAAGACCTGCTAGTGCAGTAGAGTAAAATTCGACTTGTGTTTAGTGACTATCGTGCCAGTAGATATAATATTGTTTGGGTAAAATGTCGAGCTTATCAGATTACGTGCCTGCTAAACGCGTGAAAAGATGTGCGCTATCTCAGAATGAGAAGATTATTATATTAAATGTATTTAATGCATTGAAACACCAAAATCCTACCAACAGTGTTGACGACATCGTGGAAAAGTGTTCCAAAATGACAGGGATTGGAAAATCGACTATCTACAGACTTTTAAAGGAAACAAAAGAGAACAAGATACTGTAATTCCCCAAAATCATCTACAGGGAGGTCAAAAGTCGTTATACATGATTTCTTCAAAAATGTCATTCACAGAAAAGTACACTCATTTTATTTTAAAAAAGAAATACCAACGCTAAACAAAATTTTAAGTGAACTTTCAGAGGACAACGATTTGCCAAAAATCAGTAGAAGCAAATTATGGGCCGTCTTACGAGAGTTGAATTTTTGCTGGGAAAAGCAGAACAGAAAATTGTGTGACGAAGGGAGGAATATTTATTATCTAGACGAAACTTGGGTCAACGAGGGATATACTGTAACAAAAGTATGGCAAGATAAAATTGTAAAAAGTTTTCAACAAGCATTTTTGGATGGACTTTCAACAGGGTTCAAGGCACCTTCAGGTAAAAGGCGAAGATTAATAGTGACACATATAAGTAGTGCCAGTGGTTTTGTAGATGACGGTTTACTTTTATTTGAATCTAAAAATACAGGTAACTATCACGAAGACATGAACGCAGATGTTTTCGAAGAGTATTTTACACAAATGTTGTTAAGTGACGTGAAAATTCCTTGGAACGAGTAACTGCAGATAACTGGCAAAGATGTATACATCACGTACAAAAAGAAGAGGAGAAAAAGAGGGAACTCGATAATTTAATTGACGTTACTGTGGAACCTATCGTTATCAATCTAGAAGACGAAGATAACTCATCAGAATATTCAGAGGATGAATTTTAATATACCTACTTTTTTATTTTCTTTATTGTACATTTATACAACACTACATTTACTCACCATAATTTGAATTTTCAAAATACATATATTTTTGTGTGGAATAAAAGTCTATTCATTAAATTTAAATAAATATTTTGATAATAATATTGAATAATTTTAATTGAATTAGTAAAAACCCTCTTAACCCGGTTATGATGCTTGAAGTAGCCTCTAGTTTTGAAATGCTGTTTTTATATTGTTTTTTTATAAGAGAAATGGACCGAGAAGCGGCATAGACAAAGACAGATTGTCGGGGATTAAAATTTAGCTACCTGCTACAATTTAGTGCGGTTCGATCACACAAAATTTTTTTAAAAGTACACCTCATCTATACCGATAATACGTAATATATAAATATTGAATATAAGCACCAGTACTACATTTATTTACGATTTGCATACATAATAAGCTTTTATTACTCTTTTTCATTTCTAAACAGACTATAGTGGTGCTCAAGAGACAAAAATTTTTATTTATGGCCTACCCAAATCTGTATACAAAGATTATCTTTATCTTCATGTCACATTTTTAACAACTGAGAGCCCTCACCTATAGAGACCCATAAAGCTATCAGTGAACTGAAATTAGAAGTTTATATATTTAATGATTGCTTAGTAATTGATCAATTGGCATTTGTTTTCAATTTTTGCCCTTTTTAGCAAAAAAAAGTTAGTCATGTTGTTGCGGCGTCTCTATAATACCCTGTATATTCATGATTTTGCTATTTGGGGTTAGATTTACAAATCACACATATATTGCGATTTTGTTAATTATGTAAACCGGTAAAAAAGAAGCACGCTTTATTATTAATCAACCAAAAAAAATATAATTTAAATAATCATTGGAAAGTGTTTTTAACCATATTGTTGACTTTAATAGATACTTTTATTAAAAAAAGATTAAGGTCGACCTGACGTATTTTAAAATGTCTTGATTTTATTTATAATATAGGTAAATCTTGCATTGTAAAATAATACCATTATATTTTCTTCACAGTCAATTTTGAAACATCGGTGAAAATTTCATGTTTCTATTGTTTCTTAAAATTTGCTAAATAATATCATACTGGTCAATTTATATCTGTTAAAATAAACGAAGTCTTAATTGGCGCCACCGTAGACAATGACTCTTTTATCTTTCTATTAGTAAACATTGTAAGACTCATTCATTATTTATATTGCCGCTGTACTTTAATTAATGTTTGACGCTGCGGTCTAATTATTATGGATAATTGTGTTTAATTTACTGACAGCACGTAATTCTTGACTGGTGAACACACTAGAACATTCCACTTATACAGGGTGTTTCTGATAGATCCTATCGTTTATTTTTCCTTTGTTCAAATTTAGTAATTTGGTAACTGTAATGTTGCAGAAAAAAACATAAACAGGTAAACTAGTGATTTTAGTGGCCCTTAATGTGATTTATTGTAAATGAAAATCCATAGAGGTTAAATCTGGCTATGCGGCTGGTCGTTCCATAGAACTTCGTCTTACAATCCATCGATTAGAAAAGATTCTGTATTTTTACCCAGTAAGATTATCTATTCACTACACGATCATTGCACAGCACACAACAAAAAATCTCAGATTTGGAGTTTAGACCATGTTTACTATAAATATATGATTTTGGGGTCGTTGATCCGGGGACCGTTTAACTCCATCACGTCAAGGTTTTGCCATAACCTAAAAAAAACAATAAATAATGTAGGCTTTTCAGCACTATTAAACTCATGTAACCGCATTACTCAATGCTTAAACTTATCTTACATCACGTTATTTGTCAGTGCTCTATAAACAAATCATATTCTACCTCATACATCTTATAAACCCATAAATCCCATAATCTCATAACAGCAAACAGATCTTAAAAATGTGTTTCGCACACCTACCACTACTACCATATCAGGTGTTTCTACATAATAATTACAAATACATCTATACATTGACGGTGAACGGTTCTTATAACTTTTCTCACCAGATAGAATAAAGTTTGAAATAGTTATAATAAATGTCGCCGTTGCTTGCTTGTTATATAAAATGACCGCCGTTGCTTGCGGAAACTGTTTACCGTATTTGTAGAAAAACTATTCATTTCTGCAACGAATATTATATTATAGTTTGTTGTTCCTTTTTCGAATACCCTGTATAATTTATAACACGAATATGTTTGTATGTAACATATTAATAGTTTTTCTCTATTTTGTGTTCAGATATACTCGCGTCAAGAATTTAGACCTCTTACGTCACGGCTGACGTTACACATTTGTTTTTATTGTCAATGTAATTTTCGATATTTGGTCGCGTTAAAAACAATCATTTTTTGCAATTTAGTGCAATATATAATGCAAACTTATAGTGTAGTATATAGTTTTATTACTATCAGTTGCAGTTTCTTAAATATTTTGATGAAAATACAATGAATTATTCATTTGTTCGTATGACGTAAGTCGTCTGAATTCTTTTCGCGAGTATATATAGTTTTTGTTGTGTGAAAAAGTAAAAGGAACATTAAATATATTTTTTATACTGAATAATAATACATTTCCAGTTGATTATAATTTAATTTGTTATATTAGAATACTTTATCGTTTTCTTATACAAATATATCCGATTTCTAACGCTCGTTAGAAATCGGATCGGAAATATCAAAGTTTGCCGACAAGTGTGATATGGAAAGAGATGAGCATTCTAATTTTTAGATTTCAATAGAAAATAAATGTTATAGCAATTAATTTGTTTCGCAAGTGATAATGCTCTGATGAAGTATACTCATCCAAATATACTGAATACAAAATTAATGAGAAATTGAGTGTTAAATCAGTAATTACATGTCTTGTCAGGTATTCAATTTATAGGTTGCTCGGCTTTACTTCAGGTAGGCGGAGTCTTAATTCGTCGGACTGAGTCCTGTGTTTCCAAAATGTAAAAATATTCCTTAGATGAATAATTGCTAAATTGAATAATTAAACTAATTTATTCAGATACTTACGTTTAAAATATTTAGTTATATTCTAAAAATATAGGAGTATGCTGAATTTGTATAAATTTATTTAAAGAATAATTATATTTTTCACTTCATTCTTGAAATTTATGTTTGACAGCTGTCCCGTTATTCCGTTGTCAGAAATATAAAAGAGTTTCTAATTTTTGCAATATAGAATGTATGTATGTATGCGGAAGAACTATACATCCTATTTGAACTATCAAACCTAGTAAATTTATTTTCACTGCAATACAGCCTGATATAGTTGTATTACTGTTTACTCTAAAAAATGTGATCACCTTAGTCATAGTGTAAAAATATGCCCTAAATATGGTAGAAATAAACTGCTTCCATGAAAATGTTCATGTAATTATGTAAGAGAATATTACACCCTGTATCTTAGAAGGATGATTTCATGTTTACACTAAGTTACATCAATCGGTCGCAGTTTTAATTAGATAGATTACACTTCACGTCACGTCCGAACCGTATTTGTTTATTTTTATTGTTATTTTTAACTTTATTTTACCGCTCGTGACATTAAATAAGTGCATTTGTCAATGCTAATCAGTGGGTGATAGTGGCAATTTGATTGTGTCGAAGATTAGATGGATTCTCACAACCCAACGGTTAAAAATGTGCAGAGAAGTTGTTTGGATAGAGTTAAAAAAATTATACTGCGCTTTGTAAGTCTTTAACGAAAAACGTATGCTTTGTATCGAGTTAATTTTTCGTATAGTATCGCAAAATAATTTTTGTTTTTATTTTTTCAACTATCTTGTACTTCAAACGTTGAATGATTTGTTAATGAATATTATTAAGCCACTTTACTTTCACATAATCGCTGATGATAATAATGTAGTTATATCTAATTTTTGCGTGCGAATTCAGTAGTATCACTAAAAATATTTAACTGTATTACATATATTAAAATATACTTACTAGCGTCTCTTTTTCCTGTAGATGAAAAGTCAATTGGCATTATTAAAATGTTTTCTGTAGTGGTCTCCTTCAAATGCGTACGTTTACTTACTTCTTTTAAATGGCAGAACTTTTTTGCGACTTAGTATATACAGGCTGTATCACATAAGAGGGCCACTCCCATGTATCTCGCTTAATATGCGAGACACGTCAAAAATCTTTAATTGTTTTTTGTTGCATTTTTGGAGGCCTTTATGCTCCTAAAAACAAATTTGAGATCCATAGCCAACTTTATGAGTAATAACAAAAAAACCTGTTAAGTGCCCAAACTTTAAGACTGTCTAACTTTTTTATTTTAAGAGATAGAGAAAACTTATTGGTAATAAATTTTTATTGCAAAATTGATACCTTCCACCTGATATACACAGATTTTTGAAATATCGTATGTGGTTCGCTGCGCCCTCTAGGCGGATAAAAAGATTTTTTATTGAAGCAGGCTATGGCCACAAAAAATTGTCTGTTTTTTCGTCTTTCATGCAATATACTACATGTTGCCCTTATCTTTCATATTTATTACATTTTTTTCAATTTTAGTTAAAAAAAAATTAACCTAAATATTTTCGTGTTACTCAAGATAATGTAGAACCTGTTTTAGAGACGCCAATTGCAAAAAATAATAAACAGAATGTACTTTTTTATGCAAAATACAGATTTTCTTATAATATTATTTTATTACATTGTCTGTCAAAATAATTTTAAAGACCCAATTGCTTCTAATGTGAAAAGCAATAAAATAATATTATAAGAAAATCTGTATTTTGCATATAAAAGTACATTCTGTTTAATATTTTTTTGCAGTTGACGTCTTTAAAACAGGTTCTATATTATCTTGAGCAACACGAAAATATTTAGGTACATTTTTTTAAACTAAAATTGAAAAAAATGTAATAAATACAAAAGATAAGGGCATCATGTAGTATATTGCATGAAAGACGAAAAAACAGGCAATGTTTTGTGGCGCAGCGAACCACATACGATATATCAAAAATCTGTTTATATTAGGTGGAAGGTATCAATTTTGCAATAAAAATTTATTACCAATAAGTTTTCTCTATCTCTTAAAAAAAAAAGTTAGACAGCCTTAAAGTTTGAGCACTTTATAGGTTTTTTTGTTATTACTCATAAAGTTGGCCGTGGATCTCAAATTTATTTTTACGAGCATAAAGGCCTCCAAAAATGCAACAAAAAACAATTAAAGATTTTTGACGTATCTCGCATATTAAGCGAGATACATGGGAGCGGCCCTCTTATGTGATACAGCCTGTATATCTGACTATTAAAACAACCGATTCTTCTACCATCATTATGTGAAAAAGGTCGTTAGGAGTATCCGCTTTCGAAATAATCCTATTTGAAATATTCAATGCAGGAAACGTTGTTTTGGTTTCAGGTAAAGCGCCTTTTCCGCTGAACATACAGCAAAATATTACTTAAAATGGTTAATTATGGTGACATGCTAAATTTTAAGAGTATATTTTGAAAATTATTCCTTCGGCTTTTGATACAAATATGTACAAAATGCAGAGATATTTTAAATGAACAATTACTTGAATACAATGCATTTTAAAAAAAGTTGCAAAGACTAATTATTTATTCAAAATAATCAGAACTTAAATTATCTTAAGTTTTTTTATAATTAAGACAGTGGTATACTATTTTGGTATACTATTTTTATTGTAAATAAAAAAGAGTGGTACAGGGTTTCTACGCCACTGGTGGTAATGGGAATGTTTAAACATACTAAATAATTAGACTTAAGGTATCCCATTACAACCTAGAATTATTGTTGTTTTATGACGAAGAGTTTCCAAGTAAATAAAAAATTTCAAAATTTTTGACTACCAGTAATACCTGAGACACCCTGTATATAGATCATTTGCAATATTGCCTGCATGTAGGTAAAACTGCAAAATATTACGTAGTATAGCATTGCGTTTTTACACATCTTTAAGTTATTTTATTTTGCAGCTTCATCAAGGACATTTATTAAATTTTGTAATGTTATTTTTGTTTTCAACTATTTGCAGAGACATATCTAAGATCTAATGATGCTGAAGTATCTTGAAATTGATGAATAGCATTTACCAAAATGTTGTAGTTATCTTGTATAATGCAAATTTTCATCTTCCTGGTTTCCAAATATCCTTCGGCATTCTCTGATACCATAGAATGTTTTAAAATACCACATATAATAAATTAGAATATATTTTTTTAAGGAACAAAATTTAATAAAAAATGTTATTACAAGCTGTTGTAGAAAGATAATATACATTATGCATATATTTCTTTAAACAGCAGTCGTACGAATGTTAACATACACTAGACATACAATCTATTGCAATAGTAATGGCGCTGTTTACAACGAATTTGATGAACACTTGTTTTAAGCTGGTGACGTATTTATAACGAATCTTACTTTCAATTTTTAACCAATAGAAATCTAACGAAATTTGAACTCTAGTTCAAAAACTGTTTTGAGGAAGTGTCATTATTATTGCAATAGTTTGCACCTACTTAAAATAATATACCAATAAATAAATTATTCCAAATTAATGGTATATTATAGCCATTACTAATAATTTGATATTTTTGGTATTTACTTTGTCTCATCTACTTTTATAGAAACTAGAGAAGGAAGAAAAAATTAGTCACATATAATTCTACATTTCTGTATTTATATGAGTCAAACAAATAATATCGAAAAATGTTTATTTTGTTATTAAATTAAATGGATTTAAAAAGGGAAAGAAATAGTTTTAAATTTTTGATCGTGAATTTAATATATTTTAAACATAAATAAAACTCCTGAAATGTTTATATTCTTCTAAAAGCAAATTAATTATGCGGAAACAAGAAATAATTGATTGTGATGCACTTTGTAAACATTTATATTGGTCAATGTAAACCTATGATTATTCCATCAGATAAAAGTTTACATGTCACTAATTTTATTTATTTTACTAGTTTCAGAATACAAAATATGACCATGACCTGAAAATGATGCGATACTCGGAGATACCAAGAGATATTTCTGGAGATAGTCTATCGATGCTTAAAATCTCAGAGGTAACATATTAACTAAAACAATAAAATAAAAGAAAGATGCGGAAATATATCCAGATATATATATTTTTTTATTTACAGCAGTAATTTTCCGTAAATGTTGCAGGGTCAAGATGATAAAAGTTACATAACATCACATAAAGATAACGAACCAACAGTAGTACCTCCAAATGACCGAATTTCTGGTATTAAAACTAGAAAGCACTCATCACCTAGCATATCAGGTGGACCTGGACCACCATATTCTTATCATAGTTATGGGTAGGTTACATATGACAAAAAAAAAATAAAATTAAAATCATTATAAAAATATATATTCCATATTTAATATCTATAGTAGCTGATTTTTCTTTTTGATTCATGAGAATGATCGTTTTCAAATATTTTTTTTTGTAGTTATTTTTTCTTCTAGCCTATATATTTTGTTTCAGGAATGCTCTTACTCCAGTACCTGTTCACGTCAAATCTCAGAGCTTGCCTAATCATGCCTCACACTGTAAAAAAGATTACAGTTGTGCTATTTTTGACATACTCAAAATATCGCCGGAAGACTTTGCCAGCCAGCTCACATTCCTGGACCTTCCGGTATTCCTCAGTATCCAGCCCGATGAACTCACAAGTTGTGCCTGGAATAAGAAAAACAAATTGACCGTAGCTCCTAACGTTGTGGCCTTTAGCAGAAGGTTTAACCACGTAAGTGTAAACATTTTTAATGTGATTTAAGCAAAAAATTGTTATTATAATAATTAACAAAAATAATATAGCAGGTGATTTTTTTAGGTCAGTTTTTGGGTTGTACAAGAAATCCTATCGGGATCAACGCCTAAACATAGATCTGAAACGCTTACTCATTTTATTAAGATTGCAAAAAAGTTATACGATTTAAACAATCTCCACTCATTGTTTGCAATAATTTCTGCCTTACAAAGTGCCTCGGTGTATAGGTGAGACAATGATGTAGCTTTACTTCCTACATTTTAAATTATTTCCCGCTTAGGTTATCGAAAACTTGGTATTGTTTGTCTAAAAAAGAGAAACAAACATTCGACAAGCTTGCGGAAGTTTTTTCCGATGCCAACAACTGGGAAAACCTCAGAAAACACATTGAAAGTTTAAAGTTACCATGTATACCTTATCTTGGTATGTTTTTTTTAATAATACTTATTCTTGTACCATATCCATTTACGAAAAATTTTTTTGGACTTACAGGGAAACAAAGTTTGTTTTTTTAATAATTTAAAAATCTTCATACGTTACATTCCTAATTAGGAACTTTTTCAAAATATTTTATTTGTTAAACTATTACATAATAAAACCCAAAAACCACACCAAACAGCTATCAACTATGATAATAGATCTAATTCATAAAATCATTATATACAGGGTGAGTCAATATTCACTCCTCAGCGGCCGGATATGTTCTAAAAAAAAAAACCAATGTAGGATACTAAAATCTCAGAAGCGGAGCTGTTTTCGGAAAATTTTATAAATAAAAATTCCAATTTATAATTTTTTGTTTAATATTAACACATTTAAATCCATACAAAATAAGAAATAGGAAACACGAAGATCCTTTAGGCTTTGACTAACCTTAAAAAACATCATTTTCATTAATACATTTCTGCAATCTGTGGTTGAAACTCCTGGCAACAGAACAGAAATTAGCTTCATTTATTTCCGCTACTGCTTCATGAATCCTGCCAATAACATCAACCTCGCCAACAGGCATAGTAAAATAAACCTTTTTTTTATGTATCCCCATAACCAAAAGTCTATCGGAGTCAAGTTAGGAGACCGGGGTGGCCATGGTGTTGGTCCACCCCGTCCAATCCATTTATTAGGAAAACGGCGGTTCAAAATATGTCGTACTTGTAGTGTGGTATGTGCGGGCACACCATCATTATGAAACCACATAGTTGAACGTTGTTGTTGAGGAATATCTTCTAACAAACCTGGCAAAATATTCTCGCAAAAATTACTGTAAATTTCACCATTCAATATTCCTAGCAAAAAATATGGACCTATGATCCTTTTCCCGTAAATGCCTATCCAAACATTTACAGACGAACGTCTTTGCTGATTCCACAGACGTTTTTCATGAGGATTCTCATAATGCCAATAATGTAGGTTGTGGTGATTGAAAACTCCTTGTTGGTTGAAATGAGCTTTATCGGTAAATAAAACATTATGGAAAAAATCTGGATTGCTCTGAAATTCTTGTAATGCCCATCTGCAAAAATTTACTCTTAATTGGTCGTCTCTGGGATGCAGCGTTTGAATTGGCTCTACATACCGGGATACAAGCTGTTTGAAGACATCTATGGACAGTGGATTGGACATGATGCCTGTTTCTTGATAATATGCATGTACTGGTGGATTATTCTCAATATCCTGCAGTAACCGTTCTTCCTGTTGCCATGTCAATTTTCGAGGCCGATTGGCATACAAAGAATGTTTTGAAGCTACGCATCCTGTTTCCACAGTACGTATTTCAATATTTTGAATTGTTTTGTGATCGGAATGATGGTGATTTGGAAATTGTTCCCTGTACGAACACTCGGCAGCACAAACTCCTAAAACTTTAATGATATCGATTATTCTCTGTTGGTATAAGCAAATCCTGCCATTTTGAACCCAACAACAAATACTAAAAGTCAAATAAATATTATACGTTACTGTCAAGTAAATCCGTGTCAAGAAAATTTTTGTAAGGCCAACTTGATTAGTCAGTCGAAAATTGGGCATTTATTGAACTAAAATTAATAATTTATTCGAAAACGGCTCCGCTTTTGAGAATTTAGTATTCTACATTTTTGTTTTATGTTTTTTATTAGAATATATATATCCGGCCGCTGGGGAGTGAATTTTGACTCACTCTGTATGTTTGAACACATAATTGTGTATGTATTTAATATATTTTTTTCTTCTTCATTATCGTAGAGTCTTAAGAAATATTGTTAATTAACAAAAAGTTCTTCTTTAGGAGTGATTTTTTACTTGTGAACCCAACGACGAACAAGAGTTTTATGCCTTACACCTTGTGTTCCAATAAGTCCAAAAAAAATTTTTTTTTTGTATATAATTTTGTTACGTTGAATTTTTTATTTCTGAATTTTTTAGGCTTATATTTAACTGATTTAGTGTATATTGATATGGCACATCCTCATTCGGGAGGTTTGGAATCTCATCAAAGGCAGTTGAAAATGAACAATATTCTCAGAATAATTTCAAATTATCAACAATCCGATTACTCTCATCTGCCCGTGATCCGCCACATACAGGATTATTTGAATTCCATTAGATATATTGAAGAGTTGCAAAAATTTGTGGAAGATGATCAGTATAAGTGAGTAGAAACCTTGTAGTACATTAGCTAGTTAATTTCTTTGGTGCTAATTTTTCCACTGAGTGAACATTGATAGAATTGTACAGTATAATGGTTTTATTGTGGGTGAAGTCAGAAAATACCTTTTAAAATACAAATGTATCTATATTAAAACCTAAAAAACAGTTAGTGATCTAGAGGCAAAGCAAATACATAGTTAATTATGAAGTGCAAATATTAAAAAAAAAATAAAAATTAACAGAATTGCGCTTCAAAAAAGTTTTAAACTTATAAAGAAAACATTTTTTTAACATTATTAAACCCTAATTTGTTGCCGACTATGGGCGCTCGTTCACCACGAGGTTTGGCATGTTTAATTTTTTGAGAGTATAGCAACCAGCAACACAACTGCGGCAGACGGAAGACGAAATGGTAAAATTTGTTGTTATCAGACAAGATTTTATAATTAAAGACTATCACAGGTGCATTCAAAGCTTTCTATTATCTATTAGTATTCCTTTCCTTCGATTTTCTTAGATAAATGGTCATATTATTTAACTATACACGGAGTGTATGTAGTTTTGACAGTTTGAAACGAAAACAAATGCAAAATACTGCAGCTAACCGGATTAACTCCCAAGTATACTCATGACAAGAATTCAAACGACTTACGTCATACGAACAAATGAATAATTCATTATATTTTCATCAAAATATTTAAGAAACTGCAACTGATAGTAATAAAACTATATATTACACTAAAACTTTGCATTATATATTGCACTAAATTGCAAAAAATTATTGTTTTTAACGCGACCAAAATAAATATCGAAAATTACATTGACAATAAAAACAAATGTGTAACGTCAGCCGTGATGTAAGACGTCTGAATTCTTGACGCTAGTATAGCACACTAGTCTCATAATTCAAAATTATAAGACCAGAAATTTAGAAGTAGCGGTTACATGACAGCAATTTCATCGTATTGTTCCATTTAAGACTTTTTTTGTTAACAGCCGCTATTTTGCTGTTTAAAATATCTATGAGAATATTATAATCCCAACAAGAAAAACGTTTTATAGAAATTTTTCGCTTCAGGTCATTTTGCTGTATAATGTCTACAGTAGCAATATGCACGACTGACTATAAAGCGTTATAAATCAATTTTGTTGTGGTCGCAAGAGAAATATTTGAGAAGATTCTTATACCAAAAATAAAAGTATTTTATAGAAGTTATTTAAATTACTTTAAGAAAGTTCTTATGCCATTTATGCCAGCACTTTAATTTCAGAAAGGATAACTACAGCATTTGTTTTATAAATGCTGTATTAAAATATTTTTGCTTGACAATAAAACAAAACTGCTTCTTAAAGGTAGTTAACATGAGCAAATAAATTTCTACAACATAATGCTCTTATGTTTCGCTTTTACATAACAATAAAAATTTTAAATGCTTCTGATGTGACCAAACGGTTTTATTATTTTAACGCAATGTTTATTCACTTAATTCCAATTGCTTTTCAACATGCATCTTGAAAAAAATTCAAAACAACTTTTTCATGAAAGTAACTTCCGTTGCTCATTAAAAATAAAAGTTTTTATTATATGGAATTTAGAATTCGAACTGGGGATATTTTTTAGCAGCAAATATATTTGAATTTTCAGTTTTTTTGTGATCGAAAATAGTATCTTTATTTTTTAGTATTATGCAGGCATGTTATGACTTTTTGACCTACTTTATTCGTTTATCACAGTAAAAGTTCATTCATACCTGAAATTCAACTTTGAATTAGGTATTTTTAAGTTTATAAGTATAACATCGTGTACCTAATATAAAGATACTTATAATAGACATATGTCGTAAAATTTAAAAAAGTCTAATATTAGCTTTATAGTTGTGATGGGCTTGTAAATAAAGCAGAATAATTGTATAACGTTTTGATAAGACATTGTCACGACATGCTTTATTGGAATCGTATAATTTGTTATATCAATGCTGTAAGCTCATTGCTAAAACATAATTTGTTTTTATATAGAACTCATAAAACACAATTATATAATTTTTATACAGCAACTATGTTTTATAAAAATGCCTATTTCACGCTATTAGCTACTATGTTGATGCCAATAAGATGTTTAGACGACTAAACCTTGTAACTTTAACTCCAAAAATTAGTTACAGGAACATTCTTAACCACTGCTATAAAATATATTGTGTTACTTGGGCTGTTACCTTATCAGCTATTATTATTAATAAAAATGTTCATTTAGAAATAAGCCATATTACTTGTTCTGCAATTTTTATGATCTACTTTAGTAAATCCAAAAGATTCATATCGGGAAAAATAATAATGCAATAGTGTTGAACCTATTGCATTTTCCAGCCACCAGAAAAGTTATTTAATGAGTATCACAGACGACTAATTCTAGTGACAATCATCAAATAGAAAAATTAGTACCATAAAAATTATTATTTATTTTGTATGTTAATGTGAAAATGTCATGTTATTATTTTAGGTTATCTCTTAAACTGGAACCCCTCTCACCTCCTCCAAGTTCCTCCAGTTGTAGTTCTAAAGAGTCCATTGTCGCAGATGCTGTCGCTATAGCTTCGCTTAATTTATCTCCCGCCAAAGCTTCGTCTGGTTCGTTGAGATTGCACGCCGTTACTGCTGGTAGCAAATTCATGCCTGGACATAATAGGTCACGCAGTTTGGGAACAAAGTATGTAAATATATATTTTTTAAAATATGTAATGTATATGGCGCATAAAACGGCACACTACACAAGATTTTATCATATAATATACACATTGTTATCAACTTGTTCCTGTTTGTTCTTTTGGCTCTTAACCAAACCGGACTCGGTTTGCTAATGTAAATATTAAAAATATTTACAGAATATTTGTCATGAAACAATAATATTCATACTAAGTACTGACACAAAACAAAAAAGAAGCTCCGCATTTATTTTATAATACTTCATAGAGTAACTTATAACATTCACTTTTACAGCTTTCAAAATATCTCTTACAATATGCAGGAGTTAAAGTGGATAAACATAACCAAAAAGAAATAAAACAGAATTTTTGTAATATAGTATTTTTGAGAATTTTCAACATATTTGTTGCTAGATTATGATTACCATTTTATTTAATTTAATTTTGATACCAACGCAATAGGCTACAAACAGGATTCTGAATCTTAGGCGTGAAATCACCAATTTTGAAGCAACTCCAATAATAATATCGATACATCGTAGAAGATAGGAGTTATCAGATAAGTCAAAGTAAGGCTTCACTTTTGACGTTTGTAGGCCATTCAAATCCAAATAACATTACGATTGACACCCTCAGATCTGACAAATTGGGCATTCATGGTTATTTATTATATTACTACATACCCTATTAAAACAATTTAAGTAACATATTGTTCTCATTTTCTGACAGGGCTAGATCTGGCAATATCGATTGCACTGTCCCACAGAATCTTACATTACCTGGCCTTCAAACGTGAAAAGCAATAGGTCTGTTCCTGCAGCAGTTGGAGACCGTAGAGAGCCAGTTAGTGAATTTATTGCAAAAGTAGTTGGACGAACATTTCTTATAGTTTCAAACTGTTTCCAACTGCTGCAGGAACAGATCATCAATTAAACGGAACCTCTTGTTCCTATACAAGCTGTTTTGCGGTGACGGCCCATTAGAATATTTCAAAGATTACTTCGATTTCAATTTTGAAAATTTAGGCGCTTTGGAGTTTTGATAAGTGCTCTCTTTAAATAAAATAATGCCATTCTGGCAGCACTTCTGATTATACCGGAAGTCGCCATCTACTTGCTTATTTTAAATGGAACATCCTGTATGTTTCTGCATATCTGAATTCTACTTTTATCAAGTTTCCTTATACAGGGTGATTCAGTATTTAATGAACAAACTTCAAGAGTACGTAGAACTTTGAAAAATAATGGCAGTTTATTATATAATAGTTATAATTTTCGGACTTTATCAAGAAGACACAGGGTGTTAAAGTTTGAAGAAAAAACTAGATTTTTTGGTATAATTACTAAAGTAATGGAGATATTTAAGACATACTTGGTACACAATGTAGTTAGTTAAGGTGTTATAAAATGTGAAAATACACTTTGAACAACCAGTGGCAGAGATATGGGCCGTTCGTATTTTTATTTTAGGAAAAAAGTTGTAACGCCCTGTATAATGTTAAAGGTTATGACATTTTTAAATCTGTATTTTAATTTCTATCAAAAACATACCACATACACATAGTAAACATAGTAAATTTGACCTGTTTCAGTAAATTCACTGTTCCTGTCGGTAATTAACTAAATCATGAGAAGATTCACCTGGTTTGATATAAATCTTTGAACTCGTAAATTATTTAAATTGAGGAAAATTTCAAAATCGATAGTACATTCTCTTAAAACCCTTAGTACGGGGTTGAATTTTAATTTTTTTAAATTTTTCTTTAGCCAACTTTTTTGGTTAATTTGTTGAAAAGACCACAAAGCGATGCAAAAACTTGCTGATCATCAATCACATGGCAGTAAATTTGTGGGTTTGAAGTGATTTCAAAAACCTATTCATAACTCGAATGATGATCACTTGAATTCTCAGCAGCTGTACATATTATTATTTTTGTAGTTTATATATAATTGTTTTATTTTAAATACATAAATATATACTTTTTGTGTAGGTATATATATATTTTTTTTAAATAAAACAATACAAATCTTAGAAATATAACAATATATGTTGCATTAGCATTACACAATGCAGTACACAATGCAAAATTCGTAAATTGATGTTTTTACATTTTTCCAAAATTATTTTACAACTGTCCTGCATTTCGTCAACACAGAATTTTATTTTGATCTATGGCTATGCCAAGTGTGTTACACGAATTATGAATATGAATGATTTTTTGTTGTTTGTTATTTATAGTCGTAGTTATACGTGTGTATTATATAAAAATCTTCCAATACAAGTTGTAAGTGAGCAGTGAAAAAAAAATCAAATAAATAATTTGTTACTCATATAAATGGTAACCGAGTGATGCCAACACTAAAAGGAAGCACTCTACTGTTTTGGAACTGAGGTATAGGGTAATGTCAATTCATATAGAATAACCAAATAAATTACATACGTTTTCTTAGTTAAAAAGTCAATTCTTTTATTTTAGAAATTTTTTAAAATACAATATTAAAATTCTAGACTTTAAAGGAACTAAATACAGTAGGTCATAAAAAATTAACAGATGCACTTGTTACATCCATTCTTTTGAGACAATACACAACACTATTTACAATACTCTCTCATTTTCATTATTGTGAGTGTGTTAAATTTATTTTCATCATAATTGTCATCTCATCGTTGGTGTTCTGTTTAGATTTCGTAGCACAAGTCTTCCTCGTAATTTCCACAAAACAGGGTGCCCCTCTGTGGTATTACCCTGGGGGTAAGTTCTTCTAAATGTGTATAAGGCCTTGCTTAAAAAAGACGTCGTAGAAATCTCCTAGAATGTTTGTGTGTAGATAGAGAGTATGTTATAAATTAAATGGTCATTGCTGGAGCTCACTAATGTAATCGTATAATGTAGAATAATAGATAAATTGTTTAAGTGCATGATTAGAATAATTTAAGTCGCAGAGTATAAACGTGCTGTACATAGCTTAAAATTTACATGATTGGTCCACAGTATCAAATTTGATTCACAAACGAGATTGATGTTTTTTTATCAGAAATTGATTTATATATACTCTCTCTAGTAGTTGTGTGCAAAATACTGAAATGGCGAGTAGAAAACGGCACATTATTTTTATTTTTTAGAACGAACGATGCAAGGTTATATAAATTAATCGTTTATTTTTGAAATGATTGTGGAAATTCATCTTCATTTATATAAAAATTATTCATACATTTGAGTTGCTTACGGGACAAAACGTTACTGTTTTTTTTTTCTAATTCTCAGTCTCCAAATTATCCAATTTTTTGTTCTCATTCCCAACGAACATCTATTTCTTTATTTAAAAACAGTGACTTTGTCCCAATATCAGATGTGAAAATAATGTTATATTATTTGTAAATTTGTTGCAGTATTTTTAGCAAATCTCATCAAGTTAGTAGCTTTGACCCGAAGGATTTACCGAAAACCCTTCACCTTTTAGATGACTCAGAATTAGAAGACACCACGAGGGTCTTGCCCATGATCCATAGTAATTTACCATCACCAACATCCGACCTGCCCCTACAAGCATCACAAAGTAGCGCAGATAACTGTACGTTGCTCACAAGGTAAATTTTCTCTATTTTTCATTTTTTTTATTATTTTTTTTATAGTTGCAAATAAATCCCATAATGAATTGTACAATACACTACATACAAATATCTCGAAAACAATAATTTCTAAGGAGGTATTCCATTTTGTTGTAGTAATGAAAAAAAAGGTGTTGCTATCAGAAAATAAGATACGATGTGTAGCAAAAAATTTGTGAACTATAAAGGTTCAGAGAGGTGTAAGTGGCGCTATCTATGATGTATGTCAAAAGTATGAGGGGATTTGAATTTCTAATGTCAAAAAATCGCAAGATACCAAATTTCAATTAATCAATCAATCAATCATTTAAATAAATTTTAAATAAAATTTTGATTTTGACTGTAACTCGGTTACTATCAACTTTTTAGAATAGAATAGGATTTATTGATAAATTTGTTTAATAAGAATGTCTTATATTAAAATGTATTTTTTACTTATTGATTATATTTCAAAGATTTCAATATCCAAATTTATGTTCTTATAAGTAAAAACTTTGATTTGGCTTGCCTATTAAATTGATTTTTCCAAATAATGTGTTCGGGAGCATTTGTTGGATTGCGTCTTAAGGTTTAAATATGCTAGCCAGAATAATGTTCCATCATTTTCCCACTGGTATGAAATGACACAAAAACAAATATCTTTTTTTTCTTTTATATATACTATTATAAAACTCATTGTACATATACAGTAGATATAAAAATGCGTGAGATGTGAGACATATACTGCAATTTTGAGGTTATGGCGAATTAAGGTAAAGTGGTGAAACAACGTTATTGTAGCGTTGCTTCCACCTTTAAGTGGCTGGAAAGTTGGTAAGTTAGTTTCATTAGCCACTTGTTTGGTGAATGTAACTAAAGAGATAGATAATTTTAGTTTCTGCAGCTTTAAGTATACATTTTAGGTGTATATCAGATCACTTCTATTTTCAAAAGTAGGTATTGTTAACAGATGTATGTAAGATCGCGATTTTATAATGGAAATTTAAAAATATTATTCATCAGTATCATGAAATTTTGTAGGTCTATACATAATTATTGATTTCAGGTAAAAAAAATTGATAAAAAATTTGTTGAGGCATATATACATAATTTTTTGGTTTGCAAAATTTGCAGAATTATTTAAACTATGTTATAATATTGAATTTTTCAACTGCACTGTTTATATTTCGTGCTGTATATCCATATTTGACAGTAAACTTTCAATCGTTCTAATTTTATACGTTGGAATTATTTTAATTCTATATTACGTGTTTATAGGTTGCACAATTATAATAACTATTATTTTCCTAAATATAACAGGAGAAGCAGATATAAAGGCGAAATAATATGTAGGAAATATCTACATATGAATATTTAGCCAACAAAGACAAGTATATCACCCCATTTTTGCCTATAATGACAATGTGGCTTAAATGTATTTATATAAGACCCAAAAACGTTGTTGGAACGAACGAACGCGTAATAGAACCGTTTCTATTATGTCATAGTGATTTTGGCAATACACTTTAAAATTTTCAGTGTCATTCACTAAAAAAGCTACTTGGGTGATTAATTTAGATAAAATAATCTAGATAATGCACAACACTTATATGGACATCCTGTATAATGAGCATATATAATGTGATTATAGTAATTTTGGCAATAAACTTTAAAGTTTTCAGTGTCATAGTTGTTATGTTCCATTCATTAAAAATGCTTCTTGGTTTATTCGGTTGTCATTTCAGTTTATCTGATCATGGCAATCAGCCGCTTGTTTTGTTATTTTACTACTCAAAAACTGTTGAAGAATTCAGTGAAGGTAGTCGAACACTGTTTGGTTCCTCTGTTGAAGAAATTGAGTATAACTGTTTTGAGAATGCTTAAAATAATTCTAGGCAAAACTGTTAAGTTTGTCTATGTTTAGAAAAAATGAAACGAAAAAAAAACATCAGCATGAAAGCAATTTGTTGATAATGGCTATTATTATTGAGGTTAAGGTCAAGCACTATTGAAATGGTGGGAAAAATTGGTTAATGTCTTTAGTAACTGGAAGTTTTTGCAATGTATTGTAAACATGGTCATCCATACATTTATAAACTAAGTCCAGTTCTATTGTGGGCTGTATGCGTCCCCGAACTCTAATCATGAATACAATGAATGGCTTAATATGAAATAATTTGACCTATGATAGTTTGAACCTTCAAGGTAGGACAGTTATTACTTACAATAATGGAGTAATTTTAATAAATTATACACTACTGTGATATGTGAAAATATGATTAATGTGAAGTGAAAAGGTTTAATATCTTCATTTTAATATAAAAAGAGTGATTTTCTGAAAGGAAATAAAACAATTCCAAACTGGTTTATGTAAATGTTTTGTTTAGGTATTGTTTACTAATAAACACTGATTAACGTCAACAACACTTACTTCAAAAAATAAAATTTGAAGTAGTGGTTAATGCATACCTAATTTAGTACTTTTCACTTAATCGAATTGTTATTTAAAGATTTCTATATATATATTTTTTTTTTACAGATTATCTGAAGACTCAATAAGTTCAGAAGAAAACGTTTGCACAATGCAAGGTTGCGTTAGAAGAAAAACTATGTTAAAAGAAGGAAAGAAACCAGCAGTCTCATCATGGCAACGATATTGGCTGCAGATTTGGTCATCGTCACTGGTTTATTTTGCTCCAAAAGGATTTAAAGGGTAGGAAAATATGTAAATTACTATATATTAAAAGGTGCATGTGACTCTCGCTCCTACAATTGGGCACGAAAGGTGACAACTCTGATACTCTAAGACGAAACTCGCGAGATGCGTAGCGGCTAGGTTGCTTTGTGTTGTCGCACCATCGTGTTTCAGTGATGCCTTTTTCACGTTTTCCTACAAAAATTTCTTTTCTTGAGACTTGGCGATTATTGACAATTTTTCTATGAGGAACAAAGAAAAAGAGAAACGTCAAAAATAATTTTGTATTCAGCGATGCTTTCTGGGCCATTTAAACTATGAGAGGTTCTTTGGGGGGAGGGGTGATATTGTAGCTTTAAATCTTTAAATGAACATTTCAAAAATTTAGTTTACATTTCCGGTTGATAGTAAGAATTAACAAGAGAAATAAAAATTCTGAATTGCAGGAAATTTTTTATTTTTCGCTTTGGAAGCATTCCGTATACAAATTGTTGAAAAATTTTTGATAAAAGTTTCTAACAAAGGTCTATTAAAACACTAATTAGGGAAAAAAATACAGGATATTTAAAACTAAACCAAAAACTAACCAAATTAAAAAAAAATTAAGAAACAACATCAAATAAAGAAGACCTGAACCAACTATTAAAATACATGGTGCTGAAAAAAATTTAACCAAACTCGAAAAAGGCTTCCATGACGGAATTTGACTTTTTTTTAAATGAAACGCCAGCCACTCTTGAAAATTATAAGGTGTCGGACCTTGCCTACCTTAAAATGGTCATCCAAGGTCCCGCAGTGAGCTTACTGTGCCTTTCTAACTGTCTATACCAGCGGTTCCCAAACTTTTTTTTTCACGCACTATTCTAGTACTATCATTACTCAGTCCCGTACCTACCTCTAACACTCACTAAAGATTAAAGTTTAGCTTTTAATAATAATACTCTAGCGGCTTTATTATTAAACATTTTATGGCCATGTGTCAGAATAGTACAATAGTAAAAAATTATAATTGTTTTTAACAGCATCTTTCATTTATTTATAAAAAAAGCAATGTTACAAAATTCTTAACTAAGATAAATCTAAAAACTCAATGAGAGGGAAGATGCTGAACATGTTAGTTTGTCTTATCTCATGTGTACTGGTATTCGTATTTTCCACACATACCACCTTAAGAAGCGCTGCATATCACTAGTGGTGCATGTACAGTTTGAGAACCACTGACCGCTGATCTATACGAATTAATCATAAATTAATTACAGGCATCATAGGGCCGATTTCAAGAGGGAACCATGTAAACTGGTGTCACTTGCGAGTTGTCAAGTAGTGAGAGAAGAAAACACGCTGCAGCAAGACACGTTCCAAATTATTGATCATCAAAGAGGTGAGCGATACGATGATGTGTATTGCGGAAAAAGTAATTGAAGTGGTGTTGTTTCAGGAAATATTTATAAATTTCGAACAGGCAGCAGGAGTATGGCGGAACGGTGGTGCTGCTGCATAAGGCAAGCTACGAATGGCGACCAGGTGCCCCTACCAAGTAATCTTATGTCTTTTGAATGACTGAAACTGTTGATATTTAGTTTCTATTTATTAAGTTATTTTTTATATTTGCATTTATTGTAATACAAGCCTTTTTTATTGTTTATACGCATTGTTTTATTTATCAATAAACTCCTTTTGCAATGACATATATTAAGTTAAACTTTATCTTACCTCTAAGAAGTTACAACACATACAGGGTGTCTGAATCTGTAGGTGAGCAGGATATTAATACAGTAAGTAACAATTGAAAGTGAAAATTTCTCAAAGTTGCAAATCTTGGTTATGATTTTTATAAATATCTAATAATTTTTACTATTTTATTCAAGATTCTATAATGCAATATTTTTGTAGATCTTAGAGCTGGACATACGTGATTTATTTTTGTAGTTGTAAAAAATTACATTAATATGCAGAAGAAGTTTAAATTATGTTCAACTGTGTAAACTTGTTAGAGAAGATAAAAAAAAATAGTTAACGGAATCTTTTAAAATAAATTTAAAAAGAAACAGGTCTACACTATATTAAACCCCTATTTACTGACTTCCATGAGTTCCATGGCTGCTCGCCAGACACGAATTCAAATTTCGCATTCGGTAAAGATAGCGCGTTGACCTCTAAAATGTACGATGTGGAATGCTCTTAGTTATGAAACTCAGCAAAGAAATACTTCATTGGTTATGTATCATCTGCACGTACGATATGAATTTTGTTCTTAATTTCCAATTATTTTATTTGCAAACACGTCATTGGCGTACAGTGTGGTTAACCAGTACATTCTTTTATCTTGCATCTCGTTAGTGTTATTCTTTGTGTATTTTTGTGGGTATTATTGTTGGAACGTTATGTTTTATAAGGGACTAAAATTAACCAGCATCTAGCACCAAATTCTTCATATCCAGAATTCAATTTCATTTCAATTCACAATCAGCTAAATCTTTATTGTACCGCTATTGCTAGGAGGCATAAAACAAATATGACGCTGATCATGAGTAATCCCATTCGCTTTTATTTACAAATTGTAGGTGATCATTAAATTGATATGAAATATGTAGAAAATGGTTTATAAGACACACAAAAAATATCCACCCATGTACCAATGCATGCTGTTAATCAATTGTGTAATCAGAAATTCATACCACTCAATTCTGGTGTTAGACAATCATTATCCTACACCTTAGCTGTGCAACCATTGACACAACAATTTTATTTCTTGTCAACTGTAAGTAGTAATGAACAATTTTTTTGTTTTTTGTGCTGTCAAAATTGTCAAACCATCCATAGAAATGTATTTTATTTGTTACTCATTTGTAAACATATTAATCAAGAATGTTTATTTTTACAAGCCACTATAACCATCCTTGACTAAATCGCAGCAACCGTCCTTTTTTAATCTGTCCCATTGTCAGCTGCATACTACAGCACAAATGATATATACGGACATAGTCGTCAATTGTTTTCATCAGTAATTTGACATTTCATAGAAATTACAACAAATGTCAAATATCTGCAAAGGTGTACGTTTCTCTTTACATATATTTAAATTTATAAGTTGATAGAACCTAAAATAATAAGTATTGTGTTTTCATGGTGATAGTGCAGGAATAGCATTCCATTATTAATACATATGTACCCAGTTTTATGAAAAATATAAAATATTTAGACACAAAAGCTTTATGTGAAGTATTGGAATGGTGTCAATGTTTTAAAATAGTAGATAAATAATACATACATTTTTGCAAACCAAATTAAATAAGTACGTTCTATTAAAAGTTATTACAATGTCAATATCAAATGTCAAATTGTGACATTTATGGCCTGATATATACGTTTCCAAATACTATCACTAGTGTCGCCACACTACAGAATTCTAGTTTGAAGTTCATATGAATCGACAGACAAGTATAGCAAAGGCGACGCGATTAGCAGATGCTAACTAAATTGTTCAGAATTTTTTTGGAATCGAAATTTGAATATCCATTTAATGTATTTACAAATAAATAAAATATATAACCATACAGGTAAGGTAATGGTTTTTACTTACCCCAGAAGGCCACAGGCTCATCTACAACTCGTCAGTCATATCCTTATTATACAAGATGTTGCAGTATTTGTTCCAAACAGATACTTTCTGTGATATTTACTCATATTTATTTTGAATACAATTTTCATCAATAAAATCAATTATTGTAGCTGCTTGAATTGAGACTGCGCAAAGGTCTTCAGCTATCAGTGATCTAGCAATCCTGACAAAACTGAAATGAGGAAAATTCAGATTCTCTGATATATATCAGATATTATTATTAAGAAAAATAAAATTTTTATAATTGGCAAAACCGTAAAAAGGAGGTTTTGCCACATTTTATAAAATTCCTAAATAATTTTTGTATTGTCTTTTAGGTCTCCCTAAACACATGGTTAATATTTTTGCATTTGGTGATAGGTGCTACGAAATTCGTGGATATAAAGTGTGTTATGTAAATTAGAATGTAACAAAAAGTTAAATTATATGGGATGTCCCAGTTTTATTAAATAAGACTTTGATATTAAAAAGAAAAACCTTATTTTACTGCAAAAAGTTCATATACCTAAACAGTTGTAAAGTTTTATTTTTGGAACTATGAATATGTCACTAAATGTATTAATGTGTTGGTAATATGATGAGAGATTCTACCCAAAAATGGTAGTTGATTGTTTTTTTTACTATATAGTTTTATTATTGTTTTCACTTCTTGCATGAAATTTTTAAAAATTCATCTACAGAAATTGTCAGACCAAATCTAAAAATGCCTTTTCAATGTACAATATAGATTGTTCAGGAGTTCTTAAATCGTTTTAATATTTCTGTAAGGTTAGTTGCCTATAATTGCCAAAAAATAGAAGGTACAGAATAGACCTAAACGAAATGAATCACCTACCAGTTTGAAAAGTAATCTCGAAACGAGCGATCAAATATCGTAATATTTTATTTCATATGATTTTTTTTTATGCCACTATCTTGAAATCCGGAACTTATATCCTAATTTTCCATTTTTTCTAACCCAAAGTTACAGCCAATTTTTTCATTTAGAGGCGAGTTCTTTTATCAATTTTGTATAAATATGGGTTAACTGCCTAAACAATGATTTATTATCAAGTTAGAAAGACGTAAGATTGAGATAAAATAATTGCTCTTACTTTAATCTTAAATCACTCTATCTGAAAAATGAGGAACGGTAGGACTCATCTGGGAGAAAACCGTCACAACTCAATTTACTTTTCAGGGGAAGCAATTGAAGGATGGTATTTTAGTTTAGTAAGTAGTTAGTAGTTTAGTCAAGTAAATGCCAGGACATAAAAAGCACATATAGTTGCGGCAAGAATTCAGACGACTTACGTCATACGAACAAATGAATAATTCTTTATATTTTCATTAAAATATTTATGAAACTGCAACTGTAAATAATAAAACTATATAATACACTAAATGTTTGCACTAAATTGGAAAAAATTATTGTTTTTAACACGGCCAAATATCTAAAATTTTGTTCACAATAAAAACAATTTCGTAACGTCAGCCATGACGCAAGTTGTCTGAATTCTTGCCACGACTGTAGCTAAGCACCAAAATATAAAAATAGTAAACATTATTCATTTAAAAACGAGTTAAGAAATGCCTAGATCTAATAAAATCTCATATGAAATGGTTTTCCATTATTTAGAATAAGCTGTCTGGAATCAAAACTCAATTTTGAGTTATCCCTCTTCTTGATGAACAATGAATTTTTGGGTTAAAATAAGATCCTTTATATATGCTGAAGACATGATCAATATAACTAAAACACCCTGTACACTGAACAATTTTAAATTTCTATATAAAATTCATAATTTAGTAATTAGTTGGAACACTGGAGAACTTCTCTTATTCCTACATCAGCTCTTTCCTAACTAATTACTCACTGAGAAATTTAGAATTTTTGAGGGTTGCCTCTACAACTATTTATAAAAACAATAATTTTTATGAAATTGGCACAAAAAAGGATCCTGCTTAGTGTTTGCAATGTGTAGGGACGTAAAATTTCCAATATTAAAAAACTGGAACGACCTCTGTTATCTTTGAAAATAAAGTAAAATTGACCAAGATCATAATTGCAAATTCCTATTTAAGTTTAAATAAAATATAATGCATATACTTCATCATATATTTAAAATTATTGGCAAATTATTCAACTTTATAAAGTTTATCATCTCTCATTTTTGATAGAATACGTTTAATGATACATTTAATTAATTTATACTCGATGAACAAAATTACCACCATCACAAGAAAGAAACCTGCTATAACATCGAGGAGGTAATATTGGTAGTATGGAATGTACGGTACATCGCTCTTCAGTATCTTTGCACCTCTATGTCTGATTACATATTCAGTCCACCACACAACGTTCTCGAGGCTAGAAATGGGCGCTTCTTTTAACAAAATGCACAATTCCTGAACTGCTTTCAAGTAACTGTAAGAAAATAATGTTGCATTGGTTCAGTGTTCTAACTAATCTATACAAGATGTTTCGAATATAGTTGAAAAAAATTAAACATTTTTTCTTCAGCCGATTTTACAGGGGATATTTTATATAAAAAAAAAAATATCTTCTAGACTCTCTTAAAAAGTTACAGCCTTTTAAAAATGGATGTTGAAATCAAATTTCCATGGCTATTTCGATTTTACAGGGGATATTAAAAACTCAGTTGACAAATAATAGTATATTATTTAACGAGCGGTAATTCATTAAGTGAGTTATGACCATTACCACAAGTTGAATACTACACTTTATCTATGACTGTAACAATAAATACTAAGATACAAGTATCGAGAAAGAAAATTGATTTGAAAACGTCAAAATTATTTTGTTAAAATATCAAATGACATTAGTCCCCTCAATGATAATAATTGACAGTTCCGCCTACTGAGAGGCGTTGGCAATTTAATAATTTTAAAATCTTTTAATTATTCATTCCTTTCCACTTGTTAAAATTTCTTTCCATTTTACACCAATGGAACGTACTTATTGGCTTAAAAATTTCCAAGAATTTACTGCGTACACTATTTACATACCGAATTATCATTGTGAGTTATAATAACTCACTATAAAAACTCACGTTATTTGTTTATTGATACTATTAATTACTCAAAAGCAGTTGAATAATTAATATATAATAAATTAATAGGAGTAGATAAAATTACATTAACATACTATGACAATTTTGCTTGTATTGTTCAGAGAAAAAAACAGGGAACAGGGCTATCCAAAACATATTTTTTTCAAAATTTTTAAGCACAAAAATATCTGATTATATATATACAAGAGGTGTATTATTTTATCCCCTTATTGTGGGATGGCAACGAGTGAAATAGATTAGCAAAGTGACATTTTAACACAACTGCATCTATGCAACAATTGGAGTTTTTAATTTGGGCCAGTTTTGAACTAGCCATGGAAACACCCGCCACTTTTAAAGGGCTGCATCTTCTTACGAGAACCCAGAATAATATTTTATTTTATATAAAACACTCCATCTAAAATTGGTTGCAGAAACCACTGTTTATTTTCGAAACACTCTGCATATTTAAAAAGTGGTAAAGTGAAAATATATACTCTGTGTAAATACCTTTGATTTGTAGTAACTGCATAAACGGCTTTCTCAAACTCTTCTTTTTTCATATTTTGAATATCTAAACCTACACAAGCCCCTTTTCTCGATAATCTCCTAATATTTGCTACTTGATCGACATAAACTGGTAAACCAATTATTGGGACTGCATAGTAAATTGCTTCTTCAAGTGACTGTTGCCCTCCTTGTGTTATAAAGACTTTAACACTTTTATGAGCTAAAAATGAAAGTAGAATCTAAATATTACAAAAACATAGTGTGTATTTATTCCTGTGTAACAATAAATTAAATTCATAATTGCTATGATATTAATTCTTATCTGATAGATTCCAAACTTACCTAGTATTTCTTGCTGTGGTAACCAACGGCCAGCATAAATGTTGCTTACATTATTGACCAAATCAGTATTTTCAATCTTCCATACAACTCTGAATGGTAACTGGGCAAATACCTCCAATAATGTATTAAATGTTTCTACAGGTAAATCTTCTACTTTAACATTGGACCCTAAACTGAAATAAATCACTCCCTTTTCTGAATTATTGAGAAATAATTCTAAATCCTAAAAAATCTGTTCTGATGTTATCATTATTAGATATTTTTATTATACCTACCTCTGGTAGAGCTGTAGGATTATGTATATGAAGCACACCACCTATTTGAATTACGTTGGGCATTAGAGGTCTTATATCATGTAGAATAGGATGGGTATTCAAAAAGATTAAACTTGCCTTCTTTTGAACTTCCTTCAATTTTGGGATATTTTCACCAAAATACCTCTTTACAGAAGCATCTTCTATAGGGTACATATAACAATGAAAATACAGCAATGTGCCTATGTAATTAATTGTATTTAATACTCGTTCGAAATAATTCATGTTAGAATCATACGGAACAAGAAAATCTGTATAGATAGCTGGATTCGTTGGATTACCAATAGCTTCATGTCCAAAAGCGGTTATATCCATAGGAGAAATGCCAATATACGGACAATTAAACCTTTCACTAAAAGCTAACATTGTCGGATATAGAAATTCTATTATAGCTAAATCAAAATGTTCATTTTTGTCATGAATTATTTTTTGTACATCTTCATGCTCCAGTTCTTGACTTGATATATCATGCATCATATTGACAAACAGATTAAAGGACTTGAACTTATTTTGTCTAAATTCTTTTATGATCCCACTAAAATTGTGTGTTTCCTGCCACAAATTATAGGCAAAACTCCAATCGATTTGGTTCAAGCCAGAAAAGTTTGAGTTTTTTATAGGATCAGTGGTTAAAAGTGTTATTTCGTGACCCCTCAATAATAAATTTTTCCAAAGCGACTGAAATACTACTTGGTGGCTAAAAGATGGAGTAGGCATCACTGCCAGTATTCTAGCACATTCACAAAAACGAGAAAGTAATAATATATTTAGTAAAATTAATTTTTTTAAGTACATACTGATTTAAATAGTACACGCTTGAAAACTATGCAGAATATTTTACTAACTTACATGCTTAAATGCATGATTTAAAAAAGGATTTAAATTATCTAAGTAAATAAAAATATCTATTGTTCTTAGGCATATCTTAGGAAACTATACATATAAACATTTTGTAATCAGTTTTACGAGAAACATGTTAATGTTTTGTGTTTAAATAATTAAACCTGGATATTAAATCCAATTATGTATTAATAGATATATCATGTTGATATTACAGCAATAAACAAAGAATACTTAGTCATAAAAACTGAAGAATAATAAATAACTGGAATGAAAGAAAGTCGGGTATTGTGGTGTGGTATATACAAATAATTGAATATTAAATCCAATGAATAATAAATAACTGGAATGGAAAGAAAGTCGTTTATTGTGGTGTAATTGATATAGAACAATTCGAATTTTTTATACAAAATTCTAATTTGTCTGGAGACAATAAAAAGGCATCTCTTTATAAAAGTAAGTCTTTGGCGTAAAAAAACATACTTAAAATTACACAATCACATATTCATATAAAGAAAATATATCTAATATAAAAATATTTACAATTTAATAAATAACTACTGTCAACAACAAATTCCGATTTAACAACTGCCGAAATACAATAAGTTCTTTAGCTAGAAATTAAAGTCACCTCTTCCATGTAAAGCTATCAAATTCTTCTGATGATAACTTTGTGTCGTTTCCACAACAAGCACAAATGTTACCCATTCTCGTTTTCACAATATGAAGCCCAAATTAAGCAATTACCTAGGCCACTGTAACAAATGAGAAATACTGTTGCTAGAAACACTAGACTGCATATCGTACATGGTTTTTTCTCCAAGAAAAATCCTATTAGATATAATACCATAAACATTACATGGGTTTGAACCAGAGCTGGGTTTGATGGTTTTGGCATTAACAAAACCGGAATAAGCCACTGCAGACAGTACATAATTTGTTCAAGATACGCTTCTTTCACATTTTTATTTGTTATATTTTTGTATCAAATTGACTACAAAAATAGAGCAATTTCTTTAAATAAATTTTGATCACTCCTGTCAGTTAAGAAACGTCAAATGATGTCAGTTGTCAGCTGGTAGTTGTCATTGACGTCACTGATCACTGTTGTTATCTCTGACCACTGATCACCAAATTTTGGCAATTCTTTGTGATCAGTGTATTCCATAGACCTTATGTGTATTCACATCATAGACCTTATTTCACATACACGTGATTCACATCAAAATTTACTTAGTCCTTTTTCTATTTCTTATGTACTATATGGAAATATTTAATAAAACCATAGATTTATTAAGAAAACAATGCGAGGCCATGTTTTGCTGTTGTGATTACCATGTAGAAATTTAATTTTACCGCCAAAACACAAGCGGAAATAAATATTTAACTTGTTCTGCAAAGCATGCGCACCAGAAACTTCCTTCTTTTCGTTAAAAATAGAAACGGCTAACGTGTTTGTTTTTCACGTTTAATAAATTCTAGAAGAAAATGGATAAGCCAGTAGTGCTCGCGCGTGTTGTTAAAGTTTTGGGACGTACAGGTTCCCAGGGACAGTGTACCCAAGTAAAAGTAGAATTCATTGCCGAACAAAATCGTCAAATTATTCGCAATGTAAAGGGGCCCGTTAGAGAAGGTGATATCCTTACCCTGCTGGAATCTGAACGTGAAGCAAGAAGACTAAGATAGGACGTTAATTTAGGTAAATATATTATTTCCTTGCTATATATGTAACAAAAATTCATTCACTAAATACTCCAATTGACCTTACTAAAACACATGGTTTGAATTTAGCTAATACTAGGGAACTATCAAATAATTGTGGTTATAAAGATGTGTTTCTCAAATTTGTGTGTTTTCAAATGATTATAGCAAAAAGCTGTTTATTTCATGTGGTATTAAACTGTATGATGAATCTAACCTCATTTTTTTCTTACAGGAATTTTTCAAGAAAAAAAACTGTTGGAATGGATTATAACCACACGAATCACATTTGTACATTTATTTAAAAATATGTAATAAATTTATTCCAATTGTACTCATTTGTATTATTGAAAACAACTAAAATACTAGATGTTTTTCTACTGATATACAGTATGTCATGTGGTTAGCACATACCCACTTTGATTATTTGCAAAATACATCCAGACCAGGAAGTGAGTAGTGTAAAAAAAATGAAAGGACTTAATATGTTTCTATTTTATAATTTGTGGGCAAAATTGGTACACTTTGTTTATTAAAAGATGTCTCAATACATGCACAGGGTGTTTTGAGGAGGACATGTACATACTTCAGTATGTTATTCTACGTTCAATTTTAAGCAAAAAATTTCCTATGAACTTAGGTCTGCAAACGCTTCGTTTAGGATATACAGAATGTCAAATTTAAAAAATTAATTGCAGTTTCATTAATAACTCGACTACTTTGAGTTAAATTCATGAAATTTTGTATGGGGAGGTTTCTTGGGATAGGAAATTCAAATTTTATGCACAATTGATTGTATCTCCAAGAAAGCGCCACAAGCGACCAATAGGACCCTTTTAAATCGCTTCAACTTTATTGTGCCACGGTGTATGTCATTTTGGAATAGAAAAACATTTTTCCCTACCTTTTCTACTTAAAAAATGTATACCTTATTGGTCTGTAGGAGCAGCCGTTTCCATTAGAAACTCATCTAATAATGATGCATGCAAATTATGTATAGTGCTACCTTACTTTTATCTAAAAAACAAGGCATAACACTTTAAAGACTAAGAACTATTAGTTTTTAATCAAAACAGCCTAAACTTTTTGTGAGAATTGCAAAAATAAAATCTCTAAACAAATTGTACAAAACCTGACAAAACTTTCTATTCTCTAACGAATATATGAGTGAAAAATTTCAATAAAGCACCGTTTCTATATGAGATATGACAAAATGTTATTAAGAAAAGCTTCTCAGAATGAAGAATTGATGATATGCAAATGTACTTGTATCCACTTTGAGAAAAATCTGAAATCAAAGTAGGCCAAGGAAATTGAATTTTTTCGCATATACTCGATTTTTCATTTTGAAAAACTTTTCTTAATAACATTTTGTCGTATTTTTTTCAGAAACAAGACCTTACTGGGGAAAAAATCTGAAAATCAAAGTAGGCTTAGGACATTGAAATTCTCCACACATATACGTAGGTACTAAGTTTTTGATTCTGAGAAACTTTTTTTAATAATATTTTGTTTCTCATACCGAAACGACACTATATTGGTGAAAGTTAGTTTTTTTCTAAGTTTCCAAGGCTAATTAGATTTTAAATCATAGTAAATTTTGTTTCCTGAACCTACAGAGCCATTTTTCAAAACCAAAATGTTTTGTTTCACCTATCCGGAGACACACGATCAAGTAGTTCAAGCATTTTTAAAAACAGAATCACATGAAAACATCTGAGTCAAGTGGCACACCATTATCGACTATTACTGTACTAGTTCTAGAGTCTGTGAATCTCAGAATACCAAAGATTTGCAAAATAATTCCGTATTCTAAAAATATCTACCCAAATTCTTTGTATTTCCAGCAAGATGGTTGACCGATACATTATGTTAAGATGTGGTTACAGGACAGAGGAAACATTTTCCAACCGCTGGATTGGCTGTTATGGTCATGGTCCATATCCGTATCCCCCAAAATATCCATATTTAACAAACGTATCCTTTTAATTTAGGGGCTGGCTCAAACAGAGAGCAGACCTTAAATTGGTCCAATTTTGGAACATGCAAATTATTTTTAATTTTTAATACATTTTTCATAGGAACTTTTCAAGTAAAAATAAAGATAGTTTACTCTTATGACATTTTCATCTTATTTGCTTTTCTGGAAATATTAAATTTTAAAACAATGAAAACTTTTAAGTGTGCTTTTTTTTTCTGAAACAAAGTTTCTCCTTTTCTTCACTCCAACTGTGGATCTAATATTATGTAAGTAAACAAAGTAATTTACTCTTACATTTCTATATTTTTTACTTTTCTGTCTGCAATATTAACAATCTTCGTGGCAACCTAAGATAGTTTATTCTTATGACATTGTCATATTATTTACTTTTCTGTAGACCCCGTACAAAAAATTTTTACATTCTCCATGGCAAACTTATTTAAATGCAGGCAAAACTTCAAGTGTGCTCTTTCCCATAAAATGTAAAATAAAAAAGTTTATCCTTTTACTCCCTCTGTGTACATACTGTACAAAAGCTAAACAAATTTTCAAGAAGAAATTTTTTAATGAAACCAACAATTTATTAAAATTATTTTATAACTTAACATTATTTACTTTTAAAATAATCAATAATATACTGTTCAGCTTTTTTGCGATTTGCCATTTTTGTAACTTTGGCTTGAAATTTGGATCCTTTCACAGCTCCTTTTCCATCTAACATTTCACATATTCTGAAACAATTTAAATTTGAAATTTTCTACATTTTAACAATATGAAATAATGACTTACGGATTTCCCAAGTCGGAAACATATGTTTCTTCTCCGTAGAGCACTATATTTCCAACTGTTTTTTCGTCCCCTGTAGAAAGAAATAAAAATATATCCGTCCTTCCCAGTTCCTTAATAAACACATTCATAAAATCCGGTTCAGCTTCCTTTCTGTGGAGGAAGAAATATTTTGGAGGAGGATCCAAACTTTTTAAATTTCTAGCTTCTGTTATCGCAACGTCTTTAAGAACAGTCTGCAGATTTTTTGTTAATGTTTTAACATTCTTGAGGAGCTTGTCCACCAGATCGGGGTGTTCGGAAGGATTATTCCTAAAAAATCATTTTAATAATATTCTATAAATTGAATAATGAAGCCACTTCACTCCTTCAATCATATTTACAGAATCATACGCGAGTTGTAAGGTTGTAGAACAAATTATCTAAAGGCTAGATCAATTTCTTTGGGGATCCTGCAAGGTTCCGGTTTAGGACCTATCTTATTTAGTATTTATATCAACCTTTTCGTTAAATTTATTAAATACTAGCGAACCCGGCGAACTTCCTTCTGCGTAATAGTCAATGAATGAGCATATTTAGAATTTTAAAATTAATAGAAAATTATTATTTCAATTTTTTATTATATTAGTATAATAAAATATATGGGAATTGGTGGATTGCACTCTTCAGTGAAGCACCCTGTGATATGCGACATTTTCGTTTTGTTATCAGGAGCAACAAATAAAGAAGATGGTTTTCCGACTCGTGAACATGCCACGTACAATTGACCATGAGAATAACATGCATTTTCTAAATTTAGACCACAATCATTCAAGGATTGGCCTTGTGATTTGTTAATCGTCATGGCGAATGCAAGACGAATCGGAAAATGAAGTCGTTTAAACTCAAACGGCATATCGGTTGGGATCATCGGAATCTTCGGAATGAGAACTTCCTCACCTTTGAATTTTCCTTTGAGTATCGTCACGTAAATCACATTGATCATCAGTTTAGTTATCACCAAACGCATTCCGTTGCATAGTTTTGGGTGGTTTAGGTTTCGAAGCATGATTACTACCGAGCCATCCTTTAGTTAATATGCGGTGGTAAGCCAGGCACATCCAAGGAGTTTAAAAATTCATTAGAATAGTTGGTGGCTTCATTTTCATTTGTTACACAGTCAATAGATTTGAATTAATGAAGTGTAGGTACCATTGATTCCATTCTGAATTACGAAGTTTAAGTCATCCACATCTTTATTCTTAGCTGCCAAAATTGCTCGTTCAACCATTCGTTATTTTTGTGGTTAGCAATGATGTTTGGGAATACTTTATTTATGAGTTCGTCTTTCGATGAAAAACGTGAGCTGTCAGAATGAATGAGCTGTCAGTTACTTTGCTGTCAGAATTAATGAGAGTTGTCAGTTGTGTATAACATATCGCTATCATCACTGATGTTTTCCCTCATTTATTCTTATATTTTATTACTTATTATCCTATTCCCAATGAAGAAAAATCCAAAAACAAAAAAATCATAAAAATTGGTCCAGCCGTTCTTTAGTTATAAACGGTGTAACTAACACGACTTTATTTTAAAAACATATCTATTTCGTGTCACGTTGTCACTATGATCTTGAAAGCAGAATCAAATTGAGTTAGTACATTGATTTTCCCATATAATGTATATCGCATTTAATTATGAATATGAATCAGAATCAAATCCATTACTCACGATCAGTAGGTACCGAAGAGCACAGATGCACGTCTATTAAAATGTATTTAATACATTTTTCCACGGCTCTGTTCAGCAGAGGACAACCGCAGTCTTTCACTACTTCACTTTACACAACTTGAATTTCATTTTTATTTAGGCAAATAGATAATTTTATTCCTTTCCTTGTAACCTCTACCATGCGAAAATAATGACTGATGGATGAAGACGGTAGAGATATTCCATATTCCTCAGGTGAACCCGCCGGTTCACCTCAGGAAAATGGACTCGAACGATGTTCGACTTATTCCACCGGTAACATATTAAACAGGAATGCAAATTGCCAACTTTTTAGCTGTGCAGTGTGCTAATTACAGCCTATCTAATGTCAGCGCTGATTACTGTGATTGACATTTATTATAAAATTCTCATAATTTCCTGTTGATTACATCAAGTGTTTATAAAAATGCAAATTTAATTATTGTTTCTGTTATTATTTAGCAGTTCTGCAACTCTGCAACGCTTGCCATTCAATAGACATTAAAAACAAGGTTATTGACGGTAGGTCAAGACTCGGATTGTGAGATTGTTGATCACTGAGTAGGTATGTGTCGAAATGTATTTTGTTGACAACACGAGGGTTTTTTATTACTGTCTGTATTTAAATACGAATAAGGTTTCAGCCTCACTTAATAATTTAACCTAGTGAGTACTTATTGGATTTTATTTCACTATTTATGTAATGAAATGTGAATGGTTTATATTGATCCGTTTGGGTTTTGTAATTGTAATGTTAAATATTTTCTATGTTGAAACTTAATATAATTGCATACTTTTAAAAAATAATTTATAGCATTAATTACAATAAGTAGGTACTATATGAAAATATTTAAATTGGCAACATCCCATCAGGTCGACACCGAGTTGAATTGCCACCAGCAGTCAGTCACAGTCTGAAAAGGGTGTTTAAATAATGATTTGCAAATATTTTTGCTGGCGTAAATATGCATTTAAAATTTTTTTAAATTGTGTAATTCGTATTATATACCAATTTTCCCTATTTTTTCTTAAAATTAATGACATTATGACTGAATCACCTTATATAAAACTTATAACAAACTTTTATTAGAAACTTATTGTTTTATGAGCAGAATTCAATATAAAAATATGTTTGTTTAATCTTCAGCCCGTGATGCATTCCTTAGTCTAAAATAATGATTGAAACTACTTTTTAATTTGTTGTTTTTCTCTCTCAAATAGTTTTTTGCAATATCTATCTCCTTTTTCATATTGTCATAATTTTTACTCCTCTTATTTCTGTTTTATAATATTTTACTTTGTATATTTTCTCTGTCTGACCGAGCTCAGTGGAACTTCCCCTTGAGATTTCCAAAATGAATATTTATTTAATGAAATATTGTTATTCTATTTTTCTCTTCTCATTGCAATTAAAAATATTTTATTATTTTTATTACTTACTTCAGTAAGACGGTCATTTTCTGCTCACGTTCAATGCACGTCTCCAATCTGTTGAGAACCCTATTTCCTACTAAGAAGTACAATAAAGTTTTGTCTTTCCTCTTACTCTTTTCGGCATGAAGAAGTTTAATTACTTGTAACTGACTCAGGTTTTTGACATGAGTACCACAACACATATTACTCTCTACGTCTTCAATATTAACGACTCTAATGTCCCCTTTGTGATCAGCCGGCAATCCTCTAGCACTTCTTGCCTAAAAACACAAGCTGCAGTTTAATTTTTTCCATTGTAATTTATTTTGTATAACCTCTTTCAACTGTTCTTCAGGAGTATCTTTTGTGTAAACCTTCACTGTCACATTTTTTCCATCTCGTATCAACTCATTCACAATTCTTTCAGCTTTATTTATCTGCTCTGGTGTTATCGAATTTGTGTCTGTAAACAAAACACATATAATATAATATAAAATACTTTTCTTTTCTTACCTAGTTCTACATGTGAAATTTCATCTCCCAACCACCAGGAAACTGTTGGGAACCCAAATTCTCTATCAATAATGGCAGTTATCAGATGCTGACCAGAATGCTGCTGCATATGATCAAACCTTCTTTCCCAGTCTACATTTTGTTTTACATTTTCGCCAATGTTAAATGGTTTGTTGACATAGTGGATAGCTTTATCTTCCTTTCTGACGACATATTTAACTGGAACTTCATTTAAATAACCATGGTCACACGGCTAAAATCAAATGAGATATTTGATTTTTGCCATGTGTTGAATGTGAATATTTGAGACAAAAATGAATAACATACCTGACCACCACCCTCAGGAAATAGAATTGTATCCTCTAAAATTAGTTCAAAACCTTTTATTTGTTCTTTTTTTCCATTTATTACGGTATTTAGATCAACTTCCTGACATGAGACTACTTTAGAAGTAAACTAAAATTAATTTAAAATTACTATATTTTCTTTTAAAAGATTTAATTTAGTACGATTTTTTTTAAACGCATTTTTTTACACTGAGCATAAAAAAACAATACCTCTTTTAAAAATGAATTTTCTTGACACTTAAATACCATATTTTTATAAATAAATACACAAAAATAGTCATATATATTTTTAAGAATTTTTAAACATTCTTTACGATTTTTTTTGGTTATGATCATTGAACCAAAATAAATATATAATTGAACATGCATTGACATTGAACACAGATTACAGGAAGAATACCATAGAATAACACAGAAGACACCCTCAAAAGAATAAGCCCGGCTCACCCTGTCCATCGGTACTGTTTTCCGAATTTGAAGATATTTTACCAAACGACCGCCGAATTGCAGCATTTACTTTCCGCTCGATTTGTTCTTCGAGCAGACGTTGGTACAGCTGCTTAGAAGTTTCGACCGCCTGTTCTTCTTCATTAGGAGACGAAGTCATTTTCTCACAAACTAGTTCATTGTACACTTTTTCACTTATTTGATAATCTCACGGTTACCAATCCCACTTCTGATTCAGAGAACGACGTAGTGTTCCCCCCAAGTAGGAGTGATGTTGTCTTTATTTCAAGGTCAAAGAATTCGACTGGAGTATTTCATTCATTAATACGTTAGCTGTCCATACTGATTTGTAGTCTATTCTATGATCTGAACTGAATAATTGAAAAAAATTAATATGTAATGTAGCGTAACTGAAAATTGAGAAAGCTGAAAGCGACATTTGGACATTCACTCAAATCAAAGACAACATATTTTGAAAATGTGTAATTTTCAAAATTTCCACATTTCTCTCAAAATATTGAGATTTTAATATAATTTTTACTTGTGGTACTAATACGCCGTCGTAGCTAACAGCACTAACAGATCAAAGAAATGAGAGTGTCGTCACGTATAAAAAATGATAAAATTCGTTCAAACTCATCAATTATTTATTGATGGAATAAAACTTCTCCTTTTTATTTTTAATGATTCCGTTAATGACTCATCTTTCTTTAGATTATAGGAAGTGAGGGCAGATTGTTGATAATTGAAATAAGAAATGAATTTACATATTTTTTCTCTCCCTTTCTCTTAAACCATAAAGGATCGAGAATCTCTGAATCTGAAACATAAAACCAAATAAACAAGACACCTCCCTGTCCCAGAACACGGTCTATTCTATTAACTATACGGTTGATTGCATATTCTGTGGTCGGAGCCATCGGGGACAGGTGACGTCACAAAATGCCCATAAATAAAGACAATTTATAGTATTTATCGAAAGATGGACTGAGATAGACTGTGCCATACGTCACAAAAGTTCTTCTTTCATTGGCTGTCTGCTGATGATCACGACCGTGTATAGTATACTGTGGTGTAGTTAGACTTCTTGAGTCGGAGTGATTTGAAAATTTAGTTAAAATTTTTATTGCTGTATGGAGTTCATCTTTTTTTAGAAAAAATAATGAAATTGTTTATTGTTTGAAACTCAGCAAGATTCAGACAACTACAAATATTAACAGGAACTGTTTATTATTTGTATAGAACATAAGTAACGGCGGTATACCTGTTCAATCTTTAATTAAATTATGCTTATACTATATTAGACATTCATAGACAGAAATCGAATGCTATACAATATTGTACAGTTTCAAGGTATATTGGATTCGTTTAATATCAAATTGTATGTCAATGCAATACAAGTTTTATACTTTATAAGTTGTAATTGAGGTTGCGCCAGGTTATATGTATAGCTTGTAGCATACATAACAAATTAAAGGTTTCCAAAAATTAGCTCAATCTCACTGTTCAGATTAATATCTCTGTAACAACTTATTTTTCTCCGATCTCTGTCTGTCATTGTCATGCTTTTGTTGCAATTTTAGCATAGACCTTATAAATCATGGTTTATAAGGTCTATGAATTTTAGAGATTAGAGAATGGGAATAACTTATCGACTCAACATTAGTTTTTACTTTTTAGTTGTTTCACTCGCTGACAGATGAGATCTAATGGAATTTCTACTCAGAAGTAAGTATCTGTAGTAGTTCAAAAATTGTTTTGAGGAAGTGCCACTATTATTAAAATAGATTGTACACATTTCACACGCAACATGCATCGACAAAACAACATATTCAACATTTACAATTTATACAGTTCGTCGAGTTCCAGAGGTTCCAGAGGATGTGGCTAAATCGCGGCTAAATGCGCAATGAGCACCAATGAAATTCATTTGTACACGACGAAGTGAGAGAAAATCTATTTCTTGACAAATCACCGTGCCCCTTGAGCGCGCGAATGTGCGCGGCTAAATGCGGAGTCGTCTTTTGGTCGCCTAAAAAAACTAAATCTGGGACCTCGACATCAAAGAAGCCGACGTGAACGACGGACTGTATAATAGAAATAAACTGTGATATCACACTATCAACATCAACACGGTTTCCACCTATTCTGTGGTTTCCACAGTGCAACTTGCAACATGCAAGATTTGTTATGCTATATTTTCAATTTATGAATCACGGAATTTCCTGCGGTTATTATCGGAATCAAAAATAAATATGAGTCAACTCTTAAATATATTGTTTATATACAAATACATTTAAAGTAATCAGTTCTATAACATCGTTAGTTCTGCGTTTTATGGACAATTTAAAGGTATTGTATATTGATATTTTATTTCCATATTAAATGTGTATAATTGTCCATAAGTATTTTTAAGTATGATTTTATGTTTTTCTATAGATTTACGTAATTTTACTGAATCCGATTAACTTTCACTTGTGATCAAGGTGAAGAGTGAAGATTATAAACATAATCAACCAGTTTATCATTGTCAAGTGTTTGCTTCACACTTAAATTTGTATCAAACATTTTTTTTAACAAATATGTTTTTAAAAACTCTACTAATTTCCAGCTTCCTTGCAATTAGTATTACCATGGCGGCTCAATTAACATTAGAAGAAAAATGGACAAATTTTAAGGTATACATGTATTGAATAAATTTTGTAACCATTAATAATTGCAATTTTTTATATTTCAGACGGAGCATGGAAAATCTTATGAAGCTGAGGAAGAGGCAAAGAGATTTGAAATTTTCCAAGAAAATGTGAAAAAAATCGAGGAACACAATAAAAAATTTGAAGCTGGAGAAGTGACCTACAAACAGGGCATTAACAAATTTACGGATTTAACTCCGGAGGAATTTAAGAAATTTGCTGGAGGTGTTAGGAGACCAAACCATTAACGTATTTTTAATTACTTCAGATTTGTCATGTTTTACTAATATATGTATGTATAACCAAAGTATATCATAGTATGTACCTATACCTGATTTGAAATTTTATAGACGATAATAAAATCGAGGCATTAAATATGTAATAAATTAGTAAGAACTTTTAATACCAGAGTATTGATCATAGAAAAAAGATAGGAATAAATTTTAAAGGTCTTTAGAGCTTTCAGTTTACAACTGTACGACATCTGTATTTACATGTAAAACAAAGCATTTTCAACCTTATCTGCATTCTATAAATAGAATATATGATAGTGTTATGTGTGACTAATTATTTCCAAGCATACTACAAATGGGCTATTACTATAATTATATACAGGGTGTATTAAACACAACCCGACCAAATTTTAATGACAGATTCTATGTTATACAAGTTAGGAAAGGTTTATTTATTTATTTTAAGATACAGTGGTAAATTTTAACAAGCTTGATCTTGTGCAAAGTGCATCTGCCAGTTTTTTTACATATAGGGGTAAAGTTGTTTGGCTCTTTTTTCTTGGAGTATATTTCAAGTTGGATCCATTATGTATGAAATAAATAGCATATCACACCCTATATTAGGTAATTATTACTAAAAATAAGAATAATTCAAGTCACATTTTCGTAACTGTTTTTTTTTTATGTATCTTGTTTATATTCTATTTTTTAATTTGTGTTGTAAACTGAAAACGTTGCATTAAAATACCAAGGTTTTCAGTGACATCCTATATAAACTTTATTAGAGGCCTCTTACAGATACACTTCGATGAATTTTGCAAAAATATATTTGTTTAAATTTTCACTGGATATAAAAGTATATACAATAGGTATTATTGGATATACTACAAAGTGTAAAATGTAATTAGTAATACTTGTTATTAAAGACATTTCTGTTGGTAAGAAATTTAAAAATAATTTAATTGTTAAATAATTATGATTATGAAAATAATTATATCAATTATTTAATTTAACTGGAGTCTGGAATATGAATGCCTTTATTTTACTGTATGACAAATTGCACCAGACAAAATATAATTTCAACAATTTTTTGCTCTGAGCAACGGTATAGGTGTTAGAGTTATGACGACAAACAGAAAACCTACCATGTCGGGTTTTTATACATAATAATTAGAAGTCCTTCTCCTTGAACCATTAACTGCTAACATTGAGCCTGTGTGATTCTGCTTAATATATTGCCTTTTGTTTCTCATGTCAAACTGAATAGGGACTCGGAGCACTCAATACCATCAGGTTTTCAAGGATTACTGCAAATCTGTCATAGATAGAGCAAATTTTATGAGACTAGAGCTATTTTTTAAGAAAATAATGGCGGGAACCACTTATCTCTATCTGTTACTGTTTTCAAGCTACAGGACGTTTCTTGATTTTTGGCTAAACCGCGTCTACCCTTTTCTCTTTCCTTCTCAAGTTATCTTAAACTGGTTTGAACATTCTACAGGCACTTTTTTGAGATACATTTAATTTCATAAAAGTATATGTAATCATATTTTTAGTTATTGTGATATGACCACAACTTGGGTTTTTCAAAAACCGAAAGAGGATTAAAAATACATTCCAATATATACTTGACTTATTATTTGTCATGTAGATTTGCGGAAAATATAAAATTTTCAAAATACCAATATTTAAGTTTTCTGGCAGAAAGCTTTGAAAACAAACAAGTTTGACATTGAACATTATTAGAAGCGTGTTATAATAATTATAACACAATTACTGTCATAAATTTTTATGTTTTTCCTAGTCTAATGCACTTTTTATTGATTATAACTAAATAAATCTACTGCAAATATACCAATATTTATAATTTCAACATATTTGAAAAATTTACAGGAAATGTTTAATATTTCTAAATTGAGGTCTGAGAGACTCAAAGTTAGTCTAAGTAGTCGGCAAAGGAGTGTCAAAGGAGTTAATAATTAACATACTTACCACGAATAGTTTTCTTAGAGCTTTTCTCATGTCGCAGAATAACGTTGGAAATAGTTATAATAAGTTTTAAATGACTGTTGATGTTGTTTGACGACAAACATTCATTTTACAAAATTACATGCAAATTCATGGTTACTAAAAAGTTCCATTTTTGTTTATATACGTTCACAAGCAAACACCGAAGCAAAACTAGATACAAAAAAATGAAACACAATACAAAGTAACCATACATGACAAGTTTAAATAGATATAGGACAGGTAATAGATTGCAATGTTGTTTGAAGGATTTATAGAAAATCTTCTATTGTTAACTTCATTAATAAAAAAAAAAATAAATACGTTAAAACGGTTATTGCTTAGATTAATAGTACCTTACTCTTTTCGGTGATTTTAGAAGAAAATTTTTGGGTAACATAGACTTTAGAACCTCAAAACTCAGTATTTGACTTGTATGGTCAGATATTGTATGGTAATATTATCTAAACAGGTTTTTGCTGCATTAGTAATTCAATGCAAGTTCAAAGGCTCCGCAAAATTTTATACAGTGAATAATTTTGGATAAAACATTAAAAACATACCTATTTCGTGTCACTTTTTCGTTATCCTCTTGAAAGCAGAATCAAGTTGAGCGATTACTCATGATCAGTAGGTACCGAATTACACAGACGCACACGGAAAGCACAGATGTACGTCTATTATAAATTTTTCCACGGCTCTGTTCTGTAGAGGACAACCGCGCTGTTTCACTACTTCACTTTAGCCAACTTGAATTGCATTTTTATTTAGGCAAATAGCATATTTTATTAATTATAAACTACATCGGATGTTTATAAAAATGTAAATTTAATTATTGTTTTTTTCTGTTATTATTTAGTGGTTTTGCAGCTCTGCAGTGCTCGTCGTTGAGTAGACATTAAAAACAAAGTTGATCACTGAATAGCTATGTCTCGGACTGTTTTTTGTTGATAGCACGAGGTTTTTTTTATTACTGTCTGTATTTAAGAGGTCTCTTTAGGTGTCTTAAACTAATTTCAAAATAACTCCAGTCAATGGGCATCTTAGAAGCGGCAAATTATTTTACTAATTTATACACTTTGTTTCTGAAAATAATTGATAACTTTGTAAATTTGGAACTAAGAAAGTGCATTTTAAGTTAAAGCCTGCTAAAGGATTGCTGATGATCAAATAGTATCAGGCGATGAAATAACAGGTAAAGACAGAAGATGTAAGGGAAGTCGGACAGTTGCAATGCTCTTAGCGGAACAGTTGAGTTGACTTGCATCTAGCGTTGTCCCTTAAATACAAAAAATATTTCAGCCTCTCTTAATAATTTAACCTAGTCAGTATTGGATTTTATTTCATTATTTATGTAATGAAATGTAAATGGTTTGATTTAATCCGTTGGAGTTTTGTAATTTCATTATTAAATATTTTTTATGAGGAAACTTGGTATGTTAATTGCATTCCTTTAAAATAGTTATTTATGCAACAAGTACAAAAAGTAAATGTTTATTGCATGAGACGTGAAATTGTCAACGAGACCGTCAGGCCGAGTAGGACAACACATTCAGTGCAATAAACACTTTTTGTATGAGTTGCATACAATATTTTTTCTACGTTTATGCAAAAACCAATTATTTAAATGACACTAAGTCTAGGAAAATATGACGTCGAATTTGAACATTTATGTTTGTCATGATGATAAAACGCTGTAGTAGAATGACAGATGAATGCAATAAACATTTTATTGCACTAGTGCAATAAAGAACCACTTTACCACTAAATATAGTTCAATAAAGTTTTGCATGAACGTAGAAAAAATAATTTATAGTATTAATTACACTATAGCAAAATATTTAAATTTGGCAACATCACGTCAGGCCGACATTGAATTGAAGTGCAGCGAGCAGTCAGTGACAGTCTGAGAAGGGGGTTTAAATGATGATTTGAAAATATTTCTTTTCGGCGTAAATTTGCATTTAAAATTTTTTTGAGTCACGTATTTTGTATTATACTCATTTATCCGCATCTTCTCTTAAAATTAATGACATTACGACTGAATCACCCTGTAGACAATTTTTTTTTTTTGAAAATATGGCATCTGGAAAATATTTCAGAAACATCCTGAAGTTTTGAAAGCCTGCAAATAGAAAATTCATCATATTTGTTCTCTTGTATAAAGAATTTTACAAATATCTATCAGGATAAAGCATATATTTTATACTTGTACAGATCACAGAAAATATATCACAATATATTCCATAGTTCCACAGTTTGTAGACCCAAAAACTCACTATAGCTGCATGCTAGTTTTCAAAACTCCTATCATTGCATACTCAACTTCTAAGAAGTTTACTGGAGAGGCCCTCAATTCGTCCAATTTTTTTGGAATTGAAAAATTAGGTTGCACTGAAAAGATAACGGTATTTTTAAAATCAACTCGTTTCGCTTATAGTAACCTCGACTTCTAAAATTTGGAAGGGAAGTATATAAAACAATTTTGCGGTTATCTAAAATGTCTTTATATATTTTTCACGATATTCACAGATCGGTAACATTTTTAAAAAGATAATTACAATATAATTAATACAGTAAGATGTGATATAGTTTGATCATAATAAATAGTTATGTAAACTCGTTGATACATAAAATAAAACCAAATAAATAAAAATAAACGAAAAAAAATTGCAAAGCTTAAATACCTACTACATCAAGCTCAAAAGACGAGCCGCAGTTGCTATTACTTTATATATAATTATACTAGTTCAGATTTTACGAATTCAGAACAAATTTCTAAAATATGATGACAATTTTGCTAAAAGCTTTGTTCTGCTTCACAAAAAAATAATTCTATAATACTTTTCTCTAAGCGCTTAGCCGTATAACGGATCGACAAGGACACGGTCCTCGATACTCATATACATGCCTTCCTCCTCGTACGTCGAGTCATGTTTGGCTAGAATACGCAACAATGGACGTAACTTCAACCACCACTGCTCTTTCGGAATACGTTGGCTAAAACAGGCAGCAAATAATTTGAACTATTCAGACAACATTATAACTACTTACTCGAAATTGGTTTCTTCCTTCAACGCATGTATGGACGTGCACTTGTACTGCCTCTTGACGATACCTAAAAGGCAAACGGTGTTCTGGTCAGTGCAGCAAACCTTACCCTCTTCATCCGTATTATTCTTCAACTGGCACACCAGCCAGTCCACTGCTTTGGCGGCCATCTTGGTGCCGAGATTCCTGTCGAAGGGAGTTGGGGAACCCCCCTGCTGCATATGTCCTGAAAGAGAAAATAAATTGTGGGTGCAGTTTACCTCGCTGTAATAAAATTTGCCATGCTTCGTGTCTGCTGCCATAAGATACACAAAACGAAATTGCCATGTTTATTTGACTATACCTTCTACACACAGTGTTTCATTGATAATTGGAATTTTTAACCCCAAATTTGATGTGCCATGTGTGAACACTTAAGACAAAATGAGCCTATTTACTGAAACACACTATTTTTTAATATTTGTTTCATATTTGGCAGAAGCCTTAGAGAACATTAAACAATAGCAAAAGATGTTTGTCTTCATTACCAGACCATCCATTAATCATCTGGTAAGGCCAGATGATTAATGGACCCGTATAATCTCAAAAAAATATTAAATTATCTTCTTTCTAAAATTGGTTGCAATACATTTCTTTCTTAATAATTGCAGGATTTTTAAATAGCAAGCATACATTTTCTAAAACAGTTTTAAAATTTTGTACAACTGATTTTTGTAATCGAGTATGTAGTTATTTAATAACTGGCTCCAAAGTTTTAGTGTCAATAACTGCAAAATTGTGAATAATTAATAAGTGTATAAACCTATTCTTTCTTCTTAACGTATTATGTTCTCAAACAAATAATTTTTAATAAAAAAGTGAACTGCTCTAGGAGGAGCTCTAAAGATGTCGGATGTAATGGTAATCAACAATTTGTTTACAATTGTCACTAATATTGTAAAGTGTTGTGCAGCTCACTTTAATTATTTTGTAAAATAGTCATGTTATCATTATGAAGAAGAATACAATTATTTTTGTAAAACATGATTAAAAATTTCAATAATTTCACCACTTCCTTAAAAAAGAAAGTACTATTTCTTGCTCTACGCCTCCGGTAATAGCGAGAAACAAACTTTTACCATAATTTAATCTTTCCTAAAGTAACTCTCTCTGCTAAATATGATATCAAAATATTAAAACAGTTAACAAACAATTTTAACAATTTGAAAAGAAATTTTATTTATATTTTAATTTTCTAGTAGCAACCAGAAAATCTTGACACCATTATTTTGATATTTGGCTATCTATGTAAATGTCTTATCACATTCGTCATAAAAAGAAATGCCGATCAGATTCACAAAACTAAGGGTAAGATGAAAAATGAATAATGAAAGCAATAGTAAGGGCAAAACTACATCTTTCTGGAAAAAAAAATCAGAAATGAGATCAATAACAAGATGTTTAGAGTAATGTTCTCAGCTAGTATCGAATACATTAATATTGATGTTACAAGAAACAACTACCTTGCAGGTTAAAGCTTCGACCAGTATTGAATTACTCTAGTAAAATCTAGGTAATAGTTAACAATCAATTTCAATAGTAAAACTCCAATGCAGGTTATGAATGCCGAATTGCAATCATAGTACACTGCTAAACAGGTCGCTCTATGCCGAATCGGGTACTACTCATAACCCTAGGCTTAGAGTTGCAGAACGGCTTTATATATCATTTATATGAAATAGATACATTAGTTCTGTTTAAATACTGAAAGGGAATAAAAAAAGTTATTGTCTGAAGCTATTTGCTTGTGGCATAATTTTAGTTTTTTTTTATTTAGTTTTATTGGGTTTTTGCCACAATTCTGAAGAAATAAGGATTAATTAAATAAGCCCTTGCATATTAAACGTATGTCAAGTTTGACAGTTTAAAATTTGTTTATCTGCTTCCATAGAGATGTTAAATGATTTTTATTTTATTGTTACTTACTTCTTCTTGATACAGCTGTAGCCAACAATGATCAATGTTTACTGAACAGTTTGACACACACTTATCTCCGTTCAACAAAATAAATGTTAGAGTTGGGGAACATAAAAATTATATAAAAAGACGGGAATTTCAAAAATCCAAAATTTGCGAACACGCTTGGGAAAACGGTCATTTGATTCAATGGGGTTCGGCAAAAGTTTTAGAGAAGGAAGATAACGCAACAAAAAGAAAATTAAAAGAGACCGCGATTATTTTGTTGAACGGAGATAAGTGTGTGTCAAACTGTTCAGTAAACATTGATCATTGTTGGTTACAGTTGTATCAAGAAGAAGTAAGTAACAATAAAATAAATATCATTTATCATCTCTATCATAGACCTTATAAATCATGGACCGGCCCTAGAAAGAGAGGTCCGCTGCCCTGATGTGTGCAAGAGGGATGAAGCTAGTCCGGGCAAAAACAGATGTTTTATGACAGAAAAATATATAAACATAACTTGACAAAACTTTTCCTGTTACTATTGTTAATGTGTGCCTTTTGTGATTTAGTTGTATTTAGTGTGTTTATTAGCAATAGTTTTTAAAGACTCATAAACTATGGTGGAGTCGGTCTGTCACCGTAAATGTCATACGTCTGTCATTTACGGTTTTTGTTTTTTTCGGCCAATAATCTGTGGGTTTTTGCCCTGACTAGCTCTATCTCGGTCGCACACATCTGAGCATCAACGATTTGTATAGGCAGAAAAGGGTTTTGGGCACGTCCATGATTTATAAGGTCTATGATCTCTATGGAAGCAGATAAACAAATTTGAAACTGTCAAACTTGACATACGTTTAATACTTTTACTACTATTTTGAGAAGGAAAACAAAGAGTTTTTCGAAACGTCAATAATATGGAAGTGCGCGATAGTGACGTGATTTTTGTTATTTTTTACTTATCGGCTTTTTTCAGTGTGAGATTTTTTGGTTAGGCAAACTTAATTTCAAAAACAACCCTTGACTGATCCGTTTGGCGCAAGGGCTTATTTAATTAATCTTTATTTTTTCAGAAGTGTGGCAAAAACCCAATAAAACTAAATAAAAAAAAAAATAAATAAAATAAAAAAGTTGAAAATGATAGTGAGTGCAACAATTTCAAGAAATCACTCATATAGGGCGTAAAGTTCTATACAGTCTTATCATATTCCAGACAACAATAACAATAATTGTAAGAACTAAAACTATGGTATCCATTTTGATAATTTTATAACTTACTTATTTGGCTGTGAATATTCGACAAATTGGAAGGTGTTGTGTATAGAAGTGTTGGCATAATGTTAATGAGCCATTTGGTTATTAACCAAACATTCTAATTAACCAGTCAATTGCCAAAAATAAAGTGTAATTAAATTTAATTCAAATCTATTACGACACACACTGAAAGCTTCATAAATTTTGCCTTACCTAAAATATTCATCCGACTACTGAATCCACTTAGCTGTCCATCTTCGCGTTTGAATTTTTTAAGTGTTATTAAGCAAAGAACAATTAATATTGCACTATACTAATTTCAATTATTTCATTTAAACTAATTCATTTCACCATAGTTTTCCATAAAATATGAAGTAAACACATTTGGCGAATGTTAGTTTTTAAAGCTGGAAGCGTATACAGGGTGTTCCAATTTTATTGATCAGAACTTTAATATTTTATAGTTTAAATTTATAGTGAAAAGTACTTAACATGAAACGGTGACAGATACTAAAAAATATTTTGTTAATAAAATATTCTCTGTTCATAATTTTTTTTTTATTAAGAAAGAAAAATCAATATTATTATTCAATAAATTATACATAAATTTGATTTTATTAGCAAAACAGTTAGTAAACACCATCTAACTTATAAAACAGATTTAAAAATTTGGTTATTCATACTGAACTTTGTCCTCTCTATTGCGGACATTATATAAATTCAACAATAATTTTTATAAAAAAAACTGGGACCATTACAAACAAAAAGGAAACAAGAATCTCTATATCAAAATCCGGATCAATAAAACTGTCACATCCTATCTACAGGGTTAGCTATGATTAAGTATAAATATTATACGAGGAAATAGAGAAAAATTAGAATTAACGGAACCGTCCTTCAAAAAATTACTTATTTATAAAGCAAAATAAAATTTTTAAACCTCTTTTTAACGGTGGCTATAGCTACCCGTCAGCCGTGAGGTTATATTTCGCATAAATCAAAGGTAATGCCATGTGTGTCGGTTTAATGCACTCTTAAAGCAAAACTTTTATTTAGAAAACGTAGGTGATTATTTAATGAAAGACAAAATATGGTAGCACTTGTCTTACTGATATTTTTAGAATTGATATTTGGAGATTTCAAGAATGTTAAACTATTTTTTGTTGTCTTACTTTTTGGGAAAACCACAAAGGGTAACAAAAAAAAGCACACGATTTCAGCCAATACACTACAGTACAACAATAGTTAGTTCAAAGAGGGTTCAGCATGTTTTGCCTATTCAGAAAACATCTTTGGTACTTCGCTGCCGTATGATACGCGGTATCTTTGTAAATACACAAAAAATACATCACAAATTAAGTAAATATGCGAAGAGCAAATAATGAAAAAATATTTTTTCAATAACCATTTACGATATTTTGTCTGACAGAATTTTGATGCAGGCGCCATCGGTAGGCCACTAACGCAAAGTGCATTTCACGTACGTTGAATATTTAAACTTCTCGTGTTATTGGTCAATTAAATAGTGATAATAAAAATAATAGTTACAATATTAACAATGATCGACAATGTTTGCATAAAATAATCAGTATTATTTTAAACTCTAAGTTCCCAAGATGTTTACAGTGTTCTATAACATTATTTTCAAACCCTTTCTTTGATCAGCGTTCTTTGACAATTATTTGACGTTTGGAGAATACAAGAACACAACATGGTTGTTTGCCCAACAAGTGCTATGTGTCCTGCCCTTGTGGAATCAAGGTCTTTATCGAGATAAAGAAACGTCTCTTGTCTCTCGATCATACACATAAGAATAGATTATTGATTATATCGATTGCCATAAGAACACTAACTTCTCGGTGGTGATGGATGGAAAACTGAATGGTTAGGTGTCGACAGTGTGATTTTGTTTTTCTTCGGTATATTCAGTTTTAAATGTTTTATAGTAATTAAATAATGGAATTTGTATCGGGTACAGATATTTTCTTATAATATGCAAAGTGCAATGTATTTTTCTAGAGTGGAGGACAAGCCCAGCAGAGCTACGGTTATCGGACAAAATTTTATAATTATAAACTGCCACAAGTGATTTCCGAGGTTTCTATTAGTATTTCTTCCATTAAATTTCAATTTTTTTTTGAATAAATGGGCTTTTTATGTAACTGTACACGGAGTGTGTGTTTTGATGTTAGTTGGTAGTCTTGATGGACCTGTAATGAGTAAAAATGTAAATTTGGCAGTTTGGAATGAAAGAACGAAAAACGAATGCAAAATACTGCTGCCAGCTGAATTAACTGCTATTTACCAGGTATTACTAACAAAAATGTTCATTTTCGCCATTTCTACATTTGGTAACACTGTTAAAAATGCGGTAGTTTACAGTTCTAAGCTATTTCGGATGATGGTTATCATAGGCGCCAATTTTTGATTTTTAGGGAGAAAATCTGGTTTTAAACCATTTTTAAACTTTGACCTAGAATTCCAAAATAAATTCTTTATTGTCTTTTAGGACTTCCTGAGCACGTGGTTAAAATTTTTGTACTTAGTCATTGTTAACCCTGTACAAAGCAAGCATGTAATTAAAAGATTATTTTTTTACTTCACTTTTTAATTATGTAGTAAATTACCTGATTTAGCTGTACTTTCAGTTCCGAAATGATTATAGAAATCGTACTTACCTAAAATATTCATCCTAGCACTAAAAAGCCCTTTTCCTTCTTCAGAATACAAGCGATAGATGAAATCAGTGTTGTAATTATCGGAAGCTTTCTCATTACGAAGAATGAGTCCTCTCTGTACACCCTCCGACATCTTAGTCGCCATATGATAGACGTCTTGTTGCAGATCCTTGATTGTGAACTTCTCTTCATAAATATACGCTGCATCAGCCCCACCAGCAAGACCTGTAAATTCATTAAGTAATTGAAAAGTAAACATTTCGTCGTTTCCTTTTACCGGCTAGAGTAGCGAGATATCCACAGTAGCCACCCATCGTTTCAATGACGAAAACACGTCTCTTGGTACCTTGAGCAGACTGCCTTATACGATCACAAATCTCGGTAATTTCATTCAGGGCAGTATCGCAACCTAGAGAGAATTCGGTACCAGGTACGTTGTTGCTGATAGTGCTGGGGATTACCAATATAGGAATTCTGAAAGCGGCGTGTTCCTCACGATTTTCGTACATTTGAAGAGCAGCTTGAAAACCCTTAAAATTTATCGAAATTATTTATTTGACACTATAAAGTGCGAAATCTCTCATTTACCTCAAAACCGCCTATAATAAGAAGAGCCTGGATTCCAAATTCTTGAAGCCTTGATGCCACTAATCCCATACGGTGCCCGGGCAATGTACGTTTAGTACCCAGATAGGCCCCGCCGTGGCTTACCCATCCAGTTACATCAGACCAATCTAAAAATATTTTAAGAAATTATTCTATGAGTGATAGTCATTGAACTAATTTATACTTCTTTTCATACTTATAGTAGAATAAAAAATGTCAAAGTTCACCAACCAGAGTTATACGGGGTTGAGTTGAACAACACAATTATTAAATGTCAGTAGAAAAGATATGTTATAATAGTTAATTTATTTCACAAATCATAATGCTCTTATCAAGTATTCAGATAAATTTAATACAAAATTAATGAGAAATAGAATAGTTTTAATCAATAATTAGATATTTTGTCAGGTATTCAAATTAAGGATTGCTTCATTTTACCCTAGCCATGGTCATTCTGACAGTTAAGTATATAAAAACTTATTAGAAAGTACGAAACATGATTTACGACAAATATAAGAAAAATAAAATATAAACTTTAGAATCTTTACTAACGGAAATGAAAATGAATAGTATATTATTTTGAGAGAAACAGAGACCTATTTATTACTTAGATGAAAGTATGAAGCACATGACACTGTCAAAAGAACCTGAACGGATGATTCAGATAGATTGAAAATAGATATATGGGCCCCCAAACAGAGAAACAAGATAATAATTCTATATTGTGGTAGCAGAAAAAAAACTTTACTCAACCACCAAAAATCTAGAGAGTGACTCATAAACCTGCTCACAATTTATAGCAGTTGATGCAAAGAAAAATACATGCAGCCTATATGTTTTCCTATAAAACTGTAAGTGCTGCATATCTCTGAAAGCATATCCGATTACACAGCTTCTGCTGCAGCAAATGTGCATGCGCCACAGGAAATATGTATGTGCCAGACTGAAATGTTCGATTTCTATTGGTTGTGACAAACTGATGGATCCACCCCAAGTGAGGAATATCGCATGATAACGCTTATGAAGGGTTTAGGGTGAGAGGTCAAAATATGAGTATAAATGATGTTGAAATATGTAGTTCATTAACAAGAATGTGCGTGAGTAATGTTTCTGTACAGTGCTATAAAGAGTGCCAAAAAAGTGCAACTGTGAAACGGAAAATTCGCGGAAAGATGGTATTTTAAAAATTGCTTCCGACAATAAAAAAAAATTTGGGTTGCTATATTTTACAAGATGAAACTTTGCCTAAAATATATAGAAGGGTACTTTTGCAAATTATGTGTGACATATGAATTATGAATTAGAAAGACGAAATAGTGATACGCAAAGAAACTATTTAAAATAAATATTGAAGGGTCGAAATGTGAATCAAAGAATATATTACACTTTGACGAAACAAGGGAAAGGTCATACAGAAGGCAGTACGATACAACATAATAAGTGTTAATGTGTGACTATTACAGTGACAGTGTTAGAAACCAATAGTGAATAATGTGTATGTATAGTGTGATGTATTCTAATGCCTTCTGTTCTTATGGATGTGAAATTCGAAAATATTTGCGCGATTTATTAATGACCTATACTTTTAGTGAATTTTGTCAACTATAATATTCATCATGAAACTGTCATTGCGTGTCATGGAAGATTGTCAGAAACTTAAAACAAATTCATTAACACGCCATAATGACAGAAGCAATAATATTTGTACTTATACTACTAATATTTGCAAAATTTGTGAAAAGTTGAGATTTTCCCACCATAAATAAAACAAAAGTTTGCAAAAGTCGCGCAAATATCCATGCATTTTGCGTCCATGAGGACAACGCTTAAGTATTAAAGTGTGATATCCGCAGAGCGCGCATCGGGTAAATGTGAGGAGTGGATAGTGGTGGGCCATCGCCGTTCAAAAGGATGACATTCTAATTTATGGAGGATGAAAAATTTTACCAAATCATAACCTTTAGAGAATACTAAAAGTAATAGTTTTGTACACAAATATATTACAGATGAGCTGAAACAATTTTTAAGTTGCATTGTATGTTCAAATAGAAACGAAAACCCTGTTCTGCTAAGCGCACACAACCTGGTTTTTTGCATTGTCGGCAACATAAAAAAGTTTTTTTATTTCTATAATACATATGAAAAGAACTATACTATAGAATTTTCCCGTTACTTACTCATATGCTTAACGTAACCGGCAAGTAGGCCATCTATTCCGTCGTGGACACCAAGAACAGTGTCGCCGCGATAGATACAATTACGTACAAAGGAACGTACAGCTGCGTTCATGCCACAAGCAGGAGCACCAATGTGCATTACAGCCATGGTATATCCTTCCTAAAAATGTTATAAAAAATATACAATGGAATTTCAATTTGATTTACATTTAATTATAACAGGGTTTTATGTAAGTAATATGATATACTGAGGAAAACACTTATTTATGTGATTTCAAGAAAAAAGTTTTTAAAGTTATTTTGTAAGTGGCTTAATTTCTGAGATATGCAGTGGACCTATTTATTAAAAATATTTTCACGTTTCTACCACTTGCGGTTATACCAGGAATGAGGGAAACCTGGAAAACCTCATTAATTAGGAGGTAGTCAAATGTCGACCAGTATCAATCTCTCACATTGACCCAAGCTAACATTTTTCCTACCTACCATACCCGCAGAGAGGGTGCCAATCCCCTCCACAAATATAGCTGATATACGATCTACCGGCTGCGGGGCTCAAACCCACACCGGTCTAGCCACATTGATTCAAGTGCCAACGCCTAAACCACGCGACCACTGACCGACACACTTGAAATGTATAACTGAACACAAAGAAGACAAAACTGCCTGCGTTAGTCTAGGTTAACCTTCAAGGTGACAAGTAGTACAACAAATATAACGTCGTATTACACTTCGGAAAACCCGCCTGCTCAGCAGGTGATCGGAAGTTTAAAATTAATTACAAATTATAAATTTCTGTATGAATATAGAAGATTCTTTATAGTAAAGTGATATATTTTGACATTGATTTATTCAGTTAAATTTTATTTGATATTAAACTAAATTTCATATATATCTACCCTATTGTATGCAAATTCAGTAAATTTTTACCTTTGCTTAGTTAAATCACTAACCTAAGTTTCATCAGTTTATATCAAACAACTTCGAAGTTATTTATATGAATCCTGGAACTCCGAAATCAAGTCTCTTTCGAAGTAACTTTATTATATCTTTCTTCATGAAATCACTTCGCAAGCAAGCATCTACTTTAATGTTCTACAATCCTTATGAAAAACCCTGTTTAACAAACGTACAAAACATTAATTTAGCTTGTACAAATTGGCACATTGACTACTTACCTATTCAATCATTGAAAACATATTAAAACTGCGTAGTTCAGTTTTAGTTCTATTTAGAAACTATTATCGGTTTAATAAAAAATATCACCAATATCATTAACATTTTCTTGCTAAGCCACGTCAAAAAATGTTAATGACCCATCTCTCTAATACTAAGCCGACTTGATTCAAAAATTATGTCTGTAGTGTAGAAGTGACGTTATTTGGTGGGTCAAGTAAAAATTTCTGTCCCTAGCTCAAGTGAAAATTATTTTCATTTAAACAAACCCTAACAGATGTTCTAAAACTAGTGGTAACTTATATCTTAGTGCTAAAAAGAAGCCTAGAAAAGCAAATTAATGAGATTTAAAGCTTCTACAAAAATGTACACAATTGTTTACATTTATTGCCTGTGTGTTTATTTATCAGTGTAGCTCCATTTATCTAACATATTTTATAAGCAGAGGAAACACAAGAGTACAACTAGACTAAAATAAAACATAATAGTGGTTTCTTTGAAGATAAAAAGCGTGTACAAACTACTGTATGTGTTCTGAAAAATAAGATTGTGTGCAAGACTGTACATTTTTTTTTTAATACTCACCGAACGGCATACTGTATCTTGCTAATAAAAATAAATAGAAACAGGTTAGTATATATTAAAATTTGAGATATATAATAGCAAGTGAAAAAAATTAAATTATATTTAATATCCCATTTCCGTTCAAAATAAAGGTAGACTAAAATGCATGCCAATTACTTCCCATCTACATTATATCTCTTTGAAATTTGACATTATACTGATACATATTTTCATTATTGCGCTTTTAGTATATATACATACAAGTATTAAAAACAAAGTAACAACATATATAAATGGGAGTGACTGATTTTCTAAATAAGATAGGTACCTTATTTAAACCTGTCTTCCAGTTGCAAAAAGAAAATAGTTCAAAATTAGACTTAATGGAATCATACACAGTGTAGAGCAAGTTAGAATCTAATGTATTAAACTACCTATAATAAAAATGTGTATCGAGAACTACAGTTTTTTTAACAAGAATCAAGTTGTGCATCTTGCAGATGTTTTATAAATAACAGTTCACATATCTTCCTCGTATTTTTGTAATAATAAGCCTCGTATTAAGCCTATATTTGATATACAGGCTGTGCAATATTCTGGCAAAATTGTACAAATGAATTTCTGGTCAACAATAAAAAAAAGTTTTTATTACTTTTTATTAAGGTGTATACAGGATGATTCAGTCATTACTTCATTCATTTTAAATATTTTTGCTAGTATTAGAACTTTTTAAAATTATGTAAGTAACATATTAAATTGCTATTGTTGCCCAATAAGAATCTCGAGGAGATTTGAGCATGAGCAAAAAAAAACATTTTTTACTAACAATGTTAATTTTTCAAGCCTTCGGGCTTACAGTAAATGTTGAAATATATTACCATTACATTCTATACATCAGTTTTACTTTCCCTTGACAAATACTTGAAACAATATCGAGTAACCTTTATTTTTTTATTCAATTTTTTTACATAGAAAATGTCTAAATCCATTATCATTTTGTCAATATTACAATTTGTAAATAATAAACATTAAAGGGTGCCGTTTTGATACGTAAATTTTCAACAAATTCATAGCTGCTTGTTGAAAAAATAATCTAAGTTAGAAGGAATATCTCTTCATTATGCCAAGTATGCCGATTATTATATATATCAGTTTCAATTACACATTAATCCGCAAAACAGTTTTCTGTTACAACACTAGTTTTAAGGCATAGGAATATTTACCGTAATGAGAATATGAGAAGCAAAATAAAATGATTAACCGGGCCGAACTGCAGTAACCAAAGTAAATTAGCACTTTAAATTATCTGTTGCGGGCTGTCAGGTTAGATTGACAGAATGAACAGGGAAGCATAGGGCACTCGCAGCAGACTGGCTCAACAGTTTTACATCAAGGAATATGATGTGTAACACATGTGTATCACCAGTTGCAAACTTACTGGCATTTAGTATCGCCTAGCATTAGAGAATAATAAATTCAATAATGTATAATGTGAGAAATATTGTTTTTATAAAATATATCTAAAATTTTTGTCAGCAGCATCTATGCACCAGCCGCTCCTATCCTTGAGTGTTAAACAATATTATTATATGATCCTGATGTGGCAACGTTATTTCACTTCACATTCAAACGCTCTATAACTTTGACACTAGAAAATTTATTGCAAACAAGGAACGCCATGTTACTAGAAGTTATGGGTTAATTTGATTCTTTTTTAACATTCTGGGTAATTTTTTTCCATTTTTCTGTCTTTATTAAGTCTTTTAAATATGTGGTTAAAATTAATAACATAATAACTGAATTACCTTGTATATCTTGATTGCTATCAATGTACATGGTTTGTCTCAGTTCTGAGACAAAGAGTAATGAAATTTTTAAATAAAAAAGTTGAAGCATAAAATAGTCGTCTTTTCTCAAAATAAAATTACAATAAAATAATTTATTGGATTTGTGATTTCAAAAAAGTAATACCCTTTAAATTATTTTTAACGGACATTCATGCATTCATACAATTTTAATTAAATACAAAATAATTAGAAAATAAATAAATGTTACTTTCTATGTTCACAGCAGAATATTGTTATCCTTGTATATATAGTAAAGTAGCCATAAACAATGTGCCAAACAAAAAAGAAAAATAATGCCAAAAAATCATAATTGTTCAGTTATGATTCATATTTTAGTTCATTAGAAATTGTTAAAAATTAACAATCACATACATGTAAATCAAAATTTTTTATTTTAATTAAAACATTGTTATATCATATTTTTCCTAAGTTTAGTAGCTCACACTTTTAGCTGTTATCGCATAATCAAAGATGTAAAATTTTAGATATTCATCAATGAGATGCAACTTTAGACTGACAAAAGTTGGACAAATAATTTAAAAAAAAAAACGGGTCTGTCTGTTCACAGTGTGCAAAGGCAGAGCAACTATTAATGGCAATATGATTAACCACATTGAAACCACGACTGCTGGATAACCTATAAGAAAATCTGACATTTCTGTATGTGGCTTATGGTATAGTGGACTTCCAAAATTGTAGACAGTGACTAATGTTATAAACCTGCTCACAATTTATAGCAGTCAACACAAAGAAATATACATGCAGCCCTTATATTTTTCCTACAAAATCGTGTGCCGCATATCTCTGAGAGCATATTCGATTACACAGCTTCTGCTACACATGCGCTGCAGTTAGTACACGTTAGAACGCATGCGCTGCTGGCTTTTGATTGGCTGTGACAAATTGTCCGATCCAACTGTTTCATTTCCAGCGCTATCATAGGCAGGTATATCGTTCGGGCGGGCAAAATTTCGGGTATATCTTCCCGTTAATTTAATTATGAATGTAATTAATTTTATTAGTGATTTGATCGAAATTGGGAATATCGGATGCTGACATGTATGAAGAGTTTAGTGCGCGAGGTCAACATATGAGTGCAAGTGATGTAGAAATATATATTTCATTAACAAAATTGTACGTGAATAGCGTGCAAATTAAAAAAGTGGTAAAGAAGTAGAACTGTGAAACGGAAACTCGCGGAAGGAAGATTGTATTTTTAAAATGAGTTTCCCAAAAAAAAAATTCTATTGCTATATCTTACAAGATGAAACTTAGTCCGTATAAATGAAATCGAAAATAGTATACTGATAGAAAGGACGAAATAGTGATATGGTGAAGAAATTATTTAAAATAAATACTAAAAAATAAGAATCTGGATCGAAAAATATATTAAATTTTGGCGAAACATGGGCGTATGAAGGTCATACGGAAAACGGTACGATATGATATAATAAGTGTTAATGTGTGACCGTTATAGTGATAGTGCTACTAACCAATAGTAAATAGTGTGTATGTATTCTAAAGTCTTTTGTCCTTTTGAATGCGGAATTGGCAAATATTTGCGCGATTTATTTAATGGTGGAAAAATCTCTATTTGTAACAAATTTTGTCAACTACCTATAACATTTTCTATCATTTTCATGAAACTGCCATGGTAGATTATCAGAAGTTCAAAACAAATTTATTAACACCACATAATAATGAAAGAGGCAATAATATTTGTAGTGTTTGACAGTTTCGCAAATTGCAATTTTCCCGCCATAAATAATTAAAACAGAAGTTACAAAATTCGTGCAAAAATCTGTGAATTTCGCGTCCATGAGGACAAGACTTAAGTGTGACATCTGCGGAGTGCGCATCAGGTAGGTGTAAGTGGGTGGTAGTGGGCAATCGCCGTCCATAAGGACAGGGGCACATTTAAAGTAAATTGTTAATGTGCTAGGTGCAGCTGACGTCAACCTATTTTTGATAATATTGTGTGCTTTAACTCTTCTCAAGTGGCACACTTAGATAATCCTACCACACGTATCTTTCATACTCATCTCTGTTGTGAATTACTCACTCTCTATTATTTTCGACTTTGGGTAATTGATAATAGAAGATAAAAACTTTAAATTTTGAAATATTCTTATTATTTTTATTATCTAACGCCTCATAATTGGTTAAAACTGTTATATCACTGTTTCTACTCAAAAACTAATGGATAGTATGTAATGCAATTATTTTTGTCATTTTTGTATATTTTTTATATCTGATCGCATTCAACTTTAGTACGCCTACGAAATGTTGCTCCCCGCAGGCTACGCCCGTCGCGTTAGTCTACATGCTAGCGATTAGTCACTGTCCACAATTTCGACCGCTGACTATAGTTTCTTGCACAAGAATAGCGCAGTTTTTGGAACTTTTAACCCTTTTATTGGTGTATCAATTCTCACAAATCAGATGTCAACTAAACAAAAGACAAAATATACATGTACTTACTTTGCCCATACCCTTTTCATTGAAAGATTCCTTTGGTGGCTTTAGACGAGTCAATAGCTTATAAGTTTCCAAGTTACGCATAAAAGACTTTCCACGGAGTTGAACTGCTTTTTCCCACTGTTTATCAGCCATGGCCTAAAAAGAAATACATTCATCGTAAAAACTTAACAAACAGAAAACTAAAATATATATAATAAAATTAAGTGGTACCATACTTGCTGCCTACAATGATACAAGTCACAAAAATAATTACTACTACAGCTACTAATGAGATTGGTCATGAAATAACTTCTTATTTTTGCACCAATGTGCTTTAAAATGACATTTTAGACACTGACAAAAATAAATTACAACTCGTCTATATATTTGACTAAAAAAATATTTCAGATTAATATTCTGGTGAATGCATACTATTGTCCTCAAAAAACTGCCCCTCACTTAAAGTTATACCCCATATAACAGCTCATTTATATATTTTCAAGTCTTTTTTAAGAAGTACCTGAGCTACAGCTTTAGTCTGCTTGACGCACTGCATCAAAGGAACTCGAACAGCTTGGTTACCATCCAGAGAAATTACGCAGGGTTCAGTTTTCTCGTCAGCCTCCATCAAAGCCATAACAGCCTCGGCACCCATTCTCGATCCCTAAATAGGTTAAATCAAGATTGTCACACCACTCAGCAAATAAGCATAAAATTACCAAAATTCTGTCAAAAGCAGAAGGTCGACCACCTCTTTGCACGTGACCCAGTACAGTGATTCTAGTATCTTGGTGGAGGTTGTCCACCACTACTTTCTTTATCATTTCAGCGGTTATGGGTTCACCGTTTCTATCGATAGCACCCTCAGCGACGATGATTATGTTTAGACGCTGCCCCGCAGTTCTTTCCTAATCAAATAAATTTTAAATAGAAAAATTTCACATTGGGAATACTGAATGTTTAAATGTTTAGTGAAAATTACTGAATTGAACAAAGAGCATATGAATGAACATGCAATGTGTATATACAAGTTTACGTGTGTGTATTCCTACCACCAAAAAAACATCCAAATACCACGATTTTACAACACTAAAGCAAACACAGTATTTAGTTAAAATAAAGTAAACAATTAGTGCACTAACAAATCAGACATTAAATAAAACTTTGAGCAACATATGCTATCTCCCTCCCTTTAGAAGTCAGACACTTCTGACAAGCAATGCTGTTTTCAAGTGCCCCCTCTATCATGCTGTCAGTCATTTTTTATTTTAAAGAGTAAAATAGAATAGACAAACTCTTAGAGCACTGAGAATCTGAAAGGACCAACTCACTTGAAAACAACATGAAGCTTTAAAACAATTGAGAGCTTGTTAACTTATATTTTTATTTATCAGACTTATGTCTAATGAGATTTGTTTGCAGTTATTTTTGGATATACAGGCTATCTTATGGGGATACTGCTCATTATATTGTTTCAGAGAGAGAGGTTTTGGAGGTTGTACTTAAATAAAATTTGCCGTTCTTGTAGCACTTCTGGTTATACAGTCTTGAATGTTTTAAATGGAACACAATGTATATTTTTGCATATTTGGATTCTACATGTAATTTTAGGGGGACTTTTTCAAGCTCCCTTACGTCTACCTCTAATGGTCTTCTAGATATTTCAATTATATCAAAAAAAGTTGCTTTTTTATAGCCTAATTCAAAATTGACTATTTTTTACATCGTGCAAACTGAAGTATTGATATTTAAAAGAGAAATATTAGGATGCCAATCATTTGTTACATTTATTTCAAAAACTGTTTAATTATACACTGGGTGGTGAAAATTTATTGTCAAATTTGCTTAACTTCAAACCGTCAAAATTTAGTTTTTCTAAATGGAGCACTGTATATTTAAATCAAAAACTGTTGTAGAATTTTACCATCTATCTATCCATATTACACTTCCGTATATGTATGTTTAAATTTTTCTGTTATTGAAGATTTTTGTAATAAGTAATTAAAATTATTCAATTTCACAGCCATCCATCCTCGGTAGAAATTGGATCATTTTCTTTTTACTTATTAGGAAAACTATAAAAAAAAAGAGGTAGATATAGAGAAGTGTCATTTATATAGATAGAGAGTAAAGTTCTACAATAATTTTTGATTAAATATACAGGATGTTTCATTTAGAAAAATCAAGTTTTTTCGGTTCAAAGTTAAGCAAGTTCGATAAAAAAATTTTCACCACCCTGTGTAAAATTAAACAGCCCTTAAAATATCTGTAATAAATGATAAGCATTCCTCTATCTCTCTTTTAAATATCAATACTTCTGTTTGCACGATGCAAAAAATAGTAAATTTTTAATTAGGCTATCGAAAAATAACTTTTTTTGACAGAATTTAAATATTTCGAAATATTTTAGAGATAGATAAGAAAGCTTGAAATAGTTCTAAAATTAGCGTAGAATCCAAATATACAAAAGTATACAGGGCGTTCCATTTAAAATATGCAAATAGATGATGACTTCCAGTAAAGCCGTAAGTGCTACACAAGAATGGCATTATTTTATTTATAGAGAGCACCCTCGAAAATTCCAAAGCCGAAATTTTCAAAATTAAAATTGAAGTAGTCTGTGAAATATTCTACTGGTTCGTTATTGTAAGACAACCTGTATGTATGTGTATAACTTCTAAAGCGATGATGATGAAAATAAAAACTTTTGTATATGTTCAAGAGAAAACAATTGCCAATGACACCGTAACTCCTATTTCAGAAAGTCTGAAAAAATAATTTTGTCATAAAATAGATTATTTGACACCATAAATTTGTTATTTTTTTGGTCTGTAATAAAGCCAAGACATCAAATTTGAAAGACATATATAAATTAAAAACTTTAGTATTAAAAATATAATGAAATTAAAAATAACTAAGCATGTCACTATAAAAAAAAAAATAATATAAGATTCAGTTTTCAACAATCTTTGTGGCACAACTTTGGATAATCAAATCTCAAATTCAAGTTTAGTACAATACCTAACATTTCCCTACATTGGAATTATAAACGTTGTAATGAAAAAAATTGTGGTTTGACGATTATATCTGAGGAAAAATGTGTTATGTTAATTTTAAAACTGTTCTAAAAAATTAATGTAAAAGTTTTATTTGGGTTGTAAAATACCTGCGTAATTTTTTTGTACAAATACTCTTTCCATTCAGGTTGAACGGGATCCTCAGGAACAAAAATAAAATCAGCTTCACAAGTTATTCCAGCTACTAGGGCCAAATAACTGTAATTTTTTTATAACTCACATTAGCTCTAGAATAACAAATTTCATATTCCTTTTTGGTGTCAGAATACGCAATTTTTATAGTTTAAACTAATAATTTATATTTAAATTATTGTTACAGTTTAAATAAAATAACCATTAACACAACATACCTGATGTCTGCTAAATTACTTATTTTTTGTTAAATTAAAACATGCGTGTTATACATACTTTTTGAATGCATAAAATTGAAGCAAATAAATTAATAATGCAGGATTGAAGCAAAAACAGCACAGGCAGCAATCAAGCTAAAAAGAAATGTGCTGAAAACATTTAAAAAGTCCCACAGTAACCACTAACGAGATCCATCGATATATACAATATAAAATATAGGCCCCTAAAGGTACCTGCATTAGTTTCTTGCAAAGAACGTCTTTCCAATTAGAATCGGCCGGCCACTCTGGAATAAAAACAAAGTCCGCCTCTCCGGTCAACGCCGCAACCAGTGCTAAGTAGCTGGAAATTGTCTTAACTACAATGGGTGCAAAGGTTTCACATAATACCTGTTGTCTACTTTTATTGCCATTTTATAGAGGAACATAATAAAACAGGTTTTAGCACAATAGTTTTTAGATAATTGGTGTCAAAAAACATATACAAGGTGTCCAGAATATGAAAGACAACAAGAAAATTTATGAAGAAAATAAGAATAGTATAAGTTTTTTATTAAATATATCATACAACTTTAAGCGGGGAACTTGTTCATTATTTTGGTGTAACGTGTCAAAATTTTAAGGTTGTGTCATTGTTTTTATTTATTATGGTGAGCATTAGCGGCAGTGATTTAGGGAAAATTTTTATTTAAAAATTTTAATGTTCTGTATAGTGTTCTGTGTGAGAATTCAAAGACGAGCATACGGACGTCCATCGATTTTGGACAAAACGATTGCAAAGAAACAATGCTGAAAGATCGAAAGGTGGCGGTCCGGGAACTTTGTGAGATGATACCTGATGTCAGGGATCTGACTGCACATTGACAAAATTTTGACAGAACATTTAGGATATGTCAAGGTTTGTGCAAGGTGGATCTCCAGAATGCTCACCGAGGATCACCAGCAGCAACGGGTTGAAGCAACCCGCTAATTTATTCAGACCTACAAAACTGATGGCGAGGAATTTTTGTAGTCTATTGTTACAGGGAACGAGACCTGGGTCCACTATATGACACTGGAAAAAAAACAACAAACACGTCAGTGGAGACATCCAGACTCACGGAAGTTCAAACAAACACTGTCTTCCGGCAAAGTGATGGCAAGCGTGTTTTGGGACATGAAGGGGTTATTGTTATGCGAATTCATGTCTGCTGGTATAACAATCAATGCGGACTTCTACTGTGAGACCAAAAAGTTTCACCACACAATTCAAAACAAGAGGAGAGGCATGCTCATGAAGAGTGTGTTTCCATCAAGACGATGCTTGTCCGCACATTGTCCGTGTAACAGCTGATCTCATCAACAAATTTGGATTTGTCACACACCCGCCCTATAGCTCAAAAACATAGCCCCAAGTGACTACCACGAAAGTCGCATTTCACAACCGGAGAGAAACTGAAAGAAGAAGTTTTAAATTACCTTCGCGGCGCGGCGAGAGAGTGATTCAGGCATAAAGAAGATGGTCCACCGCATGCAAAAATGCATTGATCTCAACGGGGATTATGTCGAAAAATGAGTAAAAGTCGAAACTTTCCAAAAACCTATTAATTTATGTCAATAAACATGTTTTTCATTGTGAAAGATCATTGGGAATCTAATTTTACGGACAACCCTCGCATTTTCAATGTTGTACAAAGAAAATTTGGAATTTTTGCATATTACAAAAGTAGAATTTAGAATTAATTAACAAGTATGAAAAATATTTTAATAAAAATTTTACGATAGTTTTTTCTTTGTATTAAATATATACTTTTAAAATAAAAAAATTATGGCAGAAAAGCAGTTTTCTTACCCCTCAATATGCGAAGAATCTCCAATGAAGCTATCAATTTGAATTTTTTTATCATAAATTCTTAGAATTCGATATTTCCTGGTAACAAAAGTTTTTATTTGAACGCCTAACAAAATATTAATTTCAACGAATATAAAACTGAAATTTTTGTGATTTCATCTTCACAAAGAAACGGGTTTGTTAGTTAACAGCATTAATCAATCAAAGCTATATGATGGAAATTAGTAGCAAAATACAAAACAGCAGATCGAGGTCCAGTATCGATTTCAGAGGCATTAGCTGCAAAATTTATATTTCAACGAGAGTAGTCACTCCTATACCTGATTTAACTTTATGCAAAGACGTTTTTGCCAGTCTTCTGGCGGTGGTGATTCGGGGATAAAAACGTAATCGGCTTCTGAAGTTAAAGCGGCAACAGTTGCCAGGTACCTGTTTTCAACGGTTCGAGTAAAATATATGAGTAGACAACAAAGGCATGTTTTAAAATAATAATCTTATACGCGTCTAATACTTTAGATAATCTTACCCACAATGACGACCCATGACTTCCATAATAAATGTTCTTTGATGAGAATAGGCTGTGCTGACAATTGCATCAATAGCTTCAATAATCCTAAAAGAGAAGTATTTAATTACTACACAAACAAATTGTTCCATTTTTAAATTTGTGTAAACAAATGTGCTATTACTTAGATAAATACAGTACCTCTCACAAACTCTCAACTTCAACAATAAAAAGACCTCATCACTATTCTACTATTTCGAATATTTTAGTATAAATATTGAATGGGCAGTTGAGAACTCACGTTGCAAATTTTCCTTTACTATTTAACATACAGCCTCGTTTTAGACCATATAGTTGTAAAACCACTTTGGCGAACATAACACGACCCACAACATTTAGAAAATTGAAAACAATGTGGCAATCTTGGCAATAGTTAACTTTTTTAAAGCGTTTGATACTCTATATCAAAATTTATTCAATGTTTCTACCTTAAGTTCGTTTTTAAATTACCTAACAAAAAGAAGTCGGAGAGTAAAAATAGCTTCTTAGGTTTCCAGCTCTCTATTAATTTCAAATGGCCCTGCAAACACAAAAATTGTGGCATATAAACGAGTCATTGAAGTCATTGACAGTTTTCTTATGGGACAGGCAAGACATGTTATGGCACATAATAGACTATGTGCCGTGGTCCCATAACTTTTTATTGTTAGGAATGATATGAAATGGTCAACCACTGTTGAATCATAAATAAATCTGCTTCAGTTTAGCCATTGATGGTTTTCTCATTCTCAATGGTTCAACTAAGTTTCGTCTCTTCAAGTCACCACGATTCTGCATTGATCTTACAAAAAATGTTTATATGAATTTTCAAGAATTGTTTTTCTTTTCTGCAGGTAACCAACAATGACCATATCATGACCATCAACGGCAGATAGACTTAGTAATTTTGCTATGTAAAGAGAATATATTTTGTTTGTATACTTATGCGAATAAACATTATTTTTGTTAAATTTGAAGTTTTTTCCTTACTTACATTTTTATGGCAGTATACCTTATTAAATTTGAAGTTTTATTAGACAATGAATCTAAATGCATTTTTTCTTCCAATATTTTAAGATTAAGTACTACTACTTTTTTGTCAAAACGATGATTTTTAACTAAATTAGAAGTCTAACTAAGCTGTAATATATTCCTTTCTTATGATACAGTATGATTATTTATTATTTATATACCATTAACAGTATATTTCTGATAATGTTGCACATTTTTCATTGCTATATTTATTTTACACTTTGATAACACCTAGAATCAAACATATTAACTATTAAGATGATAGCCTTCTCAATACATGTAGTTTTAATATTTTTTGTAAAATTTCTATTGAAATATGTGAAAGATTACCAGAAACATGCCTTTAATGGCATATGTATAAGTGGCTTCATATAAAATACACAATATTGACTGAATAATGCATTGCAATCTTATAAGCTGCAGTGTATGTAAATGCAATAAGGTATGATTAGTTATTAGTAGTGGTGCTTTAATGACCCCTTATGTAAGAATGTGGCTATAGCTGCTGACCAATGGGACATTTTGCTTGTGGACCGTTTATGGCTTACCAAAATACCAATTGTGAAATATTAGTGTCTGTATTTACGACCATTTATGTACCAATTATTAGTGTTTGCTGGGGGAGTTCCACAAGGTTCAATACTTGGCCCACTGACTTTCCAAAAGTAATTAAATACTATAATATGCATTTCTATGCTAATGATACGCATATTTACCACATGTTCTAATTATAAATATATATTCTACAAGCAACACTTTCTTTAAATAAGGAATTGTTTACTTCTTTAGTTTTCCAAATGGCATGCTCTACATGTTAATCCAACAAAAACTGTAACTATAGAATTTACTCTGTGGAAATCTAATGATAATAGATAATGCTAGATGATCAGAATATTATTTTTTTGTAATGCAGAGTATTGGTTTTATATCTGATGCGTGTCCGTAATAATAAAAAAAGTGTTTGTATTGCCTATACTAATCTCAAGATAATTAGCAGAATATTATTTAAACAATAAAGCTGAAACAGTTGTTTATGTCAGTATTACCGTACTATCAGTGATTTAGTACTACCCAGATTTAATATTGGTGATACCATTTATAGTTCCTATACTGGCTCCTATGACATTCAATGTATTTGAATAGTTATTAACATACCATAAACTATAAAGCACCTCATTACTTTTATCATAAAATATCATACAAAACTGATACTCTAATACAATGATTAAAGACTGACACCTTCAATATGCAGAACTCAATAATTTCATCACTTTCTATTTTAATATTTCTTGTCTTCATCTTTTAAAAAAATGTCTGTCTTCATTTTAAAATTAAATTCTCTGTTCCACAACCAATACAATAAACTTCCTTTTCGTTAGGTAATGTTTATTATTTTATTTTAATTTGTACAAACCAATATGCTCATTATTTAGTTGCAATTTAGGGTAATTATATTGAAGATAAAGAAACAATTTATATTCAGGTCAAACTGCCAGAAATTTATTTTATACATACAAGACTTTAGCAGTGAAGTAAAATTTTTTCCAATATATGAGATACGAAACAAATACAGACAGCATACATATCATGTCCAGAACAAATATTTTGCATAAAATTTCAAGATAAAGTCATATTTTATTTGATTTGATTCACACTCTTTCATTTAAGTTGTTCTATTAATAAATACTTATATTTCTTGGCTCACTGTATTATTTTTTAATAGTTTAAAAAACATTACTGTCTGCTATCATGGTTAATTTTACGATTGTTCTATTTACAGCTTCATAAAATGGCTAATAACTTATATTAAATAAACGCTACAGATTTTAAAATTATGAATGTGAAGCATTTGAATAAATAGTTAACAGTTTTGCGTCATGATCTTTGAGCAAAAATTTACAATTAGCAGTATGATGTGATTGTGCTCAGGTAAATCTATGTAAGTAATAAATTTCCAGATCTATACAGGGTGGTCTATTACGGATAGGTCACACAATAACTGTAGATTGTGAATGTCAAAATAATCAGTATACTTTAAGCCCCTTTTAACATTGCCTTTTTTGTTTTGTAAAAATATACCTACAGAGTATTCTATTCAAATTAACAAAGTTGCCTTACTATCATTTTCGAATATTTCATAGAAAATTATGCAACTTTTATACTTCACATTTTTTTATAAATCTAAAAACAAACTTAACAGGAAGTGTCAAAATATAGTGGATTGCCCTATACAGGGCGTTAAAGCTGGATGTTAAATTACAAATTTATTCCACAATTACGTAGAAACTTGTGGATTCTTGAGAGTGAGAAATCCAAATCTGAACTTAATCTTTAGATTTTAAGGCAAAAAAGTATATCTGATATTGATGCCGGCGCAAGCTTTCCGATCACTGCTAATATTATTTTGGCACTAACCTAAGTAGGCTTTGCCTTGTGAAGCCGGTGCTAACGACAGCAAAACAACAATGTGACTTTTCGTGAGTTAATGAAAAATCAGTAATTTTAAGTACACATATTTTTTAATGGGTCCTCGAAATACAATGAATTTGCATAGAAATAATTGTCGTATTAAATTATTTATACTAAATCTAGATAGGTCTTTGCATAAAATCATTATGATGACAGATAACTATACTACATTTTATAGAGCACATTTAGCAAAATCCTATTATTTTGACATAACAGTTACTCTCCGACTCATTCATTATGGACCACCCTGTATAGATTCCACGACGGTTGAAGTGACATCATGAAAAAGCAGAGTATAGATTAATTTGAATAATTAATATAACTTCATATTAATTATTTAGGCTGTACTGAATTATAATGGAAATATATCCATTTATAGATGTCTATAGCAAGTAATAATAAAAGTGTAAAAAAATTGTTGCTACTGTAATTAAATACCAAAATCCTTATATATTATTTGAAACAGTTAAGAATAGATAATCCTTTCATACACATAAATCTCACCTGTGCAAGGCACTATCAGTACCAATCGTCATGTCGGTACCGCAGAAGTCATTATCGATGGACCCAACCAATCCAGCAATTTGCAAAATCCTGTACTTCTCCTTCTGTTCAGGAGTAATCTCTTTGTTTTTCACTAATTCTTCCAAAAGAGAGCTCCATTCCTGCCTAAATAAATCTGCACCCGTAAGACTCCCGTCTCCTCCAATTACAACCAAATTTGTGATTCCTTTGTCTACTAAATTCTTCGCGGCTTTGAGACGACCCTGTCTCTCTCTAGAAAAGAGTTACATAACATTGTGTGGCTGTGTAATTTTTTGGATTTAATAATTTAACATGAATTCACTATGAAGATGCAGTAAAATTAGACAATTTGATTTAACTGATTTTTATAATCTATATCCTTCCCAATATTTTTTTATACGATGCAGCAGTGGTGATTGTAGAAAGTAAAATTGGGTAATTTTTTGATAATGTATCCATACCATTTCCAACCTCACAAAGAGAACTTTGGGAATGGAAACATTTCAAACGAAAATTGAGAAATAAAAAAGTGAAATGAGCAACATATATTATTATTTTCCATAATCAACTTATAAACACCTACAAAAATTTTTCTTTTTTTTTTCATTTTTGAAAGAAATAAATTTGTCTTAAAATTGCAGCATTGTGAAGTTTGGAAAATGGAATATTTGTGTCAAAGTAAAATTTGAAAAATAACTTCAAACAAATGATATTTTTGAGAGAACTAAAATAAAATTCTGTATAAGTATCAGTTAATTATGAGAAAAAGAATTTTCAGTACATGTGCAACCCCTTTCCAGACCCTAGAGAAAACTGCCTTTACTTCACTTTTCTATTTCATAAATTTTGTTACATTTTTTTTTTACAAAAGTTCTCTTTGCAACTATAAAAATCATTCTCAAAAAACAATATGGGTCAATAATTACCCAAAAATGGTCATTTAAATTTTTTACAACTGCCACTGGTACATAAGCAGTAGATTAGAAAAAATGATTGTATTTGAATTGTTTACAAATCTGACACAATCTAGAGAGATGTGCAAACAAATGTATATCTTATTTCTTATTTGATTATATCAGATCTTAAATGATTTTCTCCCTTTAAATTATCACAACAGTTGCTTATCTCGTTTTGTTGTAATAACTTGGTATTACATTTATTGCTATACAATGGGTCCAAGTTTTATTGACCAGAACTTTGGAATTACATAAACTTATTTTAATAAATTAATATAAACAGGTCCTAATTTAGTTTTCTGCCCAATTATCTGTAAAAAATCTTTAAGATATATAGAAAAACAACAAGTTTGATAAAGAAGTTTGTTTAGAAAATAAAAACGTTTTTTAGAAAATTTTAACACCTTTTATCTCTTTTTCTTTAGTTTTATTGGGTTATTGCCACACTTCTGAAAAAATAATAAAGATTAATTAAATAAGCTCTTGCGCCAAACAGAACAGTCAAGGGATATTTTTGAAACTACGTTTGCCTAACCAAAAAATCTCACACTGAAAAAAGCAGATAAGTAAAAAATAACAAAAATCACATCACTATTGCGCACTTATTGACGTTTTGAAAAACTCTCTGTTTTCGTTCTCAAAATCATAGTAAAAATATTAAACGTATGTCAAGTTTGACAGTTTAAAATTTGTTTATCTGCTTCCATAGAGATGTTAAATGATTTTTATTTTATTGTTACTTACTTCTTCTTGATACAACTGTAGCCAACAATGATCGATGTTTACTGAACAGTTTGAGACACACTTATCTCCGTTCAACAAAATAATCGCGGTCTCTTTTAATTTTCTTTTTGTTACGTTATGTTCCTTCTCTAAAATTTTTGCCGAACCCCATTGAATCAAATGACCGTTGATTCAAATCATTTAACATCTCTATGGAAGCAGATAAACAAATTTGAAACTGTCAAACTTGACATACGTTTAATATTTTTACTACGATTTTGAAAACCAAAACAGAGAGTTTTTCGAAATGTCAATAATACAGAAGTGTGCGATAGTGATGTGATTTTTGTTATTTTTTACTTATCTGCTTTTTTCAGCGTGAGATTTTTTGGTTAGGCAAACGTAGTTTCAAAAATAACCCTTGACTGTTCCGTTTGGCGCGAGGGCTTATTTAATTAATCTTTATTATTTTTTCAGAAGTGTGGCAAAAACCCAATAAAACTAAAGAAAAACTAAAATTATGCCACAAATAAATAGCTTCAGACAATACCTTTTATCTCAAAAAGTAAAAAATATATGGCATGTTTATGTAAACATTTAATTAAATCAATAAAACTGGTACACCCTGTATAACAACACAAATTGTAAAATAAAATTGATTATTTATGAATACAATTAGTTTCTGCTGCATCTGAATTTCATTGGTTAATTGCAAATATTATTCACTTGAATTTTAGATAATGTTAGCAAAATTTTTACATTACATAAGCATAATACTTAAGATTTTTTTGAAAGCAAAAGATAATATAAATAAATATTAGGTATATTAAATTTACAACAATGCAAAATGTTATCACTTTAAAGACTATTCTATACTATAAATAAGCTAGCTATAATAAATAACTCTTAGTGTTGCTTATTTATATATACAATAATTACTTATTTTGATATTAAAGAGAATAATTTTATCATTACTGTACAATAAAATTGCTAAATCATTTTAATTTGTTCCATTAAAAATAGCACAGCATAGAGAAAGTATAAGAGTATAGCGAAACAAAATTGTATGTTTAAAATAGTATATGTTCATGCAATCCTCTGCAGGACAGAAATTTAATAATTAAGTATATCATTTAAGTATCTATGTTAGGTATGAAGTTGTAAATTGTAAATGATTATAACTACCTCATAAAAATCAATTGCAGTTACTTCCAGAACTAAAAGTAAACAAAGATTTAAAAAAATATAAATATACAGGGTGTCTAAAAATAATGCGTCAATATTCTGGTGGGTGATTGTACATGTAAAAATTAATGCCAAAAAGCCCTATAACATTAAAAACTAAAAATTAGCGGAGTTGCAGAGTAAAAAAAAGATATTTTTTTATGGAATTCTTCTAATAACTTTTTGTGGGTTTACCTATTTTTGTCTAATTACGTATACATATTACTTGTGTTCATTTGTATTGACGTTCTTAATTTGACTCATATCCTCTAATGCCAAAGGGCCTAAACCAAATAATGACTTTTAGAACTTTTTGTTTGAACATTTTTATAAATTTAGATAGAATGTCATTAAAGATTGTCAATAAATATTTAAAAAGTTATCCTGTTGTATTACGTTAAAAGTAGTCGTTTACGAAAAAAAACGACATTAAACATTCACGTGTGTTAAATGAACAGACGCTCACTCAAACTCATTTTCAAAATTAACAATGCACACCTTGAAAACAAGAATGTGGGTAGAAAAAAAGTTTTCTTGACACCTTGTAACCATGCTAATTCTGAGTTTTCGAAAAAATGTATAAAAAGATTTTCCAATAGAATCTCCCCACAGGATATTGACACATCATTTCCGGACACCCTCTATAAATTTGTAATTTTTTTGTTTTTATTAAATTAATTTGGTTAAATTTGGTTACATGAAAGTTATTACAACTGTTCAACAATTTAATATGGTTAAATTAGGGTTAGAATTACTATTAGAATTAACAAAAAATACACTATTTTAATAATTAGTGGCTGACAATTTCAAATTCAAAAAATTTATTTATATTTTACCTGAAATCTTGACAACGTGCTGACCCAATTATCGTACCGCCTTTATGAATTATGCTGCTTACAGAGGACCAATTTGCTTCGATAATGTGTTCGCCACCATCAACCATACCTTCAAATAACAAATAAAATAATATATATTTTATTTATATGAGACAAACATCAAAACTTTGGATGTACCGTACCTTGATAACCTTCCCTGATGAAGTAAACTTTACATCCTAGATAAATTCCCATACGAACTACAGCCCTTACAGCTGCATTCATACCCTAAAATTAATTGAATTACGATAGAATTTAAACAGAATTTTAAAACCTAACCTGTGAGTCACCTCCACTTGTAAAAACAGCAATGCCCTTTCCTTTATGGGCACCCCGTTCTATAAATTTTGCCCCCGGTGTTTCTGTCATATTAGCCTAAAAAAATCATATTGACATTTATAAAAATATAAACAAAAGAAAATTTTATGATAACTATTTAGGTTTTAATAAGTCTATACAGATTCTCATTAATGATAAATTTTGTTTTTGAATTAGATTAAGTGCTTTTTAGAAGAATAATAATTAAAGTACTTAGTCTTAACTTACCAGTTAGATGTTTCCTCCCCAAAAATATTTAGATCCAAATTTCAAAATAATACTGAAACTGTGAATTTTTATCTTCAAGGTGACCTCTGTCCCACCAATCGAACTAACTTGATTGGCTGCAATTGAGGGGACAAAGCCCACCTCCTATAGCACGTGACTATCGGCATGGCAGGGATTAGTTTGTTGATTTGTCTTCTGCTGACGTAAATGTATTGTATGTTGCCTATACATATTTTGCCCTCAATGATTTACGTTTCTACTTTCTAAGTATATACTTGTTTCAGAAAACATTCCATTATTTAAGAGTACCGAGGTACCGAGAATATTTAGGTCAATTATATACTTACTTATGTACGGAAATAGAGTATACAAATAGGCAAAATAATTTTGAGATTATATAATCCGAACAGCCGATTGGTCGACTTTAAATATTTATGGCGGAAATAGTAGTTCATAATCTAAAAATTATATCGAGCGAGAAAACTTAGCTAATGTTGCATAATATTTCATTACATAATTATGAAATAATAGAAATTAATATACTTAAAAGGTTTATTCAAAATCATACATTTTAAAACCCTGAAATAACAATAACATAAAAATGAACGGCTACAACCTAAATAAATGATTTTCAACTTAAGTTAGTTATACTTTTTAATCTTAACATAACAAATATTTCTAATTAAACTCTTAACACTGTAAACGATTCTTCTAAATCATCGCTTTCGCTATCATGAATAGTTAAATCATCAGACACATCAGTCTCAGTATCAACATTAATTTGTTTTTTTGTTTTCTCAGTGACCCTTTTTGCTTTGACTGTTTTAGATTTTTTTTCTAAACTAGGACGACTTCTTTGACGTGACACGTCAGTTTTCTTCTTAGGTTTAATATTCTCTTTACTTTTCCTAGCAATATGTGTAGGTTTTGGATTGCCTGAAATATAATTATGAGTTTTTACCAACACATATAGAGATGAGACAATTTTAAATAGTCAAACTTCAGGAATAGATTTCTTACGAAATTTCAAATAAAAAATATAAATACAACATATTTACTTCGCTTTTTAACAGTAAAGTAGTTCTACCGAATAACGGTGAGTCTGATAAATAATTTTTTTACCAGTCCTTTTATGAAGTAAAGAGATTGGGATTTCAAAAAATTGCATGTTTTTTTTACTCTGCTGTTCAGTGGCATACGAAATATTTTTCTCAAAAGATATTCCCGACCCCTTCTATCTACGCCACTGTTTATTATTTGATTTCAGTTTTCAGTTCATGACTTCTTAAGTAATAAGTACCTACAAAATTTTGTCATTTTCTAGTAGTTATGTAAACCTGAGTTTTGGCCTCTTAACTTGATCACCCTGTATCTTTGTTGGACAGTGATATGGCGAGTGTTTACATTTTTTGCTTAAAATTTCTTCAGAAATCTATTCCTGAAGTTTGATATTTAAAGTTGACTCACCCTGTATATGATGAATACTTTGTATAAATAATTATAAATAATTAAGTGGTTAAAAAATATATTTTGCAATTACTTATAATGTTATTTACCTATTTCAATAAGTGATTCTTGGGGTAATTTTAGGTCAAAATATTCATATAAATGTATGTCCTAAAAAGTTTGATTTTAAATATAGTGCTGAAATTTTTGTTTTTTATTAAAAATTTCAAAAACTGTATATTACATTCAATTTTAGAATATCATATTATGATATAAAACACACTTTTTCACCAATGTTTTTTTATTTATTTAAGTGGTATAGGTATAGATAGAATTTTAATGGAATAATTGTTATGTCAGTGTTTTTTTTTGAACTGTTTGTCTAGTACCTGATAGTTACCGTTTAATTTTTAACAAAAAAAGGTATATGGAATTTTTGTCTTAACTTACCATTTTGACAAAAATAATAATTATAGTTGTTAAATGAATATATGCAACTTATTCCTAAGTTAAAACTGTTCATATAAATAAACAAATTGAATCCTAAAATTGAATGAAATGTCTCAAAATAGATTTTGATATTTTATTTATTTAAATTATTTTATTTTATAAAAACCGAACAAAATTAAAACTTCAGTATCCCGTCAAATATCAAAAGCCAAGCTTAGGACATACATGTATATGAACTTTTCAGCTTAAATATTAGCCTAAGAATTATCCAATAAAATAAATTCATAACATTAAGTAACACTCTGTATACTCTCAAATAAATACATGTAGTGAATGATTCAAATATGAGATTGTAAGGTATACCAAAAATTTCTAATATAAACATTTTATGGAGCTGGACTTTTAAAATGTGAGGAATAAATTTTTGTATTCATTTTTGACTTTTCCAAAAATTTATGTGTACTTCCCTTTTATTGAAATATCTCAGGAAGTAACATATATATATATATATATATATATATATATATATATATATATATATAAAGAAAAACACATTTTAAAGTGGCTAGTTATTTAAAAAAAGCAAAATTTTACTAAAATAACTTGATTTAAATTGGTTGGATACCCTGTGTATTATAAATGTAGCCATGTACACTAAATAAACTACCACCAATTGATTTTAAGACTAAAAATTCATATTCTATAGTTAATTTCAGTGAGTTACAGGCTATCGAAAAAATTACTATGGCCCTGTAACCCAAAAACAAGTTAAAGTTCCAGACTAGCTGACAAGTTTTTGGTTTAAACATATTGACATGTTAATTTAAATTAACACTGAAATTTATTTTAGTGAAGATAGCGATATGTGTCTCGAAACATCAAATCGACGATGTGAAAACCAACTCAGAAATTGTTCAACAAGCAAAATGATGAAATTCTAATGCCTGACTTCAATTGTTGATATCGTTGATTTTGGGTGCAAATGTGACGTTTCTGGGCTAATTCTTGCGATTAGAATGAGGAGTAATAATGAATATTAAATAAAATTAAATTCTATGAAAAGGTGCTATGTCTTACCCGCAGTGTTTCCAGATTTTAGATTTTTTAGATAATTTGCCAGAAAAAGAACTGCATCATTTTTTTCTGCATCTTGTGGCACTTTATTTTTGAAAAAGCTGAGCCTAAATAATAAATTATATTAACATTTAAACATTATTTTAACACAAAAGTAAAATATTTTGCAATTCATAATAATTGAAATACTTACACATCTTTTTTATCATTCTCTTCAACTATCAAATCTGCAAAATATCTGACAAAATAAAGAAAGGCGTATTTAGATTCGTCTTTCACTGAATAATTGATAGCGAAATAAATAAGTTTTAAGAACTTGTTTGGTGTTTTGAATACCTTCAAATTCAGGAACTGTTTAATCAAAAGCTACAAAGATATTCTTTAAATGTACGAACTGCATGAAATACTTAAGATTACCTTAAAATTTCTAGCATCCTGCGTTGCCAGATCTACGGCACCATATTTATTTAAAATGTGCTCGTAAACCATAGTCAAAGTATACAGAACTACCATGAGAAATGTAATTTCATCTACTTTTGTTATATCTGATAGTGACGATTCAATCTGAGCACCATATTCTTTATTGTACTAAAATTGGAAGAGACATGAGAGATTAATGTGCTAGTCAGACTAGTATATTTTGTGGCTGTGTAATCTTATTCACGAAAAATGTGCAACCTTTGCATTTCTTTTGTGCCAATAGTTACTCCAATATTTAGACCTATTATGAAACGCTCATGAAAATCGCGTCACTTAAATTGCAGGTAGCAGCTTTGTGAGTTATTGCATTTTATTATTGTGAACGTTTTTATTATGAGTATTGTTAGTTTATTTATAAATACAGAAATTATAAGCAAATATTTGAGGGAGTGATTCTAATGGAAACAATAGGATGAATACTTCATATAAACATAAGTCAATACTCGACAAATGAATCCTAAGGGAGTGAAGCCTTGTAGAAAGCCGGCCCTGAAGATGATTTTTGTTCAGTATTATCAAAATGGTTCGAAGTAATTATATTTTGAATACATAATCAACTTTTTATATTGAATTCAAAAATATACATGAAATTCAAGCATTTTGTTCAGCGAACATTTCAAATAAGATTATTTCAAAAACTGTTACTCCTAACGACTTCAATAAGGTATACCTTTTTCAGATATAACAGGTAGGAGAATCGATTGTTTCAATAGTCAGATGGATACACAAAGCAGCAAAAAAGTTATGTCATTTAAAAGAAACATGATGTGCCATAAGTGGCGCCCTCTACTAATAACGTCAAAATTAGAAACATATTTGAATTTCTCGTCGGCAAAAACCCCCGATTTCAAAATTTTATGTAAATATTTGGATTTCTTAAGAAGTTATTTACAAATATCGAAAATAAAATTTTAACTTTAACCCTGTAACTCCGTTAATAATCAGCTTTGGAAAAAATGTTATAGAAAGAGGTAGCATTTATTTTCGGTCTAGAATTATCCCTGAATTTTTTGCTCATCATTTCCGGACACCCTGTATAACCTTGTTATATCCATGCAATATGTGATCGTATAAAGAGCCATCTTTGCATATAAAAAATATATATTTAAAACATGTATTTGTTTTCTCAATAAAATAGTTTTTTAGGCACATTATATTTATTCTTATACAAGATAACAGTGGTTTTGGAGCAAAAGCAATTAAATCTAAAACATTTTTCCAAATTATGCTTATACAAAAAAATTCAGTAAAGAATTTTTAGTCCATTTTAGTAGGTATTTGTTTATTTTTCCTGGACTAGAAATTTATTGGTAGATATGACAAGTTATAAGCCTGGAAGAGAGAAAATGGCTTTGACTGCATAAAGTCTAAATTTCCACAAAAATATCCTTAATGGAATGTAGGCAAATAATGATCAACATTTGTTAGTCACACGAGTCAATGTTATTATTTAATGGCTGTTATCTACTGCTGTTTTACTATCACGGTAATAGTTTTTGACATTGGAAAAATAAATTATTTTCAGTTTCAGATCATGTGCCTGAACTTACTGCATGAATTTGCCATGGTATCTTTTGTATAAATTTTCCATACAAAATATCGTATCGTTTCACTGTTTTTGAAATAAATTTTACACTAAATTTTCAGTTTCCCTTTCGGACACTTCCTCTATTACCTATCTAAAATGTTTATGTACTTTAATTTTTACAAATTTAATAGACAGATTGGCACCATTAATAGTTGGGCACTTTTTGTGAATAGGGCTACACCTTTATTTTTTTATTTAATTTCACATAACAGAATTGCCAATATTTCGCACAACTTCTGCTAATCAAACTAACACTATGCTGTATATGTTACGTATTCAATATGAGAAATATAACTTACCATATGATAATATCTGAAAATATTCCCTAAGCATTTAATTGATAAGACATTAACATGAACCAAATTTATATACTTTACTATGTATGATTGTCGTTCAAATACTGGCACTGAAAATATTATATTGATGTAGTAAAACGAATAAATGTTGAAATTTTAATGATTACTAGTTGTACTGCTGATGACGTGTTTCTCCAAAAATGTTATTAAAACATTTTGTAACTGCACATCTTCTATTACTAATTTTAGCTTAGCCATTTGCTTAAAGGATTTTGTCAGTTCTTCTAATTCGTTTGTGTAAGTAATGTAGATGTCGCACAAGCATTCATAAGTCTAAAAATAAAATGACAGAAGCAACTATTGAGGCTATACACGATGCAAATAAGTCCGAAAAAACGGAGGATGATTCCTTATTGAAAAATAAGGTGGGTATTTCATATAAAAAATTCTCATTTGAACATGCCCTGTGAAGATACAACCGCTTAATGATAGCACCAAAGACGTAGTTTTTAATTTTTTTTCTGAAATACCAAAAAGTAACAGAAATTAAATTAAGTTGACATTTTCTGCTATAGAGAAGACACTCACACTAAACAATTTGTTGATTTTCCCCTACGTTGGTAAGGGGTAGAAATCCAACCCTCAAGTCTTGTTTCATACATAACTGTTTTGTTATTGCTACCTTACCATTTAAAATTCATTTTGTATAACCTGATTCATTAAAAAAAAAATCACTACGTTAATATGACAATTAAATTGCCATTATAAAATGTCAAAGTGACAGCCATGACTAGATAAATTACAATTCAATTAAACTCGAACCAGCGGTGACTTTTTCCAGTCTGTTCCATTGTCCATTTACAGTGACTAAACACGCGGCAGCACATTACAGCACAAATGACACAGTCATCAATTGTTTTCATAGAAATTATGACAAATGTCAAATATCGTACGTTTTTGCTTAGGTATCATTTTTTAATTTATAAATTGATACAACCTAAAATAATAAATACATATTGTATATTTATGGTGAGTGTAGGACCAGCATTATTAATATATATGTACCCAGTTTCACGAAAAATGGATAATATTTAGACACAAAAGCTTTGTAAGTATTGGAACGGTATCAGTGCCGCATATTTTAATGTTTTAAAATAGTAGATAAAAAATACGTACATTTTTGCAAACCAAATTAAATAAGTAGGTTCTATTAAAAGATAAGTTATTAGTCTCAATATCAAATTCTGACATTTATGACTTGATGTGTATGTTTACAACAACAAATTATATACCAAGTGCCTTCTCAATAGCAGAAAATGTCTACTTAATACGAATAGTTTCTGTCACTTTCTTAGTATTTCAGATAAAAATTAAAAACTTGTTTTTTGGCATCATCTATACGGGGTTGTATCTTCACAAGGGATGTTAAAATGAGATTTTAACCCACCATATTCTTCCACAGAAAATCCCCTCTGAATTTGTTTGCATTTATTTACACCTTGCATTATAAGTTTTTTTTAAATGTATTTACCTTCAAGTGTAGTGGTTGGCCTTTCAAATTTTGAAGCATGTTAAAACATGTACTTGTAAATTCCTTACACGCTCGTGTTAATGTAGGAGTTTGAGTTGCATAGTTTGTAGTGGTTACGTTTTTCAAACTCCAAATTATATAACATTTACAGCATGACATAAGATTTGCAGTTGACTAGAAAAATGGGAAATAGGTAATAGACAAAGAGAAATTAAGAAAATAAAACACCCAGTATCTTAAATTTCAAGGCAAATTGATCACAAAACATTCTGCATAATACAGGGTGTACCTGAAATGCAAGCCAGCCTAGATTCTCAAGGTCACAATCCAATATGATTTATGTTAATTTATACAGGATGTTCGGAAAGTAATGGGACCCAGTTTAAACATAACTTCCTGTAATCAAATAGAACCGATTTAAACAAACTTGGCTTAGTCCAAAACTGCCTTGTTTATAAGTTACAGGGCTTAAAAAAAAAATGTTTTCTTGTTATGGGCATAATTAAGAAACGAAACGTCCAATCATGTTGAAATTTGGTACAGTTATGATTTAGATGAGTACAAGCATTGCGAAGGAATAAGTACTACTTCATATCGTAGGGGGCGCTCTTGACAGTTTTTTTGTAACTCATTTTTATCCTATCTTTTTTTTGGTCCTATTCTGATACGTTTGACGGAAAATTATGATAAAGAAATTAATTTTGCTTAGAAAAGCTATATCTGTTCTATGTAACTGTACCTTCTTTCTGCAGCTCCTCCATTAAATTGATTTTGACAATAAACAGCGATCATATCTACCGTTTCTGAGTTGGAAAACTGTCTATGTTGAGGTATGTTTTCAAAATTTTACAAAATAATACTAATAATTCGAAATTATTGTACACAACTACACAGTGATAGTTACTAATTATTATGACGAAATTTTATCTTTAAGTGTATCAACGTCAGTTTGGCAAGTGGTAACGCAAAATTAATTTCTCCATCATAATTTTCAATCAAGCGTATCAGAATAGGACCAACAAAAAAGATACAATAAAAATTATTTGCAAAAAGCTGCCAAAAGCACCCTCTACGATATGCGGTACTACTTATTCCTTCACATTGCTTGTACTTATCTAAAACATAACTGTATCAAATTTGAACATGATTGGACGTTTCGTTTCTTAATTATGCCCATAACAAGAAAACAATTTTTTTTCTCAGAAGCCCTGTAACTTCTAAACGAGACATTTTTGGACTAAAGTAAGTTTGTCTAAATCGGTTCTATTTGATCACAGAAAGCTATGTTTAAGCTGGGTCCCATTACTTTCCGGACACCCTGTATATATGCAAAAATGCACCATTAGGGTGTTACACGATGCCAAAAGTTTTGAAAAAATATCATTAAGCGTTGAACAATTAAAATATTTGGTATATGAAAATATATTGGTAAAAGGCTTTTCTTGATGCTGTTAATGTTTATCACTGACTTGCACAGATACCTTGAGCTGGATACCTCAATTAAAAAAATATTCAAATTATCTGATTGTCACATAAGCTATACTGTATGAGGAGCACCAATGTACATGAACCACATATTCCTTCATATAAGTAGTATACTAGTCATATTTTCTAGTTCACAGTTCCTAATAAATTCAGATACATTTCTCCATTTACAGTGGTTGGTAATATTCTGGAGATTGGCCCAGTATATAATCTCTTTAAACAAAATACAAACAGTCTTACAAACAATTTTATCTATTGAACTAGAAATTGTACCCCTACTTATAAGAAGGAAAATGTGGTTCCTGTACGATGGTGCTTCTCCTAATTTTACAACAATTGTTAGGGCCCATCTGCATGAACAGAATTTTTTATGATTAAATGGTGCAAGTTATCAAATTTTTGAAAGAGAAAAAAATGTGACAATCAGATAATACATAAAAAAATATGAATAATTTTTTATCGGAATATCCAGTTTAAGGCCTTTGTGGCAATTAACATTATGTGCATAAAGAAAAGCCTTTTACCAACATATTTTCATATACCACATTTTATTTTAATTGTTTAAAGCTTTTCCGTTTTATAATTGATTATTGATATTTCAAAAATTTTGCCACCCCTTTTAGTGCATTTAAGCATGTAAATTAGCATAAATCGTCATATTTTGATATTTCAGATCTAGGGTAGCTTACTGCTACATGCATTTCAGAGACACTCTGTATTTTACAGCTATACAAGGTGTTTGCAAAATAAGTACAATTCTTCAACAGATTATCAAAATAAAAAAATTGTATTAGTTTTAAATACTTTTAAGGCTAGAAAGCAATGAAATATCCCTGAAAATTACTAAGTGGCAGTGGCAGATCTGCCCATTTCATTGCCGTTGAAGAAGCACATTTATTTCAGAAATGCCCTTTTTAGAGATTCCTTTATGAAAAAAGAAAAACATTTTATTAGCACAGAAGTGATTTAATTCTGTAACAAAAAAATCGTTATATAGGCTGATTCACGATGATGAATCGTTAGAATAGAATTCTGCAATAGAAAATGTACATATACAGGGCGTTCCATTTAGAAAAAGTAGTTTTGACGGTTTGATGTTAAAATTTGACACTTGATTTTTCAACACTTTGCATACAATTGGATCATTTGTGTAAGACATTTTTAGAAAGCTTAAAGATTTAACTATTGCTTATTATTTCTTTAACTTTCATAGGACTCAACATAGCTAATTTCAAATAAAACGATGGGAAATGATTATATTCCGAAATATTGTAAATATTTTGAAAACGACAAAGATTAAGTAAAGAAAAGTCTGATTTAAATAACATGGACGATTCAATAACTAAATAAATATTATATTATTCCATTTAAAATAACTAAGTGGGTGACATTTTCCGTATAATCGGAAGCAACAATTTCTTGAAAATATTTTCACTGAGAAGCTCATATTCGATTACACAGGGTGTAAAATTTTTAGAAAAAAATAATCACTACGACCATGAAAACCTCTAACAATCCATCACAGCGAATAAGCCTGTATAAAAGTTTTTGTACATACCACTTCATCGACATCACCCCAATTATCAAATAAAGTTTCCCACTGAAATTTTTGGGATAAATCAAAGTTCGCAAATAAAACTGACAGTTTCGAAGTTATGTTACGAATTTCTTCACTCTGAAACAAAATATGATAGTCAATTAACAACAAATAAAATTAGTAAAATAAATCTAAAATTCGATCAAGATTACAAAAGAATAAAATAGTTACAGACAAATTTACCTGATTATTTAAATTAACCACTAAATCAGTCTTATATTTCAGAAAAACTTTTTCAACAACCTGTTGTACATAATCTGCATGAGTAGTGACATTAGAGAAATAGTAGAATGTGTCGCTGAGTTTTTTAAGTAATGTGTCATCATTGTGATAGTAGAATAAATCTTCCATTGTGGACAAAATCTTTTTAACAGTCTAAAATAATAAGTAATTAGTTACATATCTTAGTTCAATGCTTTTGCAATAGTTACTTGTGTACATACTTCATCCAAAACAGTGTCCTTAACAGTGGTGATAATTTTAAGGAACTCTAATAAGATTTGTGGATAGTCCATGTACTTCTCTAGCAATGTAGGAAATATTGGAAAATACGATGCCACTTTCGTATGCTCGTCAGGATCACCTATAGTAACTGCAAAAAAGCAAAACCGAATGTTCATTATTCATTACATTAAGAAAAACATACATAAATTTTTCAAATTTGAAAAGATTTGAACAAGATGTTCACAGATGCTTTACAATCCGCTATTCATAAATTATAAACATAATAATTTTGATCCGTATTCAGAATGTTTCAGAATAACACCATAAAATATTTCTTATTAACTGTAAGTTGTCTTCATTGTGTGGTAAGTTGAACATATCAAGTGACCGAGATGTAATATAGATAGAAGTGCTTAGAAAATTTTTCACAAGCAGTCATTTTTAGTTGATTCTGAAGTAGTTTAAACAGTGACTATCAGAGTTAGTGCTAGCACAAAGTCAAATGCGTGGGTCCTTGGCCTTCACAGCTGACTCGCGTTTTGAACTGTGCATTTAGTTTTAATTATTTACGGAACACTGTAATAGTTGGTGTCGCATCGATATGTATCAATATGTTCATTCGTAAGCTGACTACGGTCCTGTTAAACTCCACGCTGCACTATACATATACCTATAGTGATTTTAACTGAAAATGTCCTTTAGTAATCTTGGAGAATCTATTGAGGTAATAATAAAATCCCTGAAAATTAATTTAAGGTATTTGTGTGCTGTAAGAGAGCCCTGACAATATTCTCTTATCCCTAGAATTTATGGTACATTAAAACAAAAAAACTGTATTAATCTTAAAAAGTTTTTTTTTCTTTTACCTTTTCTTGATTTATTTCGCATTATTGTTGGTTTTCCAATCAATACTTGATGTACAGACTCCGCAAACAATTCAGCTAAATGTTTCTTGATGTCTAGTTCTATGTCACTGTGTAGAAAAATATTAAAAAATAATCTCCAGTTTCGTAGTGCCAAACAGTAAGATAAGCACCCTTCTACTAGCAATTGTTTTATAGCATCTCCAGGCTTAAAATAAAAGTATATAATAAAATAATTCTATATAATTTAATTTTATCAATTATTTTATATTTATATACCTTCATGGAGAACTTTGCCAAATTCAAAAGCAATATTTCTTGATTATTTTCACTTTTTCCCAAATAAGAAATGAGAAATTTCGAGGCTGCTTCTCCAATTAGAAAATGCTCATCAAACACCAAAGACATAATTATTTTAAAGCGATTGGTGCTGATAAACGAACTACCGCTAGAACAGAGGGATATAATTTTATTTCTAATACTATTTTGTTGAAAATTGTACAATATTCATGCATCCATTCAACATTCAATATTTCATACATTTTTCCCTTCTTAAACATAAACACGAAAATATTGAAAAGTACTAATCCAACTTAAAATTAACATTAGTATCACATTGAGTTAAAATTGCTACGATAGTACCAATATCCAAAAAGAATGACGTGAATAATGCTTCCAATTTCAAACCCATTTGCAAAAATGTATGAGTCCATACACATACAAAAACCAATTATTTTGAACATAAGTATCATAAATAATTGTAACCAGTATGGTTTACGCAATGGTTGTTTTACACTACATCATTTGCTACAAATAAACTAATTTCATATATTGATCAAGGTTTTGAAAATGATGAATATACAGGGTGATTTATTAGGTCACCAACTTTGCCATATGAGATGACATTTTTTGAGAAAAACGTCATTTAAACATATTGTCTAATTTTAGTTATTTAAAATGTTTGAAGGCTGATTTTATAATTTTAAAAAATAGGTCAAAATCAAGGAAATATATCCGTCTGCTGCAACACATACCTCACAATGACACACTAAAGAGTATTTCAGTGGAGTAAAAATGTTATCATTATTTCTAATTTAAGCAGCAGCAGTGTGTATTTTTTGTGTCAACTGTTCTTTTGTATTAATTTCTCCTTGATATAGAATTCGTTTCATATGTCTCCATAGAAAAATCCAAGGGATTTAAGTCAGGGGATGGCGATGGCCAAGCAACTGGACCATCATTTCCGATCAAAACTTAGAAGCCTCCTAACTCTTTCAATGAGCAAAATCGGACATATGACCAAATAATGTTTTTCCCTTAAAATTACATGACAAAATTTGTCGACAACCTATAGCTATAATAAATCACCTTCTACAGACAGGCTCATAGCTAGGCTAGTTTTCGCTGCGTACATTAATCAAAATATCGTCTCTGTTCAGCCCTTCCCACATCTCAAAAAAGTAACATCATTTATTCCTATATGATTTTTTTTATACTTATGTTTGTATACTATTATGTTATCTTATACACTCTTACATGTTTTTTATATTTCTTATACTATGATCTATTTAGTATAATGTATAAAATAAATAATATTTACTTTTTCAATATTTCAATTCATTGTAAAAGCAAAAGTACTTACTGTTTGAGTAAAATCCTAAAAATATCAATAGCTTTTACCCCCACTTTGATATCGATGTCATAAAATCGTTTACCAATATATTCAGCAAAATCCGGAAAAGAACTTTTTAAAACAGATAAAATATTTGGAGTCCCTACAAAGGCTTCACAAGTCTCTAAAGCCGCAAATCGAACATCTTTCGACTAGAAGGAACATTAATAAAAAAAAAAGATTTTGTACAGAAGCTAATTTAAGATACTCACGTAATCCGAAATGAGTTTCAATAAGTAATTAACAGTTTGCAGCTGGGTGATAAAAATTTTTGGGAAATATCTAACCCATATGCTTACTTCGTAAATACATTCCACTCTCATCAGTGTAAGCTTATTGTCTTGTAGACGACTGAAATTTCAATAAAACGTTTAAAAAAACACTAAATGAGAGTCTTAGTGATCAAGCTATCAGATGTATTCAAGGCATTCCAAACAAACCATGAAATAGAACCAATTTTTTTATTAGTCCTAAAGTTCATAGTTTCCGAAATACAATTTCAAAGTTCTTATTTTTTAAAACTTTTTTTGTAAATATTTATCTTAATACTAGCACACAAAATTTGGTACTTAGGGGCTTTTTAGAATGATAAATCGAGATCTGATCACAGTTTCGGTGTAGGCTAAGTGCTGCTGGTGGCGCCCTCTGCAATGTACACTGTGATTATTGCCCAAAATTAAATTAATGATTTAGGAACTTGGATTAAAAAGAAAAAAAAGACCAAATAGGGATCAAAAAGAGGACCTGGTACGGTGTTATTTGTATTGTTTTCCACGATTTATTTTAAAAATATGGAATACACACATATTAATGTAATAAATAAAAAAATAAGTTTTATTTGTCATTAAAATATATTAAAAAATAAAACTACAGTGTTAAAGAAAAAAATACTGCCAGAAAAATAAATGTCCAAAGACGGTATTATTATGAACACATATTTTTTTAATCAATGGGTTGGCTTTAACAGACCTACAAAATTATACCTTGATCGCTAAGTACTTAAAGAACAAAGAAAACAGAAGTTTGAGAAGCTTTAAGTACATAACCTACCAATTTTTCACAAAAATTAAATAGAAGAACTCCAAATAATTGTTAATTTCCTGTTTCTGCAATTCGGTATTTTCTGACGAATCAGAACTTTCATCGTTTTGAATTTTATCATAAACCATTACCACCGCTGTGAGTATTTTGATTCCTAGGAAAATATATAAATACTATACACTTATAAATATGTATTTTTTTATTGTTTTACCAAATACAACTCCAGTGTGTCGAATAGCACTTATCTGGCTAAAGGACATACATTTTACAAACATAAAGAAGTGCTTGGCAAAGAAATCGTCATAGAGAATACCTCTCTCATGTGCAGAGATAACTAACTTTTGTAAAAAACTATATATCGATATTTTTAGAAGTTGTGCAAGACCTGTTGCAGGTTCCTTTAATAAATATCTTCCAGTACTCTATAAAAAAAAACATCCCCATGCAATATACCCAATAAATTAAATTTGAAAACATCGTTAGACAAGTATATATATAATATATACTCACTATTAAAACCTCTTGCTGAGCAAGTACTCGGTTGCTTTCCATTATTTCAATTACTCTTTTGGTGACATTGGTCTGAAAGTTATAATGGTCGGCAACTTCAAAATTTTGATAACCACACACATCAATACAAAACTTGAGTAATGCACATATAGCCCGTTCCGGTCTTCTGTTATATAGCAGTAATAATTCCGTAACTACTTCCTACAATAAATATTTTTATAATAAATAATATTTCTTTAAAAAAAAACTGTATGCACCTGTATATTTTGAGGTTCTTGTAAGATTTGTGTATATAATGTGCCATCTTGTGATGGTTTATGCAATTGCCATATTTTACCAGTGTATTTGATTCTATTCGATTGGTTGATATACGTATCATAATCTTCAACTGGAAAAAAATTATATATTTGGAAGACCACGCAGTGATTTTCTTTTTTTAAAGAATATAAACTTATCTACATGGTAGTATACCTGCAATGACTCCAGATTTTTCTGATCCTATGGTACTAAAAGGAGTAGATGATCTGCTAGTTGATGAACTAGAGGATTCTTCATGGCAGGAATCCGTGTGATTTTGATTAGACGCGTTAGATAAAAGCGTTGTTCTATCACTACTACCAGTAGAAGAAATTCTTGATATATCTGGTGTAGAAATTCGTCCACTTCTTCGTTGAGGTGTACTTGTAATTTTTGATTCTTGGGTATACCTTAATCCAGAAGCATCTCTTTCTTTCTTGGGGGTAAGTTTTATCCGTTTACATGGCGAAGACATGGTAAAAATTGTTTGAGGATCTTATATACGCACTTCTTTACACGAGCAACAGTGTCTTAAAACTTATAAGGTTACTACAAAGTTTTGACTAAATTTTCAAACATTAAACACTACACAACTTTAGGCAATAAAACAGAACTAAAGTAATAAGTTCAGTTGGTTTTAAACCGTTTTTTACGTTTTCCTTCTTAAATCTTTCTAGATTTTGGGTTTGGCGGTAATTTTCCTAAATTTCTTGACATTTGACAGCAATTGCCACTTGCCACTTTATTGGTCAATATTGCTCCAATAAAAATCATTTGTAAATTTTAAAAAATCAAATTTGAATAGATATACAATTTTATGATTTTTTTTTTATTTTTCTGTGATTATCGAGTTTAAATTATATACTGTTATATTAAAATGTTTAATTCACATTAAAGGCTTACTTACTCTATCTCAGTAAATGAATAATTTTTTAAATGTATAACGCTGTAAGTGGATGTGGATCATAAAGCTCTATCTACCCAATATCCCTAAATTAATTATTAATATTTCTGCAAACTTTGTATATTGGTTAAGATCATAGACATGGTTAAGATATTGTATAAGATGTTTTTATACCTACCTACAGATAAATTTAGCTAATTTAATAAGATCTCTCTAATGGCCCATTGGCCCATATAATTTTGATATAGACAAATTTAGCTAATTTGGATACATCTCCATTGAAATAATTCAGACTTCTGATTTGAAAGATAATTAGATATTTGTTTATATTTTTCTAGAATTAAATAACTCGTGTTTTGGTATAGACCTTAGTTTAGAAATTGATGACGATAACCCTGCTCTCAAAATTGTTTTGAATCATCCAATAAAAGTGTTTCATTGCCATTCACTTCTGTCAGAAATTATAAATAGTATGTAGTGTAGAACAAGCTATATATATTGGCCGTTCGCTATTCCATGCCGGACTGAAATGCCACAGACACAAAGCATTCTATATATAGTAGACACCATGGAAAGCTGTTGACCTTTATCGCATTCGGTGAGAAACAATATTTTGCAAGCACGGAATTCCAGGAAACAACTACCTTCAGGCTAATGCCCTCACCAGCATTAAATTACACCAGGAAAATCTATACAGCTAGTCACTTCAGACATATACCGGTTTTGAGCTTATTAAGCTCTCATCAGTATGCCATAGGTGAGGTATCTGAGGAATAATCCTAGCTGTTTTAGTCTATCTAACCTGACAGGAGGAGTTATAATGTCTGCAGCTGAAGTATGTGTGTTACTACCTTCACCAGCACATCTACTTCGATTAATAACTGGTCTGCTGGCCTCATAGCTAAGTAAACATATCATAGCTTCCACGTTAAAATTTGTTGAATTTGATTGATTAATCATCCTTGGTTTAAGATTAGTATCAATTGCTATTGGTTGCCTTGTTCTTAAAAATATCAACTTCTTCTTGTGAAGGATTGGGGCCATGATTATGAGCAGTTGTATATCGTTTATAACCATTCATTTTCACAATTAATCTGTCCTTATAGCCATAGCTTATGCAACGCCAGTTTGTAGATGCTTCGTCGGCTAAATAGCAGCAGTTGTGCTTTTTCTAGTTTGTTGCAGTGACTCACCGCGCATAGCAGCACACTACAGCACAAATGACATAGTTAGACATAGTCATCAAATCAAATCAAATATTGTTAAGGTGTATGTTTCTGTTTACGTATCATTTTTAAATTTATAAATTGATACAACCTAAAATAGTAAGTATTGTGTTTTTATGGTGAAAAGGCAGATATAGCAGTCCATTATTAATAAGTATGTACCCAATTTTATGAAATATGTAAAATATTTAGATAAGAAGGCTTTGTGTGAAGTATTGGAACGATATCAGTGTTGCATATTCTAATGATTTAAAATAGTAAATAAAAAATATGAACATTTTTGCAAACCAAATTAAATAAGTACAAAACTGATTATTAACAGAGTTACATCGTGTTAAAGTTAAAATTTTATTTTCGATATTTGTAAATAACTTCTTAAGAAATCCAAATATTTACATAAAATTTGTAAATCCGGGGTTTTTGCGGATGAGAAATTGAAATATATGTTTCTAATTTTGATGTCACTAGTAGAGGGTGCCACTTGTGGCACACTATGTTTCTTTTAAATAGCAGAACTTTTTTGCATCTTAATGTATCCATCTGACTATCGAAACAATCGATTCTCCTACCTGTTTTATTTGAAAAAGGTATACTTTGCTGAAGTCGGTAGGCGTAACTGTTTTTGAAACAATCCTATTTGAAATGTTCAGTGCACCGAGTAATAACTGTTTTGGTTTCAAGTAAAGTGCCTTTTTTACTGAAAATACAGCAAAATTTTACTTGAAAAAGTTGTTCAAAATGGTATATTATGGAGACGTGCAAAATTTCAAGAAGATTGGCGAGGTTTGATAAAACCATTTTTCAACAAAGCACAAAAATTTTATCAAAGCAGGCCGATTTTTTTAAAATTTTGCACATCTTCATGATTTATCATTTTAAACAAGTTTTTCAAGTAACTTTTTGCTGTATTTTCAGTAGAAAAGGCACTTTAACTGAAACGATAACAGTTTTCAATCGGTGCACTGAATACTTCAAATAAGATTATTTAGAAAATTTTCAGATATAACAGGTAGGAGAATCGATTGTTTCAATAGGCAGATGAATACACTAAGCAGCAAAAAAGTTCCGTCATTTAAAAGAAACATAATGTGCCATAAGTGGTGCCCTCTACTAGTGACATCAAAATTAGAAACATATTTGAATTTCTCGTCTGCAAAAACCTCCGATTTATAAATTTTATGTAAATATTAAATTTTAACTTTAACACCCTGTAACTCCGTTAATAATCTGTTTTGGAAAAAATGTTTTAGAGGTAGCATTCATTTTCGGTCTAGAATTATCCCCTGAATTTTTTGCTCATTTCTGGACACCCTGTATAAAATTGGTTTTGACTTTTGCGACCCTAAAAAGTTACGAAATTTGAATGTCTCCGTAACAAATAAGAGACGTTTAAAATAGCGATTAATTGTTGCTCATTATTATGACAGGCAGTTTTTTATACATCGCTATTTTTATGTCACTTTTTTAAAACATTGCTATTTCTATATGTCATTCTTTTAAACATCACTGTATTGAGACTGTGGTTTTAATACTCGCTATTTTGAATGTTGCCTATTCGTTATAGAGGTGTCGATGAGGACTAGGCTTTATATACACTGCACTATACATACACACTATTCACTATAACATTCATTGTATAAACCTACAGGGTTGATTTTCAAAAAAAAAAAGAACAAAAGAAAATTAATGTTACTTTAACATACATTTTTAACAAAAACAGTTATTGAAACAATCTAAATAAAGACATTTTGTCTTTAGTTTTAGTTAGTTTTTGGCGAAGACTACAAAGTGTGGATGAAATATTTTTAAATATAAAAAAATATGCACATTTTTAAGTAAAATTAGGCTGATTCTTAAAAAAAAAAATAAACATTATGCAGCTTTTAATACAGCATATATTTACATCTTACACGCACTTGCAATTGTTACAGAAAATCCATTACATTTATATTTACAAATTTCGATAACAATAAATAAATACTTAAAGAATATAACGTAAAATAAATATTTGAAACAAATCTTAATCATACAGTTTTTATGATCTGGTTTACATTGATTTCTTCGCTCATTTTCCCCCTCGTCGCTTGGTAGGTGTCGCGTTCTTGATCTGGATGTTTTGTCGGTAAAATAGGAGAATGAATATTAGCTTTCGCGGGATACCTACAAATAATTATCAGTTTAAAATGTTAGTTTGACATAAGATGTATAACGTACTTTATTCCGGCAACGTCTACTTCAAAGTCGCCACTCGTGATGTACTCATTGGTGACTTTTTGTCGTTCTCCCTTTTCATCAATATTTTCTACAAATCCCAGACATACCTAGAACATAATTTAGGAATGATAATTTATTGAAAATGAGGAATAAGAAAATCAAGCCTACCTGTTTTTTAAAAGTATAGCCATAGCCTGTCGTAGTTGTCATCCCGACATATTTTCCATTTCGATAGATTGGCTCTCCTCCCCAAGGCCACAAGTCGGTATCGGCACAGTGATCTTCTAGAATTAATTGTAAGTACATTCTTTTAACTCCTTCTTCTCTTTGCTTTAAAAGAGCGTCTCGACCAATGAAGTCTACTTTTTTCTATGAGTGAAGAAAATAATATTTTAAATTTCAAATATTCTGCAAAAGTATATTGTTTATTTTTGTATTATTCAACTGGCACTTTAAAAAATATAATTTTTCTACAAATAAAAAAACATATATTAAATTTCAAATATTCTACAAAAAGATTATAGCATATATTTATAAAGAAATAAAAAAACCAAATAAACTAATTTGCTAAAACTTTGTATTATTCATTACTAATTTACAGCAAATACAGTGCCTTCATAAATGATTACAAGCCACGTGACCAGGACTGAAATAGATTTCTTGTTTCCCTCAATTGCCGTAGTGAGGAAAAGGACATTCGCATATGAATTGCTCTGCGAATGATTTGAGAATCTCGACCCTGATCACCTGGCTTGTAATCATTTATGAAGGCACTGTATAAATTATTATAATAGTTTTATTTAAGTAATAATTCCATCTTTAATGACGACTAAATATGTAAAACTTTTATGCGACACTTAATGAATGCTCATAGCACACAAACTATGCTACTCTCATTTTTATTTTACATATTAAATTTACAATTAACCCTTTCGCACCTGGAACCGGATGAATCCTCAAGAATTTCTCATGATGTGTAACCTGGAACCAGATATCTACGCACCGCAAGAGATACACTTAAATACAGGAAACATACGTATCCGCTTATTGCATATAATTAGTCCAACCCTTTTTTAACTCCTCCCACCGTTAGTTATTCTGAAATATTCTCGTTTTGTTTCAGTTTTCATTGTTCGTTTTTGTTGTTTTTTATTAATATTTTATATATTTATATTTTATGTTTGCTAAATAAAAATCTTGCTTCTTATATTAGTGATTTTTATTGAAATTCTCAGTAAGTTCATAAAATATCCGTCCGAGTTTAGGAATAGTTCGCGGCGGCAAACGGACGAACCCGCAAGCTCCATCTGCTGCCGTCTGTACAGTGTGGCACGCTAGAACCGCTACCGTCCTGAAAGGGTTAAATTGTACATGGACTTTACAATGTAATTGTGCTATCTATCAATAACAAGTATAACTAAAATCTCACATCACTTCCTTTTTTGTACAAATTTAATTCTAATTTCAATTTCTCTCTATATTTAATAATAGCACAGATAATAGTTAATTTATCTGCGGTAATAGAGAGCCCATTGATGGTATACCCAGAGTTAAATGATTTCTGTTGCCAGCAATGATATACTAATCAAATGAAAAAGCAAAACAGCTTCTATCTATAGTTTACATTGATTTTCGTTGCAGAAAAAGATTCAGTCACATAACGGTATATGTTTTTAGGCAAAATTAGAATAACTTGTAGTCGCATTTAATTTACCCGACGTCTCGGCTGATCCCTGCTCTTTCTACTGTTCTGATTGGTTGATTAAGTGAAACTGAGTCAGATTTCATATAAACAGAGCACTACTTATACTATAGTTGGGTTTTAAAATAGTGGAGTGCTGGGGATGTTTATCATTCTTGGCAGACACTCAATATTTTAGTTTATTTTTTTTTTAAGTAGAATTTAACTTGTATTTATGTAGTATAGTAGTAATATTTATGTATATAACATATGTATTATACTGTTCAATGTCTCAAGACCAACTAACTCGCCGAGCATCTTCTTGGCGGTACGGGCACAGTCTATGGTGGGGCAAGCGGCACTACTAACTTCACAACTAAAAAGTTCACGATACGTAACAGAGAGGAATTCGTGTTATAAACCTGCTGCAACAAATACGCAAGCACCACATCAGAATGCTCGGTTTCTATTGGTTATGACGAATTGACCAATCTACCTGTTTCATTTGCACCCCAATCTAACAAGTGAGGAATCTCAGAGACAAAAAATTTGTATAAAGGAATTAGGGCTCGAGATCAAAATATGAGGGTAGGTGATGATGCTGCATATCATGCAATAAAAAATGGCAATGGTTGTATACAACTGTGAAATGGAAAACAGTGGAAACACGCAGAAAGAAAGAAGGTAGAGGTTGAGAATACAAAGTACGCGATTCATAGAACAATTTATAGATGGTATTTTAAAAATGAACTTAAAAAAAATTCGGTTTGCTATATCACAGGATGAAACTTTGCCTAGAATATTTAGAAGGATACTTTTGCAAATTACGCGTGACATACATTAGTTTTATAAAACGAAATTGAAAGAGTATGCTGATATAAACACACAATAGTGATACGGCAAAGAAACAATTTAAGACAAATATTAGAAGATCGAACTATGAATCGAAGAAAATTATTATACTGACAAAACATGGATAAATGAAGACCATACGATGACAAACAAAAGTATGGCACTGTTTGGCCACATATAGAACCTGATGCTGTGGTTAATGCACCACATATAGAACCTGATGCTGTGGTTAATGCACCACATAATAGCGAGTGTTGATGTGAGACCATTATACTGACAATGCTAGTAACCAATAATATACAGTGTGTATCTAAATAGCGCAGTGTATTATGTGTTAAAGTGTATCAGATGGTAGGCCATCGCTATCTCAAATATCGGCTTTCTATGGGTGAGTATAAACCTTTTAAACTAAACTACTAAAGTGCTAGGTTCACTCAACTCATTTTTGTGTTCTTTGAACCCTTCTCAAGTGGCATGCCTATGGAATCTTGTCCCCTGCAAGCCTCACCTCCCGTACTCATTTAAGTGCTGTAAATGAATCAGTATTTTGGACCTTGGGTATAAGTTTTTTCGCTCATGATTTTTAGGTTACGGGCTGAAATCGGAGTAAATGATTGGTTGAATTCAAATACCTGTCATACATTTTTAAACTCAATCAATCAGCTGGACTGATTTCAAGCTGCAATATGCAATACATTTATTTATTATATAAATCAATCACGTATCTTAAGAAATTTTGCATTTAAAAATAATTTACAGACAATAGAATCCAGGACCTACATGTTGTACAAAATATGCAATGAGAAATTTTGAAAAATAATTACTTACATCAAACTTGACACGCCATACTCTTCCGCATTCCAATGGCGTAGTTGTAGTGTCCAAATCTTGCCCCCAGAAAGCGTAAAATTTCTCCACTCTCAGCGCTCTAGTCGCATAATGGCCGGCATGAATTATGCCGTATTTCTCTCCAGCTTGAATAATACTAGAATAGACGTGCAAAGCAAACTGGAAATTGGAACAAAGTGGTTAAAATACAAATTCTCAAATATTTGGACACTAGAGATGCAATCTGTATATATTACCTCATTTGGAATGTACAACACGAATCCGAGCTCGCCCGTGTGCGTGAGATTCATCGTTCTTATACCGTTAGCCAGACCTACATCGAGTAACTTGTAAGTGAAGAACGGAAAGTTTCTAGGATTTAAGTCGGTATCGGTCAACTCAGAAAGGAGATTCCTGGTAAATGGCCCCATAATACACAGAGCTGTGAACATGCTAGTTACGTCAGATATTGCAACCGTGGGCGGTAAATGTTTCTGCAACCACACTTTGCATCGGGTCTGTTGGATGGTCGGTGCAATCATCATGTAGCTAAAATAAACAATAATGTGTTTGAATTTACAACTATATAAATTAAGACTACATATACAGGGTGCAACTTTAAAATGGGGCCAGTTTTTGGGGGTAATAGTACAGGGTGATTTTTTTTATCAAGGGAAATGCGTTTTTCTTGAAAACGGTTGAAAAAACATGAGTGTTGCTATACCAAGTTTGTTTGGGCTAAGTAAGACCTGAAATTAAGATAAATAAAGAAATCATAATCAAACGACACTGAGCTTCGTGACGAACAAACATTTTTTTTCTTATAAGCATACTTTTTTGAAATGAAAGAACATTTCATTACAATTTTTTTTTTCCAAATAACTTTTTCTTCCGTTTATAATGGTTTAAAAGATACAGGCCAGTTATTGCGCAACTGAAATTTTTCGTTTAGATCAGATGGGCCTTTGAAATACAGTAGTAGTGTTTTAAATTTGTTTTATTATAATCCCAAGAATACATAAAGTAGCCTTTCATCAGAAAACATCCCAGAAACAAGCAATAATAAATATCGTAACAAAAAAAATTAACTACACCAAGAAATCTAAAATTGAAGAATCTGCTTTAAAAGATGCTCGATATATGCAGCATTAATATTTACACATAGATTGGAGTGCTATCTTATTTCGGATGAAGTTACTTTTTTAAATTATTGACCTATTATATTCCAGTGCAAGCATCTGTAGTTCAAGTAGAAAAGGAAGTTTATTTTGAAAGGAATTCAATATTGACCTATATTTTAGAAAAGTAACTTCATCTGAAATTGATGTAGTTAATTGTTTTGTTACCTTTATTGTTAATGCTCGTTTATGGGATATTTGTTATTAAATCAATAATTACATTTATACAGGGTGTCCGGTAAGTATATGGCATACTTTCGTGAGTGTATAGGGGAGGTCAAAATAACACTAGTTTGTCATAAAAATTTTTTTCCTAAAGTGCCCCTTAACGGAGATACAGAGCCCCTAAGGGGTCCCGGCGATTTACCTTTTCGGCTCTATCTTTTGAACCGACCTGTATAATTTAATGAAATTTTTATATTTTATGTAGGCCATAAAGGCTCATAAAACCCTACTACAGTAGATGTTTTATACTGTCAGGGATGTTAGGAACAGACTTACCACCATACTCATTGGGCCAAAATTTTGACAGGTGTCATTTTATAGAGGTGAAAACTGAATTTTTAAATACTTTGATCATTCCTCTTTAAAAATGGTACTCTACTCTACTACATTTGTTACGAAAAAAACTTTTTTTTCAAAAACGGTCAATTTTATCGAAACAAATGTAGAGTACCTTTTTTAAAGAGGAATGCCCAAAGTATTTAAAAATTCAGTTTTGACCCAATGAGTATGGTGGCAAGTCCGTTCCTGACTTCCCTGACAGTATAAAACATCTACTGTAGTATGGTTTTATGAGCCTTTATGGCCTACATAAAATATTAAAATTTCATTAAATTATACAGGTCGGTTCAAAAGTTAGAGCTGAAAAGGTAAATCGCTTAGGGGCTCTGTATCTCCATTAAGGGGCACTTTAGGAAAACATGCCATATATTTACCGGACAGCCTGTACTGTTGCAAGTTACCACACTTGTTTTCTAAAAACTATACATAATAGACTGAAACAGGCCTCGGACGACAAACACACAACCAAACGACCTGGAAAAGATGCCCAGGACCAAAATTTGTTTTGATGAATTCACTAACATTTCAATTAACATACGTTGCACTTTGTCTAAACAAATGTCTCTCACGAAAAAATTTTTCAATTTTCCGCCAGAAACTGTTTTAAAAGGGAAAATTGTCTCAAAGAACGAAAAAAAAAAACGATATAAAGAGCTCTTGTGGCAGAAAAATGGCGAATTATGATGTGAAATGTGGGAGAGAGAGTAATGTACAGGTTTTAATATATAACGATTTAAAGCATCGTGTAGATGTATAACTCATAGTCATTTATTTCAGTAATTAGTGACACTATAATATGTTTGTGTGTAGTAGTACCTGATCAGAAGGATGGAACTTTGCTTTTGTAATAATGCCACATCTCAAGTATGTATGTGATAGCGGTTAACCTACGCTATTGTTAATGGTAAGAAATGCAAATGAGCACGATTCAACTAAATAGGACGATAAAAAAACAAACAGCCCGGAAAAGATGCTCAGGAGCAAAATTTGTTTTGACTTCTCCACTAACATTTCAATTAACAGAAATCCCTCTTTGTCTAAACAAAGACTATGCTTCAGGTATCTCTCTCATGGACAAATATTTCGATTTTCAACGGGAACCGTTTAAAAAGAAAAAATTGTCTCGAAGAACGAATAATTCGACATAAAGAGCCTTAGTGGCGAAAAATTGGCAAATTTTGTAGTCAAATGTGTGACCAAGGGTAACCTACAGCCTTTAATATAGAAGAATTTAAAGTGGTATTTAATGAAACGTGTTTGTACTGTAAATGTGTAACTTCATAAAGTTATTTATGTTTGTGTGTAGCAGTACTTCACGGGTAGGATGCCGTAATAATGCCACATCTCCCAAGTATGTATTTGCTCGCGGTTAGCCTAAGCTATTGTTAAAGGGAACACTAGCTTGTCCCACGGTAGAAAATCTTACACTTTGCGTAAACCATGTTTTGTTTTCTTACTTACTGATTTTCTGCAAGTCTTGCTAAAGAACAATCATTTTCATAACCACCGTGTTTGTTCTGCATTCCTGTATGAATTATACTACCAACTGGTACGTCAACATCATTTGAACATATAAACTGTAGAGCATCAACAATTTCATTTCCCTTGGACTAAAAATTAAATTTATCAATTATTACAGGTTAATAGTAGCTATATTGTGCAGTGATCATGTCGATGGTTGCAAGACAAAAGGGTGTAAGTGGCAAAAATTCGGAAATGAGATTATGTTAAATAAATTGCAACAACCAGGTCTTTCAAGTCGAAAAGAGTTAAAAAGTTAAAATTTAAGTTTAAGTGGCATAAGTGACAGTTCAGCTTTGAGCTAAACTGAGGTTATGTAGAAGTAACCTAACCTAATAATTTGCGAAATTCACGAACCACTAGATGGCGCTGTAGAATTCAAGATGTAAATAAATTTAATATTAATTTTGTTTTGTTTCTCCTGTAAAATATGGAGAACGGAGTTTACATCCTTTTGTTGTGCAACCGTCGATGTAATGATGGCTATTAATACACGGGCATGATAGGTAGGATACGAAACAAACCATAGGATATGAAATTCATCTGCGGCTCGGATTTATTATGTCATGGAGAGTTGCATTTACTATTTCTTCTACAACTACAACAGGTAATAAATGAAAAAAATATTTGTAATGAAACTGTAAAAGTAAAATCATTGGTACTGTCTACTTGGTTAAAAAATAGCAGTTTCTTAAGTCCTAACTAAAAAATCTGTTTGATAATGATGCTAACTGTAAAACATAACAACCCTATAATTTGCATATTTTAAAATGGGAGTAGAAAAAATACATTTGCTTACCCACAAATCAATTTTTGTAAAGGACGAGTAATCACTAATTCCAACACTTTCTCTGCAAGCAGCATATTCCTTAGCAACAAAATCGAACCATGGAGGTTTTCCGAATGTGTTGGTGTATGCCATCCTGTAAGGGTAATCTCTTCTGTCCTGTTCTGAAATAAATATAAATCTGCAATTTGTGTGATAACATCTATAATCAAGTGTTACCTTGAACATAATCCGGGTCGAACCAAGTTGGTCGCTCGTATCCCATAACTTGGCCAAAAACTGCCCCCGCTTCTCTCAATTTCGGGTAAACTGGAGACATTCTCAAGTTCCTGCCTGTAAAAGACTAAATATTAGTATTAAATGATAAGAAAAATGGTGATTCATTGATAATCATGTTTGAAATAAGTTACTGAAAGTAAACACTTGTAAAATAACATATAAATTTATAAAACAGAAGAAATTATGTTTAATTTATTTTCAGTGATAATACGGCTGATATAAAACATATAGATTGATTCTTTATACAACTCTTACCTAAGCATTAGAACAAAGACACACGAGGCTTATATTATTAATCATAATTAAATGCTACTACAATTTTTTTTATTCAAATTTATCAAAAACCAGTAAATGAAAACCTTAAAGAATTATATTAATAAAAAGGACAACTACTCTTATTTCTATTGGTACAACTTACTTGTTTGAAATTCATGGAAAGGATACATAAGTCCATAGTGTAATCCGGGAACTTCCTTTACCCGATCTCTGAGAAATTTTCTATTATTATGCAATCCTAAAAATCGTGACACTTCCAATTCATACATATCGAACAAAGTCTCGCCTGTAACTATCATTTCCGCTGTTGCTTTCCCAACCCCTCCCGCTGCCGCAATTCCAACGGTCTTCATACCTGCTGCTACTAAATATTTTCTCATCTGAAATGATAAGAAAAGTATTGCTATTATCTTTTATTTTTGCTGTGTTTGCTACCTCTGCGGCTTCTCCCACAATCCACTTGCAATCGGGACTAAAAGCCTCGGGGCCATTGCACAGTCTGTCCAATATAGCTCCTTTTAAACTTGGAACTCTATGCAACAGTTGTTCCAAAAGAACATGAAAATGATCCCAATCCTCAGGTAATTGCCTTTCTTTACTACTAGCTACAAGATATTTAGTAAATATAGCTGTATAATACCAATATAGAATAACGAAAAAAAGATGAAAAGTTATATACAGGGCGTAACTTTACATGACGGCCAGCAATAGCCACAGATACATACAGACTTGGAGTGGTTGCTTGTATAACCTGAGGAGCTAATATTAATTGACGTTACAATCAGTATCATATTGACCTTGTTTATTTAAAAGGAAGCAAAATTATCTTTATATTTATTTTGAATTTATCATTTGTAGGATCTTCGAAATGTTATGTTATATAAGTCATATCTAATTGTTTTACTGGGACACTGATTGAACTTATTAAAAAATGAAATGCTACAATTTCAAAGAAAGGTTTATAATAACAACAAAAGATGAATAAAGTGTTGACACAATAAAGAGAACAACTGTGACAAATAAATATTAAACAGGATATTTCGATACTTCCTATCCTTCTTTTCTAGAATCCCTATGACTTTGCTAGTATTAGAGTATAGATTATACCTGGTGCCAGGGGCTGAAGCAGATGGCCAGAGGGGCTTTTAAGTCTATTTATTTCTACGTTTCTTGTTTTATGGATAACATTCAATTTTGTACAAACTATTCTTGTGAGTGACAGATAGGTTCAAAAGGAACCAATAAATTTCCCTTTTTAATAACTACATTGGCCTCATACATTGACTATTTACTTAAAAAACTTTGTTAAATTTAACGCTTATTTACTGCTTTTTCCTCCTCAGAATACTTGCATTGATGTCAAATCTCAAAATTTTAGAAGACTTGATATTTTATGTTAGAAAGCAAACTTACACACTGAAATAAATAACTATACTACACAGTATACTTCAGTAATTACAACTTTTTAATGTTACTATACATTTTCGTTAATATTGTCCATTTATTTTTTTGCTTACTTACCCTGACGGTATATCATAGCAGGCGTTCATCTAAGTTGTCAATGTGGAGCTCATTAAAACTTTAAAAATATATCGTAAAATTATAGAAAAATAAATTGCTTTAATAATATTATTTTCCAATGTAGTTAAGTTATCTGCCACTCAGTTATTTTCATACAATCAATCTATATTTCGTCGTTTTTAAAAGGCAAGAACAGGCGACACTGACAAGTGCTGAATTACAGTACTAAGGTAAAGGAAAAGTGCGGTATAAAAAAAGAATTATAACTATAGTTGGGAATATAATTTTTTTTAAAGTAAACTATTAAACTACTAGATTCACTCAATGTCAACTTATTTTTAACAATTTTGTGTAATTTGAACCCTTCTCAAGTGGCATGTCTATGAAATTTTGTCCCCTGCAACCTTTACTTTTTGTAGTCATCTAAATGCTGTAAATGAATCACATTCTACTATTTTTAAACTCAGGTATATAGACTATTTGACAAAAAAAATCTATTAGGATTCTAAGACACAACACTGTTACCCTCAAAACAGACACCCACTTAAAGTTATACCCTGTATAGGCAAAGATTACTATAAATAATATTTACTACCTGGTATTTTTCCATCTTCATAAGCTGGTTTAGCTACAGGCTCAAATCCACCTGCTAATAATCTGCCATTATTTTCTCTAAAGTAAATATATCCATCTTGATCTCTTACCACTACAATAAAACTATTACATAAAATTTACTACCTTTAAAAACAGAAAATCAACCAACCTGGAAGCATAGGATCCAGTCCAGGGATAGGTTTTGTATGCATATAGTGATGCTCGACAGCATGTAACGGTACCTTTACATTAGGCTTAGATAGCTGTCCTACACCTCTCGCCCAAAATCCGGCACAATTAATAAAATATTCGCAATTTATATTTCCTAAGTCAGTCTCAACACTGGAAACAGTTCCATTTATTTGGTTAATTTTCTTTATAGTACAGTTTTCTACAACTTTCACACCTAAAATAAAATTAATTGATTTTCATGGCTTGACAATAGTCAGGATAACTTGCCCATCTTTCTGGCTTCATTAACAACAGTCAAACAGATTTCATATGGGTCTCCGACACCATCCTCTGGGATCCAAAGTCCTCCAACTATATCGTCAATATTTATTAAAGAGCATTTTTCTTTGCACTGCTGAGGTGTTAAAAGCTCACAATCTATTTTCCAAAACCTAGAAGAAACAGGAAAGTAAAATAAGAATTTGAAAAAATTTAAAGAGTACTTACGCTGCCTGAGCTTTCATCCTTCGAAACACAATCATTCGGTCATTTGTTCTGGCTAGATTTAAACTTCCACATTGCTTCCATCCAGTTGATAAACCTTTACTGTTTAATTCCTTATATAATTCTATGCTAGACTTTGTTATCTTCACCTGTGCCAAACTTGGTTTAAATACACCGATGAGTCCAGATGAATGCCATGTTGTTCCACCACCAACTCTAAAAACCTTTGTATATATTATACCTTTATTATATAAAGTATCTACAAGCAAAATATTAAAGTGGTCGAGATAATGAATGTAGCGATTTAATATGTTAAGATATATATTTCACAAATACACAAAATTATATGTAATTTATGGACTTTACCTATTTTGTTCTATGAGAACCGTTTCATTACCCCAACCTAGTTTTCCAAGATGGTAAGCTACTGAGGCCCCCATTACACCTCCCCCGCAAACTACAACTTTTGCATCTCTCGGAGGAGCTGAATAATATGCAGGGGTATTACTGGATCCTGCGTTGCGTATTAAAAATTTCCAAGCCAGACCGCTGTTTCGCAAAGCATTATTGTAAGTCGACATCATTTTGACGAATCAGTCTACAGTGAATTTAACAGTATTTGGTATTAAAAGGTTTCATTACATGATTGCATGAAAACTACAGGAAATTGGAAGTAGCAATTAATTATATTCACATTATTACAATATACAGCTGATATAGACAAAACGATCGACAAACACCTGATTTTTTGAGGTTATATAGTTATTTTGAGCTTGTAGCTGTCAAACCATAGATAATAAAAATTATGCAGAGAAAGAATAAAAAATTGTGATTGAGATTTTAGTTTTTGATATACTCGATAATGGCGCTGCTATTGCTAACTACAAACCACGGATTTATTTAATTAATTTAAATTTCTTCTCAAAAATATAATTGCTAAAAATTTGAGTCCCTAAAATGAGTCATCATAGGACTTAATTCTAAAAAGCTGCTCTGATTACATCATACATAATCAGGAAAAACTGTTCTTAGTTAAGATACAGAATATTTGTTACAAGTACCTACTCAAAAAACATTTTAGGTATCTATACTCGAGATCTAAAATTATTCACAGCACTTAGATGAGTGAGGGTTGCAGGGGACAAAACTCCATAGGCGTGCCACATGAGAAGGGTTTAATAAACAATAAAATATATTAGTTTAAAAAGTTTATACTTGCCCTTATAATTACGTCTTTTATACGGCGATGAACTACCACCACCACACTTATCTAATATACGCACTCCGCAGGTATCACATGTTTGCAAATAATACACTGCACTATTTATATACACATTATACACACACACTACTATAATACTATAACACACATTAATGTTTATTCTCGGCTATTATGCTTTATTTTAGATGCAGTGCGCATGCTTCTGACGGTTGAAAACTGATTCTGATGTAGTACGAACAAAGCTATCATAGGGTGTATTACCTATCTATACAACCACGACAGCACCAGCTTCCATCCGTCAGTGTTTACATAATATACAATATATTCTTCGATTTAGACTTCGACCTTCTAATATTTGTGTTAAATAATTCTATTTACATTTTGAATATAAAAATGTATCTATAATTCCTAACTCCTTAGCTAAATCCAGTAAATTTTATAAATATTTTTATTAGACGTATTAATAATATTTGTGTGAAACTAATTACTCTGCAGACTAATGCCACCATTAGCATTGAATAATCGCAATTACCCATGTCTATATATTTTTTTATTATTAGCTTTTGTAGATTTTTACTGTATTGTAAAGGTATTTAAGCTTTAAAAATAAATAAATTACTTAATTGCAAGACACGAAAGGTTAATGGTGGTACTAGATATTTATTGAAAAATTGTGATCGCGTTCTAACATACAATTTTATCGCAAGAGCATCTAAAACATAATTATATTATGGACATTACATGTGATATTCAAGTAGATTATTTGGCCATCATGTGTATGATCATTATATTTTTTTTATATCCGTAATTGTATTAACATCAGTATGAAAACAAGTTGTTGCTGAAGTGACTTCCAAAAGTGTATAAAAATGATTTCACAACTTAAATTGAAACTTAACAATAAAATATTAATAGGGATAGCCTTTTGTGGATTTGTTTTGTTGTGTTCTGGAATCTACATTGGTACGAAAGTATTTCCAGAAATAGTAACCAACAAAATATGGGAGGTAAATTGTTTAAATTATTTATAAATACGTAAGGAATTATAAATTTTAACATCATTTATTAAATTATTATACGGAGATAAACTGGGTTCGTGATAATTTTTTGGAATTAGATATAAAGAATCGGAATTTTTTATAACCCAAATTTTTTTTTATTTTTTTTTACTTTAAAATTTTGACATTTTAGAAAATGACTGACTTGTGTTATGTATCTATAAATTTTTTAATCATTGAAATTAATCAGTAAAGTTTACGTTTCTAAACGTAAATTTCATAAGAGATAAAAAAAAAAACGTTTCATTTTGATATTAGTCACGATATCAATTTAATTTTTAAAGAAACCCTCAAATTGCGATACGTGCTAATGTTTCAATAAGTAAAAGAATAGAAGAACATAAAAAATATTAGGGACGCAGTGATAAAACTTTTTCCGATTATTAACTGTTTAATTTATGTTATTTAAACGTAGCTAATGTTTTAATAATGTTCCTTTTTAGTTAAAAATAACATCTTGCGCGACATTTTTTCGTTGTTTCAACCTTCGGTTTTCAATCACTTTTAAATGTTTTTTAAACATAATGTGTGCCACTTGGAAGTAATGTTGATCTATCTCTATCACATATTTGGTTCCTAGATTTAGCTATATAATTCTACAAATATTAACAAACTATCAAAGAAAATGTGTTATTTCTGTGTAACTGGCGACTTCGCCAAAAATTTAAATTGCCAAAGAAACAGGTACAAAATCACAAATCATCAGGGCAACAAAAAATTAAACTTGTCTTAGCTTATTCAGTATTTTCTAATAACTGTTGGATCAAACTCTTGTCAATATTATTATGTTTAAATTTAATTATATCTGCTTTATAATGTGGAAATATCTAAAAAACCTGAAATACGAGAATGTAGATTGGTTCAAATAAAAATCAAGTTTACTTGGAAGGATCAAATTCTAGTTTCAGAAAAATATTGGCCTATAATGTTTTACATATGAATGAAAATAATTAGTGATTTAATATTAAATGTATTAGGGTGACCATTTTTACTATGACCTAAAACACTAAATTTGTTTAAAAAAAAAAAAAATTTAAATAAAATAGAAACAAATTGCATATCGCTTATTTATATGCACTAAAACTAATACAGAAACAAAACAGTCCCGCTACGAGAAAATAATAAAATAAAAAGATAAAATAAAACTTATTAAAATTGAAATTTTTTCTTGGATCCTACGTAATTATTGCTCTAAATTTTATTTTACTTCTTATTATTCTTATTTTCTTTTTCGCAATTGCAAACCACAATAGATGCTCGTTACTAACTTTTACTCTTCTGCCTACTCGATTTTCTACAATATCTTTTAAAGTATGAATAATATTGTGTGAAACTAACTACTCTGCGGACTAATACCCCGAAACATAATATTTACCCATATATTATTTAGTATTAGCTTTTGTAGATTTTTTGCTGTATTGTAAATGTCTTTAAGCTAATATAAATAATTTTGTTTTATTCTTATTAATGAATTAATTATATGCATGTTTCTTGATAGAGTTTAGCATATTTAATACCAAAGAGCATACACATAACTTCATTCATATAAATTGTAGGAAAACTGACTTATATTCAGCTTAAATGCCTTTGTGGTAGACATTTTCAGATTTCCCTAGTGAGCATCCTTAAGTCGCACACTCAATATAACAAGAAAACCGTCTCATATATATGTATTTTGATTTTCTTTTGCTCTTGTAACTTATAATTTATAAGACTTGGTATTTGGTGTCAATAAGTGAAAATAGCTGAAATTCAGAATTTAACTCGTGATTTTTAATACTTTTGTATATCTCAAGTCACGTAAGTTATATTAGTGTCTCTCACTGACACTTGTATATTTTTTGTCAAGTTTCCAGTAATCTTTTAATACTAAAAATATAGTTATGTTAATGGTTGCAAAGATAATACTATTATGATACCAGCTGCAGAAACTGTCAGATTCAGATTGCAGCAGTAAGCGTTTAAATGACCTCCCACATCACTTATATGACCTTCAATAATGCTTTCATTTTGAGATGTAAGTCGTATTTCCGAGAAATATATTATCCTGTGCTGTTAAAGAAAGCAATTATCTAATTTTATTTGTTTATAAAATTATAATCTACCGTTAAATAAGCGAATAATAATTGCAAATTTTATTACTTACATTTACTGCAGTATGGTTTATTTTTATCGCAAGGATATTAAAGTTATAACAATATAACTTTTTAGTATTTATTTATAAAAATATAACTCATTCCTAAAGAGCCTCATACGTCAAATAGTGAGCTGTTCGCATTTTTTTTCTAAAAATTCTAAGAAATAAAAAGTTATAGTAGATATATATTATAATTTTCTAATGTTTTTAATTGAAGTACTTATTTCACTTTACGCATCGTTTGTTGGCAACATACGAGTATGAAGGAATTATATGAGTAAACAAAATAGTAGAGATACTGATTCTAATCCTGAACTGTTCTTCATTTCCATAATATGTTACAGACCAAAGTACTGAAAGAAAACACCGAGCAATGGGATATGTTCATGAAAATGCCTTTTCCCTTCACTTTTAAGATCTGTATTTTTGATATACAGAATCCGGACGCAATTTTACAAGGTGAGAAACCAGTGGTGAAGGAAGCAGGTCCTTACGTCTACAAGTAAGATAATTTTTCGATTTCGATTATAGCTACATACGTTTACTATAATCTTTTAAGAGTTTACAAATGGAAATCGGAGGTGGAATGGCAAGCAAACGATATTTCCTATCATGGATACATGAGATTTGAATTCGACCAGCAAGCTTCTGGAAAATATGCCGAAGAAGATATGGTTACTATTTTAAATACCCCTTACAACGTGAGTTATAATTTTTAAAACAGTATTTGGGTATCAATTTAATTGAAATTATTAATTAGGTGATTTAATTACCTTCACATTCCCACCGTCCCTCATTACAAAATATAGTATACAGGGTGTTTAAAAAAACTTAGGGATATAGTAGAGACTAAGAATGACAAATAAGGCAGAAACTTATGTCTGAAAATATGCCATTTTGGAACAGAGAGACACTCTCAGAGTGAGATATTAAAGCATTTTTTACAAACATTTATACAGTTATGCCGAAGATACCACGGGCCTGTCACATTTGGTTATAGCGTGTACTTTGAATTACTAGTTTCTCAAATTGCACCTACGCATAATTAAGAAAAAAATAACCATAACACACACAATACATAGAATATCGTATAATAAAAATATATGTAAATAAGGAACAATACGTAAAGTAATTTCATACTTGCGAACCATGATTATATTATAGGAAGTATGTAGATTTTCGGCCGACCAAAATCACAAGTCACAAAGCGTTTTTAAGGTAACAAAAGGACAATTGTGCTTGCCAAGTTGTTGAAATTTACAAAATTGGTGAAATTCCAAAGCTGATCACCAAATACCTTCGAATAAAGAACTCGGAAGAGTTTATCGGGCACTGCTTTGAGCGAGCTTCTGCAACTTTACTCGCCAATACTGAAGCTGATATAAATGTTTTGAAAAGACGTGACTGAAGATTTTCGATGGCGGTTGAGGAATATGTAGAGAACTACATAGGAAAAAGTTGTCTCTCCAAGCAAATCTTAACGTAAAAATTAAAAAAAAAATCCATTAACTCCAAAGGTCGCAAATACTCTCAACTTGCGTATAAATTTGCAAACTACATAAGTTCCAGGAATAACTATTTCTAACAATCCTAATTATTCATTTAATATTTGTCAATTTAAAATAAAATTAATTTCCCTATTTTGGTGTCTCAATAACAATTGGAATGAATAGAAGGAGTGAGCTGTAGAAATGGTGTGTGTTATTAATAGAAACAAAGTCTTGTGAGGACTGGTACTGAGAGAAAAAAATTGTTAGCATTTCTGGCAACAAAACCCAAATTCTAGTGACAAAACAGCACATTTTCGGGCAGGAGTCTTTGTCTTATATTTTTATGACGTTACCTTCTCTACAATGTTCTAAAGTTTATAACCTTTCTTTTGAAACACCTTGTATATTGTATAATGACGGATACGTACTACATTGTATAATGAGGGATAAGTACATACTATATTTTGTAATGAGACACGGCGGAAATACTCATATAATTTAGATCAAACTTTCAAGGTAAATCGATTGATATTACAATTTTGGTATATACTAAGAGTATACTAGTATAGTATACTCTGAAAGGTGAATCAAATATATTTTTACAATAGATATACACAAAACAGCCATGACCATTTGGTAAATTTTATACATATTATCCTTATGTGAAAGTAATATTTGAATAACTTAAAATTTAAATATTTTAAGATACGTATATAAAAATATCATTTCTCAATTCTAATGACTTCCGCTTCCAACAAAAAATAATCATAGAACACAAACTGATATTTGTAGGTAGATCCGTTACAATTAAATATTAATAAACTGAAGAAAATGTTTTTCCTTCACAAATCTTATCTAATAATAAATTCGTATCAATATCTCAGGAAACTCAACTAACTTATAGCCTTGAATATTGTTATTGGCATTATTATGGTTCGCTGAACTATAATACTTATTTAATATTTATATATGGTTTACTATTTAAGAGAAAACTCATTTAATTTTTTAATAAAGCAGTTTCAAGGATGCGTACAAAAAAAAAATGTAAAAAAGTTCCCATCAATATCTTCAAACTCATTAGGAAGACACATTTTATTATATGTTGTATTAATTTACAATATGTTGTATAAAAAAAGTTATAAAAACACTTGGTTCTGGTATAACTACTAGACTAATTTGACTTGATAATATTTCATAAATAGTTATTAATCAAAGTGTTAAAGTGAACTATACTGAGAAAAGCGGTTCGTGCCTTAATAATTTTCCAAGTATTAATAATTAACAAAATTTTAGATGTCTATTTTCAATTCTATAAATAGCATAAATTGTAGTAGGTACATACAAGAGTAATTAAATATTTATTTTTACTTTTAAAGTTTAACTAACATATATGTATGTCGTTTGCTTTGCTATAGCAAAAACCCATTTTTTAAATGATTCAAAATTTTGTTCGTGGAAATGCAAAAGATTTGCACGTTATAGACATATGTAAGTAACTATGTTGAAAATCAAGCTAATTTTAGAAATTGTCGTCTTATGCAAATTATGTATCTATAAACGTATCTTAGGGCTGTCCAACGTAAGACCCCAGGCCGTTACAACACTTTTTACGGCTCACGGAAAGAATCGCAAAAATATATAGAAACGTGCTTTAAAAACTAAATTACAAGTGAGTCATTCATACATCAACGATGAAATGCGCTGGATCGATCTCAAACATTCGAGTGGCCATGCGCGCGTATATAAGAAGGTTAAGTCAAGTGGGACGAGATAATAGTTAATAGTGTGGAATAAGGATATAAAAACGTTGAATTCGGTTAATTGTTACGGTGAAGTGTTTATTTGTTTATAATTGCAGTTATTTTGTTCTGGTTTGCAATATATACAGCAAGCCACGCTTTTTAAGTAAAATATGTCTTCGTAGAAAAGAACAATAATGAACGAATGTTGAATTGATAATGGCCGTTGGAAATCAGGCTATTTAATCACAAACAACAATAATAAATTTCAGTGCATTGTTTGTATGCAAGTTAATAAGGATATAATATGAAGCAACATTACACTACGTTAGACGAGAAAAAGTTTCAGTACTTAGTATACAACTGAAACAACACATTTTTTCAAAAAGTGTGTGACTGATAAATATGCAGTATGGCCGCTTTTTACGAATCAGAACTGGAAATTGGTGAAATGAAAAAACCTTTTAGTGATAATGCCATTATTAAGAATTGTCCAATCAAAATGGTAAAACAATTATCAATGAAACAAAAATTGCCGAAAAATTCTAAACAGTCTCAGTGTCGCACCAAACAATAAGATGTGTAGATCACCATTAATCAATATGTACCAAAAAAATTGCACGATACAATTGAAAAATGTAAATATTTTTCACTAGGCCTGGACGAAAGCGCTGACCTATCACATAAACCAACTTATAATTTTTGTTCTAACTATTCAAGAGGACTTCATGTAGGAGAGGATATGCTTGATCTTATTCCTCTTCATGCTTATAACTAAAGGTACAGATACTTTTGAAACTGTAAATGAGGTGATATTAGACTATGGGGAATTTGATAAATGTGTCTGTGATGTCACTGATGAAGCCAGAGCTATGATAGGAACTGAAATTGGATTTGCAGGACTCTTAAAACAAAATAGTATCAACTGTCTTATGATACCCTGCATTGTTCACCAAGAGGCTCTGTGTGGAAAGTCATTACGTCTAATGAATGTCATAAAAGTGGTTGTTAAAATAACTAATAGTATAAGACGGAACAATCGTTGTTTCACAGAAAGTTTCGTGATTTTTTGGCGGAAGTTGATGTTACATATAGGGACTTGATATACGTTAGTTAAGCGACGGAAACTGTTTGTAACGTTTGTTCGCTGTACAGGAGGAGATTCCCATTGTCCTTAAAAATTAAAATGATGACTGATACTACGGGACTGGAAAATCAAATTGTAGATGCAAAATTTCTATCAGATCTTGCATTTTTAACAGGCCAGGTAGCTCACTTTAACGAATTAAATTTGAGCCTACAAAGAAAGCAGCAGAATATTGTCCATTTATAAACTTTTCAATTTTGCAGTAGAAAATCATGATATTTCATTTTTTTCAAGCTATAAAGAGCATTTAACTCAAATGAAATACATTGATACAATTGCAAAAGAATTCGAAAACTGATTTAGCGACAGTTTCATCAGAATTGTGTGATTTGCAGTCAGATCCTTTCACCAGGGAACTTAGGCCTTATTTTGGGTTCAATCCTGGGAAACACATATCTTTGCGAAAGCAGTTTTTCCAGTATGAAATTTATAAAGTCAAAATATAGGTGATCCCTGCCCGATAAGTCATTTAGTCAGCTTCGTTTGTCAACAAATATTATAATGTTAATATTGACACTGGTTAGTGAAAACTAACATTCCCAATCTTCCTAATAATTTTATTTGTATATACATATTTGTTATATAAATCATTGATAAAGTTGCATACGGTTCTCACAACCGAAATTTTTATTTACAGCTGTTCGATTATCTAATTTGCCTTAAATTAACGTAAACAGTCATGTGTTTTATGAAGTGTATCGTTCAGAGATATACAAATTATCTACCTATATCATTAGCTCGCTCGTTAGTAATTATGTTTTGATCTATTACCTCTACAGGTACATTACAAAATAATAGAAAAATATACGGTATATGCGATCCTAATTCATTTATATGAAGTTACTCAAATAATGCTTTAAAATGATACTGAAATAAATTTCAGTGAATGTTGATTTTTGAAAATTATTTCAGTATAGGTAAGCATAAGTAAATTGTTTGACAATGCTGCGTAAGTACCGGTAAGGCTTCTTTTTCGATATATGTATAAGTTGTTCAAAATTAATAAATGTTTACTTTTCAAATATAATAATGTTTTGTTTCATTCAGAGTAGCCATTTCAATTATTATCATTACAAAAATGGAAATAAAGAATTTATTATTATTATTATGACATTTTCTTAATTCGAAAACGATACATCCAAATGACATGCTATGAAATTTCGTTGGCTTTATATGACAGAGTTATCAAGAACTATAAACATCTCGAATTCACGTTATTAGTCGAGATCATGGCCGTATCGATCATACTTATAAATAAAAAAGATGTACAACATCAGTAGTTATATATATATGTCTCTCACACTTTTCATTCTGCCTTACGGTATTTGTCCCAATTTTACTTTCCTAATTCTATTTTAAGGAAAAAGTTATTACCAATAATTAGTAATCGTTTTATTGTATGAGTACATGTAGGGGAAAGGCGGGCAGCCGGGGTCACTTAGTTTTGAAAATTCATTAAAAATAATTTTTTCTAATATTGAAAGAAATAATATATAAAATGGAAAGGTTGATAAAGAAGGAATCTGTCGATAAGTTAAAAGTAGTTTTATTTTTTGATATTAAAATCTTACTGAGATAAAAATAAAATTTTGCAATTGACTCTTTTTGCCCAATTGGATTGGGCAAAAGGAATCTCTAATTTGGGTAAAAGGAATCATATAGGGCAAGAGGAATCGCACGTAGAAATGTTAAACGTTTTCTTTTATTTATAAAAAATTTGTACAGTTGTTGAAATATTTTTAATGTAATGGGCTAGTAAAACATTAACGACACTCCAATATACTGTAAAATACCTTATTTATAAAAATAAGTAACTTAAAATCAAGTAAAATAAAAAAACTTTGATATATTTACAAAAACGTACTTATTTGTAAGAAGACAAAACATTACATATGTATATAAAAATAAAACTTAGTGTAACTAAAAGAGAACCAATAGTAAAAGATATGCTTAATCACAAGTACAAAACAACCTACCTTGGGTAGGTATTTAAAAAAGAAACAAGAACACGTAGGTAAAATTTTCGAAATAGAGAACTCTTTTTACTTCCTTGAAGATATGACAGACTGTCTACAGTTGTCACAAACATAGACTCCGCTTTGGTAAGATTATGAGCCCAGTTACTGCATATGTTGCACTGTACCCATTTTTCACCAGGAGCTGAATTTCCAAAGGTATCCTCGCATAAAAGATATGGCACTGCATTTTCTTCTGATTTAAATACTTCCAGAGGGGACTTTGGCATTTTTAGTTTTTTTGGTTCGTTTAACGTTGCTCCTATTTTCCTTTTTACAGTTTCTGTTTTTGATTTGCTCTTATTTCTTATTTCTTCTTTTACGGGTGTGGATGTTAAGACCTCCGATTTCTGCGTTTTTCGTTTTGGTACTACAGTTGATGAACGTCTCGTGCACTTGGGTATGATATGAATGTCGATAATTTTAATTTTTTTAGAATTACTGCTACCAGTTGTTAAAATGGTTTCAGGTTTTAAATTGTGAGATTCACTGAAATCACTTCTTGAGCACGAGGGCTTATTATGATCTCCAGATTGGAGATTTCACACAGCTACTGAGGGACAGTTATTAATATTGGGGCTAATGTTCTCATTCATTTGAGTACATGTGACACCCTGAGCTGAGTTTTTATCGGTTATATTTAAATCCGAGATTTCCATATCGCATTCTGTCACGTCCGCAGGCAAGAAATCTGCATCCGTGAAGACATCTATGTTACAATCAGTAATTCCGGTTTTTTGAAATCCTTTAATCGCATTATTTGGGATTGCTGCTCGTAAGTATGCATCGCAAAATATCTCTCCAATATCAAAAAACGTTATGTGCTGTGACGCATGAGATTTTTGCCACTTATCAATAGAGCTTTGAAAGTATTTTCCAAAAGGTCCATAAACAGCTACGTCCAACGGCTGCAGCTTGTGTGTGGTGTGCGGTGAAACTGTTAGTAATATTATATTGTTTGCTGATGCAAGATCTAAGACTTGTATTGACCTATGAGCTGAATGATTATCTATAATTAGTAGGCATTTATGCTAGGCAGTTGGACGCACGCTGGAGATGAAGAACTGCATCCATTCTAAAAAAGTTTCTATGTTTATCCATCCATTATCTGAAACAAGGCATATTGTTCCTGGTGGGGTTCCATTAAGATATCTAGGATTTTTTTTCTTTCGCGGTAATACTAAAGCTGGCGGAATAAATTTTCCAGTAGTCGAGCAGCATAATAAGGATGTTATAAGTGTGCCCCTTTCTGCGGATGAAATGCTCCCAACTTGTTTTTTTCCAGCTAATGAAATAACGTTTGGAGGTCTTTTAGCTGACGTTTGCACTCCTGTCTCATCGACATTATATATATTATCTAATGTTACTTTATGTTTTGCAATAACGGATTTTAAATTATCGAAAAATAACTGTACTTGAGCTTTATTAAAACCACGAGCCCTAGCAATGCTAGTTGGCTCTGGTTGACGCAGGCTTAGTGTAGGATGCCTTTTCATGAAATTTGTATACCACTGAGATCCTGCCTGCCCGTTTTTAAACTGATGTTTTATTTTATTTTTTTCCCCATACTGGTAAGCCAATTCGTATAGATCTTTTCGCGTTAATCCATAAAAGCGCCCATTCAACTCTTTAATATGTTCATAAAATTCGTCTTCTTCATTTTTGGAAAAAACTGACTTATAGCGCCCGAGACTTTTTGTTGTGCTATTTTTCTGTACATGTTTTTGCAGAGTAGAATATTTTATATTAAACTGAATGCTTGTTTGCCTAATCGAAAATTTCTTATTTCTTACGCTTTCTATAGCTCTGGCCATAACTTCTTCTGACCAGCCTTCTCCGCGTGTGGTTTTTCTTTGGTAATTATACACATCTAAAAACATTGCTGTCGCTATAAAGATAGTGTACAGTGTACATACAGGACAAAAAGAGTCATATATGGCAAGAAGAATCATGACCCTTCTTGCCCGACCCTTTTTGCCCACAATGCAACTTAATATATTTGGCAACGTTGATGAAAGCTGCGGCTTTTACAGTAAAAATAAATGAGGTTATGTGTTACCTTAATATTTATTTATCTTAGGGAAACCAAAAATTTCAAGATCTAATGATATATAGTATGGTGACACAAGTTAAAGCACTACAATTTATAGTATTCTAGGTAGCACTAAACAGTTTTGACCTGATATTGACTTCAATTCGCGCCGCAAACATTCAAAAACCGCCTGAATTGGATGCGCGTGTTCTCAGCACTGATCCAACGCTGTTGCCAACAACAAACAAAAAGTATTATAAATATTATTTAGGTGATTCCTCTTGCCTGCTATGTTCATTTTGCCCGCCTTTCCCCTATGTTCTTTTTCAATTTTATTCAATGTTCACATATATTAAATGGCTTGGCTGTTGGTTGGTATACCTAAATAAAATTATTTTCAGACTATGTTATTAACCGTCGAAGCTACTCAGCCCAGCATGTTGTCAATGCTTGAAAGTGTAACTCCTGGAGTTTTTGGAGAGAACGACGGTCTATTCATTAAAGTAAAAGTGAAGGACTACCTTTTCGATGGACTGAAAATGTGTGTAAACGAAGGAAAAGATGGAGGTTTCGCTTCTGGGATGGCCTGTAAACAAATCATAGCCAAAATTAAGGAAACCAACAACATGAGGATGGTGGACAACACTGTACTCTTCTCAAATTTATATTATGTAAGTTTCAATGAACTTTTCTTCTCTCTCTCTCTTTTTTGATGCCTTACATCGATTTAAGTAATACAATTGGTGTAAGCAGAAATGGCATGTCTATTATTAGACAAAATTAGGTTATTACAGAAAATTAGTCTACATAGAACATCGCATCATACCTAATATACAAATAGCAAATCTTCTCTATTCACTTGAGTTACACACGATGAACTGTTTACTAGATAATCAGCAAAAGCGACACAAGTCCTTGACATCTGCGAAATATGAAATTTAGGTATAGGCATGTTTTTAGATTCAGCAGTTTGGTGAACCAATGCACTCTTATTGGTTTGTTTATAGGATTCGGATTTTTTACTGGTTAGATGGAATCCACCACACCAAACTGCTGACTGCAAACACAGGCTCCATGACATCCACCACCATGTGAAATGAAAAGTAATATTTCCCAAGGAGAGAGAAAGGCTATTCCCGATAATTACACACATGAAAGATGGTTATCCATTGAGAAAAGTTCCCACCAAATCGACAAAATGAATAGAGAGAAGAAATAAGAACTTGTTTAAATAAAAATAATTATTAAACTTTCTCCTTAGACTATGTAGAAAAGTCACATGTCCATTGTTTAAAAATATCGCAGAAAACATCATTTGTATTTTTAAAATAAAATCAATATTTCGTTATTTTAGAAATGTCTCGAATTATTCTTAATGGTTAAAATGAAGAAAAAAATATATATGAAATAGAATACAGTACTTTGTGGACATGACGGTTCTGCATACATCGATTAAATATTTCTGCAGCTACGAAAATAAAAATTTGTATATTGTTTGACAGCTTGTCGTCAAGTAATTATTTTTATATAACGATGAAGGACTTTCTGTTACTGTTGCTTTTAAAATAAAGTTTAGTAACGAAGAACTTGCTGACATTGTTTACGTTTATGGGTACAGTGATGGTAACACTAGAACTGAGTGTCAAGAATACAGTAAGGTATCCAAATAGACGGCAAAATTATAGTTTTTTCTAACAGTTTTCGCAGGCTTTGTGAATTTGGACCACCACCAAAAAGTATACAGGCAACGAGGTACAGCGATTAGAATTTTGTCATTGGCTACTTGAACAGAATGATAAAAATCCTAACGTTCTCAGGGAAACGCTCTGGACAGATGAATCAATGTTTACGAGGAATGGAAGTAACAATAGTCATAACGATCATACGCGGTCTTTACAAAATCCACACGGAGTTAGAATTAGAGGTTTCCAACAAAGATTTTCTATAAACACTTGGTGTGGTGTTTTTAATGGACAGCCGCTATCTATTTAAAGTTTTGCCTAATCGGTTAAATGGTGACGCATAGATAGAATTTTTATAAAATAGGTTGCAAGATTTATTAGATGAGATTGCTATTGGTCTGCAAAGTAGAATGTAGTATCAGCAACACGATTCGCCACCACATACTGGAAGAAATGTGGTGGAGATGGATTGGAAGGCTCGGTCCCGTTCATTGGCCTGCAATATCACCGCACCTTAACCCTCTAGAATTTTTTTATGGGATCACTTAAAATAATTGGTTTATGCTGAGCCAATTAATACTATCGTGCAATTAAAAGATAGAACTTTAAATTCAGTGCACAATATTCAAAACACTGTAAATTTTGCAGACGTTTACAATTCACTGTTTTGCGTTGTCAAGCATGTAAATGGTAGCATTTTTGAACATCTGCTGTAATTTTTAAAGTTGTAATAGCTTTTGTTACAATTTATTATTTACTTTAGTGTTATTCTGTATTTCATGTTTAAAATTCGATTTTACATATGACATTTTTTTTCGCTATACAGTTACGGAACACCCATTTGGTTTTGCTCAAAATTTTCGTTACAAATCTCTTAATATACATTGTTCTACTATTTTGCAAACTGCCGTCACTATTCGTATGCCCAGATTATGTTGGTAAATTAATTTAAAAGCACATTAATAGTTAAGAACGTAATATTTTCTAATTTCCATGAATAATTTAAATTCCACGTAAAACTGAAAATTTTATTAAGAAATTTACATGAAAAGTAGATTAAGATATTGATATATCGTGCATTTATTTATTCAGCATACATATATATACCTAATTTGTTCAAAACCATGAAATATGAAACAGAATCTAAAATTTATGAAATCATATGGGAAACTAAATTATACAGTCATTAAACTGGAAATTCTTATAGCTAGGTATGTATTTTTAATAAATGTATCTAATATTAAAATCGAAGTTTAATATAATATGAGCCACGTGTGTTAGAAATAAATATAATTGGGTAGGCATTCACTTCAACATAACTCAGGCATTTTTAAAAATGATGCCAATGATGGTCGATTTATAATATTAATTTAAAGCAAATTAAATACTGAATAATGGATTCCATATATTAACAGATTGATACTGAAGTATGCTAAATGTTTTGTTAAAAATATATCGACTTTTTCCCATAATCTTTTTTCCACCTTTGACACGCCTAGAATACATTTTAAATTTCTTTGTTCTTAGCGACAGTATTTTGCATTATTTGCATATAATTTCAATAAAATCATCAACAAGGAAATGAATTATTATAAAATATGGTTTTAAATGATAATTTATTATTCAAATTTAATGCTTATATTTAAAAAAAAATAATCCTGAATCAAGCGATTAATCACTTGCATAAGTTTTTTTTTTCAATACGTTCTAACAAACTGAAGAATATGCCTTATCCGAATGTTGCTGGTTTCACAAATACAGGGCGTTCAATGTTAGAATTTTATTTTGAAATATCTCAATTACTTTGAAACCTGTCGGAGTATTAAAAAAAAAATGGCACAATTATGTTTTTTGGCACGTCAAATAAGAATTTTCAACTTCAACGAGGTATACCTTTGTCAGATATAACAGGTGTTTCAATAGTCAGATGGATATACTAAGCTGAAAAAAAGTTCTGCCATTTAAAAGAAATGTGATATGCCATAAGTGGCGCCCTCTACTAGTGACGTCAAAATTAGTTAAAAATTCTTATTTGCCGTGCCAAAAAACATAATTGTCCCAATTTTTTTTTAATACTCCGACAGGATTAAAAGTTATTGAGATATTTAAAAATAAAATTCTAGCATTGAACGCCCTGTATTTTTGAAACCAGCAACATTCGGATAAGGCATATTTGGCTCAATCGACTTTTTTTGGTCACCAGTAGCTCCGACATTTCCCAACCTTTCACAGACACCCTGTATAGAGTATACTCGTACCTACTACAAGGCACGTGAAAATTGTTATCTTTTTTTCTTATGTTTGTAAATATGAGTAAATTGAACAGGTGAAAGGAACAACGAAGCAACTGCGAACAACGTTGTTGGGTTATTGCTCTTCATCAGTGCAGTGTAGCTTAAAAATAATAAGGAAAAAGAAGAAAGGGCAAAGAACACGAACACAGGAGAAAAGTATGACAAATATCAACCTATTCCTATTTGCAACTTTGTGCCACATAGCTTCGATTTTCAGGCCAAGAGCAATAGTCGCTGCGGAAGAGAATCCAGTACTACTGTTAGGTTCTCAGCCAAAACAAATAATATAAAAGGGAAAGGAAACTCAGTGCATCGTAAAAATACGATAACACGTAAGAATTCAACGGCTATACAAAAAAACAGATGAAAGAAACAATGAAGCAACTGTAAACAAAGTTGTTCCTGGGTTGTTGTCCAAGTGCAGTGCAACTTAAAAACAATAAAAGAAAATAAGAAAGGGCAAAGAACACGAACATAAGAGAATGACAAGTAGCAACCTATTTGCAGTTTTGTGTCACATAGCCTCGGTTTTGAGGCCAAGAGCAGCAGTCGTTGCAGAAGAGAATCCAGCAACTATTGCCAGGGTCTTATCGAGAACAAACATAAGAACCAAAGGAAACTCAGCGGATCGTATAAATACAAGAACAGGTGATAATTCAGCGGCTATAGGATCCGGAAAGACAAGCAACAGGAACAACGAAGCAACTGCAAAAAACGTTGGTGCCTTTCATCAGGGTAGTGCAGCTTAAAAAACAGGAAGGAAGGGCTAAGGCCACAAACACAGAAGAATATCCAATACATATCCTTATTTGCAACTTTTCGTCACATAGCCTTTGTTTTGAGGCCAATAGTCGTTACGGAAGAAAATCCAGCAACTACTGTCAGGGTCTGAGTCAGAATAAGTCCAAAAAAGAAGGAAAACTCAGTGGAAGGTAATATTACAAGAATAGGTGAAAATACAACGGTTATACGATCCGAAAAAAAAACAGGTGAAAGAAACAATGAAGCAACTGCGAACAACGTTGTTTCTGGGTTGGTCAGCGCAATGAAGTTTAGAAAATGATAAAGAAAAAAAGGAAGGGCAAATACACGAACACAGGAGAATGACAAGTAACAACTTATCCTTATCATTATTTGCACTTTTGTGTCACATAACCTCAGCCAAGAGCAACAGTCGCTGCGGACGAAAATCCAGCAACTGCTGTCAGGGTTTCCGCCAGAACAATTAATATAAGACGGAGAGGAAGTTCAGTATATCGTAAAATAAAAAAAAATCAACGACTATACGATCCGGAAAAAATAGGTGAAAGAAACAACGAAGTAACTACGAACAACGTTGTTTCTATATTGTTGCCCTTCATCAACTTAAATCCCAAGAATCTATAGTTGAAAATGTTTTTTTTACGCCCCGTACATTACCCAGTTTTGAAAACAGAAGCAAAATCTATTTACAATCGCTTATCTGATATGCCACTTCCGATCAAAATATTTTTTGAAACTACTGTTGTTTTGAAAAGATTATTATAATTACTTACGTTAATTGAAATATTTATTTTGTAATACGTACAATCATCAGCAGTTTGGAAAAAATATGTCAAAATTGTTGTTTTTAATCTTATCTAGTAATCCCTTTATCTTAGTTCAATGAAGGAGTAGTAAATTTTTATCCGATTTTTAATCTTAAAAAATAATATTGATTTTAAAATAATATGTAGTTATTTGACGAGAGAGTTTATATTTTTAACAGTTAAAAATTATTTGCGATAATATTATAATAATTGGAAATAATATAATTATGCAAAGAATAGGTTTGAAATATTGAAAATGATTTTTTATATGAAAATAAATCAATTACAATAATTCATGCAGTATACTAATATATACCTATATACTAAAAGTTAATACACATTTTTATTATTACAGTAAATAGATTGCTGTAATAATAATTGAGCAGTTGATGATAAACTATAACAACAAACAATACACTTATGAACAAATAAAACACCTGTTGTTTTGTACATACTTTTGATTCGTTCAGTTGAAGGTTAACGGAATACTGATGCTAAAATAATGATAATAATAATATATATCTAAATGATTTTGGTTTTTGCATATAATATACCCACTAGAAGAATAAAAAAGTTAATACTTCAAGCTATCATTAAAAAAGAATCATCTTACAGCTGTCAAAAACCGATTTGTACATTTTATTATTAAAAGTCTGACAACATTACTTCCAACCAACATGGCTTGAAACCCCAATGTCAAACTTGATCAGTTTATAATGCTGAATAATTGTTAATAAGCCTTACAGTTTTAAATGTAGCTTGAAAATTGTATTGTCTGTTTAATTTTGGATTATTTATTGGTGTTGCATATACAAAGGTATTCGCACAAGAGAAGTCATAGTTAAAAGAACAAGACATGCAGGGATCACAATACATTAAAATTTCAAGTTACAGTATGACTAAGATAATGCACTATTGAAATAAATAAAATAAGAATATAAAAGTAAAGTAAATTTTAACAAATATAATTATGTCTTGTTTTCGGCTAGCAATGTTTAATTTTTTTTTTTTCAGGTATAAATTAATAAGCACGTCTCTATATCTAGAAAAATATAGGTAAATTTCAATGTACTAAGTACAATTATGTAGCAAATATAGTGAAATATCTACACAATGGCCAAACAAAAAAAAAATAAAAAATAGCACATATTAATTTTAAATTAATGTGACACACTATATGAGCTAGGAAATATAACATAATAAATACTAATACTAAATAATAATAATAAACTTAACAATATAAATACTACATATGCCTCGAGGGCGAAGGACAGGCATCCAAGGGATGTTTAAAAGAGTTTATAGTAGAAGCAGAAACTACATGTTGGTTTTAAAGCAGGTAAAAAAACACGATCTTGAAGTAATTAATGGCCTAAAAAATACAGACTCCACATTTGTTATATTACTGATGCTTCGTAAGCTAAATACCAGTCAATCAATTTATTTTCTGTTATGGTTGTATTTAATTTAACTGATTCAAGATGAACCAATTCCGCTCGTTTGGTTTTGTGATTATACTAAATCACCCTATTACATCAATCAGCTCTATGGACGAATAGATTAAAACCCAAAAAAGCCAACACATACAAACTGTGAACGACTTTTAAAATATAAATTAAAATAAATTATTTTTCCTGGCCTTAGAAATATTAATAAACCATAAAAAAGAGTGAAAATGTGGAGAATATGGAAATATATATCCACATAATTTTTTATAACCTATTCTACATACAGCAATTTATCTGGCATAAGTTTAGTGAGGTTTGCCTTGAGTTTATTTATATATGTCAGGTGTGAAACCGAATTTGTGTCTATTATTGATAATGAATTAGTCAATAAATTGTAGAACTAGTAACTTAATTATTAATTGATATCAATTAGTGACTAATGGCTTCTAATTTTAGTAAAATTGGTGCGATTAGATATTCTTAAAAAACTTATGTTATGATTTTTCTAGTAAGATTATTTTTTCTTAGAAAAATGCTAGCCACCAAGGCAGATTTACTATTCACTCTGGAAAAGATAACAGAGAGGAAACAGGAGTACTAAAGCTGTTCAACGGCAAAAATTATATCTCTACTTGGTTGGGTGAAAAGTCTTTATGCAACAAGATTCGAGGGGTTACCACTGTCTTCCCTGTCCAAGTGAAAAAAACTATGGTGTTTGAATCGTTTGCAGAAGACATATGTAGGTACGTATCAGCAATCAAATGAATAAAATGTATTTTTAGTTTGGGATAAAACTAAAACCGGACAAAATATGTCAACGAACAAGAATTTTTTACTAGAAATTTAATATACCGAGGCACAAAAAAGGTATGAAACCTTAGATGTAGGCGAGGTACTGCTGATGGCGCCCTCTGTAGTGTACACCGAAACTGTGATCAGATCTCGATTTGTCATCCTAAGAAACCCCTAAGTACAAAATTTCGTGCGAATCTTGCTATTATTAAGATAAATATTTACAAAAAAATTTCAAAAAATAATAACTTTGACACCCTGTATTTTAGAAACTATCAACTTTTGGACCAAGGTTAATTGGGCTAGATTCTCATATTTTTTAGCTTTAGGAATGTGTGCTAGTGTTTTGTACAGACCTTTTAGAGACACTCTGTATAGATAGATACAATTTTTGGGCATCAAGTTACGGCATATTTTTATATGTTAGCAATAAATCCAATTTATATTAGTACATACGAGTCATTATTTTTTATAACTTAATCCTTGGATGAATAATTTTTTATTCTAGCAAACTGACGATTTGTTGTTTTATTGGAAAGATGCAATTTTTATGTGTAATAATTCTGAGAATATTCAAAGTACGCGTTCCTAAGATCATAGCATATAGCTTCAGACATTCAGACAATGGGTATTAAAATTAAGATAAATGTATGATTTAGATCAATGTAGAAAGTCCTTATCAATTTTAGTAATCCAGGTTTTCCCGCTTTGCTCTAGGTATATTCAAAACAATTATTGCTTAATAAGATTGCTAAAATTTTTGGAAAATATCTACTGTGCAAGCAAGTATTTCACAATATTTTGTTCCATTACAATAGAATATGTCGACTTTCTTTCTACGAATATATACATTCAAATAAAGAAAACAAAGTTTAATGATTTACTATCTTTCAAAATTACTGGAATAAAGTAATTTTATTTCACTAGTGTTTGTTAGTTTTATCACATTTAACATTCATTTCCGTTAATAACAACCCTTATAGCATTGTTGCTATCATTTTCGGAAGGCATAACATCTGCCGAAGTTTGTAAAGAATTTGCACGTTACGGATGTCTCTTCTTGTAAGGAACAGTTATATTATCCTTGGATTTTGCTTGCAATATCAAGTTTGTGTTTCATTGAGTACTAAGACGTATCAAGTCATGCGAATATTTTTTTATTAAATTCCAATAATTCTGACTCCACAAATATGATTGTGATGTGATTATGGATAAAACGTTGTATTGCATTCTTGTTTTAATTGCCTTAAGAATATTAAACGCTCAAACTACGTTCTCACGTTTAAATATTCTTTCGTGGATAAAATGCTACTTAAAACACTTATGCAATAAATAATTATTATATTTTCTGCAATTTTTATAGGACAAATTAAAATAATGTGAACATATCTATTTTCAAAATTGGAGGATTTTCGAAGACATTTACTGTTTAAAAAAAACATTTTTTTTTCTTCTTTCAACGTTTGGTCGACCTATGTTAACATCAGACATATTTAAAAAAACATTTATATGTAGCATATGAAATTTCCATTTTCTTCAGAGATTTTTTAGAATATAATTTTATTTCCATTCCAATAAAATCAATGTCATATTTATATTTTCACCATATTCATTATTTAAGAAATTAGAATTGAGCAAGATACTTTACAAATTACATTTTTAAAATATATTTATATTCGACAGTAAATACACTATTTTTTAGATAATTTGATACCCAATTTGATGTTTCAGATCTATGGAGTTAAGATTCGAGAAAGAAAAAAAGGTGAAAGGCATTTTAGGCTACAAATTTGTAGCAGCAAATGATTCTTTCAGTGTTGTTAAAGAAGACAACTCATGTTATTGCGTTAATAAAAGTAAGACACTACAAGGTGAATTTGGATGCCTCAAGAATGGATTAGGTGATTTAACTACTTGTACAGGTAAGATATGGCAGTTTACCACGAATTTAAGAAACATTCACTTATATAGTATCAGAATTATATATTGTAATTCATATTCTAAAAATGTTTAATTCAAAATGACTTCGGAAAGTGAAGACAATCAGTTACCATGGAAAATATTGGAAGCGGTATTGGTATTGCTGTCTCACAATTTATCTCCAAAAAATTATCAAGACAAAAAAAACTCACTTTGTCAACTGAAAATGTAACGAAAATGTCGACTTTTGATGACAATTTTCGAAAAATTAAATGTTACATCGCTATCTATTATTGAAATAATCATTAAAATTTATTACACTATAAGATCATATCACTTAAAAATTTGTTTTACTGCATGCATCATGATTTTGACGTATTTTGAAAATGAATGAAAAAACTTGTTAAGATAATTCAGTGCTACTGTGATATTTCGTTTTCAATTATTTTGTAGTTCATTCATTTCTCGAAAAAAGTTTAAAAGTTGTTGCATATGAGTTGTTGGTCAATGAAATGAAACTATAGGAACAGTTTTTATTCAAAATTGACGGTTAAATGGAAGTAGTTATTACTTCATAATTTGATTTGGTACCTGCAGTAAGAAAATACCTCGATGGCTTTACTATTTAGCACAACTTTGCTGTTTGAAGATTGTCTGTATTGAAGAATAATTTCTTTAATTTTAACAAAATACTAAGTTCATGAACTTTTGTAATTGACGAGTCGAATGGAACAAAAAGGATTCTGATTACTAAAGCTAGAGGTTAGCAAATGCTTTAGAGGTATTATTTATATTTTTCTTTAATTATTCATACAGATGGTAATCATATTCATATTGCCTGTCACTTCCATTACTCGATACTTTCGTATAAGATATCCTTCCAATCATAATAACAAAGTAAACAACGTACTTTTTTCAGGAACAAAGCAATGCTAATGACATCTTAAATTTTTAAACCTATCGCAGTGGATTTTGTTGTGCAATAAATCAACTAAGAATTCTACTAATCGTAAATGTAATTTTGATTGACGTGAGTTGGTAGTGTAGTTTTAATACTGCATAGCGTGACTGATGAGTGATGGGACTGATGGAATATCAGATGCAACCTTGACCTGAAGCGGAAAGTCATGAAGTCAGTGTAACTCCTTTCACCGGTAGCATGCAGGTGCAAATTAGTTTTATGGGTATTTAATATGCCCGTCTCTTGTAATCTGAGTGTCAAAGATCAAAAGGGAAAATTTATTGTTTCAACAGAAATACGTCAAACCGGTTCAACAACCCCTTTGGGATATTAACTGCAACAAGTTTTTCTAGATGGGAAGTACAAAGTTATTTATATAAAGTTGCTCCTAATTAGTATAACGTCTGGTTAAGTATTAGAAGTGGTATTCCATAAAAAAGGAGAATTAAAATATATGATTAAGTCATCAGAAAGCAACTTGTTATTATGATGTATAAATTCGTACTAGCGTTGATGACTTCCATGGCAAAAGAGAAAGTTAGAACAATTTATGTAGTTTGTGGAAAGGAAAGAGTGTCATTGCGAAAATTACACCACGAAAATGCTCTTCTCTTTCAAAGAGGAGTATTTTGATACGAACGATTCTCCATATGCAGATTATATAATTTTGATAGCTAATATCCATCCACAAAACCTGTTGTGCATCTGATGGAACGAGGCTTCAGTTACTCCAGGGAGATGGAGATATCATTAAGGCTATTCAGAAATTCGAATTTGAGGCTTCTCCTGATTTTGTGCCATCAGATCTGCTCTTTATTGAACAATATTTGAGGAATCCTCTAATGAAGATGTCGGCTTGGTGAAGCTTTCACTTCCAAACCATTAAATTTCTTCAGATGCGGAGTAGATAAGCCTTCAGATCGTTGCAAAGCAATTGCAAACAGTGAAAAATATGTCTGTGATTACAAGTGAAATTTCAGAAAAAAAAACTAATCAGCGGGTTAATGTCTTGATCAGCATTGAATTACATCTGAAAAAGCTATAGCCAACAGCCAAAGTCCACCGTTAGCTGCCCTCCAGACATATACCTGTTTTCATCAGTATGCCATAGGCAAGGTAACCGACGACTAACTCTGGCTGTTCTGTATGCCAAAGCCGACAGAAGGGACCTTGAATACTCCAGGCTGTTGTACCATTGAAAGCCCATTGCAATTTTAAGTGATCAAGTAGTATATGTCTGGTAGTCCGCTGACGAATGGCTTTAGCTGTTTGCTATAGATTTTTCGGATATAATCCAATGCTGGTCAGGACAATCGGCTGCAGAGTAGTTGTTTCTTAAAATTCCACTTTTGTAAACATCATTATCACTGAACGCCATAGAGGTTGTGGGCTTTCAATAGTACTTACGGCATTATGCTTTTCATTAGTTTATGTATTTTGTTTACTAACATGAAATAAATTCGAGTTCAATAAAAACGTTACGAAGTTATGCATCAACAAGTATACGAATTTGGGGGCATTTGATCGAACACCAAATTATACTTTCTGAATTTCTTGTGAACGTGAACTAAATCTACTTAAATCGACAGTGGACTGCTTTTAAGCTGTTGGATATTCGTATAGTTGACCTAAATAAATAGAATTATGCAAATGACCGAATTGTAAAAGAATCTTATAGTCGATCAATTACACAGACCCATAAAAAAGTTGTCTGCACCGTAATCAGACTACGATATTGCTATGTATTTTTGCTCGCTAATACCGATTCTGAAATTGGTTTAACCCAACACGGCAGGATTTTCTCCCACGATTGAAAAAAAAACACGTTAAAAGCTCAATAAGATTATAAAATTCACTATCAGACATCGAATTTATGAGCGGAAACAGTTAAACTTTTCGTTCTATGCACTATAATCTTGGATCACTTTGGATAGGGATGAAGAATATACGCATACTTGCCAATAAAAATCTTGTATTATTTGATGCTAAATTGAGAAAAGGAATTTTCGACGGCCTTCAAATTCGTATGATGTTGAAAAATTCCTTACCACACTGAATAAAAATGAAATGGCAACGTGACTTATCTTTAAGAAGGTAACTGAAAACTTTCTAGGTAATCACAAGAGTGAGCTTTATAAGAAATTAGTTGCTGATATGCTTAAGAATGACACACGAATACGTTACCTGATGAAATTACACTTTCTCCATTTGCGTCTAGAGAAATCTTGGAGGTGAAGAACAAGGAGAATGATTTCATTAAGATGTTATTAAAATTTTACATGTCTGATATTAAGAGTTGTTTTGTAGACTCTGTCCTTCTCTACCTTATGTGATTATTAAGAGGCAAAAAATCATGTCAGTGTTATCATTAGAAATACAGGAAGCTAAACCAACAAACGAAGGCAGCAAATTCTAGGTATGATTGAATGTAATGGCCGTCATGTAGAGCATCATTTATTAAATCAAAGTTTATTTGTTCTTGCTAATCGTCACTGATTCGTACAAAATAGTACTCATCATGATGCGTTCAGATAATGCGAGTAAATTGCGAAAGTACCCCGCACTCTATAAACTAGAAGCAGTTTGAAACTATCAGAAATATTCGACCACTTAAAGCTCGTTTGCACGTATTTAATAAATAGGTCAGTTGCTGGAGCTGCTACCTTGAATACTAGAATCGTGTGAGCATAGTTTCCAGCGGTTAGTAAAGTACTAGCGCCGGTAAATGAAGCCAGTCAAGTACCTAAGTAGAGAGCAGATCAACTTACTTATCCACTAGCTTACTCCCACCACGGAATTATCGAATGGAATATGTCGAAGCTAGTTTACTATTCTGCTGCTATCTTTTTGTGAACTTTGGATATATTTGTGTATTTGTACAGTTTTAAGAGTCAGTTTTAGATCTTTAAAATGTCAAAGTAGGATTAAACCACAACTGTATGTTTTGTGAAACTGTACAGAGAATTTGAATGCTCAACGGAACATGAATAGCTGAAGTTAAGAAACACACACAAGTACCGCAAGTAGTTTTATTAAAAATTATGGTCAAAATGGCTATAGAAGATTTCCTGGTTTGTAACATTTTTCACCAAGCAATTTGCTTCAATAACTGTGTCTATTTACTAAATCCGTGCAAACGAGTCTTTAAGTTGAGAACGAATCACCAGTGAATTTAACGCAAGAAAGAAGTAGTTGACGGACATTTCTGATAGTTTCAAACCATTTCCAACTGCTGCAGAGACAAACGTTATGTGAAATCGATATGAAATCATCCCTAGAAGTTACTGCCTTCATTAGCTTAGTTTACGGACACCCAATATTTTCTTTCATATATACAATATAAAAAACGACTCTATTATGTGTCTGGAGATTATTAGTAGAAAATATCTTGACCTATAATAAGTATTCTAATAATAAAAGTTATAGCTTACTGTCAAACGTTTCATTCTGTTTCTTCAATTTCTTAATTAAATTTGATCAGATATTATTGACAGATTTTTTTTCTTATGATAAGCGATACAATTATGTAATTTGTTCGTTTTATTTATTATTTTTAAGTTGTATTTAAGTATTACTACTTTTTCGTAGAATGTCGGCAGAAGATATCATTTCACTTTAGGTTTCATAACAGGAAAACACTTAACATTCTTTTAGCAAACGCATAACTTGAGTGTTACCCACGCATAAGTGTTCTTCAGTAAACTAAAATTAATAGCTAACAAATTATTCTCAACTGTACCTTCACTGATTATTTTCTTTGAGTGCAGCCTTTCTTTCAAATTATTTATTTATATAACGTTATAAAACTGGTACATAAAATGTTTTTAATTAGTGTTTTATTACATGTTTTCTGCCTACGTTTGTGTCGATCGTGAAGTCGTTCATTAACCGTTTTGTTGTCTCAAATAAATTTTTGACCTCAATTTACTGCATTTATTAAGCACGTAACATTTTTAACAAATTTTTCAATTAATCATTTGTAAGTATATTTTCTTTAGTCTACAATATTAATTAGTCTGTATGCGAGGTGTTACAGAATGATATTAAGAAAATCTAGGGGCAGGTTTTATGTTTAAAAATAATAAAAAAAAGTTTTTATAAACGTGGATCTGGAAATGTCTTGTTTTCGCGGTACAACCTGTTTAAAATTTTTCTGTTTTAAATACTATATAGCCCTCATTTCTCGAAAACCGATCGAGATATTGAAATAAGATTTTTACGTGTATAAATTTCTCTTTACGTACAATTTTGTTTTGCTAAAAATGAGTATTTAACGGCACGAACGCCACTGATGCTAGTATATTACAAGATAGATTTATATACGTAAAATTAGCTCTTCACTATACACTGTTGTATACCAAATCTTATCTCAATATCTCGATTGGTTTTCGAGAAATGAAAACTATAGTATTTAAGAAAGAAAATTTTAAACAACCCGTATTTCCAAAAGCGAAGCATTTCCGGACCTATGTTTATACAAACTTCTTTTTTAAACATAGAACACCGTATATTTTCAAACCTGATAATGAAAATGACAAATTTCTTTACTGATTTCATCCAATTTTAGCAGAAAGTTGGTCAGCGTTTCTTTGTAAAAATTAAAACTCATTATTGTTTAATGGATTATGCACATGACTGCACAAAAATATTTAATAAATGATTAATTATAATAGTTATAAACAATAATAAATTAAATGGTCAGGTCAATAGTTGAAGGCAAACTACAGCGATTTAGTACGTTTTCTCACAGTTATACCTGGTATTTACTTAGATATTACTTGAGCTAACTGAGAAGCAAACAAACTTCTACTTTTTAAAACATATTTTCCTATCCTAAACGCATATTATTATGTAAAGGTTATGCTGTATCATACAGTGTATAATTATTTATTAGTATTAGGTGGGTTATCTATTTATAAATTCCTATTCATAGTCATTGAGTGAGCTAACAGGTTTCTTCACTTTTGAATTGAATTGTTTGATATACCTTTTACTATTTTTTTAAATTTATTATGTTGATAAAATAGGTGTACCTAATAAGCCAAAAAATCGTTCAATTCATATTTTTGCCATTATGATCATGACAAGAAAAAATGTATTTTTGATATGATGTATTCATAAAATAAAGTCATTAAAACATATTCAATCACTGAAACAACATTTGTTAATATCTCTTGCGAATATTATAAGATCTTTAAATGTTGATATTACATATACCTACCTACTTTTTTTGACAAGAATAGGACATAGTGTGAAGGTAAGTACTTAGTTTAAAATAGTAACAGGGTGACAAAGATAAAAAAATCTAATTTTGGCAGTACTTTGCAAATTAATATTTTGAACATAAAATTAAAAATTTCAGTAGCTACGTATTTTAGGACGTCTTACTATTAATAAAACACTCTGTATATTAATCACTATATCTTAGTTCATACTGGTGTTCTCCTTTTCTAATTTAATCCGTTCCATTGACTTAAATGAATAAAAGTTTAACCAACGATGACCTCAAAGTATTTAGGGTAATGTGTGAATTTTGATAAGTATATTCAGCAAGATCTTTAATATTTTTTAAGCTTGAAACTTTGTCGTTCTGTTATACGACATTTTAGTAAAAGTGTTCAAAAGACCAATATTTATTATTCACTAAAGAAAAATCTAGGTTTGATAAAAACGAGTACTACTTTTCTTATATATAAATATACATAGGGTGGTCGCGATGTAATGGGTCAAAATTCATGACTAGATTCCTGACGTGAAATATTTCGATTTAGACAAACTTATCTTAGTCCAAAAGTTGATACTTACAGAGATACAGGATGTTTAATGCAAAATATTATTTTAGTTTTTTCTTATTTATTTCCTAATAAATGCTCATATCGAGATGAAATTTTGGTGTTAGGGGTTTTCTGGAGCTAGAGATTGAAATATATCCATGGTTTGCATGTATCTCATAGAGAGCGCCACCTGCGCTAGGTCGAATGCGTTGAAAACGACAGAACTTTTTTATCTTTCAAAAATCTAAATCTCAGGCAGCAAATTCTGATTTTACAACTTCTTTTACACAAAAAAGCTATACTTTTTGATAGCCGCTATCTTGTACTGTTCTCAAGATATTTAGCTTTGGTAATTCGAGTAATCAAAATAAGGTACGAATGTCAAAAAGAACGAGTTTATTTCAAATTATAAATTGTGATGAACAATGGAATATCGAATATTACAATAAATGTTCAACATGTCCGCCTCCAATTTCAATACATTTATTAACGTGTTTGTTCAAAGACTGCCGTATTTTAAAATAGAGATTCTTGTTACAAACTGATTCGGCGGCATTTACAATTTTCTGCCATAGCTCTTCGCGGGTGTTTATAGTTTCTCTATAGACAACTGATTTCATGTAGCCCTAGAAACAAAAATCCATAGAATTAAAGTCAGGACTACGAGGAGGATATTCGACTCTCACGACCGATCCAACGATCGGGAAAAATGTGGACAAGATAGTTCCGTACTCTGACAGAATAATGAGGGGGAGCTCCATCTTGCATGAAAAATAGATTTTGCCGTGTATTCAGTGGTAAATCGTCGAGGTAGTCAACTAAATGGTGCTGCAGGAAATCTAAATACAAGTCACCATTTAGATTTGGAGGAAGCTCATGTGGACCCAAAAGGTGATTTCCTATGATTCCACACCAAACATCTATCTTAAATTCATGTTGGAAGTGACGCTCACTGACTACGTGAGGATTTTCATTATCCCATATGTGCTTGTTTCTAACATTGAAAATTCCTCAACAAGTAAAGGTCGCTTCATCAGTGAATAGTACATTATCCAAAAATTCCTGGTCAAGGTTTTCCTGATTGCGCATACAATGAGCAAATTGTAATCTAGCTGGTAAGTCTGCTGCTAAAAGATTTTGCACGGGTGTAAAATGGTAGAGATATAAATTTTCCTTGTGAAAGATTTTGAGAACTGTTGTTACTAACACCGGTTTCTCTAGCTACCTGCCTGCTGCTAACTTCTGGATTTCCTGCCACTCTTACTAAAATGTCTTCTTCTTGGTGAACTGTAACAGTACGCCCTGCGTTGTCTTTTTTAGGACGAAAACTACCAGTTTCTCCAAGTCTATTAAAAAGTTCTTGAAATAGTTTCCGATTTGGTTGCCTTCTATTCGGATACAAATCTGAATACCGACGAAGCGCTCGACGTCCAACATAATCTGATTGCGCATAAACGCAAACCATATCGCGCATTTCTCCATTTGAAAATAAATTATGGCGTGGCATGTTATCTCGCACTACGATTTAGATCATAAAGTAAAGAATACCTTTACTAAGGCACGAATAATTCTGTAATATTACTGACAGCACTAAGATAAGTGGAAAATGTCAAAATTGGATTTTAACATAAGCCTACTTGAAAATTTTTGCCGATTTGCAATTGAATGCAAATACATTGGAATTTTCAATGGCAAATTTTACGAGAACGGTGCAAGATAGCGACTATCAAAAAGTATAGCTTTTTTGTGTAAAAGAAGTTGTAAAATCAGAATTTGTTACCCGAGAATTAGATTTTTGAAAGATAAAAAAGTTCTGTCGTTTTCAACGCATTCGACCTAGTGCAGGTGGCGCTCTCTATGAGCTACAAGCAAACCATGGATATATTTCAATCTCTCGCCCCAGAAAATCCCTAATACCAAAATTTCATCTCGATATGAGCATTTATTATGAAATAAATAAGAAAAAACTAAAATAATATTTTGCATTAAACATCTCTGTAAGCATCAACTTTTGGACTAAGGTGAGTTTGTCTAAAGCGCAATATTTTCACGTCAGGAATCTAGTCATGGATTTTGGCCCATTACATAGCGACCACCCTGTATATACAGGGTATTTCAAAATTCAAGTTTTCCTACTAAAAACCTGAACCTCGCCTGCTTGGAATGTCTATGACTAAACCAATTTTTACAGTTAGTTGTCCTTAATGTGCGTTTAATACAGCAATTGATGATCTTGTTGTATTTTATTATTTTAAAAGATTATATATTTCTTTCTTTCCAATAAATCCATCAGAATAATAACATTTCTATTCGAAAATCAATATAACAGGACAAAAGGTAATCGACAATAATCATAGGTCTACAAAAAAAATTTACTTGCACCTAATGCTCTGGAGAAAATTTTCCAAAACAAAAGTCAAAAGTAGTGGATTTTTTGGAAAATCAGGGAAAGGTTAGAGTTTTTAAATTATTTGGTATATTAAGCACGAATTCTAGGGCAACAATGAATTAATACTTACATCATGACACTTGTCAATCAGCATTCAATACTCGTGAAAAGTTTCCAACCCGAGAAAGAGTGTGAATTATCTAACGTTCAAGTAAGCTGAGCACAAATTCCAGAACGACATTGAATTCTCACGTGATGACGGCTCAGTCGGATCCTTCAGCTCCCGAGTATGCTGAGTACCAATTCCAGGTCGAAGTGAATTTGAGATTCCTGTCCTGAACTTCGGACATTATCTGCCCCAGGAGCCAAATTTCCCACCCCTGAAACATGCCAGTTGCTAGATGACAACCGGTAGAAGCTTGTTTGCGCACTCCTAGTCTTGCCGCTTCTGTTTCTTCGATCCTTTATTGCATAAGTGATTTTTTTGTTCATCTGATTTTATTCGGATATCTCCCCATAAGCGGATTTCACTCTATCTAGACACATACACTGGAAATCGAGTTCCAGAGCTACGACAAGGCCCCGACCAACCCGAGGTAATAAGTGTTCGTTATGGAGATGTGTGTTACCTACAACATAATATCTCACCACATGACTTACAACGGGGAGACCAGTTGACGAGAGAAAATCACCCAATCGAGAATGAGTTAGAGGACGCAGATACAGCAATGAAATTCAACTAATGAAAGCTATGGAATAGGCGTTTCAGCTTCTAGTTAGATGGAAAAATTTAAGCTGCATATGTAAAAGGATAGAAATTATATAATACCAAAACAATCAGCAAACGTTGAATGACTCTACATGAATCAGGACGTAAGAGCGAACAATCCAGTAGAAAAATATCGTTTCTCGGCATTTAATCTTTAATAGATGCCAAGAATGGTACAGGATGGTAAGAGATGCAAAGGAAATGGACAAAGAGAGATTTTATTATATCTCGACTATATATTCCTGGATGTCCTTTAAAAGGGCTGTTTCGTATGATGTAGATATTTTTCTCCGGCGTTATTACGGACCCTGACATGTATCATTGCGTGAGATATCAGAAACCAATTCTTAAAAGCTCAAGTTCGTGTTCAACGTTCTCGAATTCACTTCCGATCTGGAATTCATGCTCAGCGTATTGAAAAGCTGAATAATTCTCAAGTTGATCCGATCACATTGAAAACACAATCACACAATCATTTTTAAACAAAGAAGGTTGCTTCATTTCGATAAACCGCCCCGTTTATGAGATATTCGAACTTCAATCTTTCAATGCACGTTGACTTTGTGATAACAATCAACAATATTCATTAAAACTAACTCAAGTAACTTAAAAAACTATAACCATTGCGAACAAATGAAATATTGCGCCTTTAGGCAGCCAACGTCAGAAGTTGTCAAAACATTATGTTGCAGTTGGTTTTTTGTTAAAAAAAAAACATAAAAAATTGTCGAGACATAATACAGTTACAGACATGATTTGTGTACATACTCAAGTAAATTACAATAGCCATGCTGCAGCTAGAAGATATTTTGAACTGTACCCAAACTGCAGGCAGCCAGATCGTAACATTTATCATAGACATTTTATGCGATTGGGTAAAACGGGTGAATTTTGTCCTAAATGAAGGATTGGTTTTCTAAAATGGTGATTGCCCAACAAAAAGGATTGGTGAATGTAGCTGATAACCCTGAGATAAGCACAACGCGCTTACGTGCAGCAATAGGGATGAACAAAACAATTCTAAAAGTTATCCATGATAAAAGACAAGGTAATAAACCTGCATTCCTGAACAAGATATGAAGTATTAAATTAGAGAAATAGCCACACTTGGGAACAAGAAAATCCTCATATAGGAAAACAAACGCATTTCCAGCATGAATTTTCCATAAATATTTGGTGTGGAATTTTGATAATTTATAAAAATCCGTATGAATTAGCTAGCCCACCTTAATGTTGACACTGGCCACCTCGTAGTCCCGATCTTAATCCCTTAGATTTCTTTTTTTCGGGCTATTTGAAAGATTTAGTTTATACAGTATGCGCCAAAAGTATGGAATAAATTCAATAAAAACGAAACAATTATTTTTTGGGATAAATCCTCGAACAGGTCGATTTTTAATTTAAAAAATACATTGTTTAGCGTAAAATGCGATTTTCAAATGTCATTTGTTTTCGAGTAATGACGTCACCGATTTTTTTTTAAATGTCAACACCATATTTTTTTGACTGAATGATCGTTTAATTCTCTATCAGACAGTACTAAAATTTTACCCTCTTACATAGAAAAGTTTTCGAGTAAATGACGATTGAATGATAGAAAACGTAAATCAATTAAAATAAAGCAAAAACGTTATCAAGTTTAGTTTTTCGCATTCCATAGTTCTTTTATGGATCACGTAGGTGAAAATCTTTGCAAAGTGTCATTGTCACACCGACTTTCTAATAACTATTGTAAGCGACATAGAAATTATTATTCAATTTAAAGTATTATGGTACATTTAACTGTTACTCAAAGAATTGAAATTTTAATTCTTATCGGATGCGGAAATATGACTAGAACTCAGCAGGAAGTTTGCGATTTATTTAATGAAAAATATCCAGATCGCCCTATCAGCAAATCAACAGTCAGTAAGGTAGAGTCTAAATTTAGAGAAACTGGCAATGTTGTAAATATTCCAAAACCTGGACGTCTAAGCATTAATGAAAATCAGAAACAGAACATTTTGATAAGTATGGTGGATAATCCTCATAATTCTTCACGATTGGTTGCATTAAACAATGACACTAGTCAGAGCACAGTGCTACGTATCTTGAGGAAGGAAAAATATCATCCCTAGAAAATTCAACTTGTGCAGGAACTCAATGAAGATGATTTCGATCACCGCTTACACTTTTGCGAAATTCTAATGGATTTATGTCAAGGAAATAGAAATTTACACCGGCAAATACTTTTTTCAGATGAGGCCACATTTTGTCTGAATGGTACAGTAAACCGTCAAACTTGCAGATATTGGAGTCGGGAAAATCCTCATTGGATGGCAGAGACACATACCCAACACCCTCAGAAATTAAATGTGTGGGCTGGAATAGTTGACGACAGAATAGTAGGGCCTTTCTTCTTTGAAGGAACCCTTACAGGACGAAGATATTTAGAGTTTCTAGAAAATGACCTTGTTCCAGCCCTTGCAGTTTCCTAACGATAATGACCCTGACATATCTGACGATACCATATGGTTTCAGCAAGACGGTGCACCTCCGCACTATGCGCGCCCTGTACGAGATTTTTTGGACAACTGTTTTCCTGGGAGGTGGATCGGCAGACGCGAACAGATAGAATGGCCTGCAAGATCGCCAGATCTTACACCTCTTGACTATTTTTTATGGGGATACTTGAAGTCAAAAGTGTACATTAATAAACCACGTAATTTAGAAGAACTTCAAAATCGCATTCGGGACGAAATACGCAGAGTTACCCCAGAAATCATTCATAATGTGCAAGAAGAATTTCTTCACAGACTTGCGCATTGTCAAGAAGTTGGTGGATGGCAATTCGAAGATTTAATTTAAGTATAAAATTTAATCAATCGTATTTTATTTTACATACCTCAGAATTGTTACTTTTTTATGGATAAAATTTACGTTTTCTAACATTCAATCGTCATTTACTCAAAAACTTTCCTATGTAAGAGGGCAAAATTTTAGTACTGTCTGATGGAGAATTAAACGATCTTTCAGAATCAAGGAAAAAAATATTGTGTTGCCATTTAAAAAAAATCGATGACGTCATTACTCGAAAACAAATGACATTTGAAAATCGCATTTTACGCTGAAGTATGTATTTTTTAAATTAAAAATCGCCCTGTTCGAGGATTTTTCCCAAAAAATAATTGTTTCGTTTTTATTGAATTTATTCCATACTTTTGGCGCATACTGTATAGATCTTTTATCCCACAAATACCTTCAAAAGATTCATGATGGTGTTAATGTAATTCGGAACAAGGAAGGTACTTTATTTAAAGTAAGACGATATTTAAATAGAGCCGTAAGAAAATGGATTCATGTTAATGGTAGATATTTCGTTCAGTTATTAAAGTAGTTTTTACTGTAATAATGTTGTAAATTTGTTGTTAATTATTTAATTATTTATTGTTTTTTTATTGTAGTTAGTTAATGAACCATAAAGTCAACGTACATTGATTGCAATTGGAATATGTCGAAAACGGAGCAGATTCATTATATAAAAATACAATAAATATGCCTACAAAAAAGTTTAATCCGATTATATCGGCAAAACACATTGTAAACAGCGCCCTGTTTTGAATGTATTGAAAGTGAGGTTACGATATAATACGCCCCTCAAAAATCGTCCTTATACATACCGAATTTTTTTTTTTTTTGTTGTCAATATACAATAATGTATTTACACAGGTCAAATAAGGAGAAGCAGAAAATAAAAATTACAAACTACAGTAAAATAGACTAACACTAAGAACACTAAACACTAAAAATAGTTAAAACTATAAAAAATCTATAAAATGTGATAACAGCATGAAAACACATATAGTTAAAACTCAAGTTAAAATTGAAATAAATATAACATATAAGTTAAAGCGATAATATGGACAAGGTACTTGTTAGAAATTTCTCAGCTATAAAATGCATTATTTAGTAAAAACTTTTTTATTCTGTACTTAAAAGATGTAATATTTAAGTCAGTAACTGTTTTAGGTAACGAATTATAAAATGTGATACCCCTGTAAGAGCTACCATTTCGAGTTTTCGAGAGTCTCTGTTAATCATTTTGTAAATTGTCTCTATTTCTTGTGAAGTAGGAATGAATTTCATTCCTTGACGTATAACTACCTATATTGTTTTTTATATGCATTTGGCATTGTAGAATATATATGCATGGAATTGTTAATATATTAAGTTCAACAAACTTCATTCTACAGTCTCTATATTTAAGTCCACCAATTAATCTTATAATGCAAATACATCAGAGGATGAAGTAGAGTGACCCCAAACTAAAATTGCATATGATATCACAGAATGAATAAGACTGTGGTAAGCTGTTTTCAAGGTTTGTTGAGATACTTGATGGTTTAAGCTACGAAGAAGGTACAAGTTTCTTGATATTTTGTTACATATATAATCAGTGTGACAATTCCATGACAATTTTAAATCCAGGTGAACCCCCAGAAAGTTAACAGAATCGGGATTTAAAATATCTGTGGTTTCTCTTAGGCTAAATATTAATGTTTCTGTTTTAGTGGAATTAAGATTTAATTTATTAGACAAAAACCAGTTTTGAATTGTTAATTCAGCTTGACGAGCCTTTTCAATCAAATCATCAATTATAGGACTGCGGTTAGTAATATTAGTATCATCGGCAAATTGAATGGTCAAAACAGAGTCATGCACTGAACAAGGTAAATCATTTACATAAATTAAAAATATAACCAGATCAAGAATATATCCTTGTGGTACATCGGCATCAATACCGAGATATAAAGATGTTGAATTATTGTGAACAACATATTGCTGCCTATTACTGAGGTATGAGTATATTAGACCAACACTGTGGGGTTTGAAATAGTAAGAAAGTTTTTCAGTGAGGATAGAACATAACACACAGTCAAATGCTTTGGTGAGGTCTAGGAATTGAGAACATATAAATTCTTTTTGCTCAAAACCCATGTTGATCTCCGACACCAATTTATCTATGGCTAAGTTGTAGAGAGTTTATTTCTAAAACCGTATTGATTTGAGTTAAATAAATTTTCATTCTTAAAATAAGTTATTATTTGAGTTTTTAAAACGTTTTCAAACATTTTTGCAAATGTTGGTATGATAGATATGGGTCTGTAGTTTGAAGAATCGTTAGTATTGCCTTTTTTGTGGATTGGTACAACTTTTGAGATCTTTAGGCAGTCAGGAAATATGCCCTGGCAAATACTAGTATTTATTAATGCTGTGATAGGCTTCAATATACTACATGCAATGAATTTTAAAACCCGGTTATTCATGTCATATGCATCTTTGCCCTTTTTATTGTTTAAGTTCTGACTAACAGAGTATATGATCTCTTCAGAAATTTCAAAGAAAAGCCCGTAAAACATTTTGAAATACTGAAAAATTTAATTTTAAAATTTCACTTCTATACCCTTATCTTTTTTAATATTGATATTCGACTAAGATAATTTAGCTCACACGATATATTTTAATATCTAGAATCTATGTCTATAGCACATTGATTGTGGACCACTCTGTACAACTATTTTATTTTTAATCGTTTTGGGATACCCTGTATGAGGAACGATCATTATTCACATGCTCTACATATTCAGTCATAAATTAAAATATCTTAGCTCCGAGCAAAGCGGCCCGAATTTCTGGTCTGGTCTGGGTCTTGGGTCAACGCCAGATCTTCGTATAAAGCAGAAGATCTCCGGCTTGCAACATCAGTCACGATGCCACCTACGATCGCCTTGCTCTTGCTGTCCTTCGCGACGGTCTCCGCGAAAGTCTATGATCGCTGCGAGCTAGCCCGCGAACTGAAGTACGTACACGAGTTCCCCAGCCACGAGGTGGCCACGTGGGTGTGCATAGTGGCCCACGAGTCCATCTACGACACCGCTGCCATGAACCCCGGAAGCGGCGACCACGGGCTCTTCCAGATATCGCAACTGTACTGGTGCTCGCCGCCTGGGGACGGCTTTGGATGCAACGCGCCTTGTGCCTCTTTCAGAGATGATAACATCGCCGACGACGTGAAGTGCGTGAGGAGAATATTTAAGGAACACTCGAGAATATCAGGGGACGGCTTCAACGCCTGGGCTGTGTATCCTTTGTATTGTAAAGGAGATAACGGTAGATACGTTAGGGGTTGCTTCGATAATGAGATTGATAATAGTGTCAGTTTTGGGGAGCAAGAAGTACCTGTCAATATTTCTTCTCCTACGAAAAAACCTGGCGAGGAAGATGATGATGATGAAGGATACGAATTTCCACCGTTACCCACCCCTCCTAGAAGAACGATGGTCAATACAATCAGCAGCAATGAAGATATATATGAATTTCCACCACTTCCAACGACTCAAAGGGTGATAAATTATGGTTTCCAGGGAGAAAGGACACTCAGATTATTTCCTAACTTTGTAGACACAGCGTTCATTGTAAACACTGAGCCCAATTTGTTCACTATAACTGCTGCTGCACCTCTTACAGAACTGTTTCTTGCCTCGTCACCTTACCCCACTATAACAAACTTACCTCCAAGGCCACCTACTGAAACGACTTTGTCGCCGATCAGAGAGGAACAAACTACACTGTACAAAACTGCTGCAGAAATAAAATCAACCACGGCATACAATACTAAAAAAACATATAGTACTAAACAAGTTGCCGTTAAATCTACTACTTCTACAGTGTTCATAAAACCAAAACAAATTACTTTCAGACCATTATTCGGTAAACCGAATGAAACCATAACTTTAAGACCTGTTCTTGGTCTTCCAAGACCGCCAGGTGGTTCACGACCACAAGGTGGCCCGAGACCTCCATTACCTCAAAGGCCAACCAATAGACCACATAATAACAGACCATCTAGACCAACTTTACGTCCATTTTCCAGACTGACAACTGTAAATGTAAACAAAAACATTATTTTCACTAGTACTACACCACTTCGTTCCATACAAACAACAAATACAAAGAGTATACCTTCTACGTCAGAAATTTCTACGTCTGAAACAAAGAAAGTTTACACATTTTCTACCTTGGCGCAGAAATCTACTCCAGTTAAAGAAAGCACTGCCGTATCTTCTTCTACAACCACAACACCACTGTCTACTTCTGTTAGAAATTTATATACTACTCCAAAAAGCACTGAAACCAAACCTACAGCAAAAGTATTACCAAGTTCGAAAACAAGTTCATCTCCAAAACCACCATCTTCTCTCGGGCCAAATTCGAGCAGTAATGGCAACAGCTTGAAACGAGCGGAGAGGCGATACGACAACGAGTTTTCTGGTTATACTTTCTCTAGAATCGGCAATGGTTTTAGACTAATTCGAAAGACATAATTTTTTAAAACCAATTAAATAAAGACTGATAGGTTTAAGGTAGTAGTAATTTATTTATTGTCGTTTCTAATTTTTAAGGAGCACCTGTATTAGTGTCTTTTCCTCATCTCCTTCACGCTGATCCGGAATATATTTCGAGTGTCGTGGGACTGCAACCAAATGCTTCGAAGCATGAAACATTTGTCACTTTGGAACCGGTGAGTACATATTTTTAATTCCTTCTCTAAGTTATTTTTCGCAATAATCTATTGCACTTTTAACAAGTCGTTTCATTTAGAAATGACCAATTTTCCAATGAACCAATACATGCAGTAATTAATCTCAAAATAATAATGGGAAAATAATAATATTTAACTGGATTCGCAAAGTAAAGTACAGTTTTTCTTAAAAAGTCACTGATGTTCTCAATTTTAAATTATTTCATAGAATAGTTTCCCATCAGTTTTAATTTTGGTTATTTTATAAATATGGATCCAGAGAAAAAGTAGAAGTAAATTGTAAATACTTTTAATAACAGCAATATTTTCCAGTTTTTTTCTTTCTATTACATATTTCTTGTTATTTTAAGAAATTAAAACTAGACTTTTGGATGTATACACTAAACAACTGGTTATGTGCCTTCGCTACTAGTTTTTGATTAAAAGAAAAAACTAAAAATACGACGTATTCAAATAAAACCAGATTTTCTATAAAACAGAATATAAGTTAGTTAATTATAGTGGATTTTGTCACATATTATAATTTAGTTACGTAATATTATAGAGAGCATCAATAATTGTCGAATTATAATGAAATAACAAAACAAGCCAATTTATAATCAAAATGGTTCACTCTGAATAGCTTATTTTCATTATCCTGAGTCTTAATGGCATTTGTTAAAGATGAATTTTTATGATTTGGATCCAAATGGTAATAATATATAAGTAATAAACCTTAATACAGAGTTATTCAGAAATAGATACTAGGAAAAAAACTCTTATTTTTTCCCGAATTCCCTTGAAATTGGGCCTAAAACTAAGTTTCTTGCCAAATGCCAATAGACATAAAAGTTTTCAAATTAAATATGCTGTTAAATAAACGTAATTTCAATGTCATAGGCGTACATTGAAAATTATATGAAGGAAGAGAGAGAGAGAGCCGGATTTACTCAATTATAGAGTTTTAAATATATTTTTTTTCCGAGATTTTTCCAAAAAAGCAGTATAAAATAAAAAATATTTGTCAATTTTCAAATTTTTATCTTCACAATTAAGGTCATTAATTAAAAAAAAATCAAAACAAAGCATTTTCCAACCCAATGTGTGCAAATTTGTTATCTTATATTAAAAAGTAAAGTATGGTCACTGCAATGGGATATCCTGAAATCTGTAAATTTGAATATATTTTATCCTTCATTTGTCAGATTTTCTTTCGAGTTATGTATAATATATCTCATCTGATGTTTGTGGCTGCTGTCAGATTAAATATAATTTGTTAGAACTAACACATATTCAGAATTGTAGAAATCTTGTTTTATTTACATATGTCACGGTTTTATTTTAATATGATACAAGCATTAATAGTAGATATTGTAGATAGACCTGACGTAAGATGACTCCGTTATTGACATTATTTATTTGAGGCTCTTAAAAAATACTAAAATAAACGTGCTTGGAAATATCAGCTGATCTACTATCAAATCCTCAAAAGGCCAATAAAATTGTCAAACCTATACACTTACAATAATTATTCAAATTAAATAGCGGAGTACAAACAAAATAATTTAATAACAATATTTAATAATAAATTAATCTTTATAATGCAGATCAACTATTACAATTATGAATGAAAGGATCAGTATTTAATTATGATGTATTTATAGGCAGATGGGAAATTTATAGACATATTACTCTATGGAAAATCAGTTTTTTTTATTCTATGACCTACATTTTGCGCATTTATTCAAGACACGTACAGGGAAGTAGCATAGTAGCAGTAAAAATTGTCAACTTCTATGAATAATATCTATAAAATAACAGCATGCAACAAGTAATTGTCAATAATTAGATATGTATCTTTCACTACATCGTTAGTTACTTTTGAAACTTTTGAAATAAACATATCATTGAGATTATGAAAATATTTGAACTCAAATGACTTTGTTTCTCATACCAAATCAAAATATCTCATTATTTTGATTTATAATGTGCTCCAAAAGTAATTGATACTTTTCTGTTTGTTGAGTTCTTAAAATTATCTATATATTTTACAGCTGTGTAAAGAAGAATGGTCAAATATGGAATACTATTTTGTTTTTTCCGTATAATAAAATAGTTTTTGACAAAAATGATCGTTTATTTTTTTAATAAAGAAATAATAATTGTTTTCTCTGGGCCCTTATAGAAAAATGAATGTCATTTCTTGGTAAAAAATTTAAAAAATTTATATTTTGTACCAAATATGGAATAAGTAGCTAATGTGAAATAGAATATTTTTCTAATAGGGTCATGGTAAAATATATTGACAAATTTATTAAAGTTATCTTGTTGTAATAAAAGACAATTTAAATTGTCCTTTAAATTTTTAGATAGAAAGGAACTACCATTTCATACATAGTGATTTTCCGGATTGTTGTGCCGTGACCTCGGTAACTGGTAGCTGTCAGAAGCAGAGTTAAAATGCACATCTGCATCACTGAAGATGCCGACAGTGAAGAGCGGCGAAACGTTTCAGCGGCGGCTACGGAACGCCTTGGAGGACCACCATTATCCGAGGAACGGTTCCGACCGTAGCAGTCATAATACCAACAATAGGAACTGAAATCAATATATGGACGGGCCCAGAGACACCAATAGCAGGTCAGTCCTCACAGAGCCTAGCCCGAGAAAAACCAGGGCAGGTAAAAGAATCCCGGCTAATGCTAGGGATGTGCATTTTAACTCTGTTTCTGGCAGCTACCAGTTACCGAGGTCACGGCACAACAACCCTGGAAATCACTATGTATCAAATGCCTAAAAACCACCAGAAAGGAATTAGTTTTAATAGGTCTATTTGGCCAAATCTCAAATTACACAATTTGCCTAACTTTTATGAAACATTTATACGATCCTGGATCTCGAAGTGTGACGTCATTACCTCCTACAGCATCCGGGCATTCGTTCGCCTCAGAGAAGGATCTTTCTGTGTTAAAATTAAACAGATTAGCAAAATCTAATTACTTTTAAAATTCGCAATATGCTATTTAAGAGCATATTCGTCTAATTTACCGATGGAATATTTAATTAGGAGGAAAGACTATTTTAATACAAATCACCAAATTGTTAGTGCTGAAATGAGAAGCGTAAAAATGCAACGATAAGGTCTAAAATTAAATTGTTAATAAAAACTATGTTTTCAAATAATGTAGATAGGTACTTAAGTAACTAAAAACTATGTATTTATTTTATGTTACAGAATTAACAATAACATGGAAAGTCTTGTTAAAAAAAGAGTAATATGTGTGTACCAGCAACAAAATATTTGTTTTGTTATATACCTATTAGCCAGCCTTTTTAAATTTTAGTTAATTTAATATTTGGCTACTTATTGTACAGGGTGTGTAAAAAAACTTTAAATGTAATCATTTCGACGTAAATATTTAAAATTTGATATTAAAATGATTTTATTTAATATCTTCACGAAGACGGAGACAATATAGTGCAGTAACTAAAACAAAACCCCATTTTATACAATAACTATAAACATAATTAAATCTATGTTTAGTTTCTAAATATTATTATTAAAATTTGAATTTCATACTAATTTCAGTAGCTCTATTAGAATTTAATAGTTTGATTTCTTTTATTGGGCCACCTTGTAAAACCAAAATTAAGCAATATATGAACTCGATATTAAAAAAACTAATCAGGCCTTACTTAACAAGTAGGTGTGTTGTTTAATTTTTAAGGTACGTAGGTACTATGTACCTAAATATTTAATCTAAACTACCTACCTATACTTTAAACTAAAAATTGAGGATAAATTCATAAGTATATTATAAATTATTATTGAACTGATTTTATTATAAATCTTATTATACAACACATATTTATTTGTTTTGGGAGAAATATGTCGCGCTTATTTTTTTGCCACAAGTTTCACATTTTGGGATTCCGGAGTAAACTAATAAATAATTGAAGTGAACATTTTATCGTTGTCGTGGGACATTTCGGTACAATTCAATATTTAAAGGTTGAATGTTTTGTTTTAGTCTCTCTAATAACATCTTCAATATTTGAATTTTGGGGAATGCCACTATGTTGGAAAAGTTTTTGGAAACTCGGTAAATTACATTGTTTTGGAAATATATGAAGACCATATTCGTTGTTTTTTAAATTAAATTTAATTTAAAAAATTTATTGGAAAATTAATGTACATGTGATGTCAGATGTATATTTTTAACATGCGGCAACAGAGCAATAGCATGCAACTTGTCTTAGAATAAAATGAAATGCAGTACTGTATAAATAGAGACAGATATAGTGCCTGTAAACATGATTTGTCACTTCCATCAATATAACATAACCTATTTTTCTGCCGAGACAAAACTCAAAAGGTTTCAGAGTGTAGAAATATAACTAAATTACAAAGAGGTTACTAGCTATTGATTCAACACTAAAACAGCAATACTGAAATTTCTGCAGTTTGTAATGGTAATCACAGATTAAACAAATGGTACCTAATTTAGCACTTTTATAAAAGCCGATTTCAAGCGAATGACCAAGCCCTTAGTTATGCCCTATTATGATCCTCACGATAACCATGCTATAACCACACGTAACGCGCTAAAATGCAATTGGTTATCGGTTTATGTTATGATATGAAATAGGGTGACGTTGTTACGTGAGAAGTTTTGTTTATTGAGATTATATGAGAAGTTAATTTGATGTTAGTTTAATAATAATTTCCTAAAGTAAGACAGTTGTGACAATTCTCGTTATACCTAACCGAATATGATCGTATCGTTTTATTATAATTAGAGAATATAGGTATATATTATTCATTTTCAAATTGAAGAATTTTACAATATTTGCCATTGATTAGTTATTCAACACTGAAACAACCAGTGGCGTAGCCAGAAATTTGACATGGGGAGGGGTTCAGTGAACAAAGTATTTCAAACTAGACTTTTTTAATAAAAAAAATAATAATTTTTAATAAATTGAAACAATGAGAAAAAAAAAACAATCTCATCATAAACATGTAAATAATAAACAGATACGAACAATATTTGTTACAAAAATGACAAAAATAAGATTAGAACTTAGTTGCAGGTGAACCCTAATGTAAGGTTGAAGTAGGAGATCTAGTTCACTGACCGCGTTGCTAAATCTTGGCGAATAGAGTGATTGCAGGTTTGTAGTGAGACATTACCTATACGACCCAACCAACCCAACCCATGGGGGGGGGGTTCTGACCCCCAAAACTCCTCCCATGGCTACACCACTGGAAACAACAATACTGAAATTTCTGCAGTTTGCAATGGTAATCACAGATTAAACAAATGGTACCTAATTTAGCACTTTTATAAAGTATAAAATATATTGACATTTGAATAAGAAAGACGGAGAATAGTAACCAGCTCCCGACTTGAGTATTTGCCGATTAAAGAACTTCAACTCATGACATCACAAAGGGCTTTTTCATGACGTCATGAGGAATTTGACGTCTATAACCGAAGCGCTTAAATGTCTGTGGTAAATACTATTTATTATCGGTAATTACTGGTAATTCGCTTGAAATCGGCTTAAGGGCTTCTGTGAGAATAACCGCAGTTATTACTGGTCATTCGCTTATGTTTGTTTAGAAATATCACGGGCCATAGACCAGAACAAGACAGAATTCATAGACTATGGCATGGCATAACCTCAGTTTGAGTTTAGTGGTTTTATTGTCATGCATTGTTGCCAGCTGGTAAAAATATACGCGTGACGTAATGTTGTTTTAAATAATTAATATCTTTCATAAAATAGCATATTTGTCCAAATCCTATGACACGTATCCAACGTTTTTTAGAGTACTCTCTGAAAATGCGAAATACCAAATTTAGTGGTATTCCCCATTGAAATAAAAACAGCAATCCTAAAGATGCCGACGGCCTTCCTGCGCTTCGTATTCTAAATGCAAGTAATAGGTAGCGAGCGCAACCGGCGTGCTATAGGATGTATGTTCTTAAATACTTTTAAAGGCTTTAGTGACGTCAGAAAATTATAATTCTTTTCAGATCGCACTAAAATTGCAAAAGCATTCAGAAACTTTTATAACAAAATGCTAAATAATACCAATAAATTAAATTTATTTGCAATATACCGATAAAAAATAAAATGATGAATTTAATAAATGGTACATTATGAAAAATTCTAAAACTGAACATTCCACATTGTACCTACACATATTTACATGCCAAATACATACCTCTGCAGTTATATAACCCCAAATTGCAAAAGCAAATATATATCTTATATGCACTTATCTATTTTAAAACGGGAAAATTTTTGCGTTAGTTCTAGACAAATATATTTAAGTCTCATATACTTAATTTAAAAAATTTCATTTCTAGGTTAAAGCTTTTTATTATACAGCATATTATATTAGAGAGATGGTAGGAAAAAACAAACTATTTTTAATATAGAGGCCCGTGATTGAGGCTACGAATGTAAGTTGACGTTACACTGTTGCTACTAACAGATTGATTAATTCTGTTATATTCCACTATAAGGACATATTCCATATTTGGTGCTTTTTCTTAAGGGCGCCGTATTGTTGAAATAGTGTTTTCTACAAATACAAATGATTTTAGACATTTAAGAACTGAAGAATATAGAGCCTGGCAAATAACAGGAATGTTATCTCATTCCACCTGCGAATATTCAAAGGTACCGATGTAAAGCGAATAAATAAAAACAGAAAGCGGTCTAACCAACAAATTTTTAGGTACAGAAATCTTTCAAAATACCTACGTATTTTATTAAATTCAACTGTAGATGTATATATTATCATAACATAAACTTACATAGTTCTGCATATAAGGTTGTTGTTGTTGTTGAGTATGTGAAAATAAATGTGGAGTGAAAATAGCGAAATGGTGTGTGTCTTACAAACGCTTTTAAAAAGTTATTATTTGAGGAGAATTTAAATAGTGAGAGTGTGAAAACATAACAACAAAAATTTTTTTTTTGATGTTATTTTTGCTCTACGTGTTTTATTTTTCAAGATTACTGTATCTAAAAAGCATCACAATTTTGATCATTTTACGGCGACAAATATGGCGACCTTCAATAACTTTCAGCACAATTGTTGAGTTATTTTTAACAATTAAACTCGAAAAAATATAAAAAATATGCAGCAAAACTTTGCTAAAATTGTATGCTTGTTATTTTTATGCCACAGTGTATAATATTTACCTAATAAATATTTATAACGCATGAGTGAACACTCTTTTATTGATTTCGCATATATTGTTGTTTGCATATAACTTGTTATAAACCTACTCACATAAGATACTAAATACTATTGTTTCTCGAAATAAAACGGTAAACATGTCATTGTATCCAGATAATTTTATTAGTACATTTGTTGACTTTCCCAATTAGAATTCTATGAATTTTGTTCTGGAGCTTATGTTATTCGAAGAAATGTTATCTATTCAAAGTGCAGACAGTAGAATTCATTCTGTAGAAAAAATTTGCATAAGTCAGTATAATATGATATGTATTGATCGTTTATCAACAAAATATACAGTATGTTCCATTTGTCGTTGCAACGCCTTTATATGTACAGGGTGTTAAAAAAAGAGTATAAAATATTTCAGGAGGTATGAACCAAAATAAACAGAAAAGTCTTAATAAAAATGGGTCCGCAAAGTAACAGTTGCGGAGATATGGACCACTATTCGTTTTTCAAACATTTTATTTTATTAGGAATAAACCGACAAAGGAAGCTTTTAACAAACAAAAAACAAAGTTACAGAAGATGTTCAAAGTGCCCTCCGTCCATTTCCAAGCAGACACGACATCTTCGTCTCAACGATATTCGAACTCTTTCGAAAATACCCTCCTTGGTTTGGATTTCTTGACATTTTTGATTAATCCGTAGCTGCAGCTCTTCTAGGCTATTTACAGGAGTACCATACACTAATGTATTCAAATATCTCGAAACAAAGAAATCTAGAGGGTTCAGATCAGGCGATCTTGGAGACCATAAAACAGGTCTGGCCCTTCTTACCCATCTATGTGGAAAAGTTTGGTGTAAATGCTCTCTAACGGCCATGGAAAAATGTGCTGGAGCACCATCATGCTGGAACCACATTTGTTGCCTCTGATTCAAAGGAATGTCTTCCAAAAACTCATGTAGTATGTTCTGCAGAAAGTTGAGGTAAGCAGCGCCTGTTAATCGGTTTGGTAAAACAACAGGACCTAGAAACCTGTCACCTACAATACCCATCCAAATGTTTAATGAAAAACGTGCCTGATGTCCAGATTCTATTAGAGCATGAGGATTTTCGTCGGCCCAAATATGCGTATTGTGAAAATTAAACACTCCATTTCTTGTAAACCCGGCCTCATCAGTAAAAAGAATGTTTGCAAGAAAACGAGGGTCTTCAGCATTATGACGTAGAAACCAGCGACAAAAAACCAAACGTGCTTGATGATCATTTATTGGATTTAAGGCCTGTACTCGTTGCACATGGTATGGATAAAGCAGTTGCTCTGGCGATTTGGATAAGCGTCAACATAAAGACGTCGCGCTCCCATTAGTATGACCATACATGAAATGCATGTTTGTTAATTCTGCGTTAGAGTAACCAGCCATAGCGATAGAAAACTTGAGCTCTGAGAACAACTGTCAAATATGTACTATTTATTTCACTAAACATCAACCAACTATTATAAGAAAATACACAACGTTTTTACAAAATAAAAATAGGGGCTAAAAAACATAAAACAATCCATATCTCCCCAACCGTTACTTTGCGGACCCATGTTTATTGAGACTTATGCTTATTTTGGTTCATACTATTACCTCCCTAAATATTTTACACTCTTTTTTTAACACCCTGTATATCCACATCCTACTCTTATCTTCATCTTCAATAAACCTTGCATTGCTCATGATGGGAAAAGCTTCGAAAATAACTTATGATTAAAAGAAATAGGTTGTGTTTCACGCTGTTTATATAAAATTTTAAAATAAAACTCCATATAACAATGTATTCTTAAACTTTAATTAGAAGTCTGAGAAGCCATAAATATAACCCAATAGTGTTTTGTTTTCATGCCATTGCACTTTGAAAGCCAACATGATTTGACCATTTTTGCAAAATTGTAATAACAAAAGCTATCATCCATATACAGAATCAACTATTCGATGGCATAGTAATTATTTATGCAGTGTTCTAAAGAAAAAAGTATTCCGGGAATATTATTATTCAAAGGCAGTCATTTTATTAATTTGTTTATAAATGGTTGACTTAGAAGGCTCTGAAGAGACCTACAAAATGATACTTTGATCGTTGAGGTACCTTATAAAATATAGGCCTGGGGAGTTTTAAATGGTGTATACATAATATATTCTATCAAATTACCTATGTAATTTTATAACAACAGTTTTAAACTGACAGATACATGAGTATACGAGGTATAAGTGTATATATCCAGTGGTCAGTGGCTACTCCATGCTGGGCCCCTTATGTAAATCATTTAAACAGTCCCTAAAACTGATTAGAAATAATAGTTATTCATGATATAAGTGTTAAATGTGATATTTTATTTTGTGAGACGGGAAGTTTCCCTTCGAACAAAATAAAATCACTTTTAGCACATATATCATACACTATTTCTTCAGTACAAATCAACGTTATTAAATTTATAAAATATCATTTTGAAATTCAATTGTCCATGAAGTTTATTGTTGTTAAGGTAATGAAAGTCAATCGTTTGTTGACAAGTAACTTGAAATCTCGTGACATGGAAGAAATTAAATTTCTCTCGGCGAAAATTAAAGAAGTTGCTAATAAAGCCACTTTCGAGTTATTGCCTAGTCCAAGCACAGTATAGGGAGACCAGTAGAAACACTCGGGCCGATATAATAAGTTTAAAATATACATATTTATATTTTTCACAAATATAAATTTTTATTTTAGAGCAAAGTTCTGTGCAGACGCTTCGCGCAATAGATTACGCAAAGAGGCCGTTCCAACGTTTCCTGTATAAGACAGCTCATCTTCAAATTATGTAGATGATCATATTTCTTGTAGTCGCTATAATGAGAGTAAGTCCAAAACAAAATAATAAAAAATATATTTTTTCTAAATTTACATTTTACTGCACTTTTATCTCCAATTTAACAATTTTCAAAGTTAAGTAAACATAATTTTTCTGTTCTGATGAATACTTGTCTTCTGGAGATCATTTAAGACAAAAAAAAAACCATAATAAATTATTTGTCCACTAAATTTCAAACGCCAAATTTTAAATTTAAAAAAATTAAAAAAAAGTAATTATCGCTAATAACAAAAAAGTAAGTAAATAAATAAAAATGTTTTGTAGTGCAATAATATATATTTCAAACTTTTTTTGTCCAAAGAAGTAAATCGAATTTTCATACTGCATGATAGAAGCAGTAAATGATAGTATATAATACATGTTGAATTACCCATTTATAACTGTATATTGAATTATTACATAATGTGGATAGATATAACGTAAACCTGCATGTGGAATAACGCTTTCACGCGCAAATAAAAAATTCTTATTCCGGTCTACATTTCGAGGTCACCGCAGAAAACTGAAAGCAGTTCAAAGTGCCGACAACGGAGTGAAACTGCTGGTCTACCTATGCTGTGTTCCAAGTCCAAGCCACAGTACGAGTTTTTGATATGGTGTGATTTGAAAAATATGGCAAGTTGAAAAAGTCTTTGATTTAAAATTTCTTAATTGCTTTGCTAATTTCATACCAGTGCTAAAAGTAAATAACTTTTAATATCAGTGCTATAAATTGACAATTTAGACACTGACAGTATGCGTTAAAAATTATACTGACGTTTATAAAAAATAGTTTATGTATTCGTACCTTTATTAAGATAATAATCATATACAATTGCATTGAATAAATTAATAAGTTATGGAAAAATTATATATAAATTTGACACAAAACTTTGCAAAATTTATTAAAACCATTTACGATGTACAAATTATACTATTATACTCTGTAAGTAATGTAAACATATAAAATAGAACTCTGCAATGATGTAGTTTAAAAATTTCCAATTATTTAAAAACATTCTACAAATTTTATTGTACAGCGTTGTGTGAACATTAACTAAAGGATTTCTCCGAGTGTAATACTGTTTTTTACTAGTCACTATTAAAAATTGAAAATGTAAACATAAGGCAAACCATTTCGTTACTTATTTTGTAATCTTCTTTTTATTTTATTCCTAAATACTTTTTTCTATTTATATTTGTAAACAAATTTACCATTAGTCAGAGTATAGTTACTGTGATTGCGTGTAGTTATAATTACATTAAAACACTGTATGAAGAGCAAACTCTAATCTTAGATGTGCAAAATGTGCCTAAAATTATTTGAGTAATACTTGTTGTTGATTATAATTATATTTATATGTAATTTTTTACAGATAAGCGGATTTCCTTTAGAGTTAGCTCAGAGAGTTCAGTTCAACATGTTCATAAGACCGTTTGAGGACATCAGTAACTTGGAGAACGTAACAAAAGCTATAGTCCCTCTCGTTTGGGTTGAAGAGGTGAGTATCATACAATATCACAGAGGAGGTTGACTACAAACTACTGTTTCTCTTCGCGACATCCGCCCACAAACTCATGTGGTATTCGAATAAAAAATGTTAAATATTACTAATAAATTTCAGGTTTTATTTGTATTTCAAATGTGTTTCTGAGTTCCGTGTTATTATTTTTGTGTTATTGGAATCGTTTTCGTGTTTTGGTGTAATAACTGTTGCTCTGGTATTAGTTGCCGTTACATTTGGTTGTTATTTAAGTGCTGTTGAGAATATACACTTTCATATTAAATCTCAAATTATATTGTGTTATTTTGGGGGCATGATTTATATTGTGGCTACTTCTAAAACCAAAATGAAGAAAGGAAACTGACAAATCTATTACTTTCCATAGTGTCCCAAAAGAATCTTAATTAAGAAGGGAGCAGAATGGAAGGTGCTAAGATGCAATCGAAAATATACTTTTTATTTGGATAAGCAAAGAATTTGCAGTAAGCATTTTTATACAGAATAATTTAAAAATGTTGTTGCAGAAAAATTAAATTCTTGTTATACTGTTATATGCTGTGCTGTTTACAGCAACTTACAAAGTTCTAATTATGGAGTAAGTTCTTATGTAAATACGTTTCCAAAAGTTGCAACATTTAATTATCAAAACTGAGCATGTTGTAGATGTATACATTTGTTAAAAGGGAGTTTTTTTTAAATATTTTTAACATAATCAAAATTTTCGTCTATATAAATATAAAATTGGCAAAGACGTAGTATTAGCAATTTTAAGATTAAGAATTTTTATTTTCTTTATGGTGTTTTATCACTTAGAGGGAATAACACATTGTATTTTACTATATATGTTATGTACCATATTTGAGGTATGGGTGTCCCATAACTTATGGGTCATAGAGCAACCGGAGATTGTAGACATAAAAATATGTCTTTTGAGCCAAACTTGCTTAAGTAATATATTACTATTTAAAGAATTACAGGATTTTTCAAGTTAAAATAAATTTTCGAAAAATGATGATCACTAAAACTGTTGGAGATATTTAATTCAAAATTGGTATAATTATGTTTATGTGAGCGAAAAATACGAATTTGGCATTGGTTTCAAGACATTTCCTAAACTATAAGAGAGCCAACATTTTTACGCAAAAGAGAGACTCTTGGTCGATTGAATGTGCCTTTGCACATTATGTCGATGGCTGAAAAATATTTAATTTACAAGTGTGCCTTGAATGTTAACAAAATTTGTTACAGTGAGAGCTGTCAGTGTTATCTAACTTTTCATGTGATAGCTAAGCTACTCAAACAATTTTTTTTTTTTTGCAATTTTCAAGTACAAATTTTTTTGTGTTGAATTAATTTATCAATATTTTTATACTTTAAACTATTAAAGAGCCAAAATTTTTACATAAAAAAACAACATGATTTACTCACAATAATGAAATAATACAAATTCATTTTAATTTACTAGTAAATGTTGAAAGTGGCCACCGTTTGCCTCAATACATCTTTAATTACTTAGGCAAGTTTAGCTAAAAAGACATATTTTTATGTATACTGTCTCCGGTTGCTCTATGGCCCATAGGTTATGGGACACCCTGTATAGGTAATGCTAATTGTGGTGCTGCATATGCACCCGATGAAATTTTTTTAGAGGTATAAAATATATTACTTTTCGTATCCATATAGTGTTCCTCTAGTTAAGAATAACTTGCCAATGCTGAAAGAAGTCATAAAATTATGATTTGCATCTAAATCGAAATATTGAGTATCATTTATTTACTTAATTATAGATGATTATAGGTTACAGAATAAACTGTTTGTTTGAAATTCTTTGTTATATCGTCGCCTCAGAGCAACAGTAGAACATGTAAAAAATATCGATTCTGAGGAAACTTAGATTAAAGATTTAACTGAAATTCAGTTTCTAATAATTTCGTCATTTTTTGATGAACTTGCACAAATTTTTGGTTACTTTCATAGATTTTCAAGCTTTATAAGAATATGCTTATTAATAAAAAAATATAAGAAAAATAACTAGAAAAATGTTGCTTTATCCTACTGTTGCTCCAAAGAATATTTAATTTCCATACAGTATCTTCCTGTTTTTGTTAGATATCTTAGTGCATCCCTAAACACTGTGTATTTAATATTCAGTCATTACTGCCAAAGTAAAATACATTTGTTTTTAGACTATTTGATTACATTTATATAAGCAAAATAAAAAAATATTTTTCTTACCTATTTAAATAATGAAATTATTTCTAATTTTTTGTAGCCAACAATATACTTGAATAATTATATATAGAGAAATATAAATTTTAATAGTTATTTATGCAACAAGTACAAACAGTAAGTGTTTATTTCATGCGACGTGAAATTGTCCAACGAGGCCGTCAGGCCGAGTAGGACAGCACGTCGAGTGCAATAAGCTTTTTTTGTATGAGTTGCATACAATATTTTTTCTACGTTCATGCAAAAACCAAAAAATGCTTTATTTAGATGACACTAAGTGTAGGAAAATGTGACGTCGATTTGACCGTTTATGTTTGTCACGATGTCAAAAGGCTGTAGTAGAATGGCAGATGAATGCAATAAACAGTTTATTGCACTAGTGCAATAAAAAATCACTTTTTCCACTAAATATAGTTCAATAAAGTTTTGTTTTTTGCATGAACGGAGAAAAAAATATTTTAATATTTTCTTTTAACGTGGCAATACCGCAATGTAATATTGACTAACTACAATCTAAAATTTTCACAGATGTTATTATCATATCATTAAAAATACCTAAATGTTAAATTTTAATATTGTACATTAAGCATAATTTAGAAATCAACTAATTTAATTTCTGAGTCAACAAAATAGTAATTATTGATGTAAAACTTTTGTGGGTGAAACCGCCGCTAAAACGAAACCCCTACATGTAAATACAATAATAATATTTTACTTATCTTTTTCTTTGTCTTGCGCTTTCTCTCTATTTTTACTGGATTTTTTTTGCCAAATAGACTAAAAATTGACTTCTGCTAGATACGTTACATTTTCGCTCAATTAGAACTTTCGGTTTATTCATTTTCAGACAAAAATTAATCAGCAACAGCAGTAATTATAGGTTAGGTGACTGACAAGAATACTCAAGATATCTTTTGCGTCTGCGCAATAATTTTAACGGAACACTAAGATATGCATATTGTAACTTACTGATGCATTATTTGCGATCGATATTAGCAGAAGGAAAATAGCGGAATACCATGATATGTGTGTTATCCTAGTGTTACATTTTATAAGGTTGGTTTAGAGTATTTAGGCTACACAAAGATAAGTGATTTTTTTAGCAATACACTTTATTTTTTGGTATATCTTAGTGTTTCATTGAACAGAGGCGTTATTTCCAAATTATTTAATACAGATATCTCTAAACTGCTTTTTTTTAGATATCCTACTGTTGCTGTGAGGCGACGATATGTTCTAAATTCTAAAATGTTAATAATATTGTAATAGTTTAGGGATCTTGAGTATCATAATACGCAGGACAATTGAAACAATTTTTTTGGCAGATGATGTTCTGAACATAAACAATCAACAAAATAATCACGAATTGAGAGCACTATTTGTTTTAAATTTCAAAGCATTATTTATCCCTTATTTTTTTTTTTGTAAAAACAGTTTCATAAAAAACCTTTTAGCTTTTTTTAAGATTGACATTTTGCCAAAGAAAAAGAAATGGAAATTGATATTTTAAATGAAATATTTTCGCTCAATTTTCTCAGTTTATGAATAAAAAATACGCTCTACATTGGCATACGCCAAGGTGTTTATAATGTTATGTAATTTCCAGTACCTAGTAATTATCTGAGTAAAACAATTTAGTATAATCACACAGTTTTGTAATTCATATCAATTATTTAACAAATCGATGATTTTGTCTGCGACGTTTTTCGTTCCTCTATTATTATCAATAAATGTCACATAAAAATAGTCCACAAATACATTTATAAGTTATATCTTCTATGTTTCACATTACTTTTGTTGTTTACTTATTGAATTGAATATTTTATGGAACTGATACACCCAAATAGAAAAAGTAATAATGTACTTACTCTTTTCTTGATGGTTCCATTTATTTATAGGAAAATAATGTACTTTTACCCTTGGCATCTTACACCTACACTTCAGCTACTAGATTTAATTTGGAAGAAAGGATTATACAGGAGAATCTGTTACAAAAGATATATTGAAAAATTGAAAACAAAAAATAAAATTGTCTTGTGATGATAATAATTACATTTTAAGAATTGTTTGGTCATGTAACGCAGTCATTAACATATATTCAAATTAACTATTAAAAAAATAGTCCAGTGGCGTAGTTATGAGATTTTACAACCTTTTGTTTAATAAATTGTTTATTCGAATTTTTAAATTTTTATAGGATCAATGATTAGCAAAAGTCAAAATATCTGAAAAAATTTTAAGAATAATTTATCAATAACATTTATTATTTTGTGATAAAGGATGTTTGTGACATGGCGCTGAATAAAATAAAATAATTTTTAGTATATAGTATATTGTTTTTTCTACAAATACCAATAAAAGTATAAATAAATGCATTTCTTACATTATTAAATTTATAAAATATTACTTTAAAATCCAATAATTATCCATCAAGCTTATTGTTGCTAAGGCAATGAAAGTTCGAACGTTTGTTGACAAGCAACTTCACATCTCGTGACATGGAAAGTGATCAACAAAATGAATTCCTCCCGGTGGAAATCTGCTAATAAAACCACTTTCGAGTTATTGCCTAGTAATCAAAGCAACATTCTGTTCTGAAAAATGCTAGTGGCAAGTTCAGCGAAAAAGTGCTTTTAGAATACTTTGAAGAAAACTCCAAAATATGGAAATCGTCAAAGCTTTGACCAAATTACTCCATGTTGAAGGCCATGATGAACATAAAGCATCAGGACCTAAGCAAATATTACAAGCAAAATGGCGAATAATATCGACCGAAAAAATTGAAAGTATTAACTACAGAATAAATTGATAAACTTTTCGCATAAGCTCAGGATGAACATATCTCATGTAGAAGGTTGACACAATTTTCAGTGTATTTGAAGCCCGTCGTCGCGAAGAACTGTGCAACTTGACATTCAATAATATCAAATATTTGGAAACTTTAGCAGTTCTGCATATACCAGATACAAAAACTAAACTAATGTGCAACGAACTTTTGTTATTACTGGTACATTACATTTATTATTATTATAAAAAGTGCATAGCCCTTCGTCCACCGAACACGAATCATTCAAAAATTTTCGTAAAATACACAGGGTGATTGGACGGAAACTCCAAGGGGGTCCATGGAGCAAAAGTGAACAAAGAAGCCTAGTAAACATATGGTCGCGTATCAAGGGTTACTGAGATAGCAATGAAAATATTTTTACCCTAGTTAATTATTGTAATGCATCAGTAGAAAAGAGTGTATGTTCTGTAAGTATTACAAATTATAACATTAATTAAAAATACGATAAACCGAAATTAATTAATTAAATTTTCAAATATACCACCGTCCGCCTCGATGATGCATCAGCTCGTTTGTGGACTGCGCGGGTAGCTCGTTAAAGTGCACGGTGATTTTCACTTATGAGTGCTGCACAATTGACAATCCGATCCAATAGCGCCTCTCACGTTCACTTTTGTAGCATATATTAATGATTTAAACCATCGCCAAAGGCACTAATCAAGAGGATTCAGACCTGGTGACCTTGGTGACCAATTTTGGAAACCACCTCAGCTTTGTTGAAAGCGATTGTTAAGATAATTGATCACAACATGGGCAGGGGCACCATCATGCTGAAAGTACATGTTTCACCTAATATCTAATGGAACATCGTCCAGTAGATCTGTCAAATTATTTTCTAAAAATTCTACATATCTAGCTCCAGTAAAACGACCATCTAGCACAACTGGTCCAAGTAATTGATTATTAATCATACCAGACGTTAATGCTGAACCGATACTGAAAGTCACTTTCCACCGTGGCGGGTGTATTTTCATCTGACCAAAGATGTTTATTGTGACAGTTATTTACTCCACGAGTAAATTGAGTCACATCAGTGAACAGTAAACAAGGACCAGTTTGCCTCTCAGATGTAATTCACACACTGGGAAACAGTTTAATGTACATTGCTGAAGACTGTCTGGAATACATTTCTATCTGGCACTCTTCTGTTCGGGAAGCGACGTCGATATTCAGTAACTGCACGATTAGCGCTACCGTTGCAATATCCAAAAATAAAAATATCCGCATATTCTCGATGACTAAATGTGGCAGGCATTACAAAATTATGTGTGTACAATACTGACTAAACGAACGCACATGTAAAAATAAATGCGGCAACTATAAAATAAACGTTTAAATCACAAACGTCAAAATAAATTTGATAATTACTAATCATTAATGTGATCGAGTTTGCTTTAGAATGCATGACCTACTCAAAATAAAATATCAAATAATACTTTTGTCTCCTAAACACTCCTTCCGAATATTGGGGGTTCCCTGCAATCACCCTGTACTAAGAATAAATGTGCCACGACTTGAGTTGGAATCAACACATTTGGTAAGATGAAGATGCCTGCCAATATTGCTGAATTTCTAAATTTGCATGATTTTCACTTTTATACTAAACATTACTTACGACAATCTTCGGCTAGATTCTGGTGCTAATTTTAATACAATGATGGCTAATCTTACTACAATTATGAGTGGGAGACACGGTCCACTACAGTAGAATAGGGTTATACAGAAAATTCGTTACAAAACTAGAAGAGCATCGCATCACTGCTAAACGTGAATTACTTTTAACACTAGTGCTTAACACTGATATTTTAGACAGTAACACCATGCGTTAAAAAATTATACTTTTACTGAAGTTTGTAGAAAAAAAATTAAAGTTGCATGCCTTGTATCATAAAACCAAGTTTCTTAAAGAAAATATTATGTGGGAAATATTTTTTTCATTCTATATCCTTAACCAAAGATAAATAATAGTGTCAATTCACAAAAAAAAAATAATAAAAACTTATTTTTTTTTCAAAACTGTTAAAAGTGGGCTTTTTAATTGTCATTTTTGATGTTAAAAATGTCATTTTTTAACACGCGTGTTAAAAGTAAGTTACTTTTAACACTAGTGTTAAAAGTAAATCAAAGTTTATTTAAATTTTGTTGTGAAAATTAATAAAACGTTTTTACAAACACATGAACAACTTTTTATTTTAAGTAAGTACAAACCAACATTTTAACTAGTTTTTACTATTAACATTTATAGTAAAATTAGAACAATTTGAAATTGTAATTCCCTGCGGAGTCATCATACTTAAGTTGGTTTTACTGTCAACATGTGTGACACATCTATTTTCTGTAGAAATACTACTGGTAGTACTGGTGGTCTTGCTAGTAGTTGCAGCAGTAGGAAGTATTTGGCACGCAATTTCCTTCTTCTGTTCCAGTGAATTTTCAATGTAGCCTTCAGCTACCGTTCAGCTACGAAAACAGTGACCGGTGCAGAGTTGAGGATTTGGTAGATTCAAGAACTCTGCAATGTCGGCAGGCATTTTACCAAACATGTTAATTCTGACTGGATTCTTCACACATTTATTCTTCATATATTTAAGAAAAAGTCGTATATGGTCAGCGTTGGGTGGCCGGAGTGACATATACTTTCTAAAAAAGTTTAAATAGAATTCACCAACAACACTGAAAGTCCGAGGCACTTTCGTTTTAGTATCTGGTATGGTCACAACAACCGAAGTGCCCAAATATTCGATATTGTCGATGATCATCTGACACAATTCCTCCCGGTAACACACCCCGAAGACACCATCAGATACTTTTCGTCTTCTGCTTCTGTGAGAAATTTGTCGATATGCGTCTTCGTCAAAACTTATGACTTTTTTTGCTTGATATCCTTCACCCTTCCGTTTTAAAAAAGCAATAAGTTTATAATGTTTGCTTATATCTTGCTTTATTTTTAACATAGTTTTGATCATGGAATAATTTGACCACAACGTTGACGATTTCCATATCTTGGCTTTTTCCTCAAAATATGCCAGTAAAACACTTTCGTTACATTTCCCAGGAACCTTTTTAATGTTGCACCATTCCGAAAAGCGTCTATAAACGATTTCGTACTGTTCCTTTGATTTCGCCGACAATAATTCCAATGTTGCTCGACTGGCAGCTTCTTCGATTTCAGCAAAGATGGATTCGTTACGCTCATTATCGAGATTATTCATTATACTTACAATATTACTAGAAAATGCTGTCAATATTTTTGCGTTTTTTCCGTAACTAACAACAGCACTGGTTGCTACGAAAATTTTTGTTCATAAACAATGCGATCTGTGTGGTATTTTTTGACGTCTTATTTTTATTGAGTTTAAAGTTCTTCCGATTGTTTTGTAGAAAAAATAGTGTTCGTGAAGTTAAAAAACTCGCTACGCTCGCATTTTAATCATCTTCACTCACAAAATAAAATCTTACTTTTAACACGTATATCATAAATAGCTATTTACTTAACTTATAAATTTTCATAAAACGTCTTTTGTCTGTCTGGCGTTATAGTCTAGTTCCTAAAATAAGTTTTCCTGCTTCCTTCTCTTATTAGAACTTAAAGAAAACAGTAAAATATGTATAGTTCATTCACATTAAGTAATTAAATTATTTTTTTGCAGTCCACTGTTTTGGGGGATGAATACGTCAACAAACTGAAGAATGAACTGTTAAAAAATTTGATGATACTCGATATTATCAAGTGGGGATTTATAGGATCCGGAATAGCAAGCTTACTGCTGGCCTTCTTTCTGTTTATCTACATGAAAGCACCTTGAGTTGAGATTGTGCCGCATCCATTCTTGAATTGATGTAACAAACGTATCATTATTATCAGTTTTGAAGTGACGATTGTGTAATTACACTTATGCTAACTAGCTATACTAAAATAGATTGAATTAGTAGCACATTAAGAGACTACAATAAATGTGTGTAAAGTTTTAGTGAATATTTACTATGTTATGATACCTGATATTACTTACAGATTTAGAATTTAAAAAATTAGGTATACAAGGCGATTCTAAAATGAGTATACAAAATTTCAGTGCATGTAAAATAAGTCAGAATATGAAAACCTCGGAATAGTTTTTTCTCAAACACCTCATAAAGGTGTGATTTCCTTGATTATGATATGACACTTTACTGAAAAAAGAAAGATCTTATAAAAATGGATTAAAAAAATGTACAGCATTGCTTTTCATAGAAGAAGACATTGTTGTCCATGCGACACGAAACTCGTAAATCTAGGGACTACAAAATACTTATTCAAACCATTTTTTATTTTTACTGTCGTGGTATTACTCTAATTATTAATCATTAATAAAATAACTGCAGAGATAATTTACTTTAATATTATTGAAAAGCATTGTAAAGGGTGGGAAAATTTCGATGTTTTATAGGCTCACGTTAACTATAGGAGATGACGCCCCCATAGGCATCCTTACGAGTTAGGTAAGTTATACAGGGTGTCAAACAAAACATATTTGACTTAATAATTTGTTTCTCTGACCAACGGTAACAGAATGATAACAACAAGCAGGTCTTGAATATGTGACAACGTCGCCCACATATTCTCTTAGGATTGTCATGTATTTATACATAATAATTACAAATGGCTACACCTAAACATAGGTACTTATTGTGAATGTTTTTCTTAGAGCTAAGCGTTAACATATACAAACATATCGTAGCTAGAGAGTTTTGCCTAGATTCGCCGTAAATTATCATGGCATGGCCATGCAGCTAGTTATGGTTACTACAAATTGTTCAATTTTTGTTTTTGTACACTCACAAACATCAAAGAAAAACTAGTCAAAAGTGATCGCACTAGCTGTACGCACCATTATGACTCATATTACTTTTAGGTTATCACCAGCCGCCTGACACTGCAACGTTGTTGAGCATCGCAGTACGTTACAGTTTTAACGAGTCTCTCGGAAATTTCAATTGTTTACTTCATTAAAACTGATCTAGAAATCAAATTATGAACGAATCATGTTACAGTTGCTTTTAGTTAACCTTAATTATTGTATCTTAGTTTGTAATTTCATAAAATAGTTTTACATATTATTGCAGTTGTATTTTTATTTTTGAAATGTATTTGTAAACAAACTATTCGTTTTAGACATTTTTTTCATAAGAGATTTGTATTGCTTTTAGTCAGATATACAGAGCTTTCGAAAAATAACGAATTAATTCATTATTTTTGAGATTGAGAAGTTTTCGAAAAAATCCCCTGGCACGTCGATTTTGTTTTAAAAAAGGCACTTTTTGACATATGACCCACATTTGTGACGTCATCGTTGTTCGTCATCGACAATTTTTTTAAATGGCAACCCCCAATTTTGACAATTTGACATTTGAAAGAGGGTGTCATTCTACATACATACATCATGAAAAATTATGGTCTTACTTAAAAAAAAATTCAAGAAAATAATGTAATTCACAACATTGAAAATGATAATGATTATGTAAAAAATCGACTAAATTAAATGTTCAAATTGTGCATCGTTGGCTGCCTGACAGTAGCCAAGACGATTAATAAATTCTTTTTGGACATTATCAATAACTTCAGGAGGTATACGATGTATCTCGTGACGAATTCTTGCTTTTAAATCTTCTAAATTAACCGGTCTAGTAACGTATACATTGCCTTTTAAGTATCCCCACAAAAAATAATCTAGGGGTGTCAAATCAGGCGATCTGACTGGCCACTCAATCGGCCCCCTTCTCCCTATCCAACGATTCGGGAACAGCTCATCTAAATAAGCACGGACAGGTGATGCATAATGGGGAGGTGCACAGTATTGTGAAAATTAAATTTTAAAATCTTCAAACATTATTTTCTTGAAATTTTTGTTATCTAACACATAATTTTTGATGATGTATGTATGTAGAATGACACGCTTTTTCAAATGGCATGATCAAAATTGGAGGTTGCTACTTAAAAAAATGTCGATAACATCATATCTCGAAAAACGATGATGGTACAAATATAATAATAATAATAATAATAATAATAATAAATGGTTTATTGTGCACACATAATGAAATACAAAAACTTAAACTAAACAATGGTGGCAGTAGTATAGGTACACAAAAGGAGGAGGTTAGCCAAAGCTGTCTTACACCTCTCCTAAAATTTTAAATGCTAATAAATTATGCGTTACGCGTATTGAGGAAAGAATAGCAAAAACAAAATAATAACTAATAAAATAATAACAGATAAAATAATTTCTAACAATAATCATAACATACGAGATGAAAACATAAACATCTCAAATTATTCTACAGCAAAAGTAACATTTTTATATATAACTGATATACATTATTTAAACAAGTCTCTCTAGTAGCTCCAATTTTAACTTTTTTTTGTAGGATGATAAAGTAACAGACAAGTCTGTGTTAATTTGGTTAAGGTAAAATGGCACTAAATAGGAGAAGCATCCCTGGAAATGTGTTGTGGTATGCTGTGGAATATGAAACTTATTGTTTCTTATATTGACACTGTGAACGTCAGACCTTCGAGATATAATATCATAAAGATACAGTGGCTCCTTAGTATTTAACAATTTATACAAGAATATACTATACAGATACTGAACTCTAAGTTTAATATTTAATTCGTTTATCTTAATAAGATAAGGAGTTATATGACTTCTTGGAGGAATATTAAACACAAATCTCATGCAGGCATTTTGAATCCGTTGTAATTTTTGTTGACAATTTTGCGTTAAAAAATTATAGTATACAGCACAGCAATATTCAATATGGGGATATATGAAAGTTTTTATTAATTTTAGTTTAGTTTCTTGTCCAAAGGTTGATTTAAAGTTATACAAAACTTTCAATTTAAAAAAACAAGTTCGGACTACGCATAATACATGTTTCTCAAATTTTAATGTCGAATCTATGTACAACCCCAAACTTTTTTCACAAGATACCCATTGCACATCTGCGTTATGTAATTTTAGAGTAAAGTTAGATGTAATATAATTAGTATGTCGCTCTGATCCAAGACAAATTGCTTTAGTTTTGTTGGGATTTAAACGAAGGCCGTGGTTACTTGAAAAATTATATAAAACTTGAAGGTCATCATTCATCTGTTCAATAGTATGATTTACAGAATTAAAATTAGTTGATAGGTAAATTTGAATGTCATCTGCGTACAGATGAGTCTGAGAATGCAAGATATCTGCAGTGATGTCAAAGATAAACAACGAAAAGAAAATTGGACCCAGCACACTACCTTGGGGGACACCGGATGAGGTTTCTTTTACCATCGAGCACATTACGTTATTTAATATCACTTTTTGTGACCTGCCCCTTAAGTAACTATTAATCCAAATTAAAGTATTTTCTGTAAAACCAATATATTTCAGCTTAGCAATTAATAAATCAAAATTGACTAGATCAAATGCTTTACTTTGATCAAGTAAGACTAAAATTGTAGATAATTTATTATCTTTAGCTATAGAAGCATCATTTATTATTTTAAGAAGAGCCGTTTGCGTGCTATGGTTTTTTCGAAATCCTGACTGAACTGATGGTAAAATTGAGTTTGAATTTAAAAATATGGGTCGTATATCAAAAAGTTCCTTTTTAAAAAACAAAATCGACGTGCCAGGGGATTTTTTCGAAAACTTTATTTATAAAGTAAATTTATTCGCTACTTTTCGAAAGCACTTTATAAACTTCTCATATTCCGGACACTGAATAATTATAATAAAAATTACACAATATTTTTCTAAAAAAAAACGTATATCTAAGAAACTATTAAGTTTAAACACAGGGAAGCATGATGCAGGCACTTCTAAAATAAACAATGATATCCAAAAGTACAATAAAAATTGTTGACAGATACCTCGGGTATAGGCGGAAGTGCCATGCCCTTAAAATAATTTTCATTAAAATAGTTGGCAGCAACAATCGAGATAACAAATTTTCAAATAGTTACGATCCCTTCTTTCAATAAACGTGTTGCTTGAATGAGATTATGCATACGTTTTAAAATTTTAATAAAGTTTTATTTTGATTTACAGGAAAATCGGTTATTCAAATAGTCTCATTATCGTATTACCGTAAATTCCATATGCAAATTTAAATATTGCTGAAAAAATATTGATTTGGTGTAAATTTATTTTGTAAATATTGCATGTATAATATAAAATACAAAGTTTCTGAAATATTTCTAAATATATTGCGTAATATTACCTCTCTCTATGAAAATGTTGCTTATGATTAGGGATATCCCAAAATGTAAATGGAAATATGCGCATATATATGCACAGAATTTACTCAAAATACTGAAAATATGCAAATAAAAACATATATGAAAAATGCAAATTTATTGTTTCACAGATATACTACTGTCTTTTTTTATTGGTTAGTAAAATACAACTCCACTTAGACACAAAATACAATCGACGTGATAACGTCAAAAGCACAATTAGAAATAAAATGTAGAAATGGATTATTTGCCTATTTGGACTACCTCCCGCATTATAATTTACCATGATTTTGTTTTTATTTAGAGATAATAATTTTTTCGCACAACACCAGAATCAGGTTTCCAATCTTTAGGCGCACGCGCATTTCAACTGAAACAATATATTTTCAACCTTATGCGATTTTTGATTATCCGACCATAAAATTTATGAACCATATCGATCTATTGCAAAATTTAAAGAATGAAAAATGCCTGCCAAATATCAATGTAATTTAAAATTCTTTCAATTCGATGGATTTTATTAAAAAAAGGAAATATTTAAAAAACTGGATATAACATGCAAAATATGCGCTTTGCTTATTTGGTTATCTTTATGACATACGCAGATTTATATTTTGAAGTTATGGCGGATTGGTTGGGATGTAACTACTCTTGAATTGTCACAACCAAATTTATCATTTTAAACTGTAACCATCAATGTTCTATTTCACTTCTGAAGAAATTAAAAGAAGTCACAGCAATTATGGGATATTAGAAAATTGTTTTGCTTTATTTTCATCTCTATTAATTTTCAATATTTTGCAAATTTCTCGGAATAATATCCAATTTGTACACTTATTTAAAAAATATTTGTTAAAATCATAAAATGTAACTGTGCTTGACTAAGTTAAAGTGGTAATTTTATGGTACGAAACATCACTAAAATAATTTTCATTATGAAAGCATTTGAAATAAAAGTCTCGAAAGAAGTTAAGCATATACAGAGTGTCCTAGAAATGTGGGAAATCACTCGGGTGCAGATAGAATATGTAAAAATAAGATGACAAGTTCCTATTTTTTTCCTACATGAGAAAAAAAAATAATAAACGAATTCATGTTCAATTTTTAATAAAAAGGACCATGATTTCTATTTTTTTTCCTAGACTAACAAAGTGCGATACGAAGGTCATTTAAACAGGAAAGTTTCATTTTAAGATATTTAATCCAAAAAAATACAAAATTTAAAAAAACAGTGATGTTCCAGGAGGCACCACACGAAATTAATGGAAAAGTTCATAAGAGGGTTCAACATGCAAATATAGGTCGAACTTTTTCTCATAAATGGTTCATTTTATCGACAATAAACAAGAGTACCTTTTTTAGCCTGAGGTTGAAGCTACCCAGATTTATTATTTTAAAGTCTTTATTATACAGGGTGTTAAAAATTTAGGTATTAAGTTGTCAAGCTTAGCTCGCTCATGGTAAACTAAACAAGCTAAATATGTTTCAAGGACACTATTTTAAGAGGTCCTTACTAGTGTCCATTACATTAAATATTTTTCACAGCCACAACACCTTCAAATAGGAGTCTCTTAGGGAAGTATTCTAGGGCTATTTTTATTCTTACTTTTTATTAATTACATAGCAGTGATGGCTGATGTAAATAAATGTGTAACATTGTTATACTTCTGTGGCAGTTAAAGCAGAGTCGTCAGTTTCACTCACCCACATTGTATCGAATATTGTGGTTAGTATGCAAGATTTTTGTAATAGCAATGGTTTAGCGTTGTACGATTCTAAAACGGATTTAACCATGTTTACCACTAAAGAGCTGGATTATAGCCTTTTGGTTAAGTTTGATAACAAAACCATTGAACAAAGCTATGTTGTTACATTTTTAGGAGTCCAGATGGATTCAAGGTTATCCTGGTTGTACCATATTAACAACTTATTAAATAAACTCGCAAAATATTGCTCTGTTCTTTGGCGTCTTAGCAAATTCATAGATATAGATATTTTAAAAATGTATTATTATGGTTACGTTCAATCTAGCCTGAATTATTGTATCATGTGTTGGGGTAATTCTTCTCACATGAACGAACTATTTTTCTGCAGAAGAAGATCATGCAAACAATAACAAAAAATTTTTTCTGCTTTGTCTCCTGGTTTGTTCATGTCTTTATGATACATCGAATTAGTGCCTTGAAAACAAACGAAAATGGCATAACAACATTTAATTTTTTTATTATTATTTTGACGTGTAGAATCCACCCAAGAAGTTTGGCCGTTCCTCCCGATTATGTATGTATATTATACATACAGATGTTATCTGCATCTATAAAATCTGCCTAAGTCAACACCAGGAAGCACATTGTTTACTTTAAGCGGATTATAATTTACATATTCAGACACATCTTAAGAATTTAAGTATTTTAATATTTGACTGGAAATATGCGGATCAAAGCAGGTTTTTGTAAATTATTTTCTCTATTTAAATATCAAGAAAAAATATTTCAATAGAACACCATAACAATAGATGAGTGAAAGGTTGTCGTATATACGGGGTGTCCTCGGATCAAACGACTCGTGTAACAGACAAAAAAAGACAAATCCGTAAATTCAAATAAGCTTTGCAAATTTAGAAGAATTATATAAATTTTTCAGTAGTAAAGTGTCTTTTCTCTAGGAGATACAGTGTTGTTAAAAAGAGTGGCTCAATGTGATAAATGGAGAAAGTACAATTTTTCACTCTAATTAATTAATTTTTCATTCTGAGAAACATTTTGTCATAGAAAAGACAAGTTCAAAAACTATTTTGAGGGAGTGTCATTATTATTGCAAACGATTGTACCTAGACTTAAGCACCCAATTTTTTGTTTTGACAAACTTCTTAATCATATTTAAATAGAAATATAATAATAGACATTTTTGTTAAAAATTATAGCTGTAATTTTTTAGATACCTATTCTGTTTTTAGATAATACATAAATATAAAAATTTCAAACAATTGATCATAGTTTTATAAATTTGAATATTAATATATCAATATTATTTATATACAGGGTGTCTCGAATTTCCGAGATCAAACCTTACCTGGTGATAGAACTTTTTAAAAAACTTCGAATAAATATGGATCGGAAAATGATTTTAAGATTTAAAAAAATAATAATTCTGAATTAATGACCTTAATAGTAAAGATAAAATTTGGCACAATTTTTTTTTGTTCATGCTGTATATTTCTTAATGTCTGTCTATGGTGAAACTATTTTCATTTTATAGTAAATTTGATTTGCAAACGTTTATTTTCCTTGATATTCTCTGATTTTTTATATATTTTTCATTTTCTTAGCCAATGCCAATAAATTTTGACGCAAATCAACACTAAACAGTGTTCGAATTAAATTTATGAAAAAAAAAAATTATTTTAATATTTTTTTAATGTCTGAAAATAATCGAAGATTTTAAAGATAAGAAATAATAAAATATCTAAAAAAATTTAACCTTACATCAAAGAATGCCAAGAAATGTAAAAGTTTATAAATTTCCTATAAAACGAAACCATAGGCGTATGTTGAAAAATATTTGAAGGGGAGAAAGAGGAAGAACGGTTAATATTGCAGAGTTCTAAATAATAATCTGTTTTTTTTTCTATTTATGTTTGTTTTTTCCATTTTTTCAAAAAGAGTAGGATAAAGTAAAAAATATTAGTACAAATTTACAATTAAAGTAACTGATTAAAAAATTAACTTTTTTAAATTTTTGGTACCCTATATCTCGGAAACTGAGTATTTAAAAAGTTCTATCACCTGGTAAAGTTTGACTGCTGCAAATCAGGACACCCAGTATATACTAGTTTAGAAATATGCAAGTGAATTAGATATATTTGATTCTTAGTATTAGAAAACAAGTGATTTTTTAAATATAGAATTTGTCAAAAGAAATATCTTATGTAATTGTATTAATGTTAAATGATGTAGCACATTGTTTCTGAAATTGAAATAAAACATTAATTTTAGTGTGTTAAGTTTTATTTACTGATTATTCCTTAATTCCTTAGTTTATGTATTTACTCCAATTATCAATGTAAACAATATTTTTACAATACTATGTTAATCGAGGTCCACACGAAACTGTGTATAGTTTTAAACATTTCTCAGTATGTTCCATTGTATTAATATAACAAACGTCAAGTGTAACTTTTACACATAGTAGTACATATTCTAATAACGGACTTATAATAACAAAACAACAAACTATAGAAAAACAAAGATATTTACGAAAGTTTACGAAAATTAACTCGTAGTGATGTAAACATATTTTCTTTCTCTAAAGTTACAAGAAAATTAGAATACAGTATAATCTAAAACGTCAGAGTAAACTTCTAATATTTTTTAAGAGTTATGGTCCTAATTAGTTTCAATTTATTAAAATTATCAACAATATTTGTTATAGTTAGGTACCATTTTCTTTGACCAAACCTCAATTTAAATTTAAATGTTTTCTATTCTAACTGAACACAACAACGCTACACGACCAACACGACGATATAGAACACAGAGGTGTGTTCATTAAATTCAGTATATTTTATTATAACACTATTAATTTTTACACATTTTATGTAAAACGTATAAAAAGGCCATAGCGTGGCCATCCTAAATTACACAATGGAAAATTTCATTTACACAGCAACTTTTTTCACAGTGATACAATTTGAATCATCCATGAAATTTAAATCATCCTAAAATTTAGTAATTAGGGTTACAAACGATAATTTTAACAAAATATGTCTACCTAAATTAATTAATTGTATTATGGATCACTCGTTAAACCAATGATTAAGATAACCACATACCCATTAAATCTCACAGCTTTTCTTATACAATTAAAATCGTCTAGTCTATCAGTTACCAACATTGTCACAGACATAGACGACTTATTATTTTAATCTTATAATATCTCCTAATCGTACAGGTGACTCTGTAGAAGTTTGTTTAAAGGTAAATATTAAATAAACAGATTTTATTTTTAAGCTTATTTTTGATACAGAGGTGTTAAGTTTGATGAAAATGAATCAATGTTTAATACCTACTGACTTCATTAACTATATTTATTTAAGTTACTTAAAATCGCCTCAATTCAAGTTAGACTTAATTTAAACAATTTAATATAGGCAATATTCAGTTTTTCCAATCGGTCGAATTTCTAATTTCCTCTTTGATGATGTATTATAGAATAGACACCGAAACGTCGAGAGAAATTACAAAGCAAGACACCAGGAACAAGTAAGCCCAATATTACATATTTCTGAAAATATTTTTAAAGAAAAAATTCAATATAGGGTAATTCACGACGAACTAATACTAAAGGTAGGCAGAGAGCCAAGTAAGATATAGATTTGGAAATGCTATACAGGGTACTTCAGATACGGGTGTTTTTAAGATTTGTTTATTTACTTTTGACTACTTCCAGAACTACTGAAAGTGGTCGACAATTTGCTTATTTCGGATAGAACACCATATATACAGGCTGTCTAAAAATGTTTAAGAAAAAATGTTACTTTATACATATTCTGGGGCCCAAAATATTATGGTCTATAATTTTATAGTTTCCGAGATACAAGATGTACAGGAAGTTACAATTTTATTTTAGTAAAAGCAATAGTAATATTATTAATACTATTATTATTAATTGTAGTAAATACGTAAAACTTGATAAAGAGGAGTTTTCTGACAAGAAATTGAATTATGACCTCGAATTTGCTGTCATTTGTAGAAAATACCACCTACAGTTCTTTAAATGCTTTTAAATCGTAATAACTCTTTTGCCTTGGTGTATTGAACTTGTAATCAATAATTATTTGATGCTTTTTCATAAAAAAGATGTACTTGGTAAATGTTGTTTTGAACAACCGTTTTGTTCGTGTACCACTCATTTATTTTTCTTTAATTTAATTTTAATTGTATCTATTCCGATCCTCGAGCACCGCAGTGGATAGCGCGGGCAATCATTTTCATTTTTATATCTATAATATTAGGCAGTTGGCAACCTTTCCTGCTCGTCCCGTTTTTTCTCCTAAAAAGAAAGAGAGACATTGCATTGGTATCGTGCGAAAACAAGCAACAGGTCCGACGTTAGAACGAAGGCGCGGTAAACGCAAGAAATTGTTGTTCTACCCAAAATTACGACAGTGAAATCTAAAATTTGATGTGAAACAACCGTGCTATTACAAGACAGTTTTGCTAGATGAAGTCAAGAAAACTTGTTGCAACCAATAATCCCGTCTGCCCCTCCGTACCACCTCGACCTTGGTAAGTTAACTGCTAAATGCGTTTTGCTTATGTTATCGCCAACAAACACGTTTTTTTTATTTGATTGCATTTTAAGGTTTTATTTCATAAACCCAGTGTATTCCTTCACATCTTATTAAATTACTATTAAATTTTGGACTAAGGTAAATTGGGTTAGATCATCATATCTTGGTCTCAGGAATATGGGGTAGCATTTTATCTAGATTTTTTACAGACACTGTGCATCTACATACACCCTGTACATTCAGTACAGCGTGTCTCTTGTTATACCATGAAATTTTAAGATGTTGCGCGTTTTATATGTAATAGCAGTGCTTATCAAGTGTTTCATTTTTCTGGTGAGTTCTGACTAATTTCAATAGAAGATATTATTTAGAATTAAATTCTTTTTCCCCTATACAGTATGTCCACACGCCTTATTGAACTTTGAACATTAGTGTATAGGAAAATTTGCATATCCAAAACGGAATTTCAGGAAACAACTACTCTGCGGACTAGTGCCTTGACCAGCATTGAATTACATATGAAAAACCTATAGGAAACAGCTAAAGTCATTTTACAGCGGCCCACCAGACATATAGAGGTTTGGAGATTATTAGCTCTCATCAGTATGTCATACGTGAGATAACCGACGAATAACCATGGGTGTTTATGTACGTCAAACCCGATAGAAGAGATCCTAAGTACGCGAGATGTCGCAAAGCAGTGAAGTGTCCTACCATGTTCTATCCACCATTGACCATAACGACATTTGCAAAACGAAATTCCATTAAACAACTACTCGGCGGACTAACGCTTCGACCAGTATTTACCGGTTTGGTTGTTTGCTATAGCTTTTTTCGATTGTAATTCAATGCTGGTCGTGGTATTAGTCCACAAAGTAGTTTTTTCTTGCGCCATAGATGTCAGAGGCATTCAATGGTGCCTACAGAATGTTTGTTTATTCGGTTTATTCACACAAACTTGGAGAACTGTCATTCTATTTTGAAAAATGTCGAATAACGGCTTAGTTTAGGTATAGAGTATGCTAAGTACATTAAAAATTTAATGTCTTTTCCAAAGATGCAATAATTATATAGGATATTCTATTTGTAAAAAGGAAGTTGACGACGACGAAGAAAAAAACCGTATTCTGAGCAACATTTTGCTATAAAACAAGAAACTATAGGCGAATTTCAAAATATAAGTATTTATGAACAATCTACTTATTGACGAATTTTTGATATCTAAAGATTAAATACTTTATAAATGATCTGTAAATAAATAATTAGTAATGAATTCCGAACAATAACTTCAAATTGATATGCACGTGTCACAAGTAATATGTATTCTCAGTGTAAAAATTATACATTTGTAGGATTTGTAGTAAATAATACTACGTCTGGAATTATAATGTAAAAAATTTCAAAGCAACACTTGACTGAATACACTGCCAAATTGGTGAGATTTGTAAAACCATTGGTAATAAAGTAAAGATTCATGGTCTGAAAGTTTTATTGTCTTTTTTGTTTCCTAACCTTTTGTTTCCAGAAAAGGTCGATTTCTCGAACTCGTGACTCCGAGACTCCACCCCTCAGTTATGAATTCGGGAAACTTCCAATCCCGTTCCACAGCCGTTTACCTAGCCTCATGTTCGTCGTTAGGAGTAAAAAAAAATTTTCCGCACATCTCACGGCCACAAATCGAATCCGACCTCAAATTTTATGTACGTATACTTCGCGATAAGGCGGGGGCGCATCCGGTAATGTACCGAAAAAATTTGAAAAAACGGGATACCGCCCCTTAACCGATCGAATAGAAATTTTAAAGACACGTACTCTTTGAGACGCGGAATCGAAAAAATTAGTCCGTCTTCGCGTTAGGGGCTCCTAGGGGCAGATTAATAATAATCGCCGCCCCCTGACTTTATTCGTCTTCATTTTCGGTATGGACGAACTACGCACAGCTGCAATGCTGTGTACTCTTCTATCGCATGGAATGGTTCGCTGGGGAATATTTCACTTTTTAAAACTCGCCAACCGGAATTCAGGACTGATTTTTTGCAGACAACCCTATACCACTCTGTTGGTAATGAAATAATCTTTATTTAAATTTAACTTTTATTTATTAACCACACCGGTGCAAGTTACTAGTATTGATTTACCTGTTTATACCTGCCTACCCAAGAGTTGTGACGTGAAAAAATAGTCAACCTAAGGTTTGCATATTCTATGGGCTTCATACTTTCGATTGGTATGGAATTTGTCTATTAACCAAACCAGTGAAATATTTAAAAAAATAATAATTTTTAATTGTTAATTAATCATATTCTGGACTGAATTTTTTTAGACAACCCATTTGCAATATATTTATTGACATATTTAATTGGATATAAAATACTTTTCATCCATTAACCAGCTCGGTAAAGATCGTTTTACAGTGGGATCTTATACTAACAGGAGGTCCAAGACTTTTAACGTTGTGTGTATTATTATTTTTCACTGTAGCCACATTTTAAATTTTACAGTATGACATTTATTACAAAATATTAATAATTCGTACCAATTTTTAAACCTATAATTTAAGGAAGAATAATCTATTTTATAATTAATAATATTTTATATATAACTTTAAAATTTTAAGTATATTATTATACTTAAATATAAATTAGATTTTTTTCGTGTGTCTCGTATAAAATATACAGGGTGATTTAGAACTTATTTTAAACAAAATTTGGAAATAGATGCGTCATAAAAATAATTTTTCTAAAATCCTTTTAGTTTCCGTAAAAAAATATTGAAGTTGTAGTATTTTCAACCTTTACATTGCTGGGCTACTGTAGTCTCTAGCCAGGTGATTGAAATCCGATTACTTTTTGTAGGTATTAATCTTTTTTGTGATGCGAGTCTTTACATTAGTGTTCAAGTGCCGAAATTTGCTAAAGTATCGCCAACTCGGAGTTGATTTTTCTAATTGCTTACCTCATGATGCAATGAGTATACCCTTTGCAGATGATACCAATATAACAAGAACTAATTCAAATTTATCACGTTTATTGACATCAACTTATGATATCTATAAAAAAAAACAATACTTATAGATTTGAAGCCAGAAGTGAAATTCACTCATATAATACCCGAAATAGCGCACACTTGTGCAATAAATTTCTAAGATTGAGTAAAACTAGTCCAAGATCCAACTGCAAAGTACCTTCACCCAAATGTTAATAGAACGAATTACATTTAAACATGTGTTTCATATACATCTTAACACGAATTGGTTAGGTTGGCTAGTCAAAGTCGGGTCCTAGATTTATGCATTAAAAATATTAATTATGGAGGTGAACTTACAATAAGGTCGCCGTATTTCTGGCAAAATATGACCCGTATTTGTAGTGTTTTTAGGTACTGAAATCTCAAAAAATAAAGCTCGAAGAACAAAAATAACCACACAAATAGAATCTTTAAAGTTCTGTCTATTCATTATTACTATTTAAATATAGTTTAAACAAAGTTTTCATTTTTAAAAACCGTATTTTCATATTGGTCTTTGCTGCTAACCTAATGTCACATTTTTATCAATTAATTTATCGTGCATATACATAAACCTAAACAATTTTATATGTAACACTAAGTAAGTTTATGTTATAGGAATATTTAGAACTATATATCAATTTTAAAAAGTAGTTAGTTTGATAAATTTCAGTACCTAAAAATTTATTAGCATTTTTCCATAAGGGTCATTTTCTCAGCAAGTTCGGCCAACTTCATTATCTAGAAGTCTGTTACAAACTATAAAAATTTGACACAATTTAGCAATAAATAGTTCAGCCTCTGACTAAGAGGTGGCGGTAAAGTAAATTCTGTTTACAGGGCGAGCAAAATTTGGAATTAAGTATTATATTAGAAATCAAGACGAATTAAACATACCACATGCATTTGATTGCATTGTTATTGATATAAATTTTTGATTTTTCCACTTCGGAATGGTTATTGAACGTGCGAAAGACGTTCTGTATGCAGTTATGAGAAAATTTTGACCTTTAAAAACACCTCAAAATTATGGGAACTAAAAAAATCTCTTTAATATTAACTAAGGGCTATTGGAACATTGTTAACGAAAAAATACAGGTGTTTAAAACACTAAACCAAACTCCTGCAAAATTCAGAGAATTAAATCGATCTGATTCAAATTTTAAAATACAGGGTGTTGAAAAAAATGTAGTAAAAAATCTCAAAATTGACAGAATTTGAACATTTTTAAAGTGAAATGACAACCACTTCAAAATTATAAATTTCAAAAGGAAAATCTTGCAGTTAAATTATCTGTCCACTGATACTGCCGGCTATCGTAATATGGAGTATATAGGGATGCAGAAAACAAATGACGCTTACATGTATATTAGTATATATTGTTCTCATGCCGTCAGGGGATTTTTTAACATGTACTTTAAAACATTTATTAGCATTCGTCTTATAAATGACTGTAACTTGTTGGAGGTTGACATTTAGGTAAATTGGATCTCAGCAATATATTTTGACATCTAATTTTTGCCGTATAAGTCTGCTTACATATTTTAAACCCACCACACAAATAAAAATGTAATAGATATCAGGGTAAGGATGAAACATAAAACGATTGTTTTTACTATTATCTTTTATTTTGCAGGTACACAATTTTTTCAAAAAGTATATTGCTATTTGTCTTCTGTGAATTGTCTCACTATTCATTATTAAATACCTATTATAAAAGGGATAAATAATGAATTAAAAATATATTTACATTATACAGGGTTGTTCGAATATGATTTCGAGAGTTCAGTTTACATGAAAAATTAATATCACACTGTTCTATAAAATTTTAGTTCGAGTTCCAAGGCGTCTAAGAAATTATTTTTAGTTAATGTTTTCTAATAACTTTATTGCGAGTAAGTATATCGTTTTTCTTTAAATTTTGTTCCCTTTACTAATGTTTCTTTGCATTCACGTTAATTTGACGCTTATCCTGATTTAGAATTTATTTTTTTATAAATTTGAATAATACGTAACTAGACAGCATATACAAAAAAATTAGAAATGGCACTAAAAACTGAAGAAAAACACAAAAAACAACATAAACACGTGTCGTCCACTCGGCCTGACGGCCTCGTAGGACAATTTCACGTCGCGTGCAATAAACACTTACTTTTTGTACTTGTTGCATAAATAACTATTATGTATACCTAAAATTTGATAAATTAAAAATTTGAATCCCCTCCCCTGTTCCTGTGCTGCAAAGCACAGATTTGCAAAGGATAAACTGCATCTGAACGCTGAAACTTAGAATAAGGAAAATCGATATCCCATTTAGATGATAGGGTTGTAAATATTTTGCCGCAGAATCGAACGCATGACCTTCAAACTCAGTTTCGGCTACCCGTTATTTTCTGCCCTCCAACTGTGACATTCTTTAAATATTTGCAGTTCAAGTTTTCTCCGTTAGATATCCAGCACTTCCCGGTACACAGTTTTATATCATTGTCTGTCAACGATCGAGGTACTTTCTTATTTAGAATACCGCAACCTTAATGAAATACATAATGTATCATTTGGAAATCAACCTGATAAGTAAAAATGTATAGAGTTGTCACTACTTAGAAGGTTCTCAACATTGGTCGTTTAAACATTAATGTTTACATTGTTGGCGTACAACTTCACCGGCTGTTTAATGAAACAAAATGTATACCAATCGAAAGCTCATAGTCTGCGTTTTTAGAATATATAGAATTGTCTGTATATTTCCAGGTCTAAAGCACAGCTTAAATAACAATCAGCTCACAGACTCTACGGCGGCACCTTTAAAGTATTAAAACCTGAAAATTTGTCCTTGAAGCTTGTTGTCTCTCTCTCGCTCGGGATACACGTCAGGACCGGATTAAAAATAGTTGTCCCAATTTAGAAAGTGTTTTAACTGCAATTTTTCTAACACACAAAATATAAATTTGTTTTACTTGAAATTGTTTAAAAATTAAATAACATAACAGTATAAAATACAAGAAAATCAACAAATCACAAAATACAGCACTCGTACGCCAATAACGCAGTCGTCAAACGGTATGGCTATAAGGACAAAATTTTCAACCACATGTCCCTGCAATGTTGTATCCTCAAATGACGGCATGCGCGAAGATCTGCGCGAGACGTTCCCGCTCATAAGAGTCTGTGAGCTGATTGTTATATAAGCTGTATCTAAAGTGAGGCAACCCTTCCGGAAACGTTTAAATTCTGAGTGCACAAAATACAACAAAACTTGCCGCTGTACGGCCAAGGCAGCGGCGTAACACAAAATCACATGGCCCCGCAATATGGCAAAATGTAATATACAAACGCTGATATTAATTTTGTTAGTTCTTGTACATATTTCTACAGGTAGGTAGTAATGAGGGTACATTTATAGTATATTATAAAAAACGTGCGAAATTGCGACGAGATGATGGTACCGGCTGAAAAAAAACAATAAACATTGTACTGTTTTTATTAAATAATTTGCAAGTCCGTTGCCCATTTTATCGAAGACATTGACGGTATTTATAAGTAAACTAATAAATAAATAATCATGTGTATTTCTAACAATGGCCGCAATACAAAATTACAGTCTCATGATTTTAAACTAATTTTTTGTACTTTTTTAATTTCAACATTTCATTTTTATATGAGTATCTTTTATGGCGGTGAATTGTTTGGGCTTAGGCTTGAGCCCCCTACCCTCCCATGGGGTTTGTGGGGGTATACGATACGCCACTGTGTCAAGGACAAGCTCAAAACGTGATTTTTATTTAAAAAATAAAAAATCATTGATTTAAATAAAAAATATTCATGTTTAATTTATCAGTACCTTTGGATTGCTACATACCGAATTTTGATTTTCTAGTAAAATATTTTTACACTATTAAATTCAAAATGTTTGTTTCCTGATTTTTACAATTAAAAATGGATCACCAATTATTTATTTTTCATGTAATAAATTTATCAACAACATCATTTGCTCTGATTTAAATTGTGATTTTTTTTAAACTAATATTTAAATCATGATTAAATCACCCTAACCCTAATTTTTTCAACAAACTATAAATCATATACTATCATATTCTGTTATAACTAATAAATATATGAGTATATTAATCTTGAAATAGGTATATTTGGAATAAAAATAAGTTTTTCTTAAAAAACACATTATATAATTATAAAAAACAACGGACAGTATGGAACTGAATCCGTCCTTAAGGGCACAGCTGCACGTTTCGTTTTATTTCGTGTGACCAAAATTTAAACTTGTCGCGAAGGGTTGTCACACTTTAGACCCGAAAATATACAGACAACTCTATATATTCTTAAAACGCAGACTATGAACTTTCTATTGTTATATATTTTGTTGCATTAAATTAATTTGTAGTTCACCTCCATAATTAATATTTTTAATGCATAATTAATGCCTCTAGGACCCGGCTTTGATTAGCCAACCTAGCCCAATCGTATTAAGATGTACATGAAACACATGCTTAAATGCAATTCTTTCTATTAACATTTGGGTGAAGGTAGTTTGCATCTTGGACTATAAACGCGCCTTTAGATAACAACATGTGTTAATCGAAATAAATTACTGATCTATAATGCCGCATCCACACTAGTGATACTCGACGAATGCAGCCATCCACACTCTCGTGCTCGCCCGGTCTCGGACTGTCTCGCCGAGAGTGTGAATGCGCCATAACATACTGATTAGGTTCTTATAATAAAGCAGCAAAAAAGGGCGGAAAGATATACCTACCGCAAAACGTTTTCAATCAGTGTAATTGTACTTGTCGCGTGTGGTACATGGTCTCAGACGAATCCCACATTTTCTTCTAAAGAAAAACATAGTATAAGTGAAAATTGTGCTATGTGTGATTTTTGTATGAACTTCGTTAGAAGGCCTGGCATTTTGAACATATGAACCTATAAGACGTCTCCGCAAAGGTAAAGGAAAAACTAAAATTTTCTCATAACTTATGGAAATAAATTGTGGAAAATGAAAACACTTTTTAAACAGATTGCGGGGTATAATATAAAAATGTGTTCATGTTCCTTTCCAAATTTAAAATTATATATTTTCTTATGTAATTGCCCTTGAAGCCTCGTTTTTGACATTGTAGCTGCAACTTACAAACTCATCATCATATTTTTAACCTTATATACTACTTTGTTGTTTGTTCAGTCAATAAAAAAATCACCCTGTATAGATATCAAAACATTCTTAAAAAAATTGAAATATTGAAACGAATTTTTATATGTAAGGACCAATAGAAGAACAAAATTACATTCGACGTGAAAAAAATCTCAACTCGACGCAGTGGCGTAGTTAGTGGCTATATTTTCTCTAAAAACAATATTGCTTTGTTATTTTTGAAATATGTATAAATTATATTTTCAGTGTAAAATTGAATATTTTAAATTTTATCAAATGAACAATCGATAAATAAAAATTATTTAAATGAAAGCATCCATAATGTCTATACACATTTTTAGATTTTAAAATTGAGAAAAAAATTGAAATGTTCTTTTTTTACAAATGCTTTGTTATCAGTGGGTATTTACATAACAACACAGGGTGTCCAATATGTTTAGAATAATGTATATACGTTCAAAAAAACCTGCGTAAAAAGTTGTTCAAATAATTTTTTTTTTTCACCTGAGTCTAATCTCAAAATATTGCTTTTATTTTTTAAATAGCACCGTACTATTTTCTGGAATCACCTTTTTTGTGGACGGTTTTACCGTTTTCGCGTTCCTGATCCAGGTAAATCTTTTATATTTCCGATTTCTTCAACTTTTTGGATAATTTTTCTTATTATAACTCGACTAATTAATAATTTAATGTTTCAAAACTCTCATAAATTGGGTTGAAGAAAAAGTTTTCTTATAAATTTGTCTGCAATTATAAAGATAATTTTAGAATTAGTCCAAGATCCCACTGCAAAGTATCTTCACCCAAATGTTAATAGAACGAATTGCATTTAAACAAGTGTTTCATATGCATCCTAACACGATTTGACTAGATTGGCTAATCAAAGTCGGGTCCTAGACGCATTAATTATTATGCATTAAAAATATTAATTATGGAGGGGAACTACAAATTAGTTTAATGCAACAAAATATATACCAACAGAAAGTTCATAGTTTGCGTTTTAAGAATATATAGAGTTGTCTGTATGTTTTCGGGTCTAAAGTGTGTTTAAATTTTGGGGTGCACGAAATAAAAAGAGACTTGCCGCTCTGTGGCCAAGGCAGCGGCGCACACTGGCGCAAAACGCCACTGTGCCACTCAAATTACTTTACACCCCTTAGGGTTGGGCTGTTTGCGGTGATTTTTTTTAGAATGTTCGTCATAAAATTCCCTATCGATCCCTCGTTCTCAATTTTCGCTTTGGATCATCCAAAAATTTTCACATATCAGAAATCGTTCTACTGAAAACTGGGAAAGTATTGGAAAATAATCTCATCTCACAAAAATGATTTGTACACATTCGAGAAATCCGCAACTATTTTTCCAGAATTTTTGGACATATTTTTGGACATTCACCAAAATGGCCACATACATATTTACCGAATTTTCTCGTAATTCTGAAAAAGGTCAGAAAGGTTCCATAAAAAATAATTTTGAACATGTTTTTGGGAATTCAAATATTTGATAAAAGTGGCCATTTTGCATACAATAGTTCATTGTTAGTGAGAAATGATTGATTTGATTATTTTCTTCTCAACACACAGAGATAACATAAAACAACGTCGAATTTTTGCTTTTTTATATCGAGCGCTGTACAAAAAAAAATAAAAGAAATAAAATATACAAAAACAATATCTGTCCTAGAAAAACACACACTATTCTACATTAATTTATATACAAGGTATTTATAAAATATATAACAATAACCCTTCAAAAGACTGAGCTTTTTGAAAATTTGATTGGACAGCCAAAATATTTAAACGTTTCGGGAATGCCAGATGATTTCCCAGTATTTTTGAACATTTGTGGATTTTGGATCAAAATGACCAAAAAGAGAATGATCCACATAAAATCTTATGGTCTCGAAAATTTAAAGCATCCAGTAGATGCTGAAGACTTTCACTATCATACATTTCCATCCGAACAATTCCAGGAAAAATCAATCATTTACGGGAAAATTCGGAAAATCTGTATGTGTCCATTTTGGTGAATGTCCAAAAATTCTGAAAAAATTTTTGCGGATTCCTCGAATGTGTACAAATAATTTTTGTGAGATGAGATTTTTTTCCAATACTTTTCCAGTTTTCAGTAGAACGATTTCTGATATGTGAAAATTTTTGGATGATTGTGGCCATTTCAAGGGCAACGGAAAATTTCTCTTCGAAATCTAAGTGGACAGTCTTGTAGGACTTTCCAAGACGAGCATTCCCCCATAAAAAAGTCCGGCAAAATCTCAATCTCGTGTCCCGTAGGGTCATTTTTGTGCGAAAAATCTAGTTTTTTCCATGCAAACCCATTTTTGGAGCCAAATTCCATGAAAATGAAGACCCAAAGCGAAAATTGAGAAAGAGGGATCGATAGGGAATTTTATGACGAACATTTAAAAAAAAATCACCTCGGCGCAACCCTAAGGGGCGTACAGTAATTTGAGTGTCACAGTGGCGTTTTGCCACTGTGCGGCGTAACACAAAATCATATGCCCCCCGCAATATGATAAAATGTAATATGCAAAACGCTGACATCAATTCTATTCGTTCTTGTACATACATCTATAGATAGATAGTTAAGGGTACACTTATACTATTTTATAAAAAATGTACGAAATTGCGACGGGCAGCCTCCCACGGGATCTGTGGGGCTCAGGTCGATTTTATATTTTCAGGGAGAATAATATTATGTGATCCGTAGTATGTTAATTTAGAAAAAAACACACTTTTACAGATCGCAATTATATCTGTTAGAAATTGTGCATGTATGTACGTGCATGACAGTATTTACTGTTTGAGATTTATTCGAGAATTGGCTTGCCAACAATGTGCTATAAAAAGGGTCAGAACAGACACCGTTAGTCACAAAAAGACACTGACAAGAAATGATATAAAATATATTTATCTATTTCTAATACAGTATTTATTACTATCAGGAAAACTTTTTTTGGTAAAAAAATAGGAATTTGTTATTATTCTAAACAACTATTATTGAATTTTAAGGGTGAAATGTAGAAAAGATGAGGCGTCTATTTTATGCAAAACCACCTACCCGATCGTCAAAATAAAAATTATCTTGTCATATGTACTCATTTTTCTAGCATCTCATGTCATAAAAAATTGGGTGAAATTATTCATATGCTAGGTATATATAATTCGGTTCTTTGTTTGCCGCAAGGAAATATTACACATGAGTGCACTCAAAACATTATTGAAAAATATCCGTTTTTTTTTATTAGGGTTAGACAAAACGTGATTTTTATTAAAAGAAAATAAAAAATCATTGGTTTAAATAAAAAAACATTATTTTTTCATTGACGCACGATAGGCACAAATGTAAATGTTCATTTTTGTAAACTATTTTAATTGTGTGTTTTTCATATTAGTGAATTATTAGCTTACTAATAAATTTAATGCGCATTATCTGCCTTTCAAACATGTTTCCCTGAAGAATTTACAGAAAGCGGTATTTGTAACAAGCTGATGGTAATCTAGAAATCAAAAAACACATCCCTGGTTATAACAATTTCTGTGTAACTACTTCTTCAGCCTCAGCTGAATCATAATGTTTGTTACTTGTTTTTTTTATAATTAAAAATGGTTCATCAATTATTTATTTTTCATGTAATAAATTTGTCAACAACAATGTTTGCTTTGATTTTAATTGTGATTTTTTTTTAAGTTTAAGATTTAAATCATGAAAATTTAAATCACCCTAACTCTATTTTTTTTTCATATACTATAATATTCTGTTATAAAGATATTAGTATATTAATCTTGAAATATTTATATTAGGAATAAAAATAACTTTCTTTCTTTCTTTCAAAAAAACACATATATAATTATAAAAAACAAGGGACAGTCTGGAACTGAATCCGTCCTTGAGCACAAAATTTAAACTTTTTGCGAAGGGTTGTCACACTAGACCCGAAAATATACAGGCAACCCTATATATTCTTAAAACGCAGACTATGAACTTTCTATTGGTATATATTCTGTTGCATTAAACTAATTTGTAGTTCACCTCCATAATTAATATTTTTAATGCATAATTAATGCCTCTAGGACGCGACTTTGATTAGCCAACCTAGCCAATTCGTGTTTGGATGTATATGAAACACATATTTAATAAATACATTTCTTTCTATTAACATTTGGGTGAAGGTACTTTGCAGTGGGATCTTGGACTAAATTACTTTAACTTGGAATAACCAAATTTGGTACATGATTATTTAGATTTATTATTGATTTTCTATGACTATGCGTTCAAGTAAATTGAAACACTCCAAGGTTTTCATTGAGGGTGAGTCGCCTCTAAAATTATATCGAATTTTCTTTTCCATTGATGGAATTTAAAAAGAATGATAATATCCGCGCAGAATTTAATTTAAAACGCTTTTTTATTCTTGTTAAATAAAAAACTATAAGGTTTTCAAGAAAAATGCATTAATTAAAATAGGATTTTAAGAGTGTCTATTAGAAGAAATCAAAAAGTCAGTAGGAGGATTTGTCTTAAAATTTGATAGTTGACTGAAATATAAATTTACTCTTTCACTTTGTCTATTCCACAGATCTTCTGTGACTTTGAAATATCAACATTACATATATGGTTGTAAATTGAAAATATTTTTGGTTGAGGTGCATTTGGATGTTCGGAAAATTGGACATTTGGATATAAAAAATAATTAACGTAATTTTTATTTGTGCAACATTTGCAGGCATTATTGTATTAAAAATTAGATAACAAAATGTGTACATTGAATTACTAAACTATAACGTACTGATTACTGTCCTTGACTATATACTATACCCTTGAGACTATACTCAAGGTTACTATTCAATAAAATACCTCCACAAGCGGTTCTTATAATAAAGCAACAAAAAAGGGCGGAAAGATATACCTACTGCAAAACGTTTTCAACACAGATCATTGGCCGGTTTTCAATCAGTGTAATAATTGTACTTGTAGCGCGTGGTACATAGTGTCGGACGAATTCCACATTTTCTTCTAAAGAAAAACGTAGTGTAATTGAAAATTGTGCCATGTGTGTGTCTTCGAGTGATTTGTGTATAAACTTCGTTAGAAGGCCTGGCATTTTGAACATATGAACATATAAGACGTCTCCGCAAAGGTAAAGAAAAAACTAAAATTTTCTTATAAGTTATAGAAATAGATTGTGGAAAATGAAAACACTTTTTCAACAGAATTCGGGGTATAATATAAAAATGTGTTCGTGTTTCTCTACAAATTTAAGAATATTTTCTTATGTAATTGCCCTTGAAGCCTCGTTTTTGACATTGTAATTTAGTTTTGAACAAGGAAGTATACGAGGGTTAAGAATATGATAATTTAAGGCTGGGATTTTGTATACATATTTTTACCGTCTAATAAGGCTTCAAACGAGGACACAGAACTCCAAGAAAATTGAAATAATTGGTTATTATTATACAGGGTGTCTGTGAAATGTTGGGAAATCTCGGAGCTGGTGATACTGGTGACCAAAAAAAGTCGATTGTTGCTGGTTTCAAAAATACAGGGCGTTCAATGCTAGAATTTTATTTTGAAATATCAATAACTTTAAAACCTCTCGGAGTATTAAAAAAAATGGTACAATTATGTTTTTTTGGCACGGCAAATAAAAATTTTTAACTAATTTTGACGTCACTAGTAAAGGGCTCCACTTATGGCACATCACATTTCTTTTAAATGGCTGAACTTTTTTGCTGTCTAGTGAAACAATCGATTCTCCTACCTGTTATATCTGACAAAGGTATACCTTGTTGAAGTCGTTAGGAGTAACCATTTTTGAAATAATCGTATTTGAAATATTCAGTTCAGCGATTGAAAATTATTATCGTTTCAGGTAAAATGCCTTTTCTACTGAAAATACAGCAAAATGTTACTGGAAAAGTTATTCATAACGGTAAATTATGGAGACGTGCAAAATTTCAAAAACCTTGTGGTTTGGAACTAATTCAGGCCTATACAGTTTGTATACTGTCTCCCAGATGTCGCCACTATCGTAATTAAATGTCAGAGAGAATGTTTATATTCGAATATATAATTTAAAAATTGTATATTCTATAGGTTTAAAAATGTCTGCTAGAATAAAGAATAGCGATTTAATATTATGTATGGTCTGGCATGCTATTTTTTTAACGTATTTAATGTTATAGTAATTAATAACATTAATTAAAAATTGGTACAAATAGTCTTCACTTTCTGCTTTTTTGGAAAATTATATTATTTAAAACCCTATAATAATAGAAAGGGTCTGACATTTTTTATTATATTTTAACACAGTTTTTTTTTTAGTTTATTTTTCATTTAGTACAGTGTATTTTCGTTTCAGGTGTTTCCAAAATATTGAAGAAAATATTTGGACACTGTTTTGTGTTGATTTACGACAAAATTTATTGACATTGATTAAGAAAATGTAAAATATTATAAAAATTGAGCTTTAAAAAAATGCCAAAGAACATAAAAGTTTGCAAATCAATTAAATGAATCGTAGGCGTACATAAGGTTATTGACTAAAACATTATTATTTTCTCAATATTTAAAACCATGTATCTCGAAGCATTAACCCATATTGTATGCTGGTATATGCGCTATTTTTTTACCTGAGAGGACTAAAACTTCAACATTACTAATTAACTAATTAGTGATTAAATTATTTGAAAAACATTATTTTGATGTAAAAATATTATTGATATATCGAATATAAAAAAAAAATTGTTAAGAAAAAAGAAAACTAAGCTCGGCCTCCTCGGGATTTTAACCTGTGTTCTTCTGTTTACAAAACCTATTCAGGAGTGAGTTTTATGTGGGATTGAAGTTCATGTTTAAACTTCCCCGGTACAAAAAATAACACAGATTAATATAATTATTAATTATTTTATTAGTCTTTATTAATATAAAGACTAATTCTAATAGCAGTTTGGAAAACTTAACATCAGTCAATTAACTATTTTTTTAAGTAACAGCATTTCAATGCCTAAAATATAACGTATAAAAGAAACGAAAATTTTAAATTTAAATCCATTTTCTTTGTAGTTTCAAAATAAATTTATGGCTTAAAAAGTTGGTCGACTAGGTACAGTTTTTCAAGAATATCTATATAATCGTATATATTTAATAAAAGAATAAGAGCATACAAAAAGATAATGCATTCTTGAATATAAAGATTAATTGCATATCGCCTTGATCAATGTATTATGAATTTCTTAAACAAGCCAACTTTGTCATAGATGATGTATATTTTTTAAAGGGAATTTTACAGTATCACAATACTATTTATGTTTTAGAAATAAATGTCATTTTCTGTTAAACTGGATATGAGATTTATAATTTAAATGCATGTTTTGCTTATTTTATAGTGTAATTTTGGTAAAATATTGTGCTAAAAAACATTATTTCTTGAATAAATAATTCGTTAATTCTCTAATATAGTAAAGTAAATAATAATATATTGTCACACGAACTAATTTGCCAAACACTATAACAAGTTACAAACATGCTAAAATTTGAGCAGTTATAGTGCATACCTACAATGCTCAAGCATTTTGCAGCGTGAATCATTACATTGAAATTAGAACAATTTCTTGTCGGTTTTACCTACTACGAGACACTTCTGATTAGTAACTTTTTTCGCTGGTGTACTACTTACTGGGTATACATATTAATTTAAAAATGATTTGCCAGATCATTCCATTAACTTGATATTTTTGACGACAAAATATGACGATTTAATCATATATACAAAAATACCTCATTTATAATATATAACTTGAACTTGAACTTTTAAAATTGTTTTAAAATTGGTTTAAAAGCAAGTTTAAAATTTAATAAAAAGACTTCCTTGTGGTTAACTAAGTCATTAAGGGTACTTATTATTGTATACGATTCCTAAAAGACAAACATTAAAAACGAAATGAGTACTTTCAGTATCGTAGCGTGATATTTTACTTTTATTATTTTATCGCTCTCTTAATAATTTTTTCATGATAACTTCAATTTTTTAAAGTTAAAAGAGATGGCCGCAGAATATTGGATTGCGCTTAATAACATTTTGTTTAAATTTTACATTCTAAAGAAACACCCAAGGAATAATTTGTAGATAATTCACCGATATTTTATAACTGATTTCATACAGTGTTTGTAAACATAGGGCAAGCCAGTTTTTCCATTTTACACAAACAAATGATTTTTAAGTATATAATTTCGTTTACTATAAGAAAAATGGAAACAGTGTTTAAGAAACAAATTAGTTAAACACACTTATAATAACTGCATAAACGGCTTTTCATAATTAGAGAAAATCTAATGTTTGTTTTTTAGGCGTCGTTTACAGTAATATGCAGTTAATGGGATAACCTGATTTTTTTGTTACACCCTGTATATGCAGTACTATTTAGTGTTTTAATAAGATTGAAATAACTAAAAAAATAATTCAGTTTATATAATTTTTCCTGAAAATAGTAAATTATCTAATTATGAACTTCAAAATATAAACATTAGACAATTGAATATGATATACAGTATGCCGAAAATTAGTAGGTCAATCCGTTAACCATAGATAGCTGATATGAAAAGAATGGGACTTTCATTATGCCACTTTTCATTTAGGAGCCCCATTTTTGAAATACACAAAATGTAAATGTCAAAGAGGAAATTTGTCGATAACTCCGGTAGAATTAGAGATATTTGTTTTAAATTTCGCTAATATTTTTTTCTTGTAGAGACACACTTTCAGTATACTTTTGGTAAAAAAAAAATCAGCACGAGCGGAGGTGAGGGGGTCAAAGTGCATTATGACCCCCTCAACTTTTTCATACGCACGCCTATGGTAAAAAAATATATTTTCTTAGATAAAGCGGCTTTTATTCTAACTTTTCTTATTCTTGCAAGATTTTGATTTGGAGCTTGGGTTACCAGATATTGTAATTTATTTTAATAAATTAAAATAATAATTAATAAATTTTATTTAACATTTAACAACATGAAACAAACTGCATATATTTTATATTACAAATAGAAATTAAATTCGAAAAATTATATTAAATGTTCAACATGAGAACCACCTTCGCGGACGCATATTCTGCATCTCTTTATAAAGGAGAAACGAATATTATGAAAAATATGTGGTTTAACTCTAAATTGCTCGGTTCCTTCTAAAATTCTTAATCTTAAATGTTGTTCATTCACAATTGGAACCATGTAAACAAAATCTTCCATAAACCCTCAGAAACAGAAGTCTAAGGGATTAAGGTCTGGGGATCTAGGTGGCCATTTGACTGGCGCAAGACGTCCCCGGCCGATCCAGCGGTTAGGAAAGGTTTGGTTTAAATAGTTCTGAACAATTCGGCCATAATGTGGCGGAGCCCCATCTGGTTGAAACCACATATTTTGCCGAACCGCTAAAGGCAAATCATCAAGTAAGTCTGCAAAAGAGGTTTGCAGAAAATGCAAAAATTCGACGGCATTCAAACGGGAGGGTTTACTTTAAAACTTACTTGATGTGCCTCTACAATGAATTTCGGATTTTCAGCAGCCCATGTATGTGTATTATGAATATTCGTTATTCCATTACGAGTAAACGTGGTCTGATCGCAAAATAAAATAAATTTACTAAAATTAATATTATCATTTTTTTTTGGCATATCCAATTACAGAAAGTGACTCTTGCTTCTGAATCTAAAGATAGAAGTGCCTGCACGTTTTGTACATGATATGGGTACACTAATTGCTGTTTGAAGACACGTCGTACATCATCTGACTTAATATTATTGTTGCCACCATTATTAATTTGATTAGCTAGTATCCTCGTACTTATACTCGGAGTTTCTTCGACAATTTGCAAGATTTGCTCCTCTTCGTTTGGACGTAATTTGAGTTGCCGTCCACATTGGCCCACCCTCCTATGCTTAAGGTTGCCAGATTCTCTCAGACGGTTGACTAAGCTTAAGAAAAATCTCCTTTTTGGATGGTGCCTGGTTGGAAATTTGTCCGCATAACGCCTAGCAGCTAAACTAGCATTAGAGTTGCATTTTCCTAAAGGCAAGAGAAATTAAATTGTTTAGGTTCGAAATTACAATTAACACTTATTAAGAAAAAATCCTGTTCCTTTTATTTTTAAATTTTAAGTACTTACTTACCCATTATTAAAATCATATCGGTCATTTCAGAAAATGATAGCAAGCCTTCTCTGTTCGCCATTTCTTATTGAACACTTCAATTAAAAAATGTCTAAAAAACGTTTTTTCTATTTAACTTATAAATTATTTTGACAACCAAATGTACCTACCTATCTGACTTTGTTTTCAAAGCCTACATAGAACTTATTACTTAAAACACTAGTTACCAAATCCATACTATCCGTCCAAATAAGTTACAATATCTGGTAACCCAGGCTCCAAATCAAAATCTTGCAAGATAAGAAAAGTTAGAATAAAAGCCGCTTTATCTAAGAAAATATATTGTTTTACCATAGGCGTGCGTATGAAAGAGTTGAGGGGGTCATAATGCACTTTAACCCCCTCACCTCCGCTCGTGCTTTGATTTTTTTATCAAAAGTATACTGAAAGTGTGTCTCTGCAAGAAAAAAATATTAGCGAAATTTCAAACAATTATCTCTAATTCTACCGGAGTTATCGACAAATTTCCTTTTTGACATTTACATTTTGACACCCTTTATTTCAAAACTGGGGCTCCTGAATGAAAAGTGGCATAATGAAAGTCCCATTATTTTCATATCAGCTATCTATGGTTAACGGATTGACCTACTAATTTTCGGCACCCTGTATATACTCGTATTATTCGACGAATTGCATATGTTTTATGTAAGCAATCTAATTCTTAAAAAGGACAATTTTAAGAAAAAACTACATGAAATTTTTTAAATTATACTTCTGTTTTATAATAATACGAATTGTAACTATGATTATCAGATTTCATCAATTAAAAATGAATAATTATCTATTTAAACTGTCCTTATAAAAATGTAAATACAGAAATTGGAGCCGTTCCAGAAAAAGCGGACGAGGCTTGTGAAAACATCGGTTGAGAGAAAATAAAGCCGGTCCCAGACGATGTGTCCAACGTTGGATCAAATGTTGCTTCCAATGTTGCTTCCAATGTTGATTCCAACGTTGGACACAATTTTCGTCATCCAAACATGAATCAGTTGTTGGATAGGACCTCGCACATCTCAGTTGTCACTTGAGGGCCACGAATTAGCAGAAAATTGGTACTAAAAAATTTCGAATTGTCAGAAAAAATCATATGATTTCACCGTATTCAGGATCGAATTGATTTAAGAGGATTGTCTTCACGTAGCATTGCACAGTGAATAAAGACATAAAAAAATAAAGCAAAATTAAAAAGGAAATAAAAAAAATAAAAAAGTAAAAAAATTAAAAAAAATCAAAAAATTTTAAAAAAGAAAAAAAGGAGCTACAATACTTCCTACGTCAACGTCGTTAGCAGGGTTGCAGTTCCATAAAAATTTGTGAACCGGTCACAATTACATTCCTTTGGAGTGACAAAAAGCTAACGACGTTGACGTAGAAAGTATTGTAGATCCTTTGTTTCTTTTTTATTTTTTTTTTATTTTTTTACTTTTAAATTTTTTTTATTTTTTTTACCTTTATCTTTTTTTTTTTGTCTTTATTCACTGTGCAATGCTACATGAAGACAATCCTCTTAAATCAATTCGATCCTGAATACGGTGTAATCATATGAATTTTCTGAGAATTTGAAATTTTTTAGTACCAATTTTCTGCCAATTCGTGGCCCTCAAGTGACAATTGGGAAGTGCGAGGTCCTATCCAACAACTGATTTATGTTTGGACCCTTCAATAGCACGGAGATAAAGCTTTGCGCTTATTTCCAGGTAATGGCCAAATTTTAGCCATTCTTTTGACCGTGGCGCGCAAATATGGAACGTCTGGGTTATACCGACTCCGGGATGGGTTATAGGAGCCAAAAATACACGGGGAACCATAGCTCGAAGCTCGGACACATAACTTTTATTTTTTTTTCTGTGCCTGTGTAATTAACATACCTAAATAGTCTACTAAATTCTACTCTTTCCTTCAGATTTTTCGAAATTTTAACACAATTTTTGGACATGAATGTCTTCTGAGAACTGAAACTTTGTTTAAAGGTCATCATCATATTTCAGTCAATAAAGAATCACCCTGTATAGAAAATATTTTAAAAAAAATTGAAATATTGAAACGAATTTGTTTTTTATGTAAATAAAATAGATGAACAAAATTACATCAAAGTCTCAACTCGAAGCAGTGGCGTAGTTAGTGGCAATATTTTCTCCAAGAACAATATTGCTGTGTTATTTTTGAAATGTAAATTATACTTTCAATGTAAAATTAAATATTTCTTTGTGTCTTTGCCTTTTAGATTTTATGCTCAAATTAACAATCAGTAAAGAGGATGATTAGATCTAAAATTATTTAAATGAAAGCGTCCATAATGTCTACACACATTTATATTTTCAAATTGAGAAACAAATTAAAACATTCTTATTATTATTAACCAACAGTGATTATTTAAATAACATCACAGGGTGCCCAGTATGTTTGGAATAATGTATATTTCAAAAAAACCCTACGTAAAAAGTTCAGATAGAAGTTTTTTTGCACCTGAATTTATTTCAAAATATTATTTTTATTTTTTAAATAGCACCGTACTATTTTCGGGAATCAACTTTTTTTGTTTACGCTTTTCTCTTTTTCGTCTTCAGGTACATCTTTTATATTTCCGATTTCTTCAACTTTTTGGATAACTTTTCTTATTATAGCTCGACTGATTAATAATTTAATGTTTCAAACCTCTCATAAATCGCGTGGAGTTTTATAAATTTGTCTTCAAATATAACGATAATTTTAGAAAATTTCAAAGGGATTAATTTAACCATATTGATGGAATGTTTAAGAGTAATATTTCTCATAAATTTTCAAGACATCTAGACGTGAATAGTTTCTGAAAGTATTATGCTCTTAAAAATTTGAGATCCATGGCCAACTTTATGAGTAATAACAAAAAAACCTATAAAGTGCCCAAACTTTAAGGCTGTCTAACTTTTTTATTTTAAGAGATAGATAAAACTTATTGATAATAAATTTTTATTGCAAAATTGATACCTTCCATCTAATATAAACAGATTTTTGAAATATCGTATGTGGTTCGCTGCGCCCTCTAGGCGGATAAATTTTTTTTTTATTGAAGCAGGCTATGGCCACAAAACATTGCCTGTTTTTTCATCTTTCATGCAATATACTACATGTTGCCCTTATCTTTTGTATTTATTACATTTTTTTCAATTTTAGTTAAAAAAAATGTACCTAAATATTTTCGTGTTGCTCAAGATAATGTAGAACCTGTTTTAAAGACGTCAACTGCAACAAAATAATAAACAGAATGTACTTTTATATGCAACACATTTTCTTATAATATTATTTTATTGGTTTACACATTAGAAGCAATTGGGTGTTTAAAATTATTTTGACACAGACAATGTAATAAAATAATATTATAAGAAAATCTGTATTTTACATAAAAAAGTATTTTTAGTATCCTTAAGACATTCAACTTAAATTGAATTCCAAATTCACAAAACTTGTTGTTGAAAACAATGGAGTGCAAAGTTAGCTCGCCTCCTCGTGGTGCACTCTGGGTAACGCTAAAGAGCTAATATATACGTCACTATAAACATCCACATACTTAATCGCAACTTCACGACTCATAATATGCCCCTACGAAATCGACCTTGACTTGACCATACACCTACGCGAATTATACCTTCGTCCAACCACACCACCTGCGTAACTGTTTCAGTCGTTCACCGTGTTTGTAGCTTCGCCTGCACCGGCAGGAGATCGGTTGGCGGTCCTAGCTATGGCGGTCAGCTGCCATAGTTAGGTGTTGCCGGTGAATCGGGTGAAAGGTAACGCAGTATCCAATCACAACATACCCCTACCAATTCGACCATGACATGACTATATAACACACACGCGAATCATACCTTCGACCAACCACAACACACCTGCGTCACTGTTTCAGTCATTCACCGTGTTTGTAGCTTCGCCTGCACCGGCAGGAGATCGGTTGGCGGTCCTAGCTATGGCGTTCAGCTGCCATAGTTAGGTGTTGCCGGTGAATCGAGTGAAAGGTAACGCAGTATCCAATCACAACATACCCTTACCATTTCGACCATGACATGACTATATAACACACAAGCGAATTATATCTTCGACCAACCACAACACACCTGCGTCACTGTTTCAGTCATTCACCGTGTTTGTAGCTTCGCCTGCACCGGCAGGAGATCGGTTGGCGGTCCTAGCTATGGCGTTCAGCTGCCATAGTTAGGTGTTGCCGGTGAATCGAGTGAAAGGTAACGCAGTATCCAATCACAACATACCCCTACCAATTCGACCATGACATGACTATATAACACACACGCGAATTATACCTTCGTCCAACCACAACACACCAGCGTCACTGTTTCAGTCATTCACCGTGTTTGTAGCTTCGCCTGCACCGGCAGGAGATCGGTTGGCGGTCCTAGCTATGGCGTTCAGCTGCCATAGTTAGGTGTTGCCGGTGAATCGAGTGAAAGGTAACGCAGTATCCAATCACAACATGCCCCTACCAATTCGACCATGACATGACTATATAACACACACGCGAACTATACCTTCGTCCAACCACAACACACCTGCGTCACTGTTTCAGCCATTCACCGTGTTTGTAGCTTCGCCTGCACCGGCAGGAGATCGGTTGGCGGTCCTAGCTATGGCGGTCAGCTGTCATAGTTAGGTGTTGCCGGTGAATCGGGTGAAAGGTAACGCAGTATCCAATCACAACATACCCCTACCAATTCGACCATGACATGACTATATAACACACACGCGAATTATACCTTCGTCCAACCACAACACACCTGCGTCACTGTTTCAGCCATTCACCGTGTTTGTAGCTTCGCCTGCACCGGCAGGAGATCGGTTGGCGGTCCTAGCTATGGCGGTCAGCTGCCATAGTTAGGTGTTGCCGGTGAATCGAGTGAAAGGTAACGCAGTATCCAATCACAACATGCCCCTACCAATTCGACCATGACATGACTATATAACACACACGCGAATTTTACCTTCGTCCAACCACAACACACCTGCGTCACTGTTTCAGCCATTCACCGTGTTTGTAGCTTCGCCTGCACCGGCAGGAGATCGGTTGGCGGTCCTAGCTATGGCGGTCAGCTGTCATAGTTAGGTGTTGCCGGTGAATCGGGTGAAAGGTAACGCAGTATCCAATCACAACATACCCCTACCAATTCGACCATGACATGACTATATAACACACACGCGAATTATACCTTCGTCCAACCACAACACACCTGCGTCACTGTTTCAGTCATTCACCGTGTTTGTAGCTTCGCCTGCACCGGCAGGAGATCGGTTGGCGGTCCTAGCTATGGCGGTCAGCTGTCATAGTTAGGTGTTGCCGGTGAATCGGGTGAAAGGTAACGCAGTATCCAATCACAACATACCCCTACCAATTCGACCATGACATGACTATATAACACACACGCGAATTATACCTTCGTCCAACCACAACACACCTGCGTCACTGTTTCAGTCATTCACCGTGTTTGTAGCTTCGCCTGCACCGGCAGGAGATCGGTTGGCGGTCCTAGCTATGGCGGTCAGCTGTCATAGTTAGGTGTTGCCGGTGAATCGGGTGAAAGGTAACGCAGTATCCAATCACAACATACCCCTACCAATTCGACCATGACATGACTATATAACACACACGCGAATTATACCTTCGTCCAACCACAACACACCTGCGTCACTGTTTCAGTCATTCACCGTGTTTGTAGCTTCGCCTGCACCGGCAGGAGATCGGTTGGCGGTCCTAGCTATGGCGGTCAGCTGTCATAGTTAGGTGTTGCCGGTGAATCGGGTGAAAGGTAACGCAGTATCCAATCACAACATACCCCTACCAATTCGACCATGACATGACTATATAACACACACGCGAATTATACCTTCGTCCAACCACAACACACCTGCGTCACTGTTTCAGTCATTCACCGTGTTTGTAGCTTCGCCTGCACCGGCAGGAGATCGGTTGGCGGTCCTACCTATGGCGGTCAGCTGTCATAGTTAGGTGTTGCCGGTGAATCGGGTGAAAGGTAACGCAGTATCCAATCACAACATACCCCTACAAATTCCACCATGACATATAACACACACGCAAATTATGACTTGACAATAACACACACACACACGCCGATTAATAACTTCATTCAAACACGATAATGTAATAATCATAAAATTTTAAGAAATTCAAATAAAAGAACAGATCATGCTGCTGATCTGCACCTAAGATAATTGATAATAATAAAAAATACAAGCGCGCATAATAATATATTCAACAATTTTAAGAAGTGTTAATTAAAAGAACCGATCTTACTGCTGATCTGCACCTTTGATAAATGAAACAAATACAAACGTTAATAGTTAATAAAAGAACAAGTCAAATTGCTCGCCTGCACCTTTTGTAACTGATAAAGATACAAACAAACACGAATCGTTAATAAAACAACAGGTCATACAGCTGATCTACAATTTTGAAAATTGATAGAAATACAAACACTAATCGTAAATAAGAGAACAGGTCATACTGCTGACCTTCGCCTTCTGTAATTGTTAATGATACAAACAAACATGAATCGTTAATAAAACAACAGGTCATACTGCTGATCTGCAGCTTTGACAATTGATAAAAATACAAACATTAATCGTGAATAAATGAACAGGTCATACTGCTGACTTGTACCTTCTGGAATTGATAAAGATACAAACAAACATGAATCGTTAATAAGAGAACATCTGGAATTAAGAAAAATACAAACATTAATCGTAAATAAATGAACAGGCCATACTGGTGACCTGCACCTTCTGTAATTGATAAAGATCAAACAAACATGAATCGTTAATAAAAGAATAGGTCATACTGCTGACCTGTATCCTCTGTAATTGATAAAGGTAAGAACAAACACGAATCACTAATAAAACACCAGATCATAATGCTGGCCTGCACCTTCTGTAATTGAAAAAGATATAAACAAACACGAATCGTTAATAAAACAACAAATCATATAGCTGATCTGCACTTGTAACAATTGATAAAAATTCAAACATTAATGTTAAATAAAAGAAGACATACTGCTGACCTGTACTTTCTGGAATTGATAAACATACAAACAAACATTAATCGTATTAAACATGATTCATTAATAAAGGAACAGGTCATACTGCTGAACTGTACCTTCTGTAATTGATAAAGATACAAAAAAAACAAATCGTAAATCAAACAACAGGTCATACAGCTCACCTGCATCTTTGCTAATTGATAAGAATACAAACATTAATCGTTAATAAAAGAACAGGTCATACTGCTGGCCTCCACTTTCTGTAGTTGATAAAGATGCAAACAAACACGAATCGTTAAACAAACAACACATCATACTGCTGATCTGCAATTATGATAATTGATAAAAATACAAACATGAATCATTAATAAAAGAACAGGTCATACAGTTCACCTGCATCTTTGCTAATTGATAAAGATACAAAAAAGCACGAATCGTTAATAATGCAACAGGTCATACAGCTAATTTGCACCTTTGCTTATTGATAAAAATACTAGCATTAATCGTTAATAAAAGAACAGGTCATACTGCTGGTCTGCACCTTCTCTAATTGATAAAGTTAGAAACAAACACGAATTGTTAATGAAACAACAGATCATACTGCTGATCTGCACTTTAGATAATTGATAAAAATACAAACATTAATAGGAAATAAATAGACAGATCATACTGCTGACCTGCACCTTTTCTAATTGAAAAAGATACAAACAAACACGAATAGTTAATAATTGAACAGGTCATACAGCTGATCTGCACATGTGAGAATTGATAAAAATACAAATATTAACCGTTTATAAAAAAGGAAGTCACACTGCTGACCTGTACCATCTGGAATTGATAAAGATACAAACAAACATGAATCGGTATTAAAAGAACAGGTCATACTGCTGGCCTGCACCTTCCCTAATTGATAAAGCTACAAAAAAACATGAATCGTTAATAAAACAACAGGTCATATTGCTGATCAGCACATTTGATAATTGGTAAAAATACAAACATTAATCGTTAATAAAAGAACAGGACATACTGCGGCCTGCACCGTCTGTAATTGATAAAAATATAAACAAGCACGAATCTTTAAAAAAAGAACAGGTCATACATCCGATCTGCACCTTTGCCAATTGGTAAAAATACGAACATTAATGGTTAATAAAAAATCAGATCATACTGATAGCTTGCACCTTCTGTAATTGATAAAGATACAAACAAACACGAATTCTTAATGCAACAACGGATCATACTGCTGATCTGCACTTTATATAATAGATAGAAGTACACACACTAATCGTTAATAAACAACAGGTCATACTGCTCGCCTGCACCTTCTGTAACTGATAAAGATATAAACAAACACGAATCGTCAATAAAACAACAGGTCATACAGCTGATCGGCACTTGTGATAATTGATAAAAATACAAATATTATCCTTTAATAAAGGAAGAAGTCATACTGCTGACCTGTACCTTCTCTAATTGATAAAGATGCAAACAAACACGAATCGTTAATAAAACAAGAGGTCATACAGTTGATTTGCATCTTTGCTAATTGATAAAAGTACAAACATTAATCGTTAATAAAAGAACAGGTCATACTGCTGCCCTTCACCTTCTGTAATTGATAAACATACAAACAAACACGAACCGTTAATAAAGCAACAGGCCATACAGCTGATCTGCACCTTTGACCAATTGATAAAAGTATAAATATTAACCTTTAATAAAAGAACAGGCCATGCAGCTGGCCTGCACCCTCTGAATTGATAAAGTTACAAACAAACACGAATCGTTAATAACACAATAGATCATACTCCTAATCTGCATTTTTGAAAATTGATAAAAATGCAAACATGAATCGTTAATAGAACGACATGTCATACTTCTAACCTGTAGCATCTAGAATTGATAAAGATACAACAAACGCAAAAAGTTAATAAAACATCAGGTCATACTGCTGATCTGTACTTTAGATAATTGATAAGAATACAAACATAAATAGTTATTAAAACAACAGGTCATACTGCTCGCCTGCACCTTCTGTAACTGATAAAGATACAAAAAAACCGAGCTCGTTAATAAAACAACAGTTCACAAAGCTGATCTACACCTTTGACAATTGATAAAAATACAAACATTAATCGTAAATTAATGAACAGGTCATACTGCTGACCTGTACCTTCCGTAACTGATAATGATACAAACAAACATGAATCGTTAACAAAGCAACAGGTCATACTGCTGACCTGAGCCTTGCGTAATTAATAAAGATACAAACAAAAGCAAATCGTTAATAAAGCACTAGGTCATACAGCTAATCTGAAGCTTTGTTAATAGATAAAAATACAAACTTTAATCGTTAATAAAAGAATAGGTCATACTGCTGGCCTGCACCTTCTGTAATTGATACAAACACGAATCGTTAATAAAACAATAGGTCATACAGCTGACCTGCACTTTTGATAATTGATAAAAATACAAACATTAATCGTTAATAAAAGAACAGGTCATACTGCTGACCTATACTTTCTGTAATTGATAAAGATACAAACAAAAACAAATTGTTAATAAAACAACAGGTCATACAGCTGATCTGCACCTTTGTCAATTGATAAAAATACAAACATTAATCGTTAATAAAAGAACAAGTCATACTGCTGGCCTGCACCTTCTGTAATTGATAAAGATACAAACAAACACGAAAAGTCAATGCAACAACAGATCATACTGCTGATCTGCACTTTAGATAATTGATAAAGGTACAAACATGAATCGTTAATAAAACAACAGGTCATACTGCTCGCCTACACCTTATGTAACTGATAAAGAGACAAACAAACACGAATCGTTAATAAAACAATTGTTCACACAGTTGATTTGCACCTTAGACAATAGATAAAAATACAAAAATTAATCGCAAATAAATGAACAGGTTATACTGCTGACCTGCATCTTCTGTAATCGATAAAGATACAAACAAACTTGAATCGTTAATAAAACAACAGGTCAAACTGCTGATCAGCACCTTTGATAATTGGTATAAATACAAACATTAATCATTAATAAAATAACAGGTCATACTGCTGACCTATACCTTCTGTAATTGAAAAATATACAAACAAAAACAAATCGTTAACAAAACAACAGATCATACAGCTGATTTGCACCTTTATCAAATGATAAAAATACAAACATTAATCGTTAATTAAAGAATAGGCCATACTGCTGGCCTGCACCTTCTGTAATCGATAAAGATACAAACAAACACGAATTTTTAATGATACAACAGATCATACGGCTGATCTGCACTTTAGATAATTGATAAAAGTACAAACATGAATCGTTAATAAAACAACAGGTCATACTGCTGATGCTGATCAGCACCTCTGATAATTGATAAAAATACAAACATAATTCGTTAATAAAAGAACAGGTCATACTGCTGACCTGGGCCTTCTGTAATCAATAAAGATACAAACAAAAGCAAATCGTTAATAAAGCAATAGGTCATACAGCTGATCTGCAACTTTGTTAATTGATAAAAATACAAACTTTAATCGTTAACAAAAGAATAGGTCATACTGCTGGCCTGCACCTTTGATAATTGATAAAAATACAAACATTAATCGTTAATAAAAGAACAGGTCATACTGCTGACCTATACCTTCTGTAATTGATAAAGATACAAACAAACTTGAATCGTTAATAGAACAACAGGTCAAACTGCTGTTCAGCCCTTTGATAATTGATAAAAATACAAACATTAATCATTAATAAAAGAACAGATCATACTGCTGATCTATACCCTCTGTAATTGAAAAATATACAAACAAAAACAAATCGTTAATAAAACAACAGGTCATAGATCTGATTTGCACCTTTGCTAATTGATAAAAATACAAACATTAACCACTAATAAAAGAACAGGTCATAAAGTTGGCCTGCACTTTCTGTAATTGATAAAGATACAAACAAACACGAATTCTTAATGATACAACAGATCATACAGCTGATCTGCACTTTAGATAATTGATAAAAGTACAAACATGAATCGTTAATAAAACAACAGGTCATACTGCTGATCAGCACCTTTGCTAATAGATAAATATACAGACATTAATCGTTAACAAAAGAATAAAAGAACAAGTCAAATTGCTCGTCTGCACTTTTTGTAACTGATAAAGATACAAACAAACACGAATCGTTAATAAAAGAACAGGTCATACAGCTGATCTACAATTTTGACAATTGATAAAAATACAAACACTAATCGTAAATAAGAGAACAGGTCATACTGCTGACCTGCGCCTTCTGTAATTGTTAATGATACAAACAAACATGAATCGTTAATAAAACAACAGGTCATACTGCTGGCTTGCACCTTCTGTAATTGATTAAGATACAAACACGAATCGTTAATAAAACAATAGGTCATACAGCTGATCTACACCTTTGATAATTCATAAAAATAAAAATATAAATCGTAAACAAATGAGGATGTATGAGGTCATACTGCTGACCTGCGCCTTCTGTTATTGATAATGATACAAACAAACATGAATCGTTAATAAAACAACAGATCATACTGCTGATCTGCACCTTTGATAATTGATAAAAATTCAAACATTAATCGTTTATCGTTAGTTAATCGATGAAGATACAAACAAACAAGAATCGCTAATAAAAGAACAGGTCATACTGCTGACCTGTACCATCTGTAATTGATAAAAATACAAACATCAGTCGTTAAAAAAGGAACAGGTCACACTGCTGACCTGTATCTTCTGGAATTGATAAAGATACAAACAAACATGAATCGTCATTAAAAGAACAGGTCATACTGCTGGCCTGCACCTTCCCTAATTGATAAAGCTACAAACAAACACGAATCGTTTATAAAACAATAGATTATACTGCTGACCTGCATTTTTGATAATTGATAAAAATACAAACATAAATCGTTAATAAAAGAACAGGTCATACTGCTGATCTGAATCTTCTGTAATTGTTAAAGATACAAACAAAAACAAATCGTAAATAAAACAACAGGTCATACAGCTGATCTGCGTTTTTGCTAATTGATAAAATACAAACAGTAATCGTTAATAAAAGAACAGGTCATACTGCTGACCAATACCTTCTGTAATTTATGAATATACAAACAAAAACAAATCGTTAACAAAACAACAGGCCATACAGCTGATTTGCACCTTTGTCATTTGATAAAAATACAAACGTTAATCGTTAACAAAAGAATAGGTCATACTGCTGGCCTGCACCTTCTGTAATTGATAAAGATACAAAAAAACACGAATCGTTAATAAGGCAACATGTCATACAGCTAATTTGCATCTTTACTAATTGATAAAAATACAAGCATTAATCTTAAATAAAAGAACAGGTCATACTGCTGGCCTGCACCTTCTCTAATTGATAAAGTTATAAACAAACACGAATTGTTAATGAAACTCCAGATCATACTGCTGATCTGTACTTTAAATAATTGATAAGAGTATAAACATGAATAGTTAACAAAACAACAGGTCATACAGCTGATCTGCACCTTAGCCAATTGATAAAAATACAAACATTAATCGTTAATAAAAGAACAGGTCATACTGCTGGCCTGCACCTTCTGTAATTGATAAATATACAAACAAACACGAGTAGTTATAAAACAACAGGTCATACAGCTGATCAGCACTTGTGATAATTGATAAAAATACAAACATTAATCTTTAGTAAAAAAGAAGTCATACTGCTGATCTGTACCTTCTGAAATTGATAAAGATACAAACAAACATGAATCGTTAATAAAATAACAGGTCATACAGCTGGCCTGCTCATTCTCTAATTGATAAAGTTATAAACAAACACGAATTGTTAATAAAAGAGCAGATCATACTGCTGATCTGCACGTTCAATACACTGGGTAACGCTAAACAGCTATTAGACACATTCTGTCGTGACTTACTCTCAGCCTATACCAACTTAATCGTGACATAACTTCATAACATCAATCTCATGTTTATCTGGACCATTTCCCAGCCACAATACACATTTCGTCTTGGCCTAATCTCAACCCATAGGCACCAACTTAATCATGACATAACTTCAAAGCACCAATTTCATGTTTATCTGGACCATTTTCCAACCACAATACATATTTCTTCTTGACCCAATCTCTACCCATACCAACTTAATCGTGATGTAACTTCAAAAGACCAGTTTCATCTAGTTTCTCGTCAGGATGCTTGCGGATGATACAACTTGATCCATCTTCCAACTACAAACAATTCATTTTAACTTTTAGCTACCCTCAACACACACACACTTCTACATCGTATCATCGTATTCGTATATTTTATTTGCACATATAATCTGTTCTTTGCCTACCTTCAACACACCCATTTCACCAAGTGGATTAGGCCTACAGGGGATACCACTATAAAAAAAACGCGCCGCGTACTTTACCGCAAGGTGGTGTGGAAATAAGTACATAATACGATATTATAGATACATCAAAGTGTACAAATTATATCAACGAATGGACTGAATTATATTGCTGAGTTGTACTATCGATGAGTGTATAGAGAGATGGATGAAAGAATGTATGATACTACTAATCTTTAACTATCGATAGTAATAACAAATTACTAATTAATAATTAATACAAATAAAAAGAATTCAAAGTCAATAATTGAGGAAAAAGCAAAAATGAATTGTTAATAATGAACAGAAAATACTGCTGATCTGTATCACTTTTTATAATGGAAAACGGTATGTAATAGAACAAATCATAACGCTCATGTATGTCTTCAAGATCTAGAAGTTTATAATAATCAGTTCTGGCGTATATGGGCGATCTAAAAAAGATTCAAATCTGATGTGCATGATTACCTATGCGTGCCACTTGAGAAGGGTTCAAAGCACACAAAATTATTAAAAATAAGTTGACGTTGAGTAAACCTATCCTAACAATTTACTTATGTCCCCTCTGTGCCATACTGTCCACAAATTAGACGGATTTTTGCAAGAATTTTGCAATTTCTGTTTTAATTATTTATGATGGGAAAATGTCAACTCTTGTCATATTTTGCAAAACAGTGAAACAGTACCTACAAATATTATTGGTACTTTCATTACTATGTGGTGTTAAGTTTGTTTTGAACTTTGAAAAATATTATTCATGTTTCTTTTTTCAGTACCTTTGGATTGCTACATTCCGAATTTTAATTTTCTAGTTAAATATTTTTATTTTTCATTGCATTATTAAATTCAAAATGTTTGTTTCTTGTTTTTTAAAATTAAAAATGAATCACCAATTATTTATCTTTCATGTAATAAATTTGTCAACAACATCATTTGTTTTGTTTTAAATCACCCTAACTCTAATTTTTTACATCAAACTATAAATCATATACTATCATATTCTGTAACTAATAAAGATATTAGTATATTAATCTTGAAATAGGTATATTGGGCATAAAAATAACTTTTTTTAAAAAAGAACCCATTATATAATTATAAAAAACAACGGACAGTCTGGAACTGAATCCGTCCTTGAGGGCATAGCTGCACGTTTCCTTTAATTTTGTGCGCCCAAAATTTAAACGTTTCGCGAAGGGATGTCACACTTACCCGAAAATATACAGACAACTCTATATATTCTTAAAATGCTGACTATGAACTTTCTATTGTTATATATTTTGTCTCATTAAACTAATCTGTAGTTCACCTCCATAATTAATATCTTTAATGTATAATTAATGCTTCACGGACCCGCCTTTGATTAGCCAACCTAGCCAATTAGTATTAGGATGTACATGAAACACATGTTTAAATGCAATTCTTTCAAACGTTTTTTTATAAATATGTCTTCAAGTATAAAGATGATTTTAAAAACATTCAAAGGGATTAATTTAAAAATATTGATGGAATGTTTAAGAGTTTAATTTTGAATTTGTTTAGATCAGCAATATACAAAATTTGTTAAACATTTTCACATGAATTATTAAATTATTTTCATACATTACAATTTCATTGCCTTAAATAGCAAACTGCTTTGAATAATTTGAGTATATTTAATGTCCTTTATGATTTATTATTATTAAAGTAGTAGTTTCTATTTTCAAACACAATTAAATTGTATAGCAGCTATATATACCTATATATCGTACAGAAAATAAGTATTTCTAGTATTCCTAAGATATTCAACTTAAATCGAATTTCAAATTCACAATACTTGCTGTTGAAAAACAATGGAGTGCAAAGTTAGCTCGCCTCCTCGTGGTGCACTCTGGGTAACGCTAAAGAGCTAATATATACATCACTATAAACATCCACATACATAATCGCAAATTCGCGACTCATAATATGCCCCTACGAAATGGACTTTGACTTGACCATAACACCAACGCGAATTATACCTTCGTCCAATCACAACACACCTGCGTCACTGTTTCAGCCGTTTACCGTGTTTGTAGCTTCGCCTGAACCGGCAGGAGATTGGTTGGCGGTCCTAGCTATGGCGGTCAGCTGTCATAGTGAGGTGTTGCCAGTGAATCGGGTGAAAGGTAACGCAGTATCCAATCACAACATACCCCTACCAATTCGACAATGACATGGCTATATAACAGATACGCAAATTATATCTTCGTCCAAACACAACACACCTGCGTCACTGTTTCAATCGTTCACCGTGTTTGTAGCTTCGCCTGCACCGACACGAGATCGGTTGGTGGACCTAGCTATGGCGGTTAGCTGCCATAGATAGGTATTGCCGGTGAATCGGGTGAAAGGTAACGCATCATCCAATCACAACATACCCCTACCAATTCGACCATGACATGACTATATAACACACACGCGAATTATACCTTCGTCCAACCACAACACACCTGCGTCACTGTTTCAGTCATTCACCGTGTTTGTAGCTTCGCCTGCACTGGCAGGAGATCGGTTGGCGGTCCTAGCTATGGCGGTCAGCTGCCATAGTTAGGTGTTGCCGGTGAATCGGGTGAAAGGTAGCGCAACATCCAATCACAACATACCCTTACCAATTCGACCATGACATGACTATATAAGACATACGCGAATTATACCTTCGTCCAACCACAACACACTTGCTTCACTGTTTCAGTTATTCACCATGTTTGTAGCTTCGCCTGCACCGGCAGGAGATCGGTTGGCGGTCCTAGCTATGGCGTTCAGCTGCCATAGTTAAGTGTTGCCGGTGAATCGGGTGAAAGGTAACACAGCATCCAATCACAACATACCCCTATAAAATCGACCATGACTTGACAATAACACACACACGCCAATTAATAACTTCATTCAAACACGATAATGTAATAATCATAAAATTTTAAGATATTCAAATAAAAGAACAGATAATGCTGCTGATCTGCACCTAAGATAATTGATAATAATAAAAAATGCAAGCGTGCATAATAATAAAGTTAACAATTTTAAGAAGTGTTAATTAAAGGAACAGATCCTACTGCTGATTTGCACCCTTGACAAATGACAAAAATACAAACATTAATCGTAAATAAAAGAACATGTCATATTACTCACCTGCACCTTCTGTAACTGATAAAGATACAAACAAACACGCATCGTTAATAAAACAGGTCATACAGCTGATCTACACCTTTGATAATTGATAAAAATAAAAACATAAATCGTAAACAAATGAGGATGTATGACGTCATACTGCTGACCTGCGCCTTCTGTTATTGATAATGATACAAACAAACATGAATCGTTAATAAAATAACAGATCATACTGCTGATCTGCACCTTTGATAATTGATAAAAATTCAAACATTAATCGTTTATCGTTAGTTAATCGATGAAGATACAAACAAACAAGAATCGTTAATAAAAGAACAGGTCATACTGCTGACCTGTACCATCTGTAATTGATAAAAATACAAACATCAGTCGTTAAAAAAAGAACAGGTCATACTTCTGGCCTGCACCTTCTGTAACTGATAAAGATACAAACATTAATCGTAAATGAATGAACAGGTCATACTGCTGGCCTGCATCTTCTGTAATTGATAAAGGTACGAACAAACACGAATCGTTAATAAAACAACAACTCATACAGCTGATCTGTATCTTTGACAATTGATAAAGATACAAACATTAACCGTAAATAAATGAACAGGTCGTACTGCTGACCTGCACCTTCTGTAATTGATAAAGATACAAACAAACATGAATCGTTAATAAAAAACAGGTCATACTGGTGGCATGCACCTACTGTAATTGCTACCGGTTCAAACAAACACGAATCGTTAATGAAACAACAGGTCATACAGTTGATCTGCATCTTTGCTAATTGATAAAAATACAAACATTAATCTTTAATAAAAGAACAGGTCATACTGCTGATCAGCACATTTGATAATTGATAAAAATACAAACATTAATTGTTAATAAAAGACCAGGTCATACTGCGGACCTGTACCTTTTACAAACAAAAACAAACCGTTAATAAAACAACAGGTCATACAGCTGATCTGCATCTTTGTTAATTGATAAAAATTCAAACATTAATCGTTAATAAAAGACCAGGTCATACTGCTGACCTGTACCTTTTACGAACAAAAACAAATCGTTAATAAAACAACAGGTCATACAGCTGATCTGCACATTTGATAATTGATGAAAATAGAAACATTAATCGTTAATAAAATAACAGGTCATACTGCAGACCTGTACTTTCTGTAAATGAAAAAGATACAAGCAAAAGCAAATCGTTAATAAAGCAACAGGTCGCACAGCTGATCTGCACCTTTGCTAATTGATAAAAATATAAACATTAATCGTTAATAAAAGGACAGGTCACACTGCTGGCCTGTACCTTCTGTATCTGATAAGGATACAAACAAACACGAACCGTTAATAAAAGAACAGGTCGTACTGCCGACCTGTACCTTCTACAACTAATAAATATACAAACAAAAGTAAATTGTTAATAAAACAACAACTCATGCTGCTGATTAGCACCTTTGATAATTGATAAAAATAAAACATTAATCGTTAGTAAAAGAATGGGTCATAATGCTGATCTGTACCTTCTGTAATTGAAAAAGATACAAACAAACATTAACCGTTAATAAAAGTACAGGCCATACTGCTGGCCTGCACCTTCTGTAATTGATGAAGATATAAACAAAAACAAAGCGTTAATAAAACAACAGTTCATATAACTGATTTGCGCCTTTGCTAATTGATAAAAATACATACATTTATCGTTAATAAACGAACAGGTCATACTGCAAACCTGCACTATCTATAATGATAAAGATACAAACAAACATGAATCGTTAATAAAACATCGAGTCATACTGCTGATCTGCACCGTTGATAAAAATAAAAACATGAATTTTTAATAACAGGTCATACTACTGGCCTGCACCTTCAATACGATGGGTAACGCAAAACAGCTATTACACACATTCTGTCGTGACTTAATCTTAACCCATACCAACTTAATCGTGACATAACTTCAAAATATCAATTTCGTATTTATCTGGATCATTTCCCAACCACAATACACATTTCGTCTTGACCTAATCTCAATCCATAGGCACCAACTTAATCGTGACAACTTCGAAGCACCAATGTCATGTTTATCTGGACCATTTTCCAACCACAATACACATTTCTTCTTGACCTAATCTCTACCCATACCAACTTAATCGTGATGTAACTTCAAAACACCAATTTCATCTTGTTTCTCGTCAGAATGCTGCTGGTGATACAACTTGATCATTTTAACTTTTAGCTGCCCTCAACACACATATATAATTTGTTCTTTACCTACCTTCCACACACCCATGTAGTGGATTAGGCCTACAGGGGACACCACTATAAAAAAACGCTCCGCGTACTTTACAGCAAGGTGGTGTGGAAATAAGTACATAATACGATATTTTAGATACGTCAAAGTGTACAATTTTTATCAATGGACCGATTGCTGATTTTTACTATCGATGAATGTATAAAGAGAGGGATAAAATAATGTATGATACTACTAATCTTCAACTATCGATACTAATAGCAAATTACTAATTAAAAGTTAATACAAATAGTGTATATAAAATAATTGTTAGTAAAGAACAGAGCATACTGCTGATCTGCATCACTATTTATAATAAAAATACAAACACTGTTAATTATAAAGGAACAGACGACATATTACGTTTGGAAAACAGTATATAATAGAACAAATCATAACGCTCAAGACGTGTGCCTTCAAGATCTAGAAATTTATAACATTTATAATACAGTAGAACCTCGATTATCCGTGCGCGGCTGATCCGTGCCCGGATTATCCGTGGCGAGCTGAAAAAAGCGCTCGGATACAAAAACAAAGACGAGTCTGCTTGTTTTTATGTAAATCTGCGCGAGAAAGTGCGCAGTGTACAAATTGGACTAATTACTATAGTTGTGATAGTTACTTCGTGCTGTGCTGTGTAAACATAATATATTTATGTTATAATAACGATATTTTGATATAATTGTTATTTGCCCACGCCCTTCAATATTTCACAAAATATAATCACTCAACAGATGGTGCCATATAAACCGAGTAAATACGCTCACGTATGAAAATAATTTTACTGTGAATAATTTTTATTCATAATAGTATTGATAAATTAACTAAAATTCGCATTTTTCTAACGAAAATTACCAAAAAAATTGTATACGTAATTTTGCTGAAAATTATTTGTAGTGTCATACGCAGTGTAGCATTTGGTCCGTTCACGTGCAGATAAAATGAATCGGCACGGCGTCAATGAAAAACGCAAACATAAAAATGTTTTTCTTTTTACATTATTTAATAGGTATGTGTAATAGTTTATATTTTTTTAAAAATTGGTGACTTTGAGCGTCATTTCGATTAACCGTGTTTTCGATTATCCAGCAACGGTTCGGTCCCGGCCGACTCGGATAATCGAGGTTCTACTGTAATCAGTTCTCGCTTATATGGGCGAACTAAATAAGATTCAAATCTGATATGCATGATTACCTAAGCTTGCCACTTGAGAAGGGTTCAAAGCACACAAAATTATCAAAAAGAAGTTGACGTTGAGTAAACCTAGCCTAACAGTTTACTTATGCCCCCCTGTCCACAAATTAGAATGCCGTCCTTTTGGATGGCAATGGGCCACCACCACCCACTTACACCTGCCTGATGCGCACTCCGCGGGTATTACCCTTGTCCTCATGGAAGTAAAATTCACGGATTTTTGCAAGAATTTTGCAATTTCTGTTTTAATTATTTGTGGCAGGAAAATTGATATATTTTGCAAAATAGTAAAACAGTACAAATATTATTGCTACTTTTATTATTATGTGGTGTTAAGTTTGTTTTGAACTTTGATAAATATTGTTCATTTTTCAGTACCTTTTGATTGCTACGTTCCGAATTTTAATTTTCTAGTTAAATATTTTTGTTTTTCATTGCACTAGTAAATTCAAAATGTTGTTTCTTGTTTTTTATAATTAAAAATGGAACAACAATTATTTATTTTTCATGTAATAAATTTGTCAACAGCATCATTTGTTTTGATTAAAATTGTGATTTCTTTTAAGGACTAAGATTTAAATCATGATTAAATTCATAATTTAAATCACCCTAACTTTAATTTTTACATCAAAGTATAAATCATATACTATCATATTCTGTTATAACTAATATTAGATAAGGTATTAGTATATTAATCTTGAAATAGGTATATTGGGAATAAAATAACGTTTTCTTATAAAAACATATTATATGATTATGAAAAACTGTTAAATGTGCCTTTTTGTATGATATTTTGAATAGGTACTTGAAAATATTTCTGGCCCTTTTCACACATCTGTTTTGTGTTAGGATACTGGAGCCGTCTAAATGTTTATGGTTGGCTCTTTCCTATTCGTATTACAGCTAGATAGTAAGTTACTCTACCTTGTAGCAGGTAGTTTTTTTTAGTGAACTTTAGTCTTATTTTAGAATCGTAACAGATCAGTCTCTTGCTTCGGTTCTCTTGCTACCGTTTTACATTTATGTTTTTATTTTTACTTTTGTAATAAAGATACACTGATTTTCTTTTAAACTATATTGAAGTTTTAATTTTCTGCTAATTAAACTTCAACAAAAACAACGGACAGTCTGGAACTGAATTCGTCCTTGGGGGGACAGTTGCACGTTTCGTTTTATTTCGTGCGCTTAAAATTTAAATTTTTCGCGAAGGCTTGTTACACTTTAGACCTGAAAATATACATACAACTCTATATATCCTTAAAACGCAGACTATGAACTTTGTTTTGTTATATATTTTGTTCGATTAAACTAATTTGTAGTTCACCTCAATTATTAATACTTTTAATACACAATTAATGCCTCTAGGACTCGGCTTTGATTAGCCAACCTAGCTCATTCGTATTAGGATGTACATGCAACACATGTTTAAATGCGATTCTTTCTATTAACATTTGGGTGAAGGTACTTTGCAGTGGGATCTTGGACTAAACGCAATTCAACGCTGGTCAGGGCTTTAGTCCGCAGAGTAGTTAGTTTCACACAATATTGTTAATACCTAAAAATATATAAAACAATCAGCTTATGATTCATATACATTAGAGATGGGCAGTTCCCGAGTGAACTGGTTTAAAAGAATGGGTTTCGACACTGAACTGCGAGAATCAGTTCTCGAGAAGTTGACAAATCAGTTCTTTGCGAACTGATTTGTATCGATTGATGTAGAGTGCGAGAGATATTTTCAAGTTTAGACGTCAGAAGGAACTATTCAGTGAATAGTGAACGAGTGTTCACAGCCTATGTAAGCTTCAAAATCATACGGGCGATCTGAATTCTGAATAACTGATTGGTGATCCGATTGCGGAGCGTTAATATGATTCTTATTTAAATATAATATCCAAGAACTGCTTACCAGCGCATATAGGCGTCCGTGTCAAATTGTAACATTAATAAAAAGGATATAGGTATGTGCCATTAATTATAATTATATGATGTATAAGAATTAAGAACTGAAGTTTATTAACAAGTAAAATACAACAACTTTACAAAAATATAAATTAAATTCTGTAATAAAAAACAAAAAATAAATAAAAATCAATATCTAAATGATTCGAGATATTTTGGAAAAAAAGGCTTCAAATATTTTGATTAAGAATTATTATTCTAAAGTCTAAACACTAAACGGGTCGCAATCGTAAAACGCGGAAGAAACCGACCGTCTGCGATTGATGGAGATGCAGGATTCGGAGAGAAGCGTATATCTGTCTGCAGTGTTTGACGTAAAACCAGTTCTTAAAGAGCTGGTTTTAAGAATCAGTTCTTTTCAGTGATTCAGTTCTCGAGATCTGAATCATTAAAATGAACTGCTAAGCCCATCTCTAATATATATTGATTGAACTGGTTTACCAGCAAGAAATTGAGTATGAATACTTCAAAGGCCGAAACTATGATTTTCATTCTCCGAAATTTGGAAAACTGGGATAATTCAGCTTATGTTAAATTATTGGGTGTTCATCTTGATCCTAAATTGACATGGGATCAACATGTTAATTATGTGTGCTCCAAAATATCTAAACATACTTATCTCCTCCAGAGTCTCAAATGTAGTCTCAATATCAAGCTTGCTGATAGTTTATCATAGCTATATCCACTCTGTTATAACTTATGCTATTTTAGTATGGGGCCGCGCCCCGTCTATGAAAAAAGTATTTAGTCTACAACTTATAAGAATCATATCTAACCTTGGTTTTAGAGATGATTATAAAGATCAAAGATATTCGAAAGCGGAAACTTTAGAGGCAGACAGAGAACCACAAAATGATATCAGTATTATAAACTATATTCGAAAAATGCTTCGTTACAAAGATACAGGGTGTCAAAAGTTCCAAATTTATTAATATTTTTAAAACTACTTTAGATATTTAAATGAAATTTGGAACCTTTGAATAGGTAATCTAGATACATAAATAAACCAAAAATTAATTCTATTAATAATTAATAACAATAGCGGCAAAAGCTGAATTTGCTGTATAAAACAGTAGACCAATTTCCAGTGCCGTACAGAAGTGTATTTTTAAATTATTTTCGAACAGTTGTTTTTTATGTTTTTTACAAACTTGTATTTGTAAGAGTCTCTTGTACATACAAAATTTTTTTTAGATGAGTTCTAAATCACCCTGTATACCTACATTAATTTAGCAGCAGCTTTCTTTCCATTTGGCTCCATTCGGTTGTAATCTATTAAACTCATTTTATACCTGATAATTTAGTAATTATACGAATATTTTTCGATCAGCTATGTGATTTTGAGAAAACAAAATATAAATGAACAGTAGTATAGATAGACATGTAAAAAACTGACCTCCAGCTATCATCACCTGATATATCCATTGTTCATCTTCTTTTAATCGTTTTTTATTTGCTGTTGCTATTTTTCTTTAAATATATGTATCGAAAATATCTTAATATATGCTATCGTTATCAGATGCACTTAATACATTATTTCATTGGTTCTGATAATTTTAACAAGGTTTCTAATTTATATGCAAAAAAAAACTCGACAAAATTGCGTTCTAATGTTTATTATTTAGTTAGACACTTTGAGTTGGAGGTCCCAATAATAATCATTTAAAAAAAAGTATTTCGATTGCGTTAGAAACAACACAAGTCATTGAATGTTATCATTTAGATCACATACTTAAGTACACGAGTTGTCTTGCAGATCTGTACTCCGATATATTGTATGCCTACAGATTACAGTTGCCATGCCTGCAATTAGATACAAATCAAATTCGAATCATCTGATAATTACGTCTTCGTAAGGTATAAAAACTAGGAAAATTGTCACAAAACCATACACCAACCATGTCGCCGTACAAAACTGTATCTGTCCTAGGCCTTTTTTTCGCTTTGACAAGCGCCAAAATCTACGACAGGTGCGAGTTTGCCAGAGAAATCCAGACCTATGGAGTACCAGTTGACCAAGTGGCGGTTTGGACCTGCATAGCTCAGCACGAATCGGAATATAACACTGCTGCCGTCAACTGGAGCTCTGGAGACCACGGAATCTACCAAATCAGTGAACTGTACTGGTGCTCTACCTCTGGTACACCTGGAGGTGGCTGCAACGCTCTTTGTTCTCAGTTCGAGGATGACTATATCCAGGATGACACGGCCTGTGCACAGCTTATATACGGACAGATGGGCTTCCCAGCGTGGACCACCTATCAATACTGTAATGGAGATGTAAGTTCGTACATTGCCGGGTGTTAATTTTCTCATTTTTTGTATTTGTCGTTGTAATTTATATATGTAATTCTAATTGAATAAAATATAGTTCCTCAACATTTCTCTACATATTGTGTAGTAACTTATTTGCAACAGTATGAGCATTATGCAATTATTTTATTAGTACCTAGTTGCATTAGTAATAACTTTGTTATTTTTCTTCTTGATGATGGCATAATGAATACACTTGTGTAAATTAGTGAAAGTAATTATTTGACATTTCGTGTAAATAAAATAATATCTGTCTAATTTTAACAGATCTTGCAAAATTTGTGGTAATTTTATGTTGGTCGTATTTGCGTAATATTGTTTTGCACCATCAAGCTTTTTTAATTCACTTACCATGTTTGTTTCTACGACAGTAAGATGAGCTTACTGGTTGCAAAGGCTAACAAAACGGTAAATACCTCTTTAAGGGGTTCTATCTTCACAGAGGATGTTCAATAGAGATTTTTTATATGAAGGACCCACCTTATTTTTCCACAGAGAATTACCCCTTGAATTATTAAATTATATATTTACACCCTGTATGTCTACAGTATGTAATTAATACTTACTTAAAAAAATATAAATTGTAATTACAAATAAGATAAGCAAGATAGCAATTTATGTATCAGCAGGTTTATCATTATTTGAATATAACTTTATCAATAATTATTACGTTATTCTATAGAATAATTGACTATATAGGGTGTTAGAGGTTTCGCTGTCATAATTTTAACAGGCAATAATATATATCAAAATAAACTACTCCTGTATAAAATCGATCCCGATTAACTAAATTATGAATTTGTCTAAGCATTAATACCAAGGGTATGGACGAGGTGAACCGGTACTGTGACCGCCACGATCTCCTGACTTTAAATTATTTGGACTTGGATATTTAAAAAATGAAATGCATCGCACCGAAATGTACATTATTGTCACGACTTTTTCTTTTACCAGAAAAACAAACAGTTAATTTTTACTCTGTATACTACCGCATACTAATTACAACTCAACTAAACACTATTAGTCACTATCTAAATCGCTCTGAATTCTAATTGATCTCTGCGAAATATCCAAATAACAACTCTTCAATTCAAGACTGTAATTCACTAACTCGGCTCTTATAGACCAAACAAATATTCCAGGTATTTTCTAGGATCTCTAGATCAATTTCTCGAAAGATTCTCGTCGATTCTCAATATTCCAGTCGCGTCTCGATACACGGCATTATTTTGTTTGTTTATTAGTATCGCGTAGGGGCGATCGGGGCAATCTAGCATTTTGCGCTACCACAGCCGTCGAATTGGGTGCGAACGGGGCAAATTCTGTGACATTATTAATGATTTACGCATATGTATCATAGCTGATGCCAATAACTTACGAGTTCAAAACGGACAAGAAGTAGAAACATTTGTGTTAGTTTGCAGAAACTAGGTAAAATGTTGTTGTTATAACATCAGGTATGTCAAACTACTTTCTTAATTAAAACCACAAATTGTATTAATAATTAATAACAATAGCGGTAAAAGCAGTTGAATTTGCTGTATAAAATAGATGTTACAAACTGTTATTTATTTATTTCCTTGGGAATTTCTATCAATTTATTTACCGGTCGCCAATTGCATACTTTGCCTTTACCTCAGGTTTCACAGTGGATCAGTTTCCAGTGCCGTGCAGAAGTGCATTTTTAAATCATTTTCCAACTGTTCTTTTTGATTTTTACAAAATTGTATTTGTAAGAGAATCACCCTGTAGCATAAAATTGATTAATATTAAAGATAGAATGAAAACTATTTTATAAAACTGAGCTAACATGCATTTTCTCGTAGGATATCGTCATTACTGACGTAGAATTCGTCACTAGATAATAAAACAAAAACATTGCTGGGATTAAAATCATGCACTTAATTGTCTGGTTGCATTTTTCAGTTATCCTGGACTGTGTAATAAATTAATATTGAGTCCTAGCGTCAAATTTGTATGTTTTTAACTCTTTGGAATAGATAAGTATAAGATAATAAAAAATAACAATAGTTGAAAAATGTTTGTATCGAAATATCTCTCAATGAGGCCTTAAAAAAGGGGTCATGGGCAATGGAGAGCCCAGATTTGTCATTGGTTATGTCATAGAAGTATTTATTTGCCTTTACAACCAAGATAAAATGTGATTTATATACGAAACGATGATTTTAATTGTTATCTATATATCAGTTCACTCAACCTACTTGACTTTTAAAAAGAAATATATAGGTGTGTAATATTTGAACAGACTAAAGACTAAATTTACAATTTAAAATGTCCATCATCATGTTCAATATTTTATAGTGATGTAAATGGTAAAATTACAAATTTTTAATTACACAAATTACTTTAAAATTACCGTAATAATATACAGGGTGTCTCGCTTAAAAGTGGAACAAGCCTGTAACATACCTACCGTTCGAACGATTTCAATAAAAAAAATTTTGTTGGATACACCTTCAAAAAGTCTATCTTCGACATACCTGGTGTTCTCTAAAATTCGAAACCGTGGCCGACTACGATAAAGTTTGTGTGGCTTAAAATCGGAAAATCATATTAGGAATTTTTTTATTCGAAAAATTCCCACGAATTCTTGATCAGGACCCCAGAAAACCCTACCAGCCAAATTTTCGTTGCCACATTATGCAGGGTGCTCAGGACAACTTGGGTGTCTCGCTTAAAAGTGGAACAAGCCTGTAACATGCCTACCGTTCGACCGATTCCAATAAACTTTTTTTGTTGGATACATCTTCAAAATGTCTCTCTTGGACATACCTGATGCTCCCTAAAATTCGAAACCGTGGCCGACTACAATAAAATTTATGTGGTTTAAAATCGGAAAATCATACTAGGGATTTTTTTATTCGAAAAATTCCCACCAATTCTAGATCAGGACCCCAGAAAACCCTACCAACCAAATTTTCGTTGCCACATTATACAGGGTGCTCAGAATAACTTGGGTGTCTCGCTTAAAAGTGGAACACACCTGTAACATGCCTACCGTTCGACCGATTCAAATAAACTTTTTTTTGTTGGATACATCTTCAAAATGTCTCTCTTGGATATACTTGGCGTTCCCTAAAATTCGAAACCGTGGCCGACTACGATACAATTTATGTATCTGAACGTTACAAAAGTCACCCGTATTTCTCGCCGTTTTACTTCAGTAGCTTTGAATATTTGCAGGTGGGATGAGTTAACATTCCTATTATTTGTTAAACCCTAGATTATTCAGTTGTTAAATGTCTATAACTATTTGTATTTTGTAGAAAACACTATTTCAAAAATACGGCGCCCTTTTTAATAACTTTTCTGCAGTAGCAATGCAACCACACTAATCTGATGTGAATGAAGCTTAACGTTGTTTTACACGAATAACAGAACTACTCTAGCCACAATAGATTATTATGACTGTTTATCCGTCACTGACATGTGAACGACTTAATATCTTCCTGATATTTTTATGGTTCTCATTTTAATTGAATAGACAACGATTTAACTAGAAGTAGTTGGGAGAAATTATTGGTGTACAATTACGCGCAATTTTTTTATTTGTTAATCACAAATTCCAATGATGGAAGATACCATTACGCATAAAATATAATGCTATAAACGTTTCACTTAAGTAAATAAGTTGTATATCAGTTACTAAATTACGTAGACACTAACTATAAATACGCCGACAGTAGCTAATTTGTAATCTAAATTCAAATAAATGGATTACGTATCCATTCATTATTTCTGTGTGTTTCTACAGAGGTCTCACTTTTAAATAGCAGAACTTTAAGAGTCTTTAGGGTTTAGAATTTATTTTACAACGATAACTAGATACTGTGGAAACCGTCGTTTATTATGTATCGAACAAAATGATTTTCATTTTAAACATTTAGGTACCTACTTTGATTTAATATGATTTTCGTTATTTTTTGTATTTATTTCCTTATAATTAGTTAAAAACTATTTTTACTGAATTTTTGAACTATTTCATTTACAATGTTTAAAAATTATGATTTGACATTTAACCATTATTTTCGGTTTTTTCTGAATCGCCACCTCCTATCGACTTTGGACAAGAGGAGGTTTTCTGAAATCCTGCTTTAAAAGTGATGAATGACTTTATTTCTACAGAAACCTCGAAGAGTGTATGTGTGCCTGCTATTAAATTAAGTTTTAAATAGTGGACTAGACAATTATAGACTTAGTGTTGAATATTAGGTGAGATATTACTGAGTACTTGACTTGCTTATCATTTGTTTTTTGGCTAAGTTAGTAGTTGATTAGTTAATTATTGGGCATTACTGACAAGGCCGGCCTATTATTGTTTTGCTTATTCTTTACTGGCGTTAGCTGCGTGTGATACAGTCCGTCCGTTAGCTACGGTGCGGCCGTTAACTACGTGTGACGCGATCTGGTTCTGGTTAAAGACTATCTGCAAAGGTAATCTAGTCAGTGTGTATTATTGTCTTGTTGATATCCAGCTGCGTTCTGAGAGAGAACATAATTCTAATTGATTTAAGTAGTACATGATTTTCAAGACAACTAAACATAAACGCTCCTAACAAATTATCAGAAGTGCAATCTACACAAACAACTACCTTAGCAAATGGCAAAATTATGATACATAATGAATAAAAACATTAAAAAATAAATAAAATTTTATTAAATATAGTTACTCTCATTAATAAGAAAGATTAATCTCTTTGAGTAGTATGACATAAATATGACAATCCAAAAAAGGTTCAAATTTTGTAATGTGTTACGCTGCACACAAGCTATGCTGCTTAGGCGGTATATTCAATCATAAAATGTATTGTACGATTCTATTGAGATGAAAACTAAACTAATTATAAAACTAAATACCCATCGCATTACTTAATTTACTGTGGTTTCTCTTCTCCAACATTAATTACAAATCTTTGATGTGACCTTGTTGTTCTTGCTCTATGGGGCGGAACCACTCTAAGAACCTCTGGACCAATTTTCTTTGTTTAATTTAAACCTTTTGTACAAGGTGCAGTCAAAAAGAAGGTCATCCTGCTCAAATATGACGATTTAACTTTACTTGTTCGACAATTTGCCATTTAGTCAAAATAAGTGGATGCATCTTGATGGTACCCCGCCTCATCTTGTATTAAATTTTAGACAATATTTAAGTTTAATTTTTCCAAATCTATGAATTGGATGTGGAATCACCCTGCATACAGAGTGTATACTTATCCAAAATAAATTTGGAAATAAATGCTACATGAAAAATGGAGCCATTGTCATAAAAGAGTGAAATCCTTACAGTTTCCGAGTAAAAAATTTTTGAAGTTGTTGTAATGCGAGTATTTAAATTAGTTTTTCAAGTGTCAAAAAAAACTTACGTGTTTAGCAATTCGGAGTTGATAGATATCGTTTTAATTTATGGTGAAGTGAAAATGCTTTAGCGGAACGATTTCCCGGTAAACATGTGCCAAATGCCGCTACTTTTACCGCGGTATGCAGTGAACGCAAGTGTAGTACAATGCGTGAGTGACGCGGAAAATTTGGAACCGTATCGTAGAAGAGATGGAGGTCCAATGCGTCCACGGCGTATTGCAGCAGTGGAGCGTATCATACACCAGGCTCAAGTATATCCATACCATGTACAGCGTGTTCAAGCAATAATGCCAAGGTATTGGACGAGGAGAACCGGTACCATGGCTGCCACGATCTCATGACTTTAAATCATTTGAACTTTTTTTGTGGGGATAATTGTACAATTGATAATTTACGCAAACGTAAAACATAGCTGCTGCCAATAACTTAACTAAAGCCAGTTCATGTACACACTAGACCAGACCTGCATAGACCGGCACCTGCAACGGCCGTCACTGCAGATCGTGCCGGTGCAATTTCTATGCTTGGCCGGTTAGCTCAATGTAAGTTATGTTCCTACAAAAGTCAGGGATTGGTTTCAATGTGTTAGAAATACTCGATCTGTTAAGTTGTGATTGTTTACATGCTTATCAACAACCTCTATTTACTTAAATACTGCAAGTCTTTCATGAGATGACATTGGGCTACGAAATCTTGTGTTTTGGTGGCGAGGACGGTCCAAGAGCTCAAAAATGTTTTTTTTTGTAACCTTCGGGAATACTGAAAAAATGATTGCTGATCTTTCTCCAGTTCAGAAAAAATATAAAATTCACCATACAGCGTTCTCTTTTTATTGATAAGGTGAACCCAAAACTTTCTTATTTCTCTCGCTTTTTTCCCCTCCTCCGCTTCATACAACATCGTTAAAAAATTTCTTCTTCCGGGCTTCTTAAATACATCAAAACGTCTGCCAGTCACATAATCTGCACAAGAAGTTGCTGGTCCGTGCTGGACAAGTATGCGAAGTCGTGCAGGTTTGTAGGTCCGCGCAGTGCAGGTCCATGCAGGCGAAATATGCGCAGTTTTTAACAAAGAAAGTCTTTTTTTTAAGAAAAAAAAACAGATCTGACAGGAATTTAATCAAATCATGTTCTAATTTTTCAGTTTATGTTTTATTTAACAATTTGCACTAAGTAAAAGCATTTGCAGTTAACATAAGGGTGGGAGGACACAGAGACTGTAGACTGTCTTATTGCAATCTCAACTGTAACCGTAGGCTCTTTTAATTTGTACTATACATTGTGTTAAAAAGAGTGTAAAATATTTCAGGAGGTAATAATATGAACCAAAATAAGCAGAAAAGTCTTAATAAACATGGGTCCGCAAAGTAACGGTTGCGGAGATATGGACCACTATTCGTTTTTCAAACATTTTATTTTATTAGGAATAAACCGACAAAGGAAGCTTTTAACAAACAAAAAACAAAGTTACAGATGATGTTCAAAGTGCCCTCCGTCCATTTCCAAGCAGGCACGACATCTTCGTCTCAACGATATTCGAACTCTTTCGAAAACACTCTCCTTGGTTTGGATTTCTTGACACTTTTGATTAATCCGTAGCTGCAGCTCTTCCAGGCTATTTACAGGAGTACCATACATTAATGTCTTCAAATATCCCCAAACAAAGAAGGGTTCAGATCAGGCGCTCTTGGAGGCCATAAAACAGGTCCGGCCCTTCCTACCCATCTATGTGGAAAAGTTTGGTGTAAATGCTCTCTAACGGCCATGGAAAAATGTGCTGGAGCACCATCATGCTGGAACCACATTTGTTGCCTCTGATTCAAAGGAATGTCTTCCAAAAACTCATACAGTGTGTTCTGCAAAATGTTGAGGTAAGCAGCGCCTGTTAATCGGTTTGGTAAAACAACAGGACCTAAAAACTTGTCACCTGCAATACCCATCCAAATGTTTAATGAAAAACGTGCCTGATGTCCAGATTCTATTAGAGCCTGAGGATTTTCGTCGGCCCAAATATACGTATTGTGAAAATTAAACGCTCCATTTCTTGAGAACTCGGCCTCATCAGTAAAAAGAATGTTTGCAAGAAAACGAGGGTGTTCAGCATCATGACGTAGAAACCAGCGGCAAAAAACCAAACGTGCTTGTTGATCATTTATTGGATTTAAGGCCTGTACTCGTTGGATAAAGCAGTTGCTCGTGACGGATTCTCCAAACAAGAGGACCACTAATTCCTCGGCTGATATTCTCCGCACACTCGTACCGCAAAATAAAAAAGGGACTAAAAAAGATATAACATTCCATATCTCCGCAACCGTTACTTTGCAGACCCATGTTTATTAATAATAATAATAATAATAATAATAATGCTTTATTATTCCAACAGGATTAAACCCAATTACAGGAATAAGTACTACAGAGTAATAAGTAGGCAAAAAAAGACTTAAAAAAAAATACAAATTAAATACATCTTATCCTAAGCGAGACACATGTTTACAAATTTCATTTAAAGTATCATTAAAAATAGCACAGTCCTTTCCAATTTTGTTAAACACATCGCACATCAAATATATTGGTGATTTAGCCAACATATTGGTCCTAGAAATACCAGAGTAAAACAAAGTTTGCTGTCTAGAGTTACCACGTGATACACGAAATGAGATTTTACTCAACAAAACCGAACAGTCAATTTTATTATTCAGAATATTAAACAAATAACGAATTAAAGATACATTACGACGTATCTCCAGTGAATCCATATCAAAACGATTCCGAAGATCATTATGATCGAAACCTTGCGGGGGATAAACACCCTCTTGCAAAAAAGTTAAAAACTTTAAAAAACGTCTTTGAACGGACTCCAACCTTTGACGATGTATATTATAAATTGGATATCATATTATAGATCCGTATTCCATTTGTGATCTAACTCGAGAGCAAAATAAAATTTTAAATGTGCGTACATTTGTCAAATCTTTACAGTTACGGTATATAAAACCATAAGTTCGAAATGCACAGGAGACAACATTATTAATATGCTCGATGAAAGTAAGTTTGCTGTAAAATGTAATACCTAAATCCTTGAATAAAGAAACCCGACCTATGACATATCCATCAATGTTATAATTATAAATAATAAAGTTGGTTCTACGAGTGAAGGACATTGTTTTACATTTAGAAATATTAAGGGACAAACAATTTAACTCACACCATGACAACATACGGTCCATACAAAGTTGGAGATGATCACAATCTGAAATAGAATTTATTGAAGAGAATAATTTAAACTCATCGGCAAAAAGCAATTTTTCACAAGAAACAATATCTGGGAGATCATTAATAAAGAGTAAAAGTGATCCTAAATTAGAGCCTTGCGGTACACCTGAAGATGCAGAAAAAGAACGAGAAGTAAAGTTTTGATATCTGACCATAAATTGCCTACTTGTTAAATATGATTCTAATAGAATTATCAAAGAGTCTAAAAAATTAAAATCTTGCAATTTCGCTAGTAATATATGGTGGTTTATATGATCGAAGGCTTTTTGAAAGTCCGTAAAAATTACGTCAACTTACCCTCCACCATCCAAAGTTTCAGAAATAAATTGAGAAAAAACTGCAAGATTCGATATACCTAGTAGATCTTCTCTGCACAAATCCATGTTGGTGTCATATAGTAGTAGTCATATAGTAGATTTCGTTATGCAAGGTGGATTCATAGACTTTAGAAAAATTGCACAGCAAAGATATAGCTCTATAATTCTCAATATCATTATGGTTTCCTATTTTAAATATTGGACACACATATGCTTTTTTCCAAAAAAGACGGAAATGTGGCATGTTTTAGAATAGCTTTGAATAAAACACACAAAGGCTGAACAAGTGTATACGCACAATCTTTTAGGATGAAACTTGGGATACCATCGACGCCCATTGTGAAAGAGTCTTTAGATCTTTTAAGACTAGATAAAACCTCTTCTTCTTTAACAGACAAAATAGAGATAGGCAATGACACTCTACCACTTGTAGTAAATGTAGATGGGTCTATTGGATAAGACTGAATAAAAAGACTTGAGACTTTTCTGCTTATTTTGGTTCATATTATTACCTCCTTAAATATTTTACACTCTTTTTTAACACCCTGTATAATGTAAATTCAAAGAAATATTGAAAATTCTGTGCAATGCCAAAGTTCCTTTGCCTAGATTATTTTTTACAGCGCTCATTTTATATTACGCACGCATACATTGAAGTTTAGTTGTGACTTATTTATAACTTAAATAAGTTGATAAATATCCATAATTCAAATTATCGGGATGTAGCTACTGTTTCATCCGTAATTTATGAGAAAAATTATGTTTAAACACACCTAGCTGACACTGCAGCGCCAAATGATTCACGGAGATAATAAATTAAAGTTAAAAATATAGTAATAACTCAATTCCGCTTAACCAACCAAGGTCAAAGGAACCACTTATAATTCTTGCCACTTATTTTTTTATTACATATAAAAGAGGAAAGGCAAACACTCGGCAACGGTGATTTTGATCTAATCAAAGCTTTCTTCTATGTAAATGTTTCATTTCCAATTTCAATGACTTTTGTGAAGTTACATCTTTATTTTTTTAATGACAAGGAATATCGAGGTTTAAAAGTACCTGCTTAAATATGAAAGTAATTACAAATTGAATGGACAAAATTTTGTTTTTAATCTACGTCAAACCATCAAAATTGGGTTGTGTGATCTACGAGTAATAATACAAATTTGGGTATTTTCTCATAAATTCTAAATTCAAGGCTACCTCGTATTTTATAATCCCTAGCGAATTATAAAAAACAATAGAAGATCAATCATTTTTATCTCTTAACACCTTTACTTGATTTCCATGCATTATATTAATCACTATAATATTGGTGCAAAATTGACGTATGAGTTAGATCATTTTTGCATGGAAATCAATGTAAAGATAGTTCCTAAATAGTTTCTCATACTATCAAAGTATGCTTGTGTCGTGCAGGTTTTTATGACAGATATGAAGATGAGTTGCTTCATCTTTGGATGTTCTTATGGTTGCTCTGAAGATAGGTAAAGTAGGTAAGAAAAATGTTGACAAAAATAGCAATATAATTAAATAATAGTCCATTAATTTTATAGATTAGGTTGATTTGACAGTTGACATAATTTAAAAATGCATGATCACTGTACACAAACAAACAGCCGTTAAGTTTAGGTTTGCCATCCGTCCCGATATATCGCGTTAGTTTTGGATATTCTTAACACTATTTTATTGATTTGAGAGTCAACCTGCTTATAAGCAAGGTAAGTTTTGCTTGAATATAATTTTACTAATAATTAATTTATTTGTGTAAATTAACATGATTATGCTGTATCATTATAATCAGGAAAAATTCTCTTTATTTCCGACATGAAAATCAAATGTGGCGCCCACAAGAAAAAATGTAATTGATGATCATCTATAAAAACCAAAACGTCGTAATTAACGTTTTTAGACATTCGAGTAACAAAAAATGGCCTTAAGAATGTTTGCCGAAATTCGAGGTTAAAAGATAAATGTCGGAGTTATAAATGAAAAATCAATTTTTTCCCCCCTATACCTCAAAATCTATAGTCGGCAAGTTCATAAACTAACCAAGCCTTACACTTTACTATATATATATATGTTTTATTGTGATTATTATGTATATGTTTTGTATGTAGTTTCGTTAAATAAACGATTGTTTTTGTTAAATAAATTGTTTTTTTTTTCAAACAATTCTTATGTTTAGAAATGATATGTCCCGATATTGGTTGGAGGAATTATGGCAACCCTAATTAAGAGTGTGCTTGTAACAAAAATATAGATATCTTAGAAAAAATAGATGAATGGTCTTCACAAAATCCTTGTGACTGCTTGAAAATTTTGCAGGATGACGTCAACAGTCAGACCAAATGTCGAATTATATTAACAACAAATCAAGTTTAAACTAAAAAAAACAAACAGCTAACTGTGATGAGGAACAAGAAATAAATAGGAGCATAATAAAAGCAAACAGAAGTTCGGCAGCAGTCAACCACTTATTGAAATCAAAAAATTTGTCCAGAGGAGTAAAATTTAGAATGTATAAAACAATTTTGAGACCGACAGCGCTGTATGGTAGTGAAACTTGGGTTCTCAATAAGAAGTCAAAAGAAAACCTTTTAAGGTGGGAAAGAAAAATCTTAAGAAGAATTCTAGGGGGTAAGAAGTCGGAGGAAGGCTATGTAAGGAGAAACAATGAGGAAATATAATATGCAATGTACCAGGCACCAACAATAGACGAATTTGTAAAAGCCAGAATAGTGCAGTGGCTAGGGCATCTAGAACGTATGGAAGATGAAAGGGCAGTTAAGAAAATAGTAGGGAGTAAGCCTAACTACAAGAAAAAAAGAGGTAGACCGAGGAAGCGATGGAGAGAGGCAGTGGCAATAGATCTAAGGGAGAAAAATGTAACGGATTGGAAAAGAAATGCGAAGGACAGAATGGAATGGAGGAGAATAACACTGTAAACAGCTTTATATATATATATATATATATATATATATATATATATATATATATATATATACATATATATATATATATATATATATATATATATATATATATATATATATATATATATATATATAGAGCGTACACAATAATTTCAGATATGTACCTATCTATTTAATAATTCTCAATATACGAAAAATTGTTATAAAGGGTAACCCTAGGCTACAACTGAACTCTTAGAATTGATGAGGCTCTATGAACTCTACTTGACAGTCATGAGCATCTAAATTTAAATACTCTTTGTAAAATATAAACCTATTAAAATATACTCACATTATTGGTTTTTTGTGTGGTTTGATTAAAGAAATATTTTATTGAAAATGCTTACTTTTGCGCAAAAATATTAAAAAATAACAAAAAGAAATTGTTAACGTTGTAATAACATAAAACAATAAATTACACTCTGCTATCTCATGTATTGTAGTCATGTAAACACTGTATGAAATGACGAAGAATCAAAGATCACTTTTTAATACTGTGACAAGAGCACCAGCGCAGGTTTCATTTTTATTTTGGGAGATCCGAATGGCTAACAATCAGTTTGTGTGAATTAAGGTGTTACTTTACTAAATATTTTTCAAAAAAAATGATACACGTGTGCAGTAACAATGAGTTACTGAACATTGTTTTGACGTACACAAGGACGTAGTCGCGGTCTCGTCGAAAACTTTCTGGACATAGGTTCGCAACCACATAAAAGTGATACAATTTTATTATTTTAGGTAATTTTACCATTACCATTCAATCGGTTAGCTTATGAACATACTGAAACTACAATAACTTTGTAAGAACTTCCAGCAGGTTTGGAAGTAGTATTTGAAGCTATTTTTCCTCCGGTCATTGAAGAAACTGTAATTGTGGAACCGGACAGCAGTCTTTATAAGAAAGGAATTAACTGGAAATATATTGACAGAAAGGAAAACCAACTTGGTATATTGGTCAGAATACTAAATCTAAAGGACTACCCACAATGGATCAAGAAATGTGAACTTTTGGAAGTTTATCAAACAGTCTAATCGGTGTAACAATAGAGAACCATCAGCATATATCTAAATCTTAAAAAAACTTCCCGAAGTGCTCCAGAGCCCTGTTAACCAATTCAAGTCATCATTGCAATCCGATGAAGTCAATAAGTTGGAAGATTTATTGCGGAGCTACCAGGATGTATTTCCAATAATAGAAGATTATGTGTGCAGCACCGCATAAATACCGGCTGACCACTCCAGTTAAGTTAGTTCTACGGCGTATTCCGTTGGCGAAGCAAGAAGAGGTATCGATAATGCCAAGAGACTTGTAACAGCAAAATTGTTTCGGTGAAGAAAAAGGATGGCCAAATTTTACGTAGATTATAGAAGATTAAGTTTAGTGACACTAAGAAGGACAACTATTCGTTGCCAAGGATAGATGACACCCTGGATACACTGTCTGGATCCTAATGGTTTTTAACAGTAGATGTGAAAAATCGCTATTGGCAAGTATAATTTCATCTAGATGATAAAGATAAGACAACTTTGTCCATTGGGACAGGTTTGTGGCACTTCAGCGTTATGCCATTTGGTCTATGCAACGCACCAGCCACGTTTGGAAGACTTATGGAAATAATAGAAGACTTACCTCATTTATCTTAATAAAATTAAAACTTAACAAGACTCTGACGATCACTTGAAGAATGTCCAAGAAGTTTTACAAAAGTTACGAGAGGCCCGTCTCAAGTTAAGTCTTAAAAGTGCATGCTTCTTCAAAAGGAAGTCAAGTCTTTTAAGATACATTATTTCCTCTGGTGAAGATAAGATCCAGGGAAAACTGAAATCTTATTGATAATAGTGGTTTCTCGATACGTACCGTAACTGGTCGCATCTCATCTAAAAGCTTTGCCGTTCATCACTATCGACGTCTTCAGTGGTGGCTGCGAAAAAGCTTCGCCGCAAGGTGTTGTGTTAATCTTGCTTAGGACAAATATTAAAAATTCGTTATTATTATAAATCTTTTCTGCTCTTTAAAAATTCTTTAATTATAGGTACAAATTTTCAGAGTGGTGTTTCAGTATTTTAGAATTAAAAATAAATTTAAACCAACCTTTGATCGATCACTTTAGGTAATGTACTTTAGGAAGAATGTTATTTTTTTTCGGTCAAAATGAACACTCAAAGAACAGGTGTATGGTTTATCAGGTAGTAATGAAAATTCTGATTAGATATCCAAATATTTTAAGCAGTTGCTAAATATAAATTTGCAATATTCGCATGAATATATATTGCAATATCAACGGTCACCAAATGAAGATATGGGCAATCTAAAAATAAAATCTCTAAAAACAAGTTATGTTAGATACATAAAAAATTATCAGCTAATCAGTAATTAACCTTAATAGAAATGTTATTCGTAGTTGTAGAGAATGTATACAGAGTGGTTCATGAAAACCTTGCGACCCAGGTTTTCTTCGTTTCTTTGGATGTGAGACGAACAGTGTTAACAAATTATAAAGTGAACAACTGTAACAGACAAATATTAACGGGACCCCAAGGAAACTGAATATCCTGAGATACCCACAAACTTGGTTCGATTCCACCCTTGAAAAAGGAAATGGTTATTCGCTAATCTCCATATTTTGTGGCCGTACCGATTCCTATAATTTTAAATAACTTTGCAATATCTTTGTCTTTTGGAAATTCTACTCGTTCTTTGATGGTGCCAAATGGGCATCATATGGCCTGATAGACTTATAAATCCTTATTCCTATGTTTCTATTAGCTAATAATATTCATGAGGAAACCATACATTCAACTTTGGAAAAGATTTACTGGCGACCAAAATGAGCTCTAAAAGTAAAAATTTTACTTAAAACTTCGTTATGCTTAAAACTTATTTACTACTTTCTTTCTCGGAACTGATTCTGAACAATTAACCTATTTAGGCTATTGTCACATATACCATAATTTAACATCGTATAAGTTCTTTAGGAAAACCAAAAATCAGTTTTATATTAAAGGAAAAAGTTGTAAATACCTCCGAGCACCCTAGCATGCGTCATTTTTTTTTCTTAATAAATTTATACCACAAAATCTATAAAGCGGCCCTAAAATTATCCATAAAATCCAAAAAATGCAATAATATACAGGGTGTCCCATCTACAACAACAAAGTTGATGTCGACTTGCGGTATAAATGTTGTAGATATTTTAGTTGTGTTTACTTCAGGGATTTTGCCATGTTGCCAAATTTTTTTGATGAGTATTTTTCCAGTAACCGATCGACGAAGAAACAGTAAAAATCACACCAAAGGAAGTAAATAATCTTGTTCGGGAATTAGATTTGTAGAAGACTTAGAGTTTTTACTTTGTGGTTGAAAAATATTGATTAAAATACGAGTAGAATCAAAATCAAATCCTCCGGTTATCATCACTAAATCTTGGAATATTTTTCAGAAGATTCACTTCCTCCAGTATACTGACGTTAAGCGATTAATGAACCAGAGCCTAGCCCGAGAACAACCGGGGCAGGTAAGAGAATCCCGGCTAATGCTAGGGATGTGCATTTTAACTCTGTTTCTGGTAGCTACCAGTTACCAAGGTCACGGCACAACAACCCGGAAAATCACACAGCGGTGCCTGAGGTAGTGATATCAGGTAATGAAAATATCAATAAAAAGGTTTGGCTTTTTTATCAAAAGTCAAAGACTTTGTCAAGGAGGATGTAATTAAAGAATATGTTGCTAGTAATCGTGGAGCATGTTGTTTCAACTAAATAGAACTATATGACAAAAGACTTGCTTTAAGGTTTATAAAATATAACATGAAAGACGTGGTGTATAAACAGAAGTTTTGGCCTATTGATGTGTCTTATGCTAGTTATAAATTTAATTTAAGTCCAAAATCAAAGCCTTTTTTAGAAAAGTGGAAGTTGATGGCATCGGAGCTACCACAGCAGCCGATGGGGTCAACATAGATACGCATATTCAGCTACTGAATCTTAATACTGAATGCATTAGAAACAAAATTGTTGGATTGGAAGCACTTCTAGTTGATCAAACGTTTTATGTATAAATGAACAATGGCTTACCGAGCATGAAGTTGATGTTATAAAACCACAACATTATAGAACTGTCTCTAGAACAAACATGTACATAGTGGTGTAAGTATGTATGTAAATAATTCTGTTAAATTTCCACTCGTTTTGTTTGGTATTGGGGAACTATCAGTTAAAATACACTGTGAGTTCTGCGGCATTGAATGGGACAGTTTACAAATAATCTCCAAAGGGTAATTTTGATATTTTTTTGGAACATCTAAATTTGGTTCTAAACAAACTTAATAAGAACAGAAACAATTGTGTTCACCGGTGATTTCAATGTTAAGTTCAATAGTAGTAATAATGACAAAGACAGTACTAGGGTAAACTTTTGGCCACTGACAACTTTCGGATGTTTTCAGTTCTATCGGATTATTGAGGCTCGGGACTGGGGGATTTCTAAAAAGTGATATCATTGAATTGAATAAAAAGTTTGAGTTGCTTATGGATATATTAGCTACAGGACATTGTTTTCCTGTTAAGACTAAGCCCCAAAGCAGTTTTAATTTGCATCATGGTTTGGTGATCATTTGAAGGATACGAGGGAATACATTGGCATGTTGAATGATATTTATAGGAGAGGTCCTGGTCTTGTCACTAAAGATATGATTAATTCCTGTAGGCGTAATTATAGGCGTCAAATTTCTAAAGCAAAAAAAATTGCTAATAAAAATTTTGTCAATAATTCGAGTAATCCCCAAATAGTCATGTGACAGGTTATTTAAAGAAATAATACAAGTTATGATATGCCTTCAACGTGTCATATTAATGCACATACTTTTAATCAATTCTTTGCCAATATTGCCCAGAATATTATTGATAATTTCAAGTACTAACGTTAGCTTTGAAGATTATATTCATCATACCACGTATTCATTTCAGCTTTCTCGAAGTCACCTTTAACGAAATCAGGGACATTATAGGTAAACTCAAAAATACAAGTATGGATCCATATAATATCAACGTAAAAATGAAAAAAACTATTAAACATTTAATTGTTAAGCCCCTTACATATATTTAACTAATGAATGTATCATGAAGAATGTATTCCCTGATATCCTTAAGCTTCTTATTTCTATTCATAAGAAGGGATGCATGGATGACCCGTCAAACTATAGACCTATTTCCTTAACTCCAATCATAACTAAAATTTTGGAAAAGATTGTAAAGGAACAAATAAATACTTAGAACAAAACAATCTATTTCACTCCTGTCAATTTGGCTTTTGTAATACAAAATTTACTTCGCTACCAATAAACAATGTAACACACTCAGTTCTAAGTGGATTTAGAAATAAAAACATTGTTTCTCGTACTCTTTATGATCTTACTAAGACTCTTAATTGTGTGAGCCACAACATCTTGTTGCAAAAACTTCTGTGTTATAACTTTGATTTAAATAGTATATCACTTATTGAATCATATCTGAGTGACAGATCACAGTTTGTCTCTCTTAATGGAAGTAAATCATCATGCTTAACCATGAATCATCGAGTACCGCAGGGGTCGGTTCTTGGACCTGTACTGTTTCTTATTTGCATTAATGACTTACCAGTGATGACATTTCCACTTTCATCCTCTTTGGGGATGATATTACCATTGTAAACAGGGAGGATCAGGTCAGTGTCCTTCAGCAGAATGTACAAACAACGCAAAATAACGTAAAGCAGATGTATCTCAATCAGGATGAAACTCACTCTATTTTGTTTACTTTGCGTCATATGAATGACGAGGATGAGTTTCCTAATTATACCACTCAAGTAAAGTTTCTTGGAGTAAACATTGACCATCAGATGTTTTAGAAGCAACATATTGATGAACTATCTAAGAAATTGTCGAAAATGATGTTCTTGATTAGAAGCCTTGTTAATTGTGTCTCGTTAAAAACATTGCTGATAGCCTACTACGGTTTTTTTTCATGCAAATTTGCGCTATGCTATCCTGAACTGGGGACATTGTTGCCACGGTGATGCAATTTTTAAATTACAACGCAGATGCATTCGCATTATTGCAGGGTTACCCTACAGGGCGGAGTGTAGGCAGTATTTTAAGAGCTACGGCATACACTACGCGCACTAAGTGTGTACATTTTGGAATGTCTCATGTACATAAAAGAAAATATGCATGTCTTTCGTCAGCACTGTATGAACCATGAATACCCTACTAGATACAGAGACAATATTAACCCCGACTTTTTTAGACTAAATAAGACTAGGGTCGGTTCTAATTACTACTGTGTCAATTTTTATAATAAACTTCCTAAAGAAATTATATGCCTATGCAATACTCATTATGAAATGAGACTTCTGATTGATTATTATTTTAATGACGATTTTGTTGATCTTGTTGGTCCTTTTAATATACTGTGTGATGTGTGTTACTTATGATATTTTTTCTTTGTTTATTTTATAATATCTTGTAATGCATTTTTTATGATTAAATTAATGTGTCAAGCTTTCACCTAATTTTAAGTACTGACGCTTTGGGTGTCATATTTCTTGTGGCTTGTGTAAACATTTCTTTTTGTATGTATTGACATCAATAAATCATTATTATTATTATTATATATTTATTGACAAATAAAACACAATAACGATTTAATTCCATGGAATTGTAACAATTCTTTTTAAAGAATGTTGAAATTCAAGTGACCGATAGTTGATGTAATTTCCAAAATGACTTAAAAGCAAAAAAAAGATAATATCTACATATAATAATACAAATATATTGGTATATTATCTAGCATACCATACCCTGTTTATTAAAAAGTATTAACACCGTTAAACAATATAAACTATCGGAGTTACTATGTTTAACAATACGATCAACTTTTATTTGATAGATAGATTTAATCCTACGATATCAAACAATTCGTATCTGCTTTTTAATGAGTGTTTTCACATCAACTCTGTAATTTTATCTTAACTTAGCTAGTTGCTCTCGTGTGGTGCTCTATGTAAGCGGTCACTCAAAATTATCAAAATGGTGCGGAAGATGTGTTGTTCAATAAAAGTGCTTCTAATTACGACTCTGGCGTTGCTAGTGATATTTGTTGGTGTTGTAGTGTTTTCTTTTGTTGGAGTACCCAAGATTGTCGAAAGTCAAGTCAGAAGTGTGAGTTCAATATTGAATATAGGTATACCAATATGTTTAACCATTTTATCTAATGGTTTAATATAGCCTTGGATTAGTGTATATTTTTAATATTTAAATAGTCGAAATGGTAGACACACAGTGTCATATAATTTTATCAGATATACGTCTTGGTCAGCTATAGAAATAAAAATTAACTGTAAATTATTACTGTAGCTTGCTTGATGAAGAAAGTAGTGAAAAACGAGGAACTGACGTTAAAAAGGTGAAAAATGTTTTGAAAAAAAAAATACTGTTACAAAATATTTTTTGGACACATCAATGTTTGCCAATTGTCTTAAATTAAAAAGAGCCTTTATAATTATTGTTACTTTACTAAGTACTGAAATTCTACAAATCTATACAAAATTATAGGGTTTCAATTAGAAATTGGTCCTAGATATTGAAGATGATATACGAAATGATTTGATGACACTTGTTATTGATCAAGCTTCATAAATCTTGTAAAAGAGTATAGAACATTGTTTTAAATATACTTTACCAAAAACTAGATACTATTTAGAAGGAAATTCATGGAATAGTTTTAATTTTTTTCTATCTCTGAAATTTAGATGAAGGTATACAGCTAACAAACTTGTTAGCAGGTGGTGCTAATCATGGACGCCGGCAGAGGGGAGGGGGGGCAGTAGGGACCGTGCCTCCCCCCTGAGATTTTTGTCATTTTTACAGATATTTATATGCATTTTATACAGAGTGGTCCGTTTTTCATGGTTGACCATTGCCATCTCGGAAATCGTAAAATATACGGGATAACTGAAATTAGCCAATTTAATTGTTTTTGACATAAAAGAAAAATCAGCAAACATTTTGACAGATTTGATATTTGCTAACTTTGTTTTTATTGATAGATGTCTTACTCTCACATGTATTTTAATATTTTAAGAATGGAAATGGAGAATGCACTGATAATCATTCATTAAATTACGAGTATATTAAAAATTTATAAATGATCCAGCAAAATGGTGCAGAGCCACATAATTCTGTAATAGTGTTCCAATATTTAATCCACGCGTTCTAAAATTGGATTGGTACTCATGGAGCTGTTGCATGGCCTCCACGATGTTCATGTCTTGACCCATTAATTTTTTTTCTTTGAGATAGTCCGGATGCTAAAATTTATTACAATCCAAATATAGAAGACTTATGCGACAGAACTGTTGCTGCTTTTAGGCCTATTTCACAATGTACCTATTCAAAACGTTGCGGACAACATTAAATTAAGAACTAAGCTTTGTGTGTGCGAAAAGCATATTTGTGAGTTTTGTTTGGTTAAATATTAAATTTTGTTTTATTTCAAGAACAACTAGATTGTTTATATAAACTATTGTATTTTTGAAGTTGTATAGTAACATATTGAAGTGTTCATAATTTTATTCTACATCTATTACCATCAAGATCTAATATAACGCTCATAAGATAAAAAAACAATTAAATGTTGAATAACCAAAACTAGTGGCTGTAGAAATTTTCTTTCGAAGAGAATCGATTTCTCGTATATTTTTATATCTCTGTACCAAATTTCAGCTGTTTCTGTTGAGAGAAGGCATTTTCTAAAATCGCTATTTTCAGTTTTTCACAATATTTCAGCAACGGCAGTGGATATCTTGATCTGTCTGGCTATCTTCATAGCCATCAAAAGGTACAACTTTTTTCTAATTTAAGACACCCTGTATATTTTAAGGTTTCCAAGATGCCAATAGTGAGCCATGAAAAATAGACATAAATATTAAAATATTGACATTATAAAATGCGAGAATTAACGTTGCTGCTAAATATTTCATTTACCAAAATATTGTTCATAACACATGCACGTTTTCTCTTTTTGCCCCCACTGAGAATTTTTCTGCGGGCGACCATGGTGTTAATTTAATATTAATAGATATTTTGAGAATGTCAGATGTCATATTCTAATAAAATAATGAACAAGAGACAGTGTTTTTTCAAATAATTAGTATATAATCTAAAAAAACTGAAAACCGGTTTTGCCATGAGAAGTTTTTATGAAGCATGAAACTACTGAATTTTTTTGGGAGTGCTATTAAACGGCTGATATAATATAAATGGGCCTGTGCTCCTGTAAAATAGGATATTTTTGGGCATTTACTCGAAGAAAATCTGTAAAATTTTTTCGATTAAATAACCGAGTGATTAAAAAAGTCTAATGTCATTTAAATAAAAGTATTTTCAGTTAATTTTAGTCGAATATCAGCTTTTTCCAGAAAACATAAGGAGTAGTAATTTGTGGAAAATTGAAAGACAAGTTCGAAAATAGCTATCATGATTTTCTGTAAAGCAGCTAAGTATCTACTAAGTTATTTAGAAAAATATGTCACCAATCCCCTCTATTGCCGTCAATGGAGCATATAAATTTTAGCAAAAACTTTCAGATTTTGATCGATGTTTACATAAATTCATGTGCCCAATTTCAAATTATTTCACTAAGTTTAAAAATATTTAAGAAAAGCAAGTTTAATACCTTATATTAGTTGAGCGAAACGACCTAGATAAAAACTTTAGATGAAAAACCTCAATTTAAAATTCAACAATACAATATACAGTTTAACTTTTGGCCGCAATTTGTGAATCATTAGGTGTCTATATTATATGTATACTGGGCTGTTTATTAATAATGGGACAGAAGTAATGACAGATTGCTCATTTCAATAGACAAATTAAGACAAATATCTAGCTGCTGAATCTTCTTATTTAAAGTCGTACGCTGAAACAATATATTTTGTAAAAAATTGTAAATAGTCTTTATTTCACACAGAGGTATACTTTTTCTATTCATAATTGATTATAGCTTATTGGAAATCCAGATCTTTGAGGAACAAAAAAGTTTGACATGTGTCTGACTTTGAAGGAATAGTAAAACTAGCACCCCGTAGAATTGATTATTAAATACACACACCATCAGAAGTCTTGGACACCCCTGTATATAAAATGATTCGATTAAGCCTAGTGGTTTTTCTTAATGTGGTAAAAAAGTACATGCACTTAGGGAACAAAAAAAGACAATAAAACATTGCAGACCATGACCTTTATTAGTAATCTTTTACCAATCTGGTCAGTTTGGCAGTGTATTCAGCCAAGTGTTCCTTTGAATTTTTGTACATTATAATGCCAGAACGTGAAATTTCTGCGTTTACCCGAGCAAGAATGACTGCTTTGCTTGATGCAGGACATTCTAATCACAGTACACAGTACACATATATGAAGAATTTGATATAGTGGAAAACAGACCACGTAGTGGACGTGGTGGTGGGTCTTATTTACAGACGAAACCAGAATTGGGCTGGTTGCTGATGACAATCGACAGAGTCTGGAAAGAATCAGGTCGTCAAGAGCGACTTCATTTTCCCCGTGAAGTTGCTCCGCATGAAGAGTTGCTCCGTAATGTTTTGGGGTGGAATAATGTTCAACCACCGCACCCCATTAATTCCCATACAACAGAATATGATCAGTCAAATTTACATCGAACAAGTTATTACGCCCATTATCTACCCCTACGTAATGAATTAGGTGAAAATTTTGTGTTTATGGACGATAACGCTCGACCACATCGCGCAAGAAGGATTCAAGAGGTATTGGAAGCAGGACATGAATCCTATTGAAAACATGTGGGATTTCGTTGCTAGAGCCATTCATAATCATATTCCTCCACCTTAGATTGCAGATGAGTTAGTCGTGGCGGCAAAAAGGGAATGGAACAATTATCCGCAAGAGACCGTTAACCGCTTGATTATATCAATGCACAGACGTGCCCATATGCTATTGGAATATGGTGGAGGTCATGCCGACTATTAGTCAAATAGAGAACTTGCTTTGTTGCTTCTTTTTGATTTAAGAAATTTGGTTAAAAATGTCACACATTTGCTGGTTTTTAATTTTCTAAGTACTCAGTTTATCGAACAAATTCTTTTCACAAAAATAAAGATTCAGAAAACAATATAATTTTATAAATGTATTTGGTTTTTCTGACAAAAAGATTTCTTTAACAAGAATGAGGGGGAGTCCAAGACTTTTGACGTGTGTAGTTATTATTTTCGTAATTACCAACTCAGAAAACATAAGCATACAATCAGTAGTAGTCAATGCTGCCAAATCATTCCAATGGTGATTATTTCTATTTACTATATTTTCTTGAAAAGGTATGGTACTTTCAAATAAGATAAAAATAAGTACCTCTACAGAAATACAATACATTATTAGTATTAAATTATGATTAAAAATGTTTGATAATAAAAGAATATTAAAGAATATAAAAGACTGTCCGTGCTTCTTATCTTATTGGTATTGATATGTTCCAATATTTGATATCGAGGATGATTTTCTAGTTTTAGTTAGATGCTTTAAAACTATATTTAAATGTAATTAGTGAAAGTATAGTTGCGGTATGTGACAATTTAGAGGAGCAATTATTGATTCACATAATACTAAATTTCATGATTGTTAAAATAGTAGTGAGTTCTGTTAAAATGGTGAAGAGTATAATTATCCAGTTAAGTGCAAGTTAAATTAACATCTATACAAATTAGAATGAATAGATAACTTGAATGAAATCAAAATGTTTTCAACATATTAAGCCTATAATTTCCTGTAATTCCTTTCTGATCCACATTATCAGTAATTGGGTTTTTTGTTGACACAATTTTTTATTGAATATTTCAACGTGATATACCTAATAATATTTTGTGAATAAAATAGAATAGGTCCATCTACAAAATATTTTTTTATGTTCTTATACCGTCGACTATACGTAACATTTAATTACATTTAATTTAAAAAAATCTAACTAATTTTAATTCTGAAAATACTACATAATATGTTCTATAACACGTAATATCTGTCATAAGATTTTTTCAGAAATAAATACTTTTCTGTAATGATACCACAAAATGCTATTAAGAAAAGTTTATCACTGTAAAGAATTGAGTAATTGTACGAAATTTTAATCTTCTAGGCCCACTTTGTTTTGTTTTGCTTTATTTTGGGTATTTGTCAAAATGTCAAAATAGGCTTAGAACATTAAAATTTTTCATACACATGGAAGCAATTTTATTTTCTTTTACTAACACTTCGACGTATATAACACCAACAGCTCACTGGTAAGAAGAAAAATTAGAAATTGAGTAAATAGAACCTAGAACACCTACCTAGAACATTGAAATGTTGCATATACAGGGTGCGTCACTTAAAAATCCTCAGGCCTATATCTCTGTTATTTTTTAAGATACCTTAGCGAGTAAGGTATCATTTTGTAGGTCTGTTTAACCAATTTTATAAAACAAATTATTTTTACATAATGGCCGCCTTTGAAAAGTTATTTTCACGTAATATATTTTTTAACACACTGCATAAATAATTATTTTTTTAAATTTAATTTTTCGTCTGAAATTTGGTAGCAGTGTTATTGAAGTTTTATCATTGCAAGAAAGATCTATTAAATCAGCCAACCATTAAAACTTTTAAAGAGGCGCCCTGTTTTCAAATGGGTCATTCTGTATAATAAATAATAGTTTTTTTGTATAATATACTAGAAGGTAATAGAAAACTTCAAGTTTATGATTGTATAGTTTTCAATCTTTGTTAGATAGTTATTGAAATACTCTGAAATTTCATACAATTTGCGTCACAGTGCTCTAAATTCCTATTAAATTATATTATGTTGTGAGTTTTAAAAATGTCATTGTGTAGGTACTATAAAAATAATGTAGGCGCTTAAAAGCAAATAGGTACTTCAAAAATATAATAATAGGTTGCAACAGAATTCAATTAGGGGCCAAAAATTTTGAGGGGAAAGTAAACATGTTATTAATTATTGTTTTCTAAATGTATTTGTTATTAAAAATGTATACAAATAATTGTTTTACCTATGTTATCATTTCTATGCTTTGCGACCTTATCATGAATAACAAATGTGGGCACTTTATAATAGATTTATCATTTTTATCGTACATCGCATAGTTTTTTTCCTATTACCTAGTACATAATACACACAACGTCAAAAGTCATAGTTTTTCTTAATGGTAAAAAAGTACATGTACTTAGGGAACAAAAAAGACAATAAAAAATTGCAGACCATGAACCTTTACTTTATTACCAATGTTTTTACAAATCTGGTCAGTTTGGCAGTATATTCATTCCTTTGAATATTTGTACATTATAATGTCAGGACGTGAAATTTCTGCGTTTACCCGAGCAAGATTGACTGCTTTACATGATGCAGTACATTCCAATCATCAAATATCGAACATGTTGGGCATTCCTAGATCATCTTATTAATTATTTAACTTCAGAGGTTAAATTAAAGCTATGTGATTCTTTAATCTTATGTAACATTGCTTATTGTGATACCGTATATTGGCCTGCCATTTTAAATAAAGACAAGGAGAGTTTACAAAGAGTGCAAAATGCATGTGTTAGGTTTTCCTTTAATTTACGTAAATATGATCATGTTAGCTCTAAATTCAAACAATCCAAGTGGCTTAATTTAAATCAACGTTTTCAACTGCATATGGCATGTTTAGTACATAAAGTTATTAATACTAAAACATCCAGTTATTTATTCGATAAATTTATTAAGGGCAGTGATATCCATAGCTGTGCAACGCGTCTTAAAGATCTTTATGTTGTACCTAGACATGTTTCCCCTCTATATCGTAGATCCTTCACTTATAATGCTGTAGTTATTTATAATAATATACCTCATGCCTCTAAATTGTCAACTAACAGTTTAACTTTCAGGAGACAGGTCAAGCCTAGTATATGTGCAAATAATTGAATTTATTACTTTATTCAATTTCCTATTATATTTTTATTGCTAGCATCAAGTCAATTTCTTAGTTGATTTAACTTTCAGACGGTTAGGTGGAAGAGCAACATTGTTGAATCTCGCCGTCTTTCATAAATATGTATTTTTTACTATGTTCTGTTAATAAAGACACTTTATTATTATTATTATTATCTGTTGTACGAATAGTACACAGATATGAAGAATTTGATACAGTGGAAAACAGACCACCTAGTGGACGTGGTGGTGGGTCTTATTTACAGACGAAACCAGAATTGGGCTGGACGTCCTCGAGTATCTAATGAAAGGGAGGGTCGGCATTTGGTGGATCAGCTCTTAGGGCCCACTTTCAAGGTACGTTTCGCCATGTTATATAGACACCTGCTATTCGAAGACACAATGCAAATATACGTGCTAGAAGACCATTACGGGTCCCCACTCTACTTCCAAGGCATCGTGCAGCTTGTCTCCAGTGGGCGCGAAAGCATAGGGGTTAGCTTTTACGCCAGTGGTGGTGGGTCTTATTTACAGACGAAACCAGAATTGGGCTGGTTACTGATGAAAATCGACAAAGAGTCTGGAGAGAATAAAGTCGTCAACAGCGACTTCATTTCCCCCGTAAAGTTGCTCCGTATGAAGGGGGTACCGTAATGTTTTGGGGCGGAATAATGGACAACCGCCGCACCCCATTAATTCGCATACCACAGAATATGACCAGTCAAATTTATATCCAACAAGTTATTACTTACCCCCTACGTAATGAATTAGATGAAAATTTTGTGTTTATGGACGACAACGCTCGACCATATCGCGCAAGAAGGATTCAAGAGACACTCGAAGCAGGACATATCAATAAATTAGATTGGCCAGTCAACTCTACTGACATGAATCGTATTGGAAACATGTGGAATTTCATTGCTAGAGCCATTCATAATCATATTCTTCCACCTCAGACTGCAGATGAGTTAGTCGTGGCGGCAGAAAAGGAATGGAATAATATTCCGTAAGAGATCGTTAACCGCTTGATTATATCAATGCACAGACGTGTCAATATGCTATTGGAACGTGGTGGAGATCATACTTGACTAATAAGTCAAGTAGAGAACTTTAATAAATTTTGTCAATAATGTCACACATTTGCTGGTTTTTAATTTTCAGTACTCAGTTTATCGAACGTATTCGTTTCACAAAAAAAAGATGCAGAAAACAATATACTTTTATAAATGTATTTGGTTTTTCTGACAAAAAGATTTCTTAAACAAGAGTAAGAGGAAGTCCAAAACTTTTGAAGTTGTGTGTACATTTAATGAGAACTAGAATGTTTACTGACAATGATTTTCGATTAGGAACAACGCAGTACCAATCTGACAATATATAAGTACAAATTCTCATAGAAAAATATATAGCCTATTTATTTAGATTTTTTATTTGTTGACACTTACAAGGTAGCTCTTATCTATTCATTTTCAAGCAGCCAATTCAAGATAAAAATAACAAGTAGTTCTTAGAAATCGTACCCTAATATAGAAGTTATCGTTCTTACAAATATTTATTCACATATTATTCTTTAAAATAAAACATGATTCACTTGATGTGTTTTCTGGAGAAACGTAAACTCATTTTATGATTCCCCAAATAATTCCTTAATATATAAATCAATGAGGTTGCAAATTGTTTTCTTTATTTTTATTTGCATATTACAATTTAGTTATGGTAGTGGCTATCCACCTCAGCTTGAACTTTCTCTAATAAACGGACCTACAGGGTGGTCGCGATGTAATGGGCCAAAATTCATGACTAGATTCCTGACGTGAAAATATTGCGATTTAGATAAACTCACCTTAGTCCAAAAGTTGATACTTACAGAGATACAGGGTGTTTAATGCAAAATATTATTTTAGTTTTTTCTTATTTATTTCGTAATAAATGCTCATATCGAGATGAAATTTTGGTGTTAGGGGTTTTCTGGGGTGAGAGATTGAAATATATCCATGGTTTGCTTGTAGCTCATAGAGAGCGCCACCTGCGCTAGGTCGAATGCGTTGAAAACGACAGAACTTTTTTATCGTTCAAAAATCTAATTCTCAGGAAGCAAATTCTGATTTTACAACTACTTTTACACCAAAAAGCTATACTTTTTGATAGTCGCTATATTGCACCGTTCTCAAGATATTCAGCTTTGGTAATTCGAGTAATCAAAATAAGGTACGAATGTTAAAAAGAACAAGATTTTATTTCAAATTATAAATTGTGATGAACAATTGAATATCGAATATTACAATAAATGTTCAACATGTCCGTCTCCAACTTCAATACATTTATTAACGCGTTTGTTCAAAGACTGCCGTATTTTAAAATAGAGATTCTTGTTACGAAATGATTCGGAGGCATTTACAATTTTCTGCCATAGCTCTTCGCGGGTGTTTATAGCTTCTCTATTGACAACTGATTTCATGTAGCCCCCAGAAACAAAAATCCATAGGATTAAAGTCAGGACTACGAGGAAGCCATAATATTCGACTCCCACGACCGATCCAACGATCCGGAAAAATGTGGTCAAGATAGTTCCGTACTCTGACAGAATAATGAGGGGGAGCTCCATCTTGCATGAAATATAGATTTTGCCGTGTATTCAGTGGTAAATCGTCGAGGTAGTCAACTAAATGGTGTTGCAGGAAATCTAAATACAAGTCACCATTTAGATTTGGAGGAAGCTCATGTGGCTCCAAAAGATGATTTCCTATGATTCCGCACCAAACATTTATCTTAAATTCATGTTGGAAGTGACGTTCACTGACTACGTGAAGATTTTCATTATCCTATATGTGCTTGTTTCTAAAATTGAAAATTCCTCGACGAGTTAAGGTCGCTTCATCAGTGAATAGTACATTATCCAAAAACTCCTGGTCAAGGTTTTGCTGATTGCGCATAAAATGAGCAAATTGTAATCTAGCTGGTAAGTTTGCTGCTAAAAGATTTTGCACGGATGTAAAATGGTAGGGATATAAATTTTTCTTGTGAAACATTTTGAGAACTGTTGTTTTACTAACACCGGTTTCTCTAGCTACCTGCCTGCTGCTAACTTCTGGATTTCCTGCCAAAATTTCTTCTTCTTGGTGAACTGTAACAGTACGTCCTACGTTGTCTCTTTTACGACGAAAACTACCAGTTTCTCCAAGTCTATTAAAAAGTTCTTAAAATAGTTTCCGATTTGGTTGCCTTCTATTCGGATACAAATCTGAATACTGACGAAGCGCTCGACGTCCAACATAATCTGATTGCGCATAAACGCAAACCATATCGCACATTTCTCCATTTGAAAATAAATTATGGCGTGGCATGTTACCTCGCACTACAATTTAGATCATAAAGTAAAGAATACTTTTAATAAGGCACGAATAATACTGTAATATTACTGACAGCACTAAGATAAGTGGAAAATGTCAAAATTGGATTTTAACATAAGCCTACTTGGAAATTTTTGCCGATTTGTAATTGAATGCAAATACATTGGAATTTTCAATGGCAATTTTACGAGAACGGTGCAAGATAGCGACTATCAAAAAGTATAGCTTTTTTGCGTAAAAGAAGTTGTAAAATCAGAATTTGCTACCTGAGAATTAAAATTTTGAAAGATAAAAAAGTTCTGTCGTTTTCAACGCATTCGACCTAGCGCAGGTGGTCTCTATGAGCTACAAGCAAACCATGGATATATTTCAATCTCTCGCCTCAGAAAACCCCTAACACCAAAATTTCATCTCTTTATTTATTATGAAATAAATAAGAAAAAACTAAAATAATATTTTGCATTAAACACCCTGTATCTCTGTAAGTATCAACATTTGGACTAAGGTGAGTTTGTCTAAATCGCAATATTTTCACATCAGGAATCTAGTCATGAATTTTGGCCCATTACATTGCGACCACCCTGTATAATTATCTATTCTCCATGTTTTGTTGCTTTCTTCATATATTTTTGTTGTTTTAAATTAAGTATTTGTTTTTATTATTTATTATTTTGGCTCTCATTATACAAGAGGTTCCGAAATTAATGAGAAACAGAACAAGTGTAGATTCCTGGTGACAAAATAGTACGATGTAGCCAAACTTACCTTAGTCAAAAGTCGATGCTTAAGGTATATCTCGCCGTAAAATGATCAAATCTGTGGTGTTTTGAGATACAGAAATCTAGAAAAATTAAACACAGAGCAAAAGCAATATGGAAAATAAAATTATTTATCCACTTTAAATTCTCCTCAAATAATACAATAGCTTTTAAAATGTATATTTTGCTATTCTAACCCCACATTTTAATAATTATTTTCACATACTTATAAACAAAAGTGAACAATATTTACATCTACAGTTGAATTTTAAAAAATACGTATTTTGAAAGATTTCTGTACTTACAAATTTGTTGGTCAGACCGCTTTCAGCGCGTTATATATTCATTTAACTTCGGTACCTTTGAATATTCGCAGGTGACGAGATAACATTGCTGCTATTTGCTAAATTTTATATTATTCAGTTCTTAAATGTCTAAAATTACTTGTATTAGTAAAGAACACTATTTCAAGAATACTGTGCCCTTAAAGAGATACGGATGTCAAAGTTTAAATGTTAAAATCAAAATTATTAAAATTTTTAGAAAGTTTTCAGCGAATTGCTTCGAAAATTTGGATTTGGGGGTTTTCTGGGACAAGAAGAACAAATCCGTACTTAACTTTGTTCTAAACGCTATAGGGTACTACAGAATGTACTAGTGGATAAAAATTGGTTATATCTATTTCCTTACTGTGTTTATCAAAGTTTTAATATAATAATATTATTCGTTTGGTTTTTATATTGCTAAATTTAACCGTTTCCGATTTTCCTTGCTGGTTTCCCATACAGTGAAATTTAATATTCATGACGCGATTTTTACTTATTCTCTTGAAAGATGTTTAAATATGTTCACCAGTTTTAATACAGGGTCATTTTGAAATTAGAGTATTAATTTTACCTGATGACAGTAACCATTAAAATAAATCATTTTACAAAATATTGCAATAACAAATGTTTTTAATAGCCGAGCCAACCGAGTTTAAAGTTGTAAATTTTGAAACCTAATATGTCTAGATTTTAAATTTGTAATATAGTTTAGTATTCTAGCGTTTACTAGTTTAGTCTAGTTAGGTACGGATTGGTTTTTCTTGTCCTAGAAAACCGAATCAAAATTTTCAAAGCAATTCATTGAAAACTGTCTAAAAATTTGGCTCCATCGCATTATTTTGTCATCATGAATCTACTCTTGCTCTGTCCCATTCATTTTGGGACACCCTCTATATAACAATTCAAGTAACACATCTCTTTCTGGCGTAGGCCCTTAAATCTGAGGGTGTCGATCACAACGCCCTCTAAATTTTGATAAACGAAAAGTTGTGGATTGTTACTATACAGGGCCTCCCATCGGAAACTGCGTCGATCGTCATCTGGTAAATACTGATTCAAAAAATTTGACAACAAGCCAAAGTAAACACAACTGAAATATCTAGAAATCGACACAAACTTCGTAAGTTTAAATGGATCTCCTTGTATACTGCAATTTTGGATTCTATGCCAAATTTTAGGGTCGCCTTGTATAACATTCTCTATAGCTAGATAGAAAAATATGTTAGTTTTTTGATATTCATTCATTCTGATATTGATATATATCGGTCAGTGGTCGCGTGGTTTAAGGCATCACTACTTGAATCGATGTGACTAGATCAGTGTGGGTTCGATCCCCGCAGCCAGTAGACTGCTATCAGCTATATTCGTAGAAAGGACTGACACGCTCTCTGCGGATATGGTAAAATGGAAGAATGTTAGCTTGGGTCAATGTGAGAGTTTGATACCGGTCGACATTTGACTACCCCCCCCCCAATTAATGAGATTTTCCAGGTTTCTCTCATTCCTGCACTGAATGATAGTTAGGGCATACTAACGTAAGTAGTCCCTGTGCGCAAATGTGGCCTGCTTAATAATAATATACCGCCCCATTCCCGCACAAGTCTCCGACTTCTGAACTAACCTCTGTGATTAGAATGAGGGGTAGAGATATTATTATTATATTATCAGAACTTAAATGACGCTAAATTGTTTTACCGTTACATTTTGACAAATTCAAAAAGCTTTAATTTTTTTCAGTCAGTTTTCGCTAGGTCTTATGCCATTGATATTATTTTTCAACTCATATAAAGATTGTTAAGGTTGCAATTACTTCTTTTGGAGATATTTGTAAATTTCTACAATTTTATCAAATTTGCTATGGATATAAACTATGCAGAAACAACACAGCAATGTTTGACACATACCAAGCTACTTTTGTTTTTAAAATATTCTAGCGTTCTAGATATTTTAGTTGTAGGACTTTGCCAGGTAGTCAAATCTTAACATTTTTCGAATTAGTTTTTTTTTCCAGTTGATTGTTATCTGGAAAAATACGCAGTTCCCGGTGGGACAGCCTGTATATCTAATGATAATATGTATTAGTTATATCCAGTTTCTCGTTTTTTTCGACATTCTGTAGTCTGATTGTGTTTTGATGTAACGTAATTAAAAATACGAACGTACCTGTTTGCATAAGTGTATATCATCAAAATTTCTAATTTGATGTGTGATTGTAAATCAATCTATATTTATGGGTGACATAAAAAATTGCCGGCAATAAAACGTCACTGTAAAAATATGTAATCGCTACAACTATACAAGTACGAAACCTCGTAAGTATTGTATAATTGTTATTTCAGTAAATCAGTCATGCATGATTAATTATTCATTATTCTTAAAGAAGAAAGAACATGCATATACAGTGTGTCCCACTTAAGAATGAACGGTCCATAGCTTCCTTATGAGTCACTTTAAAAAAATATTCTTAGACAAAAGTTGCTTTTATTTTTATTGTGCTGCCCTGTATCAACTCTACAGAGTGTTCGGTTTACCCTGAGCGTTGACCCACTTTAGTTTTTTATTTATTTGTTCTTGGAGAATGTAATGAATACTTTATTAGCATCCAGAGTTTATGCGCAACGATATCCTGATAGAGACCATCCCAAAAAAACTGCTTTTAGTTCATTACTCGAGCGATTTGGAAACACTGGATCCGTGCGGTATACAAAACGTAACCGAGTGGGTAGTGTAATTAACGAATAAAATAAATTTGTGGTTATTAAATGTACAAGAAAGTCCACAATGTAGTATACGCGAAATTAGTAGGACTGCTGGTATCAGTAAGACTTCGGTGCATAGAATTTTTAAAAAACGTAAATACCAACCTTATTCTATCCAGTTGCATCAGGAATTATTTGAAGAAGACTTTGAGAAGAGGCTTAATTTTTGTCACTGGGGAGCTGAAAGACTTCTACTGCAGGAGGACTTCTTCGGTAACGTTATGTTTTCAGATGAGACTACCTTCCTGTAAAAATGGGTACGTGTACCGTCATAATTGTCATTACTATGATACAATAAATCCACACCAGTTTACAACTGGTAATAGCCAGCATAGATGGTCCTTAAACGTGTGGTCTGGTATTCTGGGTACACATGTCATAGGACCATTTTTCTTCAACCAACACCTGACGAGGCAAGTTTATCTAGAATTCCTTGAAAGGGATTTAAATAATTTACTAGACGATATACCATTAGCGACCCGCTGCTTAATGTGGTTCCAGCACGATGGTGCTCCTGCGCACAATGCTCTTCGGGTTCGACGATTCTTGGATCAAGCATTTCCCGAAAGATGAATTGGCCGTGGAGGAACCGTTAGATGGCCTCTTAGGTCTCCAGACCTTACAGTTTGTGACTTTTTTTTGTGGGATTTCATAAAAAGTAAAGTGTATAAGACGACACCAACTACAGCAGAGGACATGCGCCATCGCATATCTATTTAGAGCCATTGAAGGAATCACCCCACAGATGCTAGAAAATGTGCAAAGATCGTTTAAAAACAGACTCACTTGTGCATTACTCAAAATGGGCGTCATTTTGAGCACTTAATGTAAAACGTGTTATGTGTCATTCTTCTTTATTATATTCCTATGTTCATGTGGTTTAATTTTATTATTCTTTTGACCTTTTAAGCATGCTTGTAAAGCCACTGCCATTTCCAAGTCTGGTAAAATCTGTAGTGCTCAAAACCTCGTTGTCAGTGACTACATTGTTCTTTAAAGAAATTGTATTTGCCGATTTTGGAGAAAATTCAAATAAATGAAAATTTCTCAAAAACTGACAGAGATAAGTACCAACAATGTTATATCAATCGAAAGAGAATCTAAATCTGCGTTTAAAGATAAGAAGAAAACATAATAGTTTCATTTGAAAAAAAAATGAGTTATACGAGTTTGAATATTTTGAAGTTTAAGGTGGCGCACAATATGCGTCCTGTAAAAATAATTTTCTTTCCTTAGCTCAGATGATAGAGAATTTCATGATAAATCGAATGGTGAAAACCGTGAATCTGTATTATCAATAGCTTAGAGGATATTTAATTTTAAAGACGATAATGCAATCGAAACAAAATTCTAAAAAAGTTGAATTACTTGGAAACGAAGCGTTCTAGACCTAAAGTATGGTATACAAAGTCAGCCTAAAATTTAACGAGGAATCTAAAAATTAAATAATATACACGGTGTTCCATTAAAAAAACTATAGTTGGTCAACGCTCAGGCTAAACCGAACACCCTGAAGAGTTGAAAATATTTTACAGGGATGCACGATCAAAATAGAAGCAACTTTTGTCTAAGAATATTTTTTCTAAAGTGACTCATAAGAAAGCTATGGACCGTTCATTCTTAAGTGGAACACACTGTATATCTAGCTGTAAATTAGCTTAGAAAATATATTTGCTTTTGTACTAGACTCTATTCAATATAATTCAATGACAACATTTGGAATATTCAAGAGAACATTTTTTTCAGTCAGTCCGATTAGAAAAAGGAACAGAGCAATGGGACAGGTTCCTGGAAATTCCCTTTCCGCTTCATTTTAAGGTATGGTTATTTAATGTAACAAATCCTGACGAAATCCTGAACAACTCCAAACCCATTTTGAAGGAAGTTGGACCATATTATTACGAGTGAGTATTGCTACTACTTACGAGTACGAGTTTTTTTATGATTGAAACATTAAGTATTGTATACACGAGCTTAGTGCTAATCAATAGTACTAACTACTTGCACTGATATCGGAACATATAAACCCAAGGTATTAGTACTATAAGTTTGTTTAGAAATGAAAGAGAGTAATAAAAGCTTATTATGTATGCAAATCGTAAATAAATGTAGTACTGGTGCTTACATTCAATATTTTTATATTATGTATTATCGGTATAGATGAGGTGTACTTTTAAAAAAACTTGTGTGATCGAACCGTACTAAAGTGTAGCAGGTAGCTAAAATTTAATCCCCGACAATCCGTCTTTGTCTATCCCGCTTAAATTTCTCTTATAAGTAAACAATATAAAAACAGCATTTCAAAACTAGAGGCCACTTTAAGCATCATAACCGGGCTAAGAGGGTTTTTAGTAATTCAAATAAAATTATTCAATATTATTATCAAACTATTTATTTAAATTTAATAAATAGACTTTTATTCCACAAAAATATATGCATTTTGAAAATTCAAATTATGATGAGTAAATGTAGTGTTGTATAAATGTACAATAAAGAAAACAAAAAAGTAGGTATATTAAAATTCATTCTCTGAATATTCTGATGAATTATCTTCGTCTCCTAGATTGATAACGATAGGTTCCACAGTAACGTCAATTAAATTATCGAGTTCCCACATTTTCTCCTCTTCTTTTTGTACATGATGTATACATCTTTGCCAGTTATCTGCAATTACTCGTTCCAAGGAATTTTTTAACAAAATTTTCGCGTCACTTAATTTAAATATCGTATTATTTCGTGCTACATCTCCTTTTACCTGCGCCCAAACTAATTCGATTGGGTTAAGTTCACAGTGATAAGGTGGTAACCGTAGTACCGTTATTTGACGATTTGTTGCCATTTCATCGATAACATATTTTTTCTGATCTATATTAAGATTGACAAGTGTCAAAAGTTCTTTTTTCACCATATTTGTTTCAAAAGAAATGTTTTTTCCGGATAACCATTGAATCGGCTTTCCTCCAAGCAGTCGTAGGCGTCCGCTCGGTCTGCCGTGAATCGTAACTGGCATTATCCATGACAATTACAGACCCCGGAGGAATAGTCACCTGTATTTTTAGATTCAAATAAAAGTAAACCGCCATCTACAAAACCACTGGCACTACCTATATGTGTCACTATTAATCTTCGCCCTTTACGTGAAGGTGCCTTGAACCCTGTTGAAAGTCCATCCAAAAATGCTTTTCGAAAACTTTTTACATTTTTATCTTGCCATACTTTTGTTACAGGATATCCCTCGTTGATCCAAGTTTCGTCTAGATAATAAATATTCCTCCCTTCGTCACGGAATTTTCTAATTGATCTTAAGTAGGATCTCCGTCAACAAATAATTTCAACTTTATCGATAAGAACTGACTTCCTTTTCTACTTTTCCCAGCAAAAATTCAGCTCTCGTAAGACGGCTCATAATTTGCCTCTACTAATTTTTGGCAAATCGTTGTCCTCTGAAAGTTTACTTAAAATTTTGTTTAGCGTTGGTATTTCTCTTTTACAATAAAATGAGTGTAATTTTCTGCGAATGACATTTTTGAAGAAATCATCTATAACCACTTTTGACCTCTCTGTAGATGATTTTGGGGGATTTACAGTATCTTGTTCATTTTTTCTCTCCTTTAAAAGTCTGTAGATAGTCGATTTTCCAATCCCTGTCATTTTGAAACACTTTTCCACGATGTCGTAAACACTGTTGGTAGGATTTTGGTGTTTCAATGCATTCAATACATAATAATATAATAATCTTCTCATTTTGAGACAGCGCTGATCTTTTCACGCGTTTAGCAGGTACGTGATCTGATAAGCTCGACATTTTACCCAAATAATATTATATCCACTGGCACAATAGTCACTAAACACAAGTCGAATTTTACTCTACTGCACTAGTACGTCTTCGTATATTCAGCTCTAAGACTGGATTGATCTGTCACAATACACTGGCTCCTGCCCTATGATGTATTAATAAAATATACTAATGTACACCCATTACCTGTTAGCATTAGTGTTACCCGATAATTACCTGAAACGAAATATTACCACGCCCATGGCCGGTTCTTATCTCTGGGTTTTATTACTTTCTTTCATTTCCAAACAGACTATAATCGCTAGCAAAAATGCAAATGAGAGTGAATACAAACGAATCCTAGTTATCTAATGATTAGTAGGTACCTCACCACTACTCACGCCGTTCACTTATACTGTGTGATCAAAATTTGCAGAATAACTAGTTCGAAATTTTCAAAGCTTCCCGTCCCTTGCCTTGTCTGTCCGTCTTACCAACGAATTATAACACCTAGAAGGAGGCTTTTGAGACCATGTTTGTGAATCTTCATAAATAAAAAAACTATCCACAACGGACACAAAATGTCGGTACGATCGGGCGCCATCGAGAGATAGTACGTAGTTGGCTGCGGCGGTCATTAGCGTGCGCGTTTTCTAACAATATAATAGTGGCATTTCTAAACATCGCATTGAAAGGAATACATTCATTGGGTAATATCCTACAATATTACCCAAAGGTGAGGTTTTCAACATTAAATATTGAGTCAACTACATTTCCAAAAGAAAAAAACAGGTATACGGGGTGGTCCGTTTTTTCAAGACTCGCCATTGGTATCTCGGAAACTGTCAAATATACAGGGTAGCTAAAATTTAAAAAAAGTTGCGCCTTTCAATTGGCATAAAGATAAATCAAACAGACCTAAGATATCTGTTTCCGTTGCTGAAATATTGTAGAAAATTTAGAAATAGCGAATTTGGAAAATGCCATCTAGTGTCATTATTTTTCAACAGTTAAGCAGTTAAGCAATTGGCATGCAATTTAGAAATTAATGTTTAAAAATTGTTTATATTCATGTAAAAATTTTCAATACCACTATTTTTTTAAGTTGATATACAAGAGTCCGCATATACTATATATTGAAACTTATAAACGGTAATGTTAAAACAGGGAAACTAAATAAAAATAATTAATTGAATATATTAAAACATTTATAAATGTGATCGAAAATGTATGTGTTTCTATATTTACAGGTATAATAAATCATATTTAAACTGATTACCTTTTTTATTTCTCTTTTCAATTGACTGGGTAGAAATCTTAATATGCAATGATTTACGAGTCGACACACCTTTGATCCAATGTCAACAAAATAGAGTGAACCCAACTTATAGTTATTCTGTAAACTTTGATGTGATATGGACGTGATCTTGTAAAAGGTCAAACTTAGCGATGGGTTAGTGTTTAGTTAGTTCACCAGCTGATTTCTATACACTAATCACTAACGATATACTCTCCTAACAACTGATATGTATTAATCAATAACACTAAGCTTGTGTAAACTGCTTTATTTTTTAATACCTACATATGTTTTTTATGTGCATGTAAATTTAATAAATTTCCAAAATAATACAATAAACATTCAAATAAGTCAGAAAGTTAACTTCTTTTCTAAATTGTTTCAGGTGATACATTTGAATTTGAACATATTTTCGTTTATAATTTCATAAATTTACGAGTATATTTCGTTTTCATAAATATTAAATGTACATAACATTTATTTGCATGCATATAGGCACATCATTTTAGGAAACAACGAAATTACTGCAATCGATTAGATATGTAGTAGGTACTGAATTATAGCGTTGAAATTCTTTTCCCAGCTTTTAGATATTTACTCGCTCTACAATTAAAAGCAAGACAAAAATGAATCATACCTACATTCTTCAAAATTTTTATAGAGCATTTACTGATCAACAATTTAGTTTTATCTCTGTCAAACAATTAAAGCGGTAAAGAGTATGACACGATATGTCTTCAAAGCAATGGCAGGTTGTGTTTAAAAAAACTATGAAAATAATTCAATAACATTAAAACACTATTAAAATTTTTAGATTTTGTACAATTTGATGTAAAAGTTAGACGCGACCACTTGCCCTCTAATGAGGATGTACGTGATTAACATCACTGAGTTTTAAAATTTTAAAAATAAATAAATTCTATTAAAGATCGCGTACATTATACCTGCACGGACCAGCACAGTGTGCGCATGGAACCTGCACCACATCGCACTCTTGTCAAGCATAGATCAGCAACTTTTAGTGAAGGCTATATCTATGGCAAATAAATGTTTAAATACTAATTAAATGAACAACATTGAAATGTGCAGTTCGTAGAGAGATATTTTTATTTTCTCGATGTTGTGTGAAGATGGGGAAGAGGGAAGCTAGAAAAAAGAGAAGGTTTTGGGTTCACCCCTATCAATGTAAAGAGGAAGCAGTATTATAAATTTCATCATTTATTTCCTGAACTGCAAAGAGATCATCGAAAATTTTATCAATACTTTCGAATGTCACAAAATAAATTTTATCAATCTTTGGATATCAATCGTCCTCCCCTGCAACACCAATACACAAGATTTCACAGAGTAGTGTCATCTGATGAAAGACTTGCAGCTTGTTTAAAGTAAATAAATAGAGGCAAGTATGCTCAAGACTCCAGCGAAATTTTATATATAACACCATTTGTAAATTTCTATGCAGGTAGCGGTCCGCGCATTTAGTAGGATTAGCTGTTGTTGCAGGTGATGGTACGTGCTGGTGCCGGTCTAATGAGCGTTGCTACATTAAATAACACGGGTATATGAACAGGTTTTTCTGTTTCCTGCAGATATAATGTGCGCAATCTATTAGACAATCACTGTCTCTCTTTCTCACCTACATGTTTAAATATAGGCACGCCTTACCTACATTTATCTTATTGTTCTTGTGCTTATTAAATTAAAGATTCCTTAAACATATTAGATTCGTATCATGATACACATATGCAAATTCAAGCATTAAGCGTTGACGTTAGTACTGTGCTACTAATCGATGTATTCGAATGCTACTAGATGTAATAAATATATTAAATGATTAATGTACGCAATTATTAAACGCCCTATATACATTCTGGTACCTTAATAGGAAAATTTAATTGATTCTTACATTTTAATTTTTTCGATGAACTTAAGCCAGTCTGTATTTCAAATTAAATTCACAATTCACAAATAAACAATGCAATGCTTCCTTTCGTCGAGCTTCATAACCCTACAACACATTTTTCTTTTAATTTTTTGGCACGGTGAAATATTTTGTATTAGGCGCTGTATGTTATATTCGTATATAATGGCAAAATGTAAAACTTCTTCCCTTTGCTCGGTGATGGGCACTTTCTGTGCCCATTTTAAGAGTCTATTTTGCAACTTAACTTTTTGCCAACGTCTATTCTAAAAAATTGATGAATTAACTGTTTTAAACGTATGTTCTGCAAGCATCGAAATCATATACCGATATGAATTAAAGTACACCGCTGTATTTAGATATACCTACACGCGCGAACGGCGATTGACGTCACAGGTCTACATTGTGGAAGCGACCGCTTTGTGGGCGTGGTCAGAATAAATTTTTAAATACCATTTTTAGGCTTATTTTTTCACGAAATTGTCTAGGAGAAACACCATTTAGATTAAAGTAATACATTCTTTCTTTTACACGTTTTTTGAAAAATCATGCAACTCCCCCATTGTTATTTGTTACTAATTACTTCCTTTTCATGCTGAGACACTATTTCACCTGCCACATCGTATTAGTCGCCAGATTCTTAAAGATTCTTATGATTGGATATAATGCCATATCTTCACAATACGCGTATGGACAAAGATTAAACAAACACGAATGTAAATTTAATTAAAATCGTTTTGTCTTATGCTTTATTGCAGAACAACCCGATAGGCGGAGAGTAAATCTCATGTATTCATCTTATATTTAACATATAAATTGAATTGTTTGATAAATTGAAATGTTTTATGTATCCAATGATTGATTTATATATTTTCAGTGAAACAATAATAAAAGATATTATTTTAACTAACCCATCTGACGATACTGTAACATATAAACGAAATGTATCTTTCGTCTTTAATGAAGAGCAATCGGGTGACCTAACAGAAGACGATGAATTGGTTCTTCTAAATCCTGTTATGTTGGTAGGTATTTAGTATTTTTTAATGAAATAATTGCAAATATGTATGATATCGGCTTACAGAATATGAAACCAGCAATATTGTATCCTTTCATTTGAAGTGATTAAACATAAGCCAATTTTTTTCAGAGCATATCGCAAATGTCGAATATGATAGAGAGAATGGCATTGGGAGGATGTCTGGATAGGATATTCCCCGATCGATACAATAACTTGTTCATAAAAGTCAAAGTGAGAACAATGTTTTTTGAAGGGTACGAATTTGCGGTGAAGGGCGATGACCTTGGAGTGGCATGTGGCATCATAAGAAACAAAGTTATAAACAAAACGGCGAACGTAAGGAACATTGAAAAGATATACAAAGACGGAGAGGATGAAGTATACTCATTGAAATTTTCTTACTTCCATTACGTAAGTATTAGGTACTAAAATAAACCTTTTGTTTCATATACAGGGCGTCCCGAAATTAATGGGACACAGAGTAAGAGTAGATTCTTTACATCAAAATAATGCGATTAAGCAAAACTTACCTTACTCCATTTGTGGCTAATAAAAAAGTTACAGGGCGTTAAAGTTCTAATTTTGAATTCGAAATTCTTAGAAAGTTTTCAAAGGATTCTTTTGAAAATTTAGATTACGGGGTAACAAATACTATTATAACAGGTTATATGATCCTTCATGTATCTTAGAACAGTAATGAAAAAAGTGTAATGTTGTAAATGTTGGTTATTTGATATGTTATATTTTTAATCTATTTATATTTTATTAATCTGCTATAGAGGCTGATTCAGAAATACTAATAATACTAATAATTGTTTAATATTTCCTTTTTTCAGAAAGAAAGCCCCGACGGTGTATACAGTGTCTCAAGAGGCATCGACGACGTATCTCTTTTAGGTCAAATACTTAGGTGGAACGAAGACACGCAGCTAACATTTTGGGGTCGATCAGTTTCCTCCAATAACAATACCTGCAATAGAGTTAGGGGTACGGATTCTACCATATATCCGCCTGCTATAACCAAGGACTTAGAGCTTAACATATTCAATACTGATGTATGCAGGTACGTAAAATGACTGAAACTTAAGATTACAAATTGGAAACGTTGTTGTCTTGATAATACACGAATATATATTTTTTATTTAGTTTAATTGGGAATTTTGCCACTCTTCTGAAAAAATAAAGGATTAATTGAATATACCCTTGCGCCAAAAGGATCAGTTAAGGGTTATTTTTAAAAATAAGTTTGTCTAACCGAAAAAAAAACCACACTGAAAAAGCAGACAAGTAAAAAATAACAAAAAGTCATAGCACTATCGCGCATTTTATATTTTTTGATGTTCCGAAAAATTCCGTTTTAAAAAATTGAAAATATATTAAACGTAAGTCAAGTTTGACAGTTTAAAATTTGTTTATCTGGTTCCATAGAGTTGTTAATTGATTTTTATTTTATTATTACTTCTTCTTAATACAACTGCAGCCAAAAATTATCAATGTTTACTGAACAGTTTGACACACATTTATCTCCGTTCAACAAAATAATCGCGATCTATTTTAATTTCCTTTTGTTGAACGGAGATAAATATGTGTCAAACTGTTCAGCAAACATCGAACATTGTTGACTACAGTTGTATCAAGAAGAAGTAAGTAACAACAAAATAAAATCATTTAACATTTTTATGGAAGCAGATAAACAAATTTACATTTGCAATTTTTGAAAACGAAAACAGAGTTATTCGAAACGTCAGAAAATACGAAAGTGCGCGATAGTGTTCTGATTTGTGTTATTTTTCACTTATCTGCCACCTTCTTTGTTGTCGTTTTTTTATTACTTTTTAATAATTTATGAAATAAGGTAATTAACAAGGTAAGTTTAGCTAAACCGACTTATTTTGAGCCGCATTGTATCTGGTGCACCTTTTAGGGACACCCTGATATTAAAATTTTGTGTAAAAGTAAATCTTATAAAGACTACAAAAGAAATAAAATAAATCGAAACTTTATTAGTGATTCACTATCAAGTGGTAATAATGTTAGTTTTATAAATAGACTACTTCGATCTGCTATTAATTCTAGGCACACGAAAATCTTATACAATTTAAGCAAATGTTAACGTTCCTTTGAAAAATGTTTCATAAACAATTAAGTGTTGAACAACTATAATTATTTACCGTTTGAATATCGTAGCCAAGTCTTTATATTCGTAAAGGTATTGATTATATGAAGTGAATAAATACAATGAATAAAAATAACATAAGTTTCAGTCACTTAATGAAACACAATTATTAAAAAAAAATGGTTTTGCGTTCTTTATAATGTAGGAATATGTGCACCGTTTTCAAAAATTAATTATTTAATATAGGCAACCAGTTTAACTATTTCATATATTATTACATACCTACTTACCGAATCTAATAATACAACATGATTCTAATCATTGAAGTAATAACTAGTATATAACTCAATGTCATAATCCACAATATACAGTCTGTAATGAATGGGTCATAGAGTAACTCTATATCGTAGACACAAAATAATAGGATTTAAATGCTGATGGCAATTTACAGGGAGTCAAGGTTTTCTTTAAAAATTTCAAAGTTAGGATAAAAACTTTCATCGTAATATATGCATGCAACATGCAATGCCCTACCTGAATTTTGAAATAATGTTATGGGCCTATTATTTTTAAGGAAAAGAGCTTTATAACTGTTGGATATTTCAATTTAATGTACAATTCTTTGGATTATAACTATCCCTTGTGGAATATATTAAAACTCTCGTTGTATATCAGAACTAGTGCTCTTTGCAAGCGTCTTGCTTTTCTCTGATGAAAATCTATAAGATAAACAATAATTAATTAACTGATCTGTATTCTGGAGCTGCACAAAGTATATGTTCAACTGTATGGAAAATATTAGATTAACTTTTGTGCTTTATACATAGACATTAATTTTCATTATTACAGAATTTCATCAGTAAAATTTTTATTGAACAACATGTTCATGTTCCTTAAAATGATGGAATCGGGCACACATGTTTATTGACACGAATTTTTCAGTTTTAAGAAAGATCAGTGATTTCCTTACATCTATATGTTCTTGGTTTCCAGATTTTGTTGCAAACTTTATTTGTATCAGCTGGTGATAAAAGATGAAGACTTAATGCTATATATTTCTTAGACCATGGAAGGGCATCCATGAATTGAACAATGATAGTTTGGCAGTTTCTTATTTTTGTCCATAACTGCTGAAGTTCTTCCCACATTATTTTTTTAAAATCAGTATTGTTAAAAAAATAAACACTATATACTGTTTTAAATATGTCTCACACTTTCAGCTACAACGATAAAGGACACACATGCAAGAAAAATGTTTACCTTGATTGCTAGTAATACTTGTCACCGCCAGAGGGGAGTGTTTAGCAACGATGCGAGGGCTGCATTCGTGAATAGCATTTTGTCTTAAAAATAATCGATCTATCAAATTATTTTTTCGAATTTTAGAGAGTATACAAAGTATGATGAAATTATAGGTCTGTTCAAGAAAGGAATCTGGACTAGTTTCAAACTGTCAGAAATATTCGACCAGTAAAGTTATGAATTTGTTTTCATGCACGAAACTATTGACAGTCCGGATTCTTAGCTTAAACAGACCTTATGCCACAGTGCGTAACTAGCGCCCTCTACAAGACATCTAAAAATTAAGTTCAAGTTCTGATTTTTCACTGGTTCGAGTTTCTACGCAATACTCACTAAAATTATTAAACAAATTTAATATTTAAAATCAAACTTCGCAAACCAGAAGCTTTTTACTAAGGCATGTATGGCTAAATCCTATTGTTGTAACGTCTACAATTTACAGTTACTCTATAACCCATTAATTACGGACCACCCTGTATACAGGGATATAAGAAATCTCTTCTCCATTGGACAACTTTAATGTATTTTTTTCATACAATTTATGCAATTGTTGAACGAAAAATATAAAACTATTTTAAAAACGATACTTCTTTTCTTAATTATTATTAAATATTTATTTAATGAGGATGCATGTAAATTATCTGGAAAATATTAATACTTAAAAGGGACATTTCTTCATAATTTTCTCTGAACAATTAAGTAATTTACAGTTTTGAGCAAGGATATGTGTACATTTTTGCATATCGTGTGCAAAGCCCTTAATGAAATATTCATAACAAACTGTAAGTGTATTGATTATATGATTAATGACATTTTTTTATTTCATAATCAATAATGAAGTAGACTATAGCTATACAAGCAACTACAATTATCTGTTAGTAACAATATTATTTCAAAGGAAACCTTTAAATTTATTTCATCGAATACATATAGGTATATACATATGTTTTCCATATTAAAAAAAACTGAGTGATTAGATTTAATCCAAAATTACTAAATTTTGCTATATGTTTATCAGTAAATTGACAATAACACTTCTAAACAGCGATTTATGGTACCAAAGCGTAGTATAACTTGCAATCATCAGAATAGTACACTTAAAATTATTATATAAATGATAGATTGCGGATGAAAAAGAAGACAATTTATATTGCGAATTATCTATTTACTCGTAGGTACCAAAAATTTGAAATCCTACTCTGTTTTACATGTTTCAGTTTTAAGCAACCAACAATGCACAGTAGTAACTGAATAATCTTTATGTATAAGAATGAGATATTTATAATTTTCGTATATAAAGAGACCACAGCGATTTTAGAAATATGAAAATAAGAAATGGAATGAATATAATTATATTACACATGATTAAATTTTCTATAAAATGTGTTCTTTTTTCCACCACGAATTACTGTTATTAAAATACGATAAAAGTTTTACGTGTATATAGTTGATATTTTAAAAATTTTGTTTTATGTATGTCGAATTGACACAAAATTAAATATTATCTTAACTTGAATATTTATATAAAGAACACAGTTTATTTAAACAATTTCATTCATGTCCATTTTTTTAATGCAACGGCGATGACATCGATTTCATTTAGGAAACAGTGTCATTAATTTGTGCATCACCAAGCTCATTCAATGCGATTAAATCTACTAGCACTGTCAAAATTTAATAGTTTAGATTTTTTTTTTGGTTAATAAATTAAATTATAATTTTTAAAAGTTCATATGATAACCATTAGAAGTAAAATATTTGATTACTAATTAACAAATTTTATCAACAGTATTCAACAGGATGTTTTTTTCAAAAAAATTATTAAAACTTTAATAAAAAATGCATATTTCAGTACATTCAAAGAAAACTACAAAACGAGGCTAGATTTATCAGGTAAATAAGTATAATTTCTGACCCAACGCGACAATTAGTATCTGTTTATCTACTCAAAACTTTATCAACAAAATTAGAATTCATAAAAAAATTGGATGATTTTCTGTTATCTCGACTTTAACATCAAACATAGGTACATACATGTTCTTATTAATTTTGCTTCATTCATATTCAGTAATTTTTTATTGGAATGCAGATAACATTATCTTGATTGGTGCCTTTATTAGATTGTGCAAAATCATTGTTTACGAGTTATAAAAAAATACTTGCACGGTGGATAATTATGATTTTGTTGTGCAATACATGTATATTTATTTGTTAAACAACGATAAATAAGAAATAGATAATTTATTTGAAAGTATGGCGAAGTGTATTTTAAATGTCATAGGACTACATGTAAGCAAAAAATAAAACAATATTTTAATAAATATATACATAATTTATTATTTCACAATAAATATAAAACAAGAAGTCGATCAACAATATATCAGAAGTGCATTATATAAATAATATGCGTATTTGGAATCTTAAAATTACCAGTATTTCTCCAAAGATTTCACCAGATCCTTGGGATTGGTATTGGGCCCGTGCCTCTCTACGGGTTGCCCATTTTTATCAATAATAAACTTGGTGAAATTCCACTTGATGAAATCGCCAAGAGTACCACCTTGCTTGTGTTTCAAATACTTCCATAGAGGATGGGCATCATTTCCGTTGACATTCACTTTTGCAAACATGTCAAATTTGACATTCTTAGTCTGCATGAATTGGCAAATTTCTGCGTTTGTCCCTGGTTCTTGCCCGGCGAACTGATTGCAAGGGAAAGCCAGAATTTTCAGCCCTTTGCTCTCCCCATATTCATTATACAAATCAACCAGTTCCGCGTAGTTATTTTTTGTTAGCCCACATTGAGAAGCAACATTAACAATTATGCATACATGCCCTTTGTACTTTTCCAAAGAAACGGGATTACCTTGTATGTCGTTCGCTGTGAATTCGTAGATAGATTTGGCTTCTTTAAAGTTCTCTGGGTTGGATTTGGGTGTCTCCACCGTCCCCTCGGCACTCATGTTTGTGTCTGAGCAAAACAAACTTGTTAGTAAACTAAATAACTGTAAGCCGGACACCAACATTAATTTATATCTGCGAATGGAACTTACATGCGCACGGAAACGTAGTTAGCTGTTAGCGGCAGTGCGGCTGCGACACAGATAAATGAGCATGGCGTAAACACTTATAAACTACACAGAGACGGACTAAGGAAAATTATTTTCGCAACACTAATATTCAAATCACAAATTTCGTCAATAAATTTGGATCTCTAAAAACCTTATGACACTGTAAAAATTTTCTACAGAATTTTTGGAATAATTCTATTCTTCCCTCTTTTTGCAGCTGTATACAGAACATAAATCAAATAATTTTGTCGATAAAAATTTAGAACATATTCAAATTTTTTTATGAAATCTGCGCAAGAAAGTGCTCAGTGTACAAATTGGACTAATTACTATAGTTGTGATAGTTATTTTGTGCTATGTTGGATAAACATATGTATATTTATGTTATAATAACGATATTTTGATATAATTGTTATTGATATTTTGTTATAATTGTCATTTGGCAATAATTGTTATAGGTCCCTTCTCTTCAATATTTCACAAAATATAATCAGTTTCAACAGATGGTGCCACATAAGCCCAGGAAACAGGCACGCGCATGAAGATAATAATTTTACCGTGAATTTTATAATTTTTATTCATAATAGCATTAATAAATTAACTAAAATTCACATTTTTCTAACGAAAATTACCAACAAAAGTAATTTTGCTGAACATTTTTTGTATTGTCATACTGCTTTAATCCAGGTGGGGAAAATGAAAAATGTTGCTGCCGTATTACGTATTTGGTAATTATTGACATTAGCGGCAAACTCTCCAATCTTAATAACAAAATTACTACCATCCCATTTTCGAAAATGCTGAGCATGAATCTAAAATTAGTTTTGTGCGGTCGAGTTTAGATTTCGAAACTTTTTTTTTTCTTCAAAATTGTTGCCTGTATATATAGATTACATTAAGCAAAAGTTATAACACCTATTTATTTTAACAAAAGTGTTGTCATGAAATGAAGATGATAGAGGCGATATAACTCAACTTTAACCTATACCACATACTTCTACTATATACCGCGCACTTGGATCTTTTCAATGTAAGACCTTGAGTCCGAAAGCTAGGGGAATATAAGAGATTAACCAGAACTGTGGTGCATTTGCGATGCTCCATAATAAAGCGCAACTTTCAGATTCAAACTAATAACTGATTCATCATGACCGTAGACATGCTATAATAACCACCATAAGTGGTGGTACTAGTGACGTCAAAATTAGAAACATATTTAAATTTTTCGTCCGCAAACACCCCCGATTTACAAATTTTATGTAAATATTGGTAATTATTGACATTAGCGGCAAACTCTCCAATCTTAATAACAAAATTACTACCATCCCATTTTCGAAAATGCTGAGCATGAATCTAAAATTAGTTTTGTGCGGTCGAGTTTAGATTTCGAAACTTTTTTTTTTCTTCAAAATTGTTGCCTGTATATATAGATTACATTAAGCAAAAGTTATAACACCTATTTATTTTAACAAAAGTGTTGTCATGAAATGAAGATGATAGAGGCGATATAACTCAACTTTAACCTATACCACATACTTCTACTATATACCGCGCACTTGGATCTTTTCAATGTAAGACCTTGAATCCGAAAGCTAGGGGAATATAAGAGATTAACCAGAACTGTGGTGCATTTGCGATGCTCCATAATAAAGCGCAACTTTCAGATTCAAACTAGTAACTGATTCATCATGACCGTAGACATGCTATAATAACCACCATAAGTGGTGGTACTAGTGACGTCAAAATTAGAAACATATTTAAATTTTTCGTCCGCAAACACCCCCGATTTACAAATTTTATGTAAATATTTGGATTTCTTAAAAAGTTATTTACAAATAACGAAAATAAAATTTTAACTTAACCTGTATCTCCGTTAATATTGAGTTTTCGAAAAATTGTTATAGGACCCTAATTTCTTGTGAGTAATCACCTCCTGAAGTTTTGACGTATAATTTCCGGACACCGTGTATATTTAAGTGCTCTTCCTAATTTAAAATAAAAAGGACACTCTTCATTTACAAATACCTACTGTTTTTTTCCAAAACGCTTCATTTTTTCATTGTGATTTTTTATTGTACTAAAGAATTTTAACACATCTCGTATTTCTTAATTTGATATAAATTTTTATTAATACGAAATTTAAGACTATTGAAAATGGCGGCGGCAGTCTCTCGCATCAATCGATATGGCCCGCTTCGTTGCCAAATTTACAATGTGTCCTCATAAAATAAAGAATAGATCATATTTTTTACTAAAAAAAGATGTATATACATGTGTACAGATATATATTATCAACAAAAATTAGTTCCAATGAAGTCTTATTTAGTAATTAATTAGAAAAAATTGTTTGAAAAATGAAATAGTTTGAAATATGGCAATATGAATCAATGCATGTGCATAGCACACTAAATCCTGGTCCCCTTAATTGCCCCCAACGTTTAGGACCAGCCTAGTTTATAAGTGAGCGGTATATAGTAGAAGTAAGTGTGTGACCTATACAATGAGACGAGATTAAAATTTTGATTTTTTTTCTGAAACTACACTTGACCGCACAAAACTAATTTTAGATTCGTGTTCAACTCCCTCAAAAAATAGGGGGGTTGAACTATTTTATTACGATTAGAGAGGTTTCTGCTAATGTAAAGAATCACCCCCCTCTTGCAGCAATTGCCAAAAATATTGACACAAAACATCTTATGTATACAAGGTGTTTCAATGGAAAACGTACATACATTAACAGTGAATGCAGGACATCTAGAAGACTTCAAAAAAACTGTTGTTGATGGGTCTAACCATTGCCATTACCAAAATACAGGGCGTTTAACCAGTTTTGGCTATTTTTTTAAAAATAGCTATAAATGGCAAACCAGTTCGTACAATCAAATGTTATTCAGTAGGGGTACTCTTCTTACTTCACGCAATCCCCCAACGTCTTAAACAAAACATAAATGCAAGTATGGTAGCATATAATTAAGGCATTTAAATAGAACAGAAATAGTAGGGTTTACGATGAATTTGCTGTAGTCGTACATTTAAGTCTTGATGTTTGATTGTTCGATCAAATATCTGGCTGTGAGTATTTTTTTTAAGTAGCAACTAGTAAACCTACCTTTATCATCAAAATCACAATTAATTCTTATTTTATACGCAAGATTACCTTTCTATTTATAGTCAGCGGTCAAAATTGTAGAGACTAATCGCTAGCTTGTATAGACTAGAGCGACGGGCGAAGAGTGCGGAGAGCAACATTTCATAGGCGTACTAAGTTTGAATGCGATCAGATATAAAAAATATACAAAACTGACAAAAATAATTGCATTACATAGCATCCATTATTTTAGAGTAGAAATAGTGATATAACAGTTTTTACCAATTTCGAGGCGTTAGATAATAAAAATAATAAGAATATTTCAAAATTTAAAGTTTTTATCTTGTATTATCAATTACCCAAGGTCGAAAATAATAGATAGCGACTGATTCACAACACAGAGATGAGTACGGAAGATACGTGTGGTATGATTACCTAAGCATGGCACTTGAGAAGAGATAAAACACACAAAATTATCAATAATAATTTGACGTCGGCTGAACCTAGCACGTTAACAATTTACTTTAAATGTGCCACCTGTGTCGTCCTCTCTACAAATTAGAAAACCATCCTCTTGGACGGCGATTGCCCACCACCACCCACTTATACCTACCTGATGCGCACTCCGCGGATATCACACTTAAGCCTTGTCTTCATGGACGCGAAATTCACGAATTTTGCAACTTCTGTTTTCATTATTTATGGCGGAAAAATCTCAACTTTTGACAATTGCAATTTGCAAAACTGTCAAACACTACAAATATTATTGCCCCTTTCATTATTATGTGGTGTTAATAAATTTATTTTGAGCTTCTGATAATCTACCATGGCAGTTTCATGATGAAAATGATAGATAATGTTATAGGTAGTTGACACAATTTGTTACAAATAGAGATTTTTCGACCATTAAATAAATCGCGCAAATATTTGCAAATTCCGCATTCAAAAGAACAAAAGGCTTTAGAATAAATACACACTATTTACTATTGGTTACTAGACTGTCACTATAAACTATAACGGTCACTCATTAACACCTATTATATTATATTGTACCGTTTTCCGTATGACCTTCATACTTCCATGTTTTGTCAAAATTTAATATATTCTTCGATTCAGATTCTTATTTTTTAATATTTATTTTAAATAGTTTCTTTGCCATATCACTATTTCGTCCTTTCTATCAGTATATTCTTTTCGATTTCATTTATACGGACTAAGTTTCATCTTGTAAGATATAAAATTTTTTTTTTGGAAAACTCATTTTAAAAATAAAATCTTCCTTCCGCGAGTCTCCATCACTTTCCGTTTCACAGTTGTGAAATATATATTTCAACATCAACTCTTCATACATGTCATAATCCGATATTTCTCATTTTGATCAAATCACTAATAAAATTAATTACATTCATAATTAAATTAACGAAAAGATGTATCCGAAATTTTGCCCGCCCGAACGATATACCCGCCCATGATAGCGCTAGAAATGAAACAATTAAATTCGTCGCAACCAATCAAATGCACATGCGTGCTAACGTGTACTAACTGCAGCGCATGCGTAGCAGAAGCTCGGGTATGCACTCAGAGATATGCGGCATTTGTAGGAAAAATATACGGGCTGCATGTATATTTCTTTGTGTTGACTGCTATAAATTGTGAGCAGGTTTATAACATTAGTCACTCTCTACAATTCTGGAAGTCGACTATAGAAAAAAAGATGTTTAACGGCAATTTTCTAAAGGAGTGCATAGGTCGGAGTGGGTCTATGAGTAGCCTTCAAGGTCACCCGACATTACTCTTGTTGATTATTAACGAGTTATAATTAACAGTTGAGAGCAAACTGATTAAGCGAATTATAAATACCTGCCTGTTATAAAAAAGCAGTATTCGACATAAAACTGAACACGTTGCCCATGTATTATAGCATTTTTTAAATTTATTTTGTCTTTGGTTTTTCTTGTCCTTTTTATTGTTATCTGTTATTCAGCATATGTTTTATTTTTCTTTATACCTAATAAAATGTAGTATTAACTATTGACTGAATTATACAATTAAAAAAACATTAAAATTTTCAACAAGATAATAAATTTGTTATTAGTATTATTATTTCTACACATAAAATACTTATTAGTTCCCACTAAAAATTAATAACTATTTCACAAAAGAGTTTGAATTTTCTCAATGAAACACGGGAGATGCAAGGAATATTATTTTTTTGTTTTGAATTACGAATACTATAACGTGAAACTCTCAAATTTGAATTTAAAATTTCTGCTCATGCTTTTTTCAAGTATGATGAACACGAAAACACGAATCTAAAGTTTTGGTTTTGTATTGTGCGGCATCTAGTTTCCGAAAAAATAAACTTTCAAAATTGTAACCCATTTGTACTTTACGTTATAAGTTGATAATACCTATTAATAAAAATTAAATCTACAGCAATCTTCATCAAATTTGGGAAAATATGTTTTTGTAACTTTATTAGCTATTTAATAATAATTTATTATTTGTGTTCAGCACTCTAAAATCTTCCGTCATAAAAATAGTAATTATTGTCATAGTATAAATAATTATACTGTACTTATTATAGTTTTATCATGTTCTGTGGTTGACCTTTTTACAAAAATAAAAATAAATAAACAATAATTTTCATAGAAATAACACATTTTAGTGTTACTGTGTTACTTTAGAAATATTATTTAATTTTTTAATTACAGTCATTAGTAAATTATTTTAAAATTCCTCTTAATACAATTAATACAGTCCTCAACTAAACAATAAATTTACAAACCAATAGAATTTAAATACAATGTAGTCGCCTCTTAGATGGGGACATAAATCCAAATGCTATTAGGACTTAGTGAATCATACACTAAGAAATTCATCATTCAAACATTTTAGGTTTATCATTTATTACTGATAACTATTGTCATCGCTTTTAGCGATTTAAACATTTAAACAAATTGTTACCAAAATTAAATTTATTCTTGGTAAGATCATATTTTATTTTAAAAAATCATGAAATGCGGTCCTGTACTATCAGATGGAAGTGTGTTCCGATCCGATGCATATAAATTTTTAATAGGCAAATCATACTTCCGAGGTGCTTTGAAAGTGGACTGGTTTTTTATGTGTTTGATTTAGATACTTGAAACTTCTAGACTGCTTCTAGCTACATAAATTATACAGTTACTCTTTAATACTTACCTATTCAAAGAATCTTATGTAGGTATTTACAATTACATGACGTGTATAATGATTGCCTTGTAAGTACCAAAAAAATAATTTATATGAAAACATTCATAAACAAACGCGTATTTAGGTATTCAGTTGTTTCCATAATGATCACGATCACACACTGATCAATTTGCTTTTGCTTTATTGTCCCACATACAATATAGGGCAGAATAGAGCTATTATCCCATAATGTATCATCATAAATATCTGTAACGATTTTGTTATAACTATACTATTAATAATAAATAACACAAATACTTAATCTTATAATAACATTGTACATCCGTGGTAAACAAAAAATAAAAATTTTCCAACTAGAGACGTAGGTATGTTATTGTCACTAGATAATTAATAAATCATCCTTTCTGTCGTAATAATTTATGGTAGGTTATCTGACTATTACTTTGCATTAAAAATTGAAGTACATATTGTTTCAAATATCGTCTCTGAGGTTAGACTCTGGACCTGTTCTTTATGTACAGTGTGTCCAGAAATTAATGTAACATAAAGCAAGAGTAGATTCCTGATAACGCGATGTAGCCAAACTTACCTCAGTCAAAAGTAGATGGTTAAAAAAAATCATCGGAAATGGCACTACCTGAAACCAAAACAGTCTGAATGCTTCAAACAGGATTAGTTCGAAAACTGTTCCTCCTAACGACTTCAACCTGGTATACCTTTTTTACATAAAAAGGTAGGACAATCGACTGTTTCGAAAATCATCTGGCATCCTCAACTAGTATCGTTAAAATTAGAAACAAAGAGCTCGCCCCAAAAAACCCTCAATTTCCAAAATATAGGCAAATGTTTGGATCTTTTAAAAAGTTGTTTACAATTATCGAAAATAATATTTGAACTTTGACACCCTGTGTCTTTTAACAGTCAACTTTTGGACTAAGACAAGTCTAGCTACATTTACATTGTATTATTTTGTCGTCAGGAATCTACTTGTGCTCTATGTTACATTAATTTCGAAAAATCCAGTATAAATAGTCAAAAGTATAGCTGGTTGCATACAATGCAACCATTTTATACTTCTATGCTTAAAATTGTTTAGGGGAATATACTCTAATAATACATGTAGTATATTTTATACATCTAAATTAACGATAAACTGTAAATTTGTTTTATTTGCTATACTTAAAGCAGTTCGTTTCTTCACACCATATTAAATTTTAATAGCTTATTTACATATTTTTATGACTAACCTTGTCAACATAAATATTTATGTTTAATTAATTATTTTTAGAAGTTTATCTAGTTGCAATTATGATGATAACTTACCCACATTAAATGTACATATATATTTTTTGACCAACAAAAAAGATAAAATAATTATAGCATTAATAAACTAGGTATTGACTTGGATTTTGTGCTTTGGTAATAATTAATTGTTTAGTTCTGGAAAATTAATAAAATTATAGCAAAAAACCTAACTATTTTTATTTTACACATAAACATGTATTTAGGAACATTCATTTATAACGAATTATGTATAAACATTAACATTGGCGCACGCAAAGGATAGTTTTAGGTGTCAGAACATTTCCATGAATCAGTAGTAACTACTATACTGTTTTTCTTACAGTCAATGGTGAAAATAATATTTTAGTATTTAGAATATAATTTTAATCCCTTTCTTGTAGTGATATTACATATATAAGCTACTGATGATGGCCTGATGAGTAGTGAAAAAAGCAAATTATTGTTGTGGCATATTTAAAGCATTTATTACATAAAAATTGATACATTAATATAAGTTAAAAAAACAAGAAACTCTAAGATATGTAACAATAAATATTTTTTCTCTTCAGTCTGCATTATATTTTTCATTTTTACCAATACTTTTCCAAAGACTTTATCAGATCTTTTGGATTGGTGCTGGGCCCATGCCTTTCTACGGGTTGTCCATTTTTATCAATGATGAATTTGGTGAAGTTCCATTTAATAAAGTCTCCCAAAGTTCCTCCTTGTTTGTACTTCAAGTAATTCCAGAGGGGGTGAGCATCGGCTCCGTTCACGTTCACTTTTTCAAAAACATCAAAATTTACATTTTTGCTCCTAACAAACTGGCAAATCTGTGCGCTGTCTCCTGGTTCCTCATTGGCGAATTGGTTGCAAGGAAAAGCCAGGATCTTTAACCCTTTACTTTCCGCGTATTGATCGTAAAGCTCCACTAACTCGGCGTAGTTGTTCTTCGTATAACCGCATTGCGAAGCGACGTTGACTATGATGCATACGTGCCCTTTGTATTTTTCCAAAGAAACAATTTCACCGTTCAAGTCTTTGGCACTGAACTCGTAAATAGATTTAGCTTCTTTGTAATTCTCCGGGTTGGACATCTTTGCTGATACCGCTGCTACCGCACGACAAGCAAAGATCGTCTTACTAATAGTTTTAAAACTGAGAACTAACATTTATATAGCATATCAACAACGCACGATGATATGAACGCTCACGCTCATCAGCACCGACAGAGGTTATGAGATGAGGGTACGTTACGGATGAATGCAGTGTTGTCAAATGTATAGAGAATAACTAGATCTTAATTCATAATCAGATGAATGTCAAGTTTAAATAGCGAAACATCGGAATAGATTTCTTATGAAATTTTAAGAAAAAATGTAAATACAATATACCTCGAATCTAATTATCCAATAAATATATACAGAGTGGTCATGTTGAAGGAAAAAATTACAAGCAGCTACCGCACAGTATTTAACATTTAACAATGATTCTACTTTGTTTTAAGACCTGATTGCCTGGATATTTTATGTATTTGTTTAATTTTATATTTAATGTGCAGTTGTCATAAAAGTATATCTACGGGAAAACAGTGGGTTTGATGATATTTTCAGAATCTAGAGTCCTTTTATGAAATTAAGGGATCAGGCATTCCAAAAATTACATGTTTTTTTACCTTGTTCAGTGGTGTATAAATATTGTTGTCATATATACACCACTGGTTATAATTTAATTCCAGTTTTTAGTTCATGAGGTGTTCCACCATAAGTAATACGATCTACAAAATTTTAGGAAAGTAGATTGCCATTTTCGAATAACCAGAAAATTTTTTCCTGAAATTGATTATCCTGTATCTCTGTTGGAGAGCGAGATAAATGGTATGCTGTATTTACATTTTTTTTTAATTTCATAAATATATTCCTGAAATTTGACTATTTAAACTTATCTCACCCTGTATAGGTAGTGAAAGAGAATAATCCAAATAGTTATTAATTAGTAAAATATTATACAGGAACTATGTAATGTGTAATGTTGTTTTATTTTATTTCATTAGATATAATAGACATATTAGGCAAACTAATTTGATCAGTGAAAACCATAGATCTTAAAATAACCTCAATTGCTAATTTCTAATAGCATATTTGTTAGTTATTTTCCAATGATATGTATTTTAGTATGGAATTTTTTGCAACAATTTATCAATAACCTTCGAATAAAAGTACGAAATTACAATAAAAGTTTTTATGTGTTTAAATATATCATGAGCAAAATATGATGTATGATATTAGGAGAAATTGTTAGTGAAAAATTCATATAGAAAATAATATTTGTTTATAATTTGATATTTATTCATCTGCATTTTAGGTAAGTGTTATGTAACTTTATTTTTTTATTGGACAGATAAAATATGCAGGCATCTAAATTTAGCTGTATTCAAATGTTTTGCACATCTTAAAATGAGTCAGCATAATGTACGTAGCTACAATTTCACAATTAGAAATTTGAACATTCACATATTTAAATTAAGGCAGTATATAAATTAAACTATATTATGAGTATGTTTAAGTACCTGAAAAAATATGACTTTATAGCTCAAAAAATTTGATGGTAATTTATCTGGACAACCTAGTACAACTGACAACATAGCATTCAACTATAACCTTGCTTGGAATAACTGAAACGTATTATGCATCTGAAAAAACCGGTACAAAAATGTATATCAATTTCTAATTTTCTAAACAATATATTAAAACACTAATTATTTAAATTTTTGTCGACCAATAGGTAATATTAAAGCTGTTATACAGGGTGAATCTTAAATAAGTACAAATATTTTAACCAGCAGTATAGTTTTGTGTGTAGAACACATAATTAATAGTTTTTTTACAAAAAAATCAGAAATAAAAAAGTGAAATTTTAAATAAATTTCGTAATTTTTCAGTAGAAAACTTGTTGAGGACCGCTGGCCTAGACCGACCCTTCATACTTTTATGAGTCATAGTGCTGCAGACTGAACGTGTGGTTCACAGTGTTGCCAGTATTACACAAATGTCTTTGCTTCAAGGAAGAAAAAATCTCAACTTTTATCGAATTTTGTCAAGTGTAACATTTTATATTATTTATTATTATCAAACTGTCATTGACTGTCATGACAGATTATCGGAAGCCCAAGTCAAACTTGTTAACCCCACATAATGCATGAAAATAGCAATAAAATTTGCTAAAAGTTGACATTTTTTCCATTTTAAATAAAAAACGCGTGCATAGTTTTTCGTTATTCTTCATAAAATAACTTAAGGAAATTGTGTTTTGTGTCCCTTTCTAACAGTGTACAATGACATTTAACTTGTGAAATGTGGATTACTGATTAAATAGTTAATTTTTTAACAAACAGGTAAGCTTGTGTGCACGTTTATGTATAATTTTTGAACATTGGACATAGTAATATCACGTAATATCTTCCTAAATATTTTACGGTAGTATTGAACTTGCGGAAATTCATTTTTAATCGTTGAAGTATAGTAAGGTTAGTTCAGATGTTAAAATTTATGTTAATATTGCTGCGTATCATACTACATACCCAATTTTACTGTACTTATGCTTAAAACAAGTATTTTTAAAATAGAACTATTACGTTAAAGGAAACGTAATATTTATATTGGAGGAGATATGGCAACCTCGCAACAAATCATATGTTTCATTACGTTGTTGGATGAAAAATCAGCCAGCGGTCCTCAAAATGTGGGTATTTTTTTAAAAAATTAATATCTCCGTAAATATTAGAAATTTTTAAAAATGGCTTTTACTAGACTGATTTAAATGACGAACTACACCAGCAGTTAAAATATTTGTACTTATTTAAGATTCACCCTGTATATTACAGCTTGTCTATGAGTAAGCACTTTTTTGAGCAGTCAAAATTATTTCCATAAATTTCAACCTATGATCTCTTCTATCTAGTCATTCATGCTCTTACTCATACTGAAAGCAAAGTTCAATATGAACTTTGCTGAAAGTGTTTGTTGTAAACATTTATTTATCACAGCTGTAGCAATATTGTAGGATTCATTATTGCTTACTTACACCTAATTAAAACTAAAATTATGTTTTAACTTAGTGTAAAAAATATAAATTCTAAACAAGAACTTTAGTAATATCTACAAATTCTTTTTGAATCTACCGGTAATCTTATAAATATATCTTTTTAGGCTAAGAAAAGTACGTACGCTAAGTAAGTTACTTGGAAATAAAAAACAATTTTTTCAAGGTTTGATTTAGATACTTGAAACTTCTAACTACATAAATTATGTAGTTATTTTGTAATAACTATTCAAAGAATCTTATGTAGGTATATCTACAGTTACATCACGTATATAATGATTATCTTGTAAGTGCCAAAAGAATAATTTATATGAAAACATTTATAAAAAAATGTGCCTGTCAACGCGTAATTAGGTATTCAGTTGTTTCCATAATGATCACGATCACACGCTGATCAATTTGCTTATTGTCCCACATACAATATAGAGCTATTATACCATAACGTATCATCATACAGTATGCGCCAAAAGTATGGAATAAATTCAATAAAAACGAAGCAATTATTTTTTGGGAAAAATCCTCGAACAGGTCGATTTTTAATTTAAAAAATACATATTTTAGCGTAAAATGCGATTTTCAAATGTCATTTGTTTTCGAGTAATGACGTCATCGATTTTTTTTAAATGGCAACACCATATTTTTTTTCTTGATTCTGAAATAAACGATCTTTCAGAATCTCTATCAGACAGTACTAAAATTTTGCCCTCTTACATAGGAAAGTTTTCGAGTAAATGACGATTGAATGTTAGAAAACATAAATCAATTAAAATAAAGCAAAAACGTTATCAAGTTTAGTTTTTCGAATTCCATAGTTCTTTTATGGATCACGTAGGTGAAAATCTTTGCAAAGTGTCATTGCCACACCGACTTTCTAATAAGTATTGTAAGCGACATAGAAATTATTATTCAATTTAAAGTATTATGGCACATTTAACTGTTACTCAAAGAATTGAAATTTTAATTCTTATCGGATGCGGGAATATGACTAGAACTCAGCAGAAAGTTTGCGATTTATTTAATGAAAAATATCCAGATCGCCCTATCAGCCAATCAACAGTCAGTAAGGTAGAGTCTAAATTTAGAGAAACTGGCAATGTTGTAAATATTCCAAAACCTGGACGTCCAAGCATTAATGAAAATCAGAAACAGAACATTTTGATAAGTATGGTGGATAATCCTCATAATTCTTCACGATTGGTTGCATTAAACAATGACACTAGTCAGAGCACAGTGCTACGTATCTTGAGGAACGAAAAATATCATCCCTACAAAATTCAACTTGTGCAAGAACTCAATGAAGATGATCCCGATCGCCGCTTACACTTTTGCGAAATTCTAATAGATTTATGTCAAGGAAATAGAAATTTACACCGGCAAATACTTTTTTCAGATGAGACCACATTTTGTCTGATTGGTACAGTAAAGCGTCAAACTTGCAGATATTGGAGTCGGGAAAATCCTCATTGGATGGCAGAGGCACATACCCAACACCCTCAGAAATTAAATGTGTGGGCTGGAATAGTTGACGACAGAATAGTAGGGCCTTTCTTCTTTGAAGGAACCCTTACAGGACAAAGATATTTAGAAAATGACCTTGTTCCAGCCCTTGCAGTAATTTTTCCTAACGATAATGACCCTGACATTCCTGACGATACCATATGGTTTCAGCAAGACGGTGCACCTCCGTGCTATGCGTGCCCTGTACGAGATTTTTTGGACAACTTTTTCCTGGGAGGTGGATCGGCAGACGCGGACCGATAGAATGGTCTGCAAGATCGCCAGATGTTACACCTCTTGACTATTTTTTATGGGAATACTTGAAGTCAAAAGTGTACATTAATAAACCACGTAATTTAGAAGAACTTCAAAATCGCATTCGGGACGAAATACGCAGAGTTACCCCAGAAATCATTCATAATGTGCAAGAAGAATTTCTTCACAGACTTGCGCATTGTCAAGAAGATGGTGGATGTCAATTCGAACATTTAATTTAAGTATAAAATGTAATCAATTGTATTTTATTTTACATACCTCAGAATTGTTACTTTTTTATGGATAAAATTTACGTTTTCTAACATTCAATCGTCATTTACTCAAAAACTTTCCTATGTAAGAGGGCAAAATTTTAGTACTGTCTGATAGAGAATTAAACGATCTTTCAGAATCAAGGAAAAAAATATGGTGTTGCCATTTACAAAAAAATCGATGACGTCATTACTCGAAAACAAATGACATTTGAAAATCGCATTTTACGCTAAAATATGTATTTTTTAAATTAAAAATCGACCTGTTCGAGGATTTTTCCCAAAAAATAATTGTTTCGTTTTTATTGAATTTATTCCATACTTTTGGCGCATACTGTATAAGCATCTGTAACGATGTCATGTTATTACTATATTATTAATATTAAATAATACAAATACTTAATCTTATCATAACATTGTACACCTGTGCTAAGCAAAAAATAAATTATTTTTAACTAGACGTAATAACTTATGGTAGGTTATCTGATTATTACTTTGCATTAAAAATTGAAGTACATATTGTTTCAAATATCGTCTATGAGGTTAGACTCTGGACCTGTTCTTTATGTACAGGGTGTTCCGTGTTTCGCTGTGTTAATGCAACATAAAGCAAGAGTAGATTCCTGACGAATAACGCGATGTAGCTAAACATACCTTAGTCAAAAGTAGATGGTACTACCTGAAACCAAAACAGTATGAATACTTCAAACAGGATTAGTTCGAAAACGGTTACTCCTAACGACCTCAACCAGGTATAACTTTTTTTTTCCATAAAAAAGGTAGGACAATCGATTGTTTGGATAATCAAATGTATACACTAAGCCGCAAAAAAGTTCTGTCATTTAAAAGAACCATGACGTACCATAAGTGGCACCCTCAACTAGTACCGTTAAAATTAGAAACAAATTTGAATTTCTCGTCTCCAAAAACCATCGATTTCCAAAATATAGGCAAATTTTTGGATTTTTTTAAAAGTTATTTACAAATATCAAAAATAAAATTTGAATTGTGACACCCTGCATCTTTTTAACTGTCAACTTTTGGACTAAGGTAAGTTTAGTTATCTTATTATTTTGTCGTCAGGAATATACTTTTACTTTAAGTTTCATACAGTATAAGTAGTCAAAAGTATGACTGGTTGCATACAATCCTTGAGTATTTACACCAAGAGGGTCAGTCCTTAATAAAGACCTAAATAGTTATCATAATTCCTGTTAGATGTCGTACTGTGTAACAATACACATTTATTCAAACGAAGGAAATAAAGCGCTACTATTTTAATCTGCAAAAAACTGTGAAGGCGTTTCGAGGGCGTGGCCGCGTGACCCTTTTTCATATACCTGCCTAAATAATAAGATTGTAGCAATATATTTATATTCAAACCACAGATCATAAAGTTTGAAACATAAGCAGTTTATTTTATTGCGTTAGAGAAGTAAGAATATGAACTGTAAATTAATTTAAAAAAAAACCAGAAAAATAAGATTGTTAAAAGAGTTTTCAGCGATATGCCAAAATTTACATTTTCTGTTTTATTTCCTTAAAACATATTAAGATAATTCAAATGAATTCGACATACCTACTTCTATAAAGAGACATATAGAACTGCAGATTATCGTGTGAGTTTCTCTTACTGCATAAGATGCATTATTATTTTGCGAAAAATTCATTAGTAAAAATTCTAAAACACCAAGTATCTTTTTTCAATGTTGTAGTCTTTTTGAAGAATTAAATTTAAATTAATTTAAAAATTCAAATAATTTAACATTTGCGCATGTAAATTTAAATAAATTTACATGCTCTAATGTTTTTAGTAAAAATAATTTGTGAACTTTACAGGCCTCATCAGAAAATTTATTTATTATTTTAAGTATTATATAGGGTGAACCATTAATAATGTGCCAGAGTAGGAATGACAGTTTTGGAGCAAAATATGAAGATATAGCTAAATATGCCTTACTAAAATGTTGCTGTGGAAAAAGATACAGGTTTACATAATTTTTTTCGTTTTTTTTTAATAACTAGGATCGCTCAACCGATTGTCATCAAATTTGGTAGGGAAACATATTTTAAGAAAAGCAACCATAATTTATGTAGTAGGTACCTATTAAAACAGATAGACCATTGCCAGATGATGACAATTTCTATCTTATTTTTTGTTAACGAAATTCCTACCGTTTTCCAGAAAACTGATCTAAAACAACCAAATGTATTTTTCGACGTGAGGAAATCTCTTAGGAGCATTAGAAAATTGCCATATTGAAAATTTTCTGTAATTAGCTGTAATAATTAGTTTAATTAGTTAAGACATGTAGAAGTAGAGAGAGTTTGCTCAAGGACTAAGTTGTTTTTACTGCTCTGTTGTTATTTTTGTCAATAAAAGTAAATATGTAGTAATATTTTTTTCAAATATGAGTTTTTTTCCAAAGTTACTCTGGACATTTAAAAAAAGTAAACGACTCATTGATACCTACTAATTTTTTTGTATTAAATTTCAATAGCATTTTTGAAGTCGCGTATGAGCAGAAGCCTTTATGGCAGTTTTTTCGAAATTGGTAGAAATTATCAAGTTCTACTTTACCAAGTGTAGAGTTCTATGTTTTTACGTAGAAACGTTGTTCGGATACAATTTTGTAGTCAACCGAATCAAAATGTTTTGTCAACACGAAATAAGAGAAAAATGTATTATTAGCCATTGTTAGTGCGGCGCCCTTTATTAGCAAAACTGATTTAATACTTAAATTATTTTTATTTTTCTCAAAAAATATTGCCCTACCAAATTTGGTGACAATCAGTTGAGAGATACTTGCGTTAATACAAAAAAAGAAAACACAAATAAAAATGTTTCAACTTTGACACCTTGTATCTTTTTCCACAGAAATTAGCTATATCTTCATATTTCCTCCCAATGATGTTACTCCTCTTCTATGTCCCCTTATTAATGGCCCACTCTGTATATTTTTATCGACACGTATTGAATGACTTCTTCACTTGAATTTACCAAAGCTGGAGGGGTATGATAAAAGTGTTATCTGGCGGTTAATATATTTTAAGCTTTGACTTTCATTGATACGCGAAAGTGAGTGAATATGAACTGGATAACTGCACTTCTGTAATTTTTATTTTATTAAAAATCGTGATGAAATTACTATAATTACTTATCAGAATTCAAAATCTATCATTATAGTCGATTTTCGCCTTGCGCGGAAAAGTTTTATTCCTGGAATGTTTCATCTAGTTTTAATACATTTTAAAAATTAACATTTATTTCCTGCCTGCTTCCTCATGACTAACACATTCACTTAATAATAAAATAAACAGTAATCCTATCGAATGTCATTAAAGTTATGAATTTTAAGTACATACAAGCTTTTGAAATAACAATGACACTCTCTCAAAACAGTTTTTGAACTTCTCGAAGTTCTGAGTAAAAACTCATTAAATTTATATTGGTAAGTGAAACAACTAATTACTAATGTTAAAAGTTGAAAGTAGATTCATTACAAATACGTCAGCAGTTCAAAAGAAATAGCAAAATTCAGTTCAAAGAATGTCATTATTATTGCAAACGATTGTACATATCATAATATGTATGAACCAATCATCCTCGATGGGAGGAGCTTTCAAAATTATATATCCAAATTCATGTCAGTTTAGGACCTAATATTGCGCCATCTATTAGCAAATAGTCCAAGCGTAAACGTTCTTTTTGAGTTCGTTTCCCATTACGCGAGAGTTGGTTTCCCATTCAGGCCAACAAAGTCTCCCATTAGATTGACTCGTCTTAATGCAACCATTTTATATTTTTCTCTACACTTAAAATTGTTTAGGAGAATATACTCTTATACTGCACGTAGTATATTTTATACACCTAAATTAATGATAAACTGTTTTGTTTTATTTGCTATACTTAGCAGTTCGTTTTTTCGCACCATATTAAATTTTAAAAGATTATTTACATATTTTTAATGTTTTATGACCTTGTCAACATAAATATTTATTTTTAATTAACTATTTTTAGAAGTGTATCCAGTTGCAATGATGATAACTTACCCATATTAAATGTACATATATTTTTTTTGGCCAACAAATAAGATAAAATAATTATAGCTTTAAACTAGGTATTGCCTTACGATTTTGTGCTTTGGTAATAATTGTGTAGTTCTGGAAATGTAGCAAAAACCTAATTATATATTTTTTATTTTACATATAAACATGTATTTCGGAACATTAATTTATAACGATTTATGTATAAACTTTAACATTGGCGTACGCAAAGACATTCCATGAGAAGCAGTAGTAACTACTATAATGTTTTTATTGCAGTCAATGGTGAACATATTTTAGTATTTAGAGTATAATTTTAATATATTTCTTGTAGTGATATTATATGTATAAGCTACTGATGATGGTCTGATGAGTAGTGAAAAAACCAAATTATTGTTATGGCATATTTAAAGCATTTATATTACATATAAATTGATAGATAGTAATATATGTCAAAAAAATAATAAGCTCTAAGATATATAACAATAAATATTTTTTGGTTGCATAGCTATAAGTATTCTCTTCAGTCTGCATTATAATTTTCATTTTTCCCAATATTTTTCCAAATACTTTACCATATCTTTTGGATTGGTGCTGGGCCCATGCCTTTCTACGGGTTGTCCATTTTTATCAATGATAAATTTGGTGAAGTTCCATTTAATAAAGTCTCCCAAAGTTCCTCCTTGTTTGTACTTCAAGTAATTCCAAAGGGGGTGAGCATCAGCTCCGTTCACGTTCACTTTTTCAAAAACATCAAAATTTACATTTTTGCTCCTAACAAACTGGCAAATCTGTGCGCTGTCTCCTGGTTCCTCATTGGCGAATTGGTTGCAAGGAAAAGCCAGGATCTTTAACCCTTTACTTTCCGCGTATTGATCGTAAAGCTCCACTAACTCGGCGTAGTTGTTCTTCGTATAACCGCATTGCGAAGCGACGGTAACTATGATGCATACGTGTCCTTTGTATTTTTCCAAAGATACAATTTCACCGTTCAAGTTTTTGGCACTGAACTCGTAAATAGACTTGGCTTCTTTGTAATTCTCCGGGTTGGACATCTTTGCTGATGTCGCTGCTAACGCACGATCACAAAATATAATGAAGAAGAAACCCTAATATCCCTATTAACGGTTGGCAACAACTGTGACAGCTTAGCGCCATCTACTTGAATAGTCGGATTGATGAACTAAATAAAAATGACCGCGGGAACTTCGAATATTCTATTTTGAACATATTTACTTTTTTAATGCGACACAAGTAAATTGTGTATGATTTATTTTAAAAATTGGTCACTAGAAATGGGAAGTTATATAAAATCACAAGATAAAATGGAATAAAAATGTATATTTTAAAAAACATAAATTATAATTCATTTACCGTATTTTTTACATTAGATAAACGTAGTTAATATAGGAAATTTACCTTAACGAAACACATTTCTAGAAGCAATCCAATACTTCAATTTTATGAACGATGACAAAAAATATTTCTTTTTTCTCTAGTTCGCCTACAGATTTTCAGGATAGAGTAACGAAATTTGAGGTACTTAAATCTTAATTCGGGTTTCTCGTTCATATGATTGACAAAGCAAAAATCTCTAATAAATAATGGAATCAATAGAAACACTTCAGAGGCATTCCATTACTTACAAATTCAAAAAGCAAAGAATATATTCCATCTGTATTGAATGTCTTCGTAAATCTTCCTTCGCGATGATCTGATCGACAAAGCAATAACCTCTAAACAAATCAAAGTAATCTCCATGTATATTAACAAATATCATTATTGAAACTCCTCTTCCTGAAATATAATAACAAATTAATGCGATGAAGCATTTGTTAAAGATCATAATTTTATATAAAAAGTAGGTAGGTACTTTTTCTAACGCATCCACATTTCCACTGAATTTTTCTACATTTTCAAACGTTCAAGAGGACATATTTATTTAATTAACTACTTGGATAGTAGTACTATAAACTGCTATGATAAAATAAGAATATAAATATTTTAAGTGACTAAAAAGTTGGATTAAATTTAAATTTCTATCTTGCTATGACATAGTTTTTTTCGATTTTGAAACCTTGTTGGTATACCTACGTATTTAGATAAAAAGAAATGTTGAATAATCAAAACATATATACAAAATAATGAAGAATATTGAATTTTACAATATGTTAGCTTAAACATTTTTCATAAATAATGAGAAAAAAGCTATAAATGCTTTAAACATTCTTATATAATTCTACAGGTAGCCGGTAGCACTGATTTTGGTTGGTAGGGTTACTTATTTGAAAAGGAATATTGCAGACAATTGTTACCGGTTTTTCTATACGAGTTGGCTATCCGTGCGCACGACAAGTAAAGATCGTGTTACCACAGTTTATTATACAGTTCGTCGAGTGAAGGTTCCAGAGGGTGTGGCTAAATCGCGGCTAAATGCGCAATGAACACCAATGAAATTCATATGTGCACGACGAAGTGGAAGAAATTCAATTTCTTGACAAATCACCGTGCCCCTTGAACGCGCGAATGTCCACGGCTAAATACGCTGTCGTCTTTTGGTCGTTTTAAAAAACGAAATTTGAGACCTCGACATCAAAGGAGCCGACGTGAAGACGCCGGACTGTATAATAGACTGTGGTATTACTAATAGTTTTAAAACTGAAAACCAGTGTCGTCAACCCTTGGAATCAAAATTTCCCACAAAGCAATTAAAAAATTCCTTAAGAATTTCCCACGATAATAAGTAACAATAAAAGATGTTTTGGAGGATATAGAAAGATCAATAATAAAAAATAATTTATTACAATAAAAAAATCTAACAAAACTGTCAAACATAACATAGAAACGTATAGGTAACAGTGTTCTCTAAAATATGACAAAAAATATAATTTGTTATGTTAGGAGTATATAGTTACGAAGCGAGAGAATTTGACCGATGGGACGACTACCTGACTTGAGCAGGGATCATGTTAAAATAAACATTGATAAAAATGTATAGGAACGTTGTCTTAAGTGTTTAGTCGGACCCTAAATGATTTTTACAGTCGCTTTATTTCTTTAAGACAGTTCGAGGGTGAATGTGTGCGTGCATACTAAATTAAGTAATTAAATAGTGGACTAGACAATTGTTTTAGTGACCTGTGTTGTGTTGGATTATTAGGTGAGTTACATCACTGAGTACCTACTTGGCATGCTTAGCATATGTTTATTAGCTAAGTTAGTAGTTGATTAAATAAATAATTGAGATTATGAATGATAGTGTATTACTGACGAGGCCGGCCTATTATTGTTTTGTATTTATTGGCCGTTAGCTGCGTGTGACACGGTATTTTGAGGTATGAGGTATCCTAGGGCTGTTAGCTGCGGTGATACAGTCCGTCCGTTAGCTGCGGTGAGCGGGGGATATCTCAGGGGCCGCTAGCTGCGGTGACGCGGTCTGGTTCTGGTTTAAGACCTAGTCTTGCTATGAACTATCTCTGCAGAGGTGGTCTGGTCAGTGTACATTATTGTATTGTTGATATCCAGCTGCAGTCTGAGGGAGAATATATTTACTAGTTGATCTAAGTAGTACATGTTGATGTTTTGAGAATGTGAAGGTATGCTTGGGTACTCATGAGTTTCTCTCCTATTTGTTGAAAGGTTCTGAGCTTGTTGCAAGAGCTGCATGCAAGTGGGCGATTCCGACGGCAATTCTATCCTGACCTAAGCTCAGTAAGTGTTTTAGTTATTGTTTATACATAGTTCTATAGTATTAGTTGCAAGGCAACAAATCATAATCAGTTACGTCCAATGGTTCACGCCCTGTATAAGTAGAAACGCCCCTGACGAATTATATGAAGTAGTAATTATATAAACGAAATAAACCAGACGAAACAAAACACAAAACGGACACCTAACAGTTATTATTTAAGATAATTATTTACAATAGACTAAACTCTCCAATATTAACAAAAATATTCCTACCCCCCTATTTTCGAGGGTGCTGAACACGAATCTGAAATAGAAGTATTACTGCACAAACCACGGTTATATAGTGCGTATTATCTGGTCGAATTAGACTTAACGACGAATATACATGTTAATGTTAATATTTTGACTCTTACGAGTATAGGAACACAAACACGAGACGCCATGCTGGGTCGGCTACGATTACAAAAATAATACAAATAACAACAAAATTATCAGACTGCATGACTATGGTCTGTACAGAATAGAAACCTTATTTTTTCTAGATTTGTGATACAGAACTACTCTTCTCTCGGAGTGTAGTTTTTTTTTTGCTATTTGTGTCAATAAAATAAAAGTAAAGAATACTGCAAGCAGTGTTGCCACCCTTGAATAAACTGTCCCACCTGCAGGCATAAAATGTCTCCTGTTCCTTAAAAATCCCGCCAGCTATATATTATGTTCCAATTCAATTAATTTCAATTAAAAAGGTATATATCTAATAAAATGTAAAAAATCAGACTTTTTTACACAATCTTTCAATATTCAAAGAAAAATTGTAACATTTAAGACCATACCACAGTACACAGTTTCCCCGGTAAAGATATATATCATAAAATGTAAAAAAAATCTAAGTAGTCCAATATTTGCTCATTAGTTTTACAGCCACAAGGTGGCAGGGCAAAACTAGAAAAATCTTTCGGAAATACATGAATATATATTTGTCCCAGGGGGACCTCAAAAATCTCTCGAATCGAGATATATCCCTCAAGGTGGCAACACTGACTGCACGTAAGATACGTTAAAAGACCTCACGAAAACTAACATTTCTTAAATTTCTTCCCTTTTTCCCATTTTGCATTTTTCCTTCCAAAATAATTTACCACAAAAAGGGAAATTTCCCACGAGTTGGCAACACTGATGCTGAGAACTAACATACCATATACTCGCGATAAGAATTCAGACGACTTACGTCATATGAACAAATGAATAATTCATTATATTTTTATCAAAATATTTAAGAAACTACAACTGATAGTAATAAAACTATATACTACAATAAAAGTTTGCATTAAATATTGCACTAAATTGCAAAAAATTATTGCTTTTAACGCGACTAAATATCGAGAATTACGTTGACAATAAAAACAAATGTGTAACGTCAGCCGTGACGTAAGGCGTTTGAATTCTTGACGCGAGTATATCAAGAACGCACGATGATATGAACGCTCACGCTCATCGGCACCGACAGAGGTTATGAAGGTACGTTACGGATGATTGCAGTGTTGTCAAATGTACAGAGAATAAGTAGATTTTAATTTATAACCAACCATAATAGGAATAGATTCCTTATGAAATTTTAAGAAACAATGTAAATACAATATACCTCCAATCTAGTTCCCCAACAAATATATACAGAGTGGTCATGTTGAAGGAAAAAATTACAAGCAGCTACCGCAAACAGTATTTAACATTTAATAATGACTCTACTTTGATTTAAGGGCAGATTGCCTGGATATTTTATGTATTTGTTTAATTTTACATTTAATGTACAGTTGTCATAGTAAAGTATTTCTACGGGAAAACAGTGAGTTTGATATTTTCAGAATTCAGAGTCCTTTTATGAAATTAAGGGATCGGGCGTTCCAAAAATTACATGTTTTTTTACCCTGTTCAGTGTACAAATATTTTTCTCATATATACACCACTGGTTATAATTTAATTCTAGTTTTTAATTCATGAATGATCCACCCTAAGCAATAAGATCTACAAAATTTTAGGAAAGTAGATCGCCATTTTTGAGTAACCAGAAAAATTTGATATTTTTCCTGAAATTGATTATCTTGTATCTCTATTGGAGAGCGAGATAAACGGATACTGTATTTAATTTTTTTTTAATTTCATAAATATGTTCCGGAAATTTGACTATTTAAACTTATCTCACCCTGTATAGGTAGTGAAAAAGAATAAACCAAATAGTTATTAATTAGTAAAATATTATATAGGAACTATGTAATGTGGTTTTACTTTATTTCATTATATATAATTACACCACATATTAGTCAAACTAATTTGATTAGTGAAACCCATAGATATCTTAAAATAACTTCAATTGCCAATTTCTACTATCATATTTGTTAGTTATTATCCAATGATACGAGTGTATTTTAGTATGGAATTTTTTGAAACAATTTATCAATAACCTTCGAACAAAGGTATGAAATTACAGTAAAAGTTTTAATGTGTTTAAATATATCATGATCATGAGTAAAATATGATGTATGATATTAGGTAAAATTATTAGTGAAAAATTCATACAGAAAATAATGTTGTTTATAATTTGATATTTATTTAACTGCATTTTAGGTTATGTAACTTTATTTTTTGATTGTACAGTTATATTATAAAAAATGTAGGCATTTAAATATACCTGTATTAAAATGTTTAAAATGAGTCAGGATAATGTACAATTTCACAATTAGAAATTTGAACATTCACATATTTAAATTAAAGCAGCATATAAATTAAACTATATTATGAGTATGTTTAAGTAACTGAAAAAATATAACTTTTCAATTCAAAAAATTTGATAGCAATTTATCTGGAAAACTAGTACAACTGACAACATAGCATTCTTGGAATATCTGAAATGTATTATGCATCTGAAAATTTCAGAACAAATGTATATTAATTTCTAAACAATATATTAGAACACAAATAGACAGCTTTTATTTATTTGTGGCCAATAGGTAATATTAAAGCTATTATATGTTACAGCTTGTTCATGAGAAGCACTTTTTTGAGCAGTCAGAAATATTTCGATAAATTTCAACCTATGATCCCTTCTGTCTAGTCATTATCATGCTCTTACTCATACTGAAAATATTTGTTGCAAACATTTATTTATCACAGATGTAGTAATATATTATAGGCATTATTGCTTATTTACACCTAATTAAAACCAAAATCGTAACTTAGTGTAAAAAATGTAAATTCTAAACAAGAACTTTATTGATATCTACAAGTTCGTTTTGAATCTACCGGTAATCTATAAATATATCTTTTTAGGCTAAGAAAAGTACGTTAAGTAAGTTACTTGGAAAAATAAAAACTATTTATTCAAGGTGAATATTAACAATGCACTTTCTTATGAGTAGGTACATACAAAACACAAAAAACATGGTACTTAGGATTCAAATAAACATAAAAATACAGAGCATATTTTACCAATATTTTTCAAGATGTTCTACAAGTTGTAAGGGTTTAACGGTGGGTTTGAATCTTTCAACAACGTTTCCCTCTTTATCTATAATAAATTTGGTAAAATTCCAATTAATGTTGGGTCCTTTCGGTCCATCAATTTTGTCTTTCATGTATTTCCAAAGTGGATGTGCCTTCTTACCATTGACATCAATTTTCTCAAAAACATCAAATTCAACATTCTTTTTCTTTATAAACTCACATATTTTTTTACTATCTCCTGGTTCTTGACTGGCAAACTGATTACATGGAAAAGCAAGAATCCTCAAACCTTTTTCATCTGCATACAGGGTATGTAGTTTGTTAAACTGTTCGTAATTAGATGCTGTATGGCCACATCTTGAGGCAACATTTACTATAATACAAACATGGCCTTTATACTTTTCAAGGGAGATTTCCTCTCCATTTATATCTTTGGCTGTGAATTCATAAATAGAAGAAGCATTTTTCCAAGCTTCCTCTTCACCTTCATTATCTATTTCCCGCTTCTTTTCCTCGACTGGCTTCTGATTCTTAGTTCTAGCTTTCTTTTTCGGGGGTTCTTCTAATTGTACCTCAATTTCTGTTTCCACAGTATTAACATTTTTCTTGTTTCTAGTACTACGTCTTTGGGACATTTTCGAAAATACTTTTATGTATATAGGTATTATATACACAAACTAACCTCTCAAATCAAAATCGATACAACTACCTGTTCCATTTACGACGCGCTACTTGACTTAATGCGCTTGCTCGCTCATGAGTGCATAGGCAACATCCAACTTACAAAAGTGTATGGTATGCTGCCTAACATTTAAACAGATCCTACCTGCCGTAACATAAAACATTTAAAATAGGCCCAGCAAGTATTTTCGCAGTAGGTAGTAGTACATTAATATATTTTAAATTTTTAGAGTAATTAAAATTACGTACACTGGTCAGGACACGTACAAAGGAATTAATGGTTTTCATTTTACAATTAATGAAAATACATTCAGAAATGAAACGGAATTTCCTGAGAACGATTGTTTCTGTGTACAGCAAACTTTAGATGAGCTTGGTGCAGCCAGTTGTTATCTTAATGGTTTAATTGATATGAAACCTTGTTTTGGTAAGTAATGGCTATTATTTCAAGTAGGTATATTATTTAGTAAAATTTAAAAATTGAAAATGTTTCATTATGTTTTAAGTGGTACCCTGTCTCTGCTTATTTAAAAATATATATTGGTGTAAATAATTTAAATCCACTTAATTTCTAAAACAGGTTTGTTAACTTTAAAGACTGGGAGATCTCTTGACTTTTTCCAGGAAAACTATTTTTTAGAGGTAATTCAAATTCAAACTCCTTGCACTTAAGATTGGTGCATGGACGAAGTTAAGTCAGTAAATCTGGGGCTCTAAGCTCCCCTTAACTTCGCCCATGGATTGGTATCGACAAATAGTTTATTTAGTCGTAGAATTTGATGTGTAGGTATATACAGGGCGGCCAAATGAAAACGAATCAGAGCCATTTTTAGGAATTGCGTTAAGATTGTAGAAAAACGCTCGGACCCGTAGATTTTAGATTAAAGGGGAACATTATTTGCTGGTATTTTTGACTTCAACACTTTCACCCTTAAGCAAGGGTAAGCATCACCCCAAAATATTTAAATGGCATTGGGGGCTAAATAATATTTATTTTGCTCTTACAATTCTCTTTACAACATACTTAAAATTTTGTAATTCCGCCCATGAAAAAAAGTTACATTTTAAAATTCAAATTATGTTTAGTTGCTTACTTACTACTTCGTTGATTAAATGTTCGGCGGCATTCGTCGACGATTCTTTGACGCAAATCTTTCAGCGACGCTGACTCTGTGTTTTATATATTTTACTTTTTAGGCTCGATAAATCCGGTGATCGTGGAGGTCACTCAATGCTGCCTCTTCTCCCAATCAAATTCCGTGGAAAACGTCGGTCCAAATAGTGACGGACAATTAACGCTTTCCACAATGGAATAAACCATAGTGTTTAATTTTCAAAAACACAATTAAATAAACTACCAACCAACGTTTGCAAATAATACTGGAAAATAAATTTGGAATCCACTAATTTTACGTTCGTTGTGAGTGTATAGTATTAATTTCTGTTTTTTACAATTGTGTTTTTTTTTACGAAAGTGATAACAAATCGCCAAAAACCAATGTAACGCAAGAAATACTAAATTTATACCATTGGCGTACGTAACTCGAATGAGTGACGTTATTACCGTTACTAATTGTTTGTACATAAGTTTCAACTTTAAAATCAAAATTCTTATTAAGTATTGGGCGGAATTATAAACTTTAAAGTCTGTTGTAAAGAGAATTGTAAGAGCTTTCAAAATAAATATTACTCAACCTCCAATGCCATTTAAATATTTTGGAGTGATGCTTACCCTTGCTTGGGAATGAAAGTGGCGGAGTCAAAAATACCAGCAAAGAAAATTCGACGGGTCTGAGTGTTTTTTTCTGGCCACCTTCTATAATTTTAGTTCTATTAATTTTAGTATTTTTTGTAGTTAATTTCTATATCATAAAATTAAACTGAAATACTGGTATCTACTTTTACTATTATAAAATAGAGTTTTTGCTAATTAAAATAAATAAGTAATGTCCTTGACTATATACACTAATGTGGAAAAAAATACAGGGTGGAAAATACATATTAATTATTTGTTTAAGGTCACCGTATTTCTCGCCGCAAAATGATCAAATTTGTGGTGCTTTTTAAGTACAGAAATCTCGAAAAATTAAACACGTAGAACAAAAGTAATATTTATCGAAAATAAAATTATTCATATTTTATTTATCCACTTTTACTATTTAAATTCTCCTCAAATAATATAATAACTTTTAAAATGCATTTATATGACACACATTATTTTGCTATTCTAACCCAACATTTTAACAACTATTTTCACATACTTATAAACAAAAGTGAATAATCTTATATGCAGGACTATGTAAGTTTATGTTATAACAATATTTACATCTACAGTTGAATTTAAAAAAATACGTATTTTGAAAGATTTCTGTACCTATAAATTTGTTGGTTAGACCGCTTTCAGCCGTTATATATTCGTTTTACTTTGTACCTTTGAATATTCGCATGTGGCATGAGATAACATTGCTGTTATTTGCTAAACTCTATATTTTTCGGTTCTTAAATGTCTAAAATGACTTGTATTTGTAAAAAAAAACACTATTTCAAGAATACGGTGCGTAGCTGATGGTCAAAAATACTAATTGAGGTACAAAAAACTTACAAACTTTTTTTCGCTATGTTAACTTGATAATTTTCCTTGACTGTGACTTTTCGCAGATGTATATTATTGATTAATTGTTATATTTATTTTTGTTCTTTATAATTTTATATTTTTTTTTCTCACTACAAGTTGAGTGGAAGAGATTTTAGAACTCTGAACTGAACTTTTTACAGAAATATTATATTCATATTTCTTTGTATTTATGTAACACAATGATAATAAAAGCATTATTATTAATATATTTTAATTTTAGGTGCTCCAATTTTAGTGTCTTTTCCTCATTTTATGTATGCCGATGATCGTTACAGGGAATCAGTTGAAGGGGTGGACGAACCCGATGAATCCATACACAAAATATATTTATTAGTAGAACCGGTATGTACAACTAGATAATACTTGTATTTCTAAAATTAGAAATAGATAGTCGTAATTCGTTGATTTTTTAATAATGGGATCAAATTTCATATGAATTTAAAGCATAATCGTTTCATTGACGCCATTGTGCCAGCGATCGTTACATAACCGCCGTTGACGCTTCACGTTACATTTTTGTGTTATAAATGTGTGTTTATACAGGGTATTCCGAAAGTAAACCACCATACGCTAACCATGAATTCTACATCGAAAAATAATACTAGTTTGCTATATAAACTATAGCCCAAAAAGGCTTCGTTACGGTTGTACAGCGTGTTAAAATTTAATGGCAAAAATACACAAACTTAAATTTCTTCAAAACCATTGTACATAATATAATTAAAGGTGTCGATAACTATGGAAGGTGCATACGTTGCAATGCAAAGTGATTTTTTAGTCTTACCAGTGGCGCGCATAGCGAAATGCCACTGAACTTATTTGAAGAATAAAATGGTACCCCACTGGCTTTTCTTAAAATATTCTTTTTTTTAAATTCTCTGTTCAATTCTGAAGTAAATAGTGCCCTCAACCTTTTATTGTTTTATTGTATTGTATTGTATCGTATTCGAATAAAATAATAAAAACTGTTTAAATGCACAGTATAATACTATCAATAAGTATAAACAAGATGATAATTTTTATTTAAAAAAAAATATTTGCAGGTCAAGGTACTTATACTTAAAAAGAGAAATTTTGCAAAAATAACGAAAAAAACACTCAAATAAATATTTTTTAATTAATCATTATTAATAAAACATCATAAAAATTGCTCGAAATTGTCTCCATTACTTCTGATGCACGCTCCTGAGCGCCTAATTATCGAATTAGCCACGTTAAATTCTTGTAAATTTTGCCTTATCTTAAGCGTTGCCTCATCAATTTTCTCCATAAAACTTTCCCTATCATGCATTTCATCGCGGTACACCAGTTGTTTCATGTAGCCCCAAAGATAAAAATCTAGACACCATAGATCTGGTGAGCGAGGTGGCTATGCAATAGGTCCACTTCGTCCAATCCATCTTCCTGGATAATTCGTCTTCAGCCAATTGCGTACGTTTAGTGGTACATCTTCAAGAAGAGTATTTTATTCATAACAAATAGTTGCCGGCATTTAAGCGTTCGGGAAAAACAAACGGCCCAATTAACTGGTTGTTGACAATACCGGCCCATAAATTTCCAGAAAACCTGTGTTGCAAGTTATTCCTTCTTATTATATGAGGATTTTCGTCTCTCCAATAATGCTAGTTATGAAAATTGAAAACTCCATTTCTTATAAATTGAGTCAGTCCATAGAACGTTATATTAAACCTGATTAACTAACATCCTATTACAAAAAACAACACAAGGAGCAAAATCCCTTTCTTGTAAAGTTTGGACTTTTTATTGTGAAATGAATGAAGTCCTTGTTCTCTTAAAATGCGCCCGACTTGAGTTTTACTTTCAATTTGAACAAGGACTGTTTCATCATCGTTCACCCTTGCTCGAGGTCTTCCAATCGCTGGTATGTTGTTAATGTTCACATTTTCCCGTAAATATTGGTGAATTCTAGTAAAAACAGAGCGATCTGGAATTCGCCTATTTGGGTAGCGGCGTCGATATTCTGCTATAGCGTCTTGAATTTCCATTGCAAAACCCGGTAATAAAATGCATGTCAACGTATTCGTTGCTTTCAAACGTATATTTTGGCATTTTTGAAGCGGTGTAAATTTTTTGTATCGCGTTGACAGTAAAAAATAGTTTATATTTGTAACTAAGCGACGTATCTTTTTTTTATCACGGCTAAATTATACAAAACGGCACATTGTTTCATTGATAGTACTATGCTGTCCATTAAAACAGTTTTTATTATTTTTTCTACGTTCATGCAAAAAACAAAACTTTATTGAACTATATTTAGTGGAAAAAGTGGTTCCTTATTGCAGTAGTGCAATAAAATGTAAAATAAAAAATAAAACTCATCTAAATATAACATTTTTTGGTTTTTGCATGAACGTAGAAAAAATATTGTATGCAACTAGTACAAAAAGTGTTTATTGCACTCGAAGTGTTGTCCTACTCGGCCTGACGGCCTCGCTGGACAATTTCACGTCGCGTGCAATAAATACTTACTTTTTCTACTTGTTGCATAAATAACTATTATTCGAATACGGTGCGTTGTACAATAAAAGGTTGAGGGAACTATTTACTTCAGAACTGAACAGATAATTAAGAAAATTGAATATTTTAAGAAAAGTCAGTGGCGTTCCATTTTATTCTTCAAAAAAGTTCAGTCGCATTCCGCTACGCGCGCCACTGGTAAGACTAAAAAATCACTTTCCATTGTAAAGTATGCGCTTTTCATTTCTATCGACACCTTTAAAATTTAATTATAATATCTACAACGGTTTTGAAGAAATTGAAGCTTGCGTTTTTTCCTTTAAATTTTAACACGCTGTATAACCGTAACGAAGCCTTTTTGGACTATAGTTTATATAGCAAACTAGTATCATTTTTCGATGTAAAATTTAAGGTTAACGTATGGGTTTACTTTCGGGACACCCTGTATACACAATGACTTCATTGGATTCTAGTTTTGTTAAAGGGCATAAGTAAATATCAACTTGTCGGCGGCCTACCAGACATATACCGGTTTCGAGATTATTAGTTCTCATCAGTAGGTATGCCATAGGTGAGGTGACCGACGAACAACTTCACTTTAGCTGTTGCTATAGGTTTTTCAGGTGTAATTCAATGCTGGTCGGGGTCATAAGCCCGCAGTTTTCTGGAATTCTGTGTTTGCAACACATCGTTATCGCCGACTCGCGATAGATATCGCTAGCTTTCAATGGCTTCTACGACGATGTAGAATGCTTCTTATCTGTGGCTTTCAGTCCGGCATGGAGTAGCGAATTGCTGCTACTGCGCGTTACTCATGATCCCTACGGGTTAGACAGATTTAAATCAGCTAAAGTTGTTCATCAGTTACTTCACCTTGTGGCATATTAATGAGAGCTAAAAATATCGAAACCGGTATATGTCTGGTGGGCCGCCGATGAATAACTGTAGCTGTTGCAATAGGTTTTTTAGGGGTAATTCAATGCTGGTCGGGGCTTTAGCCTGCAGAGCAGGTGTGTCACGGTGTTTGTAATGATTTGTCTGTTGTACGAGTGCTAAATTTTCTTGAAATAAAACAAATTAAGCCGTCAGGTGTACAATCTATTAAAAAATGTATGATACTGCAGTCTTTATATCAAGATAAAGATTTGATAATGATGGATACATTGGTTTATGCATAGACATTTTAAAGCAGTATATTATACATTGCCACAATGTACTACTTTTCTCGTCCCTTGGCATGATTAAGTGTTTTCACTTGTATTTCCACATTTTGGTACTATACAATATACATAATTTTATGAAATACACCGAACGCACTACGCACGCGCATGAATAGTTTGCAATGGGTGTGATGAGCGATTTTTGAGGTGAAGTTGAAGGCAGGAAGGTCTTATGTTTTTGAAATGAAAATGAAAATGACCTCTTCAGAAATATTTACTTTATTATTTATCAAATATTGATTAATGTTGTAATAATATTTGAATATTTTTAGAACACAGGCACTCCTTTGGAAGGAAAAAAGAGGGTACAGCTTAATGCAGTTTTAAGGCCAGCAAGTTTTCTCACGTTCAGTGAAAATCTTCCAGAAGTAGTATTTCCAATGTTCTGGGTAGATGAAGTAAGATAATATTTTTTATGCAGATATAATGTGCTAAATTCAATTTATTATGTTGTTTAAGTAACCGCAGATAAAAATTAAGAATGAGTTTAAACTATTAAATATTTTTTAGGGCGTTAGTTTACCTCAGAAGTATATTGACGAATTAAACGACCAGTACTTCAACACGTTAAATGTTGCTGCTGGAATCAAATATGGAATGATAGCAGTTACACTAGCAGCCGTAGTGACCTCCACTGGATTTCTTATTAGGAAAAAATTCTTTACCGCAAAATAAATATACTCTCTATTTTTATTATTTTTTAATAAATAATTGAAAATGTATTATTGTTTTATTAACATGTGATCCAGGATGATATACTTGAAAAAGAATCAAAACTGAAAAGTTGGATAAATTTAGAATGATACATAGCCAAATTTGGATAAATAGTTCAACGTTATATTTTTCTCAAAAGTACCGTTAAAAGCTATTAAGAGATCGCCGAAAACAGATTGAAGAGAGGTTCCAATACAGGGTGTTTCTGATACAAGAGCTTTCCTTCAAAGAAGTAATAAAGGACGACAAAATAAATAATGTTTATTAAACAAACTGCGGCCTAAAATGTATTTATAGCAAAAAAATGTCAAGTCAAAGAAACAAAAAATGTTTAAACGGTTCTGCCACGTGGCAATGTTAGTTGTCAGAGTTCCCGATTAGCAAGTGCTAGAAATAAATTATTCAGGATTAACTATGATGAAGTACAAACATTTTAAGAGGGGATAGAAAAAATAACAATTAACAAAATACCATAAATCTACATTATATAATTCTACAGGCTAATAAGCATTACTAACTCCCGAGGTCACCTGACAATTTGTAAAGTAGAAAGTGTAAATTGAGTTTAAACATTACAATTAACTTGTTAATAGTTTAAAAAGTTCCAAACTATAATATTTAAAACCTAGTAAAATCGCTATCCCACTAATTTAATTTAGTTATTTGAATTTTTACATTACGTTTGTTGCAGTAATATTTTCAATTAAGGCAAGCAAAATAACTGTACTGATTAATTATTTCCTTGGGAAGGTAATTTAAACCTTTAAAAAAATTGAAAGTTTAATTTTTCGTAGAAAGAAATGTCTAAATATACATGTGTTGTACATGGTTGGATTCAACTTTTTTTGTTCGGTGGTATCAAAATCAAATATGGCGGCCATAAAAAAGTCAGAAGTTGACTATGAAAATTTGAGTATGTTATTTACTGGGAATATTGGTCAAATTTTAGAACAAAAAAATCGAATTTTACGTAAATTTCGGGTTCTTAATTTACCCATCATCAGAAAAAACATATTTTTAACAGAAATTACTTTTTATTTTCTTCATTAGCAAGTGTAGATGTTTTTTACCAATATTTCCAGTAAATAACATATCTGAATTATTATTATGGTTAGAAAGATACTAGATATATGAAAATTTGTGTATACAGGGTGAACCTTAAATAAGTACAAATATTTTAACCAGCAGTACAGTTCACTGTGTAGAACACATAATTCATAGTCTTCGTACAAAAAAAAATCAGGAACAAAAAAAATTTTTAAATAAACTTCGTGATTTTTCAATACAAAACGTGTTGAGGACCGCTGTTCCGGAAGTCATGGTGGATGTGAATTCCACAGCGTTGCCAGTGTTACATTAGAATTTTTAGACATGTCAAAGAATGAGTGCAATATGTTTATTTATGAAAATATTAATGGCCATGTCCTCCCCTTTGGCATTTGTATACCTTACTAATAAATTGAAAATATTAACCAGATTATCTACTCACAATTATAGTTATCCAGAATTTGTTCATTATCCATTTTTACTACACTCCAACTGATTTATCACAAATTAAATTTAATATGTTGTGTGAAAATCATAGTTTTTCGTTATTCGTCATAAAATTACTTAAGGAAATTGTGTCTTGTGTCTCTTTCTAACAGTGTACAATGACATTTAACTTGTGAAATGCGGATTACTGATTAAATAGTTAATTTTTTAACAAACAGGTAAGCTTGTGTGCACGTTTATGTATAATTTTTGAACATGGTTCATTAGGTAGGTTATGACAGCGGTCCTCAAAAGGTGGGTTTTTAAAAACAAATTAATACCTCCGTAAATATTAGAAATTTTTAAAAATGGCTTTTACTAGACTGATCTATATGACAAACTACACCAGCAGTTAAAATATTTGTACTTATTTAAGGTTTACCCTGTATAGTGGACGTAGAATTTTGTTGCCATACCTCCATTGGAAATGCAAATTTTTAGTTTACAGTCGGTATTTCAAGAACTACTCAAAATATCTCACATTTCCTTAAAAAAATGCGAAAGTATAATTTATAATTTAAACAACCCTTTTCGAAATCCTTGTAGTGAGCATCATAAAAGTGATCACTCTGTATAACCAATGATTCCTTTGTTGTGAATAAATAATAAATATGAAATGATTGCCATTTGTGATGAGATTTCTAACATAGACAATAAAGGGGTGTTGTTGAAGAGACAAAGATAACAAGTTTTTTGTAATACCATGTCATGTCTATCACGTCATAAGTTAGACGTGAATTGAATATTAATTTAAAACTGCTTGTGATACAGTTAGCGTTCATTATTTTGTAAATATTATTCGAGCACAAAACAGTAAGTATTTATTCGGTGTTTTGTGTAAACCATGGGCGAAGTTTGGTCATCAAATCTGGGGGAGCTAAAGGTCCCGGGTGGACTGTGTTTTAATTTCAGTTCTGAAATGTGTGTGAGTTGTTTACGAATATTTTTGGGGGGTCTAATTTGATTTCTGGGGAGGCTAAGCCCCCCCCCCCTCCCTCTAACTTCGTCCATGGTGTAAACACTCCAGAAAATAGTTATTGTCAAGTCATTATTGGGTACAGTTATTGGTTGGTACGAGGTGCTATCAGATAAGTTAAAGTAGGTAAGCTGCTTTGATATTTGCTAACACATTGTGGTGTTTATATGCCGTCCAGAGGTTCAGATGCAGAAGGCATTGCAAACAGTTAAGTAACAAATTGCCCCTTTTCAGGCACATCTTATTCGTTAAAAATTATGGACATAAAGCCCTAATAATAATAATAATGCTTTATTGCCCATCAGATTCCCATTTACAGGGCAATTTACAAAATAATACTAATAATAATAACTTAAGAAATATAAACCAAGAAAAATAGAAAATAGAGAAAAAAAATTACAAGCAGACACGTATACTTCAATATACATATACAAGTGTGTTAATATTACAATGACATAAATTTAATCCAAAAGTGGAACATTCAAATAAAAATAATCATTGCCTTGCAGCGTTCAATAAGGTATGTAAAGAACAAAAAAATATATCACATGAGTTACACAATCTGTTAAAATTGTCACACATGATATAAACCGGTGATTTACATAAAATATTAGTATTTGGCGTTGCAAGTCTAAAGGTGTTAGTACTTCTTGAATTTACTAAAAAGTTTATAGCAGCAAGTAAACCAGCACAATCAATGGTGCTGTGCAATAACTTATATAAAAACGTGAGTGACACAAATTCTACGAGAATCCAGAGTTTCAACATCAAATCTACTGACTAAAATGTCGTAATTAAGTCCTATTTCAGGATAAATCCCATCAACTTTGTAAGCTAAATATTTTAAGAATTTTTTTTGGACTCTTTCAATTTGCCACTTTTGAATGTTTTAATAAGGATATCATACCAGAGCACCATATTCAAGCCTAGAGCGAACATAAGCAAAATATAGTGTTTTAATAGCTCCAATATTTGAGAATTGCTTACAATTGCGAACTATAATACCATCAAATCTCAATGCCTCTTTCGTCTTTCCAATAATATGATCATAAATGTTAATTTAGCATCAAACAATACTCCAAGATCTAAATAAGAGTTACAACGGGATAAATTCTTATTGCCAACGCTGTATACAAATTCATAAAGCGATTGTTTCCTTGAGAAACTAAGAATTTTACATTTAGAAGGATTAAGATACAATCTGTTTTTTAAGCACTAAGAATTTATATGATCAAGATCCATTTGTAACTTCAAGCAATCCTCTAAACTATTTAAAACAGAATATAATTTTAAATCATCAGCGTAAAAGAGTCTACAAGAACTAATTGCATCATTTAAATCATTAATATATAAAAGAAAAAGTATGGGTCCAAGTATGAAATCTTGAGGAACCCCCGAGGTAGCAACATAATGCGTCGACTCATTATAATCATTAACCATTATAATAAACAAATTGCTCTCTCTTATTTAAATAAGATTCAATAAATCATATCAAGGCTAAAACCAAAATCTGTCAACGAAATCGGCATAAATCACATCCACTTGTCCCTTATTATCTAATATACCTATAATGTACTCTGTTATTACAGCTAAGTTTGTGGATGTAGATCTATCTTTTACAAAACCATGCTGATATGGAGAAATTAAATTACAGACCGACGGATATATACGGTTATATAAGACCCTTTTGAAGACCTTAGAGAAATTTGATATTATGGACATTGGCCTATAATTCTGGACTTGTGATTTATAGCCGTTCTTAAAAACTGGACAAATTCTGGCTTCCTTCCAACGACTTGGGAAAATCTTTGTTCTTATAGCCGAATTAAATAACGTACATAGCGGGGCTGCTAGTACAGCAGCACAATTATTTATTATGAAAGAGAAGATGTCGTAACTACCACTAAAGTAACACTAATTGAGGCTGGAATCTTCAAAGTGTTACTATTACGTAACAGTCACCAAGTTTGCTACTTTGTTGTATAAATAACGTCATACATCAAAGTTACAGTCACTGCTACGTATTTTCGACTACTTCTGGTTACTTTACAGTTATGTGATTTCTAAGAAGTAGCTTTCCTCGTGTTGGGGACGTCTCAGTTACCAGTGGGACAACCTATAAGTTTACAAAACATGTTAGACGTACCGCGTTTATAATGAACAGCAGGAAAAATATTACTAAGAAGTGGTAGTGGGAACTTTGAACAGACAATGTGTGCCTGTCACAACTTTACTTTATTAATGTTATTTCCCACAAAAAATAACAACAACTTGTTATTAAAGCATATACATTTTAAAGGCACGTGCTGGATTTGGAAGTTTTATTATTATTTATCAATAAAATTTAATTCATTTTTAATTTTCGGGTTAAGACTATCGCGCAATAAAATTTATTTCGCAGTATCTACATGTTTCACTTGCATAAGTAATATGTACCGTACTTTTAAATATCTGCCCAATATCTACTTGATTCAGAGTTGTAAACATCCCAATCAAACAAGTGAAGAATATCGGATGATAAAAAACATGTATGAAGGGATTAGAGCGCGGGATCAAAATATTAACAAGCGTGTCTATGAGAGTATATATTGTGCAATAAAGAGACGTAAAGAAGAACATAAAAACGGAAATTAGTGGAAATTAACGGAAGGAAGAAGATACAGGTGGATGACGACAAAAAATACGTGATTAAAAATGATCTTCCTATAATAAAAAAAGTCAGGTAGCTATCTCGCATTATGAAACTTTGCCTAGAATATCTACTACGCGTGGCATGAATTTCCGTTTTGTAAAACGAAATCGAAAGAGCATGTCGATAGAAAAAGATAAAAATAGTGATATTACGCTGACAAAATATGGATAAATGAACAAAAGTGAGGCACGATTGCAATATTCAAAGCAAACGCAGGATTTCTTAAAGTCAACTTCAATAACCCATACTGGAATCACGACGAACAGGAGACTATTATGAGGACATAGATAGCGAAGTATTTGAAAGATGATTTGAATCTATTTTGCTACATATGGAACCTGGTGCTATAGTTGTAATCGATATATCATATCCGACGAAAAGAAATGTTAGTATATGACCGTTGTAGTGAGAGCGTTACTGACCAGTAGTGTTAGTGTGTGTGAGTGCAGTGTATTAAAAGTGTTAAAGCATGATATCCGTGGAGTGCACGTAAAATATAGTTGTAAGTAGGTGGTGGTGGGCCATCGCCGTTCAAAAACATGGTATTCTACAATTATGAAACTTATATAACTTATAAAACCCGGTTCAACTTTCTTTATTCTGTCAATACAATTTGACTTTTACTGCTGACGCTTCTTGTCACACACATTCGTTATTTTTTGTCAATAGGATCGTAGCAATATAATTAAACTGTATAGTTATACAGAGTGAGTTTAAAGTATAAATTGGTTGAAGTTCATCATAATTGATGCTAGCTATAGTTATGCTATTTATTTATATGTTAGTACATATTTTAGCTCTGCGTCTGGCTACATTATGTACATGTTTTTGCAATAATAATTATAATCCTTCAAAACAGTTTTTGAACCTCTGGAAATTTTGAGTAGAAATTTCATTCAATCTCTATTGACGAGTGAAACATCTATGAATGTATGATAGAAGTTGGAACTAGATTTCATTACGAATATGTCAGCAGTTCAAAAGAAATAGTAAAATTCATTCAAAAGAATGCCATTATTATTGCAAATGATTGTACCTAATATTTATTTGCTTATTAAATTTTTATTCCAGGGAAGAATCTATAATTATTGCCATACTTAGATAGAATGGGACTTAAAAAATAAATAAACTGTACTGAAAACAATTTCTTTATTATTCTTTTTTTATAGTGATTTACATAATATCAGCATAACAAAATGTTTGGGAACTATCGACTTAATTCCAATTTTCGATAAAATTTGTGTACTAAATTTTCTCATGAAAGGCACAATGTTTATCTCTTTTGTTATGTATTAATTTTATAATTGCGAAATTGTTCATGCAAGAAACTTTCTTAAAAATCGTCTGCTCATATTTAATGACATTAATATTTTATAGTTGGGATGTAGGTCTATGGACTATTCAGTCCATAAATAAGAAAATTTTGTACAGAAATTTCATGCTCTCTATTTACTGAAATTGATTAATAATAAAATAAGACAAAATTGAATGATGTAAGCAATGGTTGCATTGTTTAGTGACTTAATTTTCTGTTTAGATTGGATCAAATTTGTCTTAAAATATTAAATAAATACTTACTTAAAAATCTAGCTGTTATCTAACACACAGATCATGACTTAGAAGAAACTGGTATAAAAATACTTGTTTTCTTTAATATCGAATTCAAAAATAAATATCTGCGTCCCGCCGTAAAATAAATAATAAACAACATAGCAAACCAACAAAAATAAAACACTTTAATCAATAATGAACTAATCCGAACTTGTTGTCTGTGTGTTTTAAAGGAACATATAAAAAATAATTTCTTCACTGAAACCAACCCTGTTTTTCAGCTTCTTTTTTTGACCCAACATCTGGAGAAAAATCCAGAGTCGGGATAACATAAGGCACCAAGTCAAACAGTTCCTTTGGAACTATAAATACTGTTTTCTTACTGTGTTCACTTGCGTTAGCGTTCAGAACTTCTAAGAATATGATCCTAACACTGGAAATTACAAAAGCACGTGATATATGAAAAAACCATTGCCGTAATATTCTGACCAAAATATACAAATAATTTAATCACCAAAAATACTTTTATTAGATTTTACCGAAAGCGGCAATGCTTTTTTTTAAATAAATCAAATAATGAACAATATGTTATCTAATAAGCAAAAAAATTCCTTTCTGATAATCAATGAATCCAATTAATAAATTTTATGTGGTCGAAGTTTTTCAACGCTTACGCATGAAAATTCTATTAATGAGGAATTTTTCTACTTGTTGTCCTTTTTCAAATCCCATTCTGTCTAAATGTAGATCAAGTATTTTCGTTAAATTGAAATATAAGGATTTAAACAAAATGAGTAAAGAAGTTTTAGTTGTGGAAATCTTCATAAAACATAACAAAGTGATTCGACTTTCTTTTAGTTTTGTCATTTATATAAACGATAAAGTAAAAATAAAATTTCTTTGTTTTAATTTGAAACCGAATCTGTGCAAAAATTCAAGATTAAAAATGTTGTGTAAATCATTTTGATGAAGCTGTAATCAATATTTTAATAAAATGTCAAAAGCTCGTAATGTAAATATCTTATGAAAATTCCCACAGTTCTCAAAAATTATGTAATTATAACGAATTTTAGTTCTTATTTTAGTTAATTATTCTGTAGATAACTTTAACTTTAAGGCAGAAGGAAAAATTTATTCCTTTAAAAGTAATGAACACTGACTTAAAGACACTATAATTTGAGCTTATCAAAATAAACTAATCTAATAATCACAATTATTTTTTTTATATAAATATTGGATGGCTGATCAATCTCTCACTATAAAAAGATTAAATTATATGGGAAAATGTGTAATGCAAAATAAACTACAAACTAACGAAAAGGAGAGAAGACGGTCATGAGATATACTATTGATAGAAATATTTTTATTTTGGAAAAATCACAGTTTAAACTGCAGTCTACACTCTATATTTTAGCGTACCATTTCTAAACGTCTCTATTCTTTATTTTTAGTATGAGGTAAGCGGCGTTTCGAATTTTATATGCAGGTACCTCTTTGCAAATCCTTCTATAATATATTCTTTACAATATTTTATGGTTTTTTGAATAGAAAGGTCAAGTGATTTGCAAAGAAGCTTCTTGATCAGGGAGTCATGGTGAAATATTACTCAAAAAATAGTTGCTGTAATACTATTAAAATCAACGAAAACTACCGGGTTCCAGCCGGTGGAATACCCAAATGCGGCAGAGCTGGGAACTTGACTCCCTGAAGGAGACGATAGAAACACTTAGAAACGTACTTAATCACCACTTATGATCTCATGAACACTGTAATATGTTCCGGTCACAAATCCTACGAGGCCGAAACATATGAGGAATAAATTTTTCCATAACCTCCAGTTAAGTCTGCCTAGACCAGGCTCCTCGTAATAAGTAACCAATTCAATGATGGATGGGAAAATGAGACCCAACATTGACAGACACACGGCTCCGACTAAGGAGATGAAGGCTCCCAGGTTTGGTATGACTACAGCCATGATTACTGTCAGGATTATTAAAACAATTCGGATGCCGTATTCTGCCAATGTCTTTCTGGGACCCACGTTATTTTTTACCGCCTTCCAGATAATTTCCATTGGCACGTAAAACTGCAGGGCATAGGTGATGAAAACGGCCAGAGCAATCATGAGTTTGACGGAGTAGGCAAGACTGCAAAATTAAAATTGAGTTTAAAAATAAAGTACTTCAGTAAAATTTAAATTGACGTAAATCACAAAGTGGCCGACATCTGTTGATAAATTTTGGAACAACAAATTGAAAGTTTTTATTTACATATAGGAGTGTGAAAGTCTTGTGTTTTTCTATCTTGTTTATGTAAAAATAGTACCACATCAGTTTGTAAATAGTATAATTCATCTTGAATGAAGAAAAATGCAGAATCTTCACAAGATAATTTGTAATACATTGCGTAAAATATATGCCGTTTATCGGTTTTAGATCTATATCTTTTTATAATTTTCCAACTAATTTAAAATTGTGTAAACAATGGAAAATTATTTTGTGAATTGGGAAAACAATATCAAGATATATGTATGTTTGTAGCAAGCATTTTAAGTCTGAAGATTTTATGTCAAGTAAGAAATTGGTGATATTCTAATTAATTGTTTTACCTAATCTATATTTCTTATATATAGCTCAGAAAAAAAAGAAATGTATGAAGAGACGCCTTTAAAAGTGAACAGTACTTCTCAAAATATATCCCGTAATACAAATCCATTGGACCAAAGTGATAGAAAAAGGTTTCCAGAGTTTCGAAAATCAAGTAAATCCAGAATTTAGCATGATGTCATCATTTTCTGACAACAAAGTGTATAAGCTAATTATTTATTTCATCTTAGTTGTATCTTAACCAATGATCAAAAATTATTTCATTTTACTGCTGTATTATTAAATTATATGATTTGACGTCTGTGTCTGATTAATATTATTAATAGTAACTTGTGCATTAGAAAAAAGCTTTTAAAGTGGACAAGATTATGTGTATTATCAGTTTTAATAAAAAAATGATATATATTTCTGTACTCTATTTTTGTTTAACCTCAATACAACTAATAAATTATAAATTTTCATTTCTGTAATCGATGTGTAACGTTAGAATAATTGATTATACTATTCTTTTACCTATTATTGGTTAATTTATCGCCAAGTTTACACAAATAAACATAAATTCATGTTTAATGTCAATGTCAACCTCTAAAATATTATTATTATGAATATTAGTTTAAGATTAACGTTGTTTATTTTCATTCTTCCTCCTTGTTAATTCAAAAGCAAATAAAATAGTTCTTTTCATAACTCAGCAACGAATTGTATTGCTTTTGTGCATTTTTCCTATTTTTTCAGATTCACATCCAAAATGATTGTCTATTTACTTTTTCCTGTGTGTATATGATTTTTTACTCCTCCTAGTTTAAAAATAAAGCCTAGTAGAAAAAACATTTAATTTGGTCAGAATCAACCATCTCTCAACTTTTATTTTTAAATTTTAAATACAAAACAATAATTTTGACACAATAGCAGATTTCAAGGTAGAATTTTGGAGGCTAAGTGATTTCGATTTGAACTTCTGCCAACTAGGGCAAACAATTATATGTAGTTAAATTATTAAAACGATTATAGCCACAAAACTTAAAACAGCTCTGGTATTTTGAAATAGTTTGCACATATAAAATGTAATAACATACGAATTTAAAGCCAGGCATTTTCTTTTGAAACGTACAATTTAATTTTAATCATTATAAAGAAATGCGGAACTAAAAATAAAAGTCGACTTGTCTAAACCCTTGTACCATCGTCGTTTAAATCGCAACAGTCGGTACTATATTACAATTAGCAGATGATGATTGTACATTGTAATATGTCGAATATTCGGATAAAAAAAATAGTACTTACGGTTCATGTGGCAAGTTTAGGGTGATGCTGGCCTCAGTCTCTGCACCATATTTACGGTAACCAAAGAATCCAGTTAAAGCATATAGTAAGACCACAAAGAACATTCCAATGTTTAATACCCCAGGACATCCGATGAAGTGAGTGGGAGTTTTCATGTTATTTTCTAAAGACATAACTACACCGATACCCTCCAAAGCAAAGATAGCAGTGGCAAAGAAAGCCGGCATTTCAGTGATAGATCCTATCGCTGGAGTATCAGGGATTGGAGACGAATCGGCAAAAATATAATAAAAAGTTATCCCCAAACCAGTTGCTACTAGAATATTGGCAACCATAGACAAGGGAGAAAGGTACTTTAGATTCCTGATAAGATTCATTAATATTAGCAGGGGCAAAAGGGCCACCATGTAAATACGAGCGTCAAGGTAATCATAACCTACTAAACCGTTTACTACGGCTCGTAAGCTGTCGGCCACAAAAACAACGTATACGCAGCAGCAGCCGAGCAGATCTATAACAAGAAACATGTTTATCATTGCTTTGGAAAATTTAGCCCATGGCTGCAGAGCTTTTGGACCCGACAGGAAAGCAGCCTCCGCTACTTCCGCGAAACCTAAAGAAGGCACCCTCGTTCTCCTGCACAGCTCGTGGGCGCTTTTTACTAAGATGTGAACGCAATATGTGCAAATGGCGCCTATAGCAAACGTACAGAACAGGCCCATGTATAGACCCGCATGGGCGAATGCTAAGGGCATGGCAAGTATACCACTTCCCAAACTCCCTTTGAGCAAGTGGATCAAGGTATCTAGATCCCTGAAAAAGAAAATACAGATTGTAACAAAAGCTAATTTACTGGCTCAATTTTTAAAGATAAAGATTTTTTTCTTCAAACGTATCGTAATCGTAAAAATTATATAAGGCAATACGTGTAGTAGAATTACCAGTACAAATTATTTTATTAGGACAATTTATATATAAAAAAGCCCAGATGCCACAGTGTAATTGTCAGTATGACAGCGGCTCAAGTTACCTGCCACTTTTACAACGACAAATTTACTAGTGATTTTTTCACTTATTGTTTAATCAATTATCGCGGTGTCCGTTGCCAAAGTAAATAGTTTGACATTTTTGTCAACAACTTGCTGAACATAAAGTATTAACTTACTTTGTGTTATTGAATTATTAAACACTAACAATGAGTCGATTTGGTGAGTTTCGAACAACGAAATAAGTCAAATTGTTAATAATTACTAATACAGTTGCGACTGAATCATTATTGTAACAACAATTTTCTATTTTTTGCGATGCGAAAAGATATAAATTTGAGCCAGATACTTCCATCGAGAAATTGAATGTACGACGTAATTCATCACGAGCTGCATGTAATGCTAAACATAAAATCCTACAAGTACAACCCGAAAAGACAAAATCCACTGCATCAGCTCTTAATAAATGTGAAATATTTGCAATGGTCAGATTATATGACAAAAAAGAACCGGATGGATTTTAAAATAAATTGTATCCCATATAAGGCGTTTGAATTAGCTTGGCGCAGAGAAACAACTTATTGCAAAATCCGTATCCTTATTTCGTACTGAAATTGACAATAATAGAAAAGAAACTGGACGTATCGAGTATAATCCTCTATTTACAAAAACGAGACAAGGCCGTGACAATAAATTATGTGACAGTAAATGGATTACACCTAATATTTTACACGAAGATATTTGCCCAGTACGCTTATTTAAAAAGTCGATGAAAAAACGAGGCACTTCTATAACATTGGACGAAGTATTACTTACACTAAATCGCTTTTGGAAGAAGAAAAATTCTAAATGTTGGTATAAAAATGTGCCGAAACTTAATCTTAGTAAATATTCCTAACACTAACACCAACCAACAACTAAAAAACTTAATATAATTGGAGACTTATTTGAATATATATAGAAAATATGTAAGGCATAACTTTTATAGATTCATTAAATATGAACTTGATCATTGTCATCGTGCTGTAATGGGCATATATAATTTCAAACGTCTCAAAAGATATTGCGCTGCTTTTAAATTTGCCAAATCTACATGGATAATAGCCCTTAGAAGGATCTCGGAAACTTTCTTAGTTGATAATGGTGAAGATATAGCAACACTAAAATGACATGGTGGAAATGTTTAAGAAACTGCAACTGATAGTAATAAAACTATATACTACACTAAAAGTTTGCATTATATATTGCACTAAATTGCAAAAAATAATTGTTTTTAACGCGACCAAATATCGAAAATTACGTTGACAATAAAAACAAATGTGTAACGTCAGCCGTGACGTAAGACGTCTGAATTCTTGACGCGAGTATAGTAGTGTTTAAAACCTAAGCAAGTGCACCGTACCAAACTGTATATGCAATATTCACGTTAACAAGTGATATTATTATTACTAATTTTGGACTTAATTTTTTTTATTTTGGCGCTTGAAGAAAAAGTGGTATATGTCACTCGGCGCAGAAAGGGCATTATAATATGTGTTTCGGTTAGATTGGTTAACTTAATAGTTCCCTTGTTTATGGATTAGCCTCAGCTAATACCTCGGCTGAGCAAACTTTTTCGTTCAACACATATTTTTCACCTTCTACTCCTATAGTAACATAATATATTATTGTCTTAATGTATATAAGAAAGCTATGATACGTACGAAGTAGGATGATCCAACTTGCGGTTCTGAAAAGGGTCATAATCTTCTCCGGCTTCTGGATCAGCCCTTTTATAGTCCACCAATGGCACTGTGGATCCATTTGCTGACTGTGTCGTTGGCACTTCATTTTTTTCACACTTATAACTGCAAATGATTCGAATTAGATTTTGGACCTTACCTAGTCTCTTATTAGTAAATGGAGGAAATGTTATATGTGTTAGTAAAAAGTTAAAAATAAAAGTCTATAATTCTATTAATCGAATTTGACTGGAGTGGGAACATGATTTACGATTATGATGACAAGGGAGGTCTTCGGGATCATTTATAGATTTGATAAATTCTGTAATAAGAAACAAAGGCATTTAACATTTCACATCAATAGGTGCAGACTCAAACTTGAAGCTACATTGGAAAAAAACACATCAGTTATACTGTTTTAATTTACTTTCTTTGAAATGAATTGATGTTGATGTAATGTTTAAAAAGGATGTTTTATATTTATACCAGTATTAAAAAAGGAACTCATTTGTGCACTGAAGCTTAGTGCCTAAGAAATGGCGTGTGTCACTATAAAGGTCCCGAAATAGGGAAGGGTGGTGATAGAATGGAGGTGGACGTGTAAAAGTGTAAAAATAAAAAAATAATAATTACTTTCAGCAACTGAAGAAAGGAATAAAACTTGAATTTCAAAGTCTAACATACTGTTTTTCTGAACAAAAAGAGGTACTTTTGTAATTTAGTAAGTATAGTAATTGTACCGTTGATAGTCCAAGAAATCCGCAGCTCCTCAGCACACTCAACCACATCTCATGCGGTATCGGCATACTTCTAGCAGCTCCGGTAATAAGTAGCCAATAATCTTACAAAACTATCAAAATATAATCAAAACAACACTATCTAAACCATGTATAAATGCATGACACCCTAGAATATTTGCACATCGAATACGGGTAACATGACTGTGGTAGAATATGATTAGTATATAAAACGTGGCGTGGCAAATAAAGAAAAAAGATTTCACCAAATATAAACCAGCATGTGGTCAAATCTGTAGTTTTACATACTCCATCTGTGTACGCAGCATCTGCTATTTGACAAGTTGTCAATCCTTTCACTTGTGCTATATCTGCAGTTATCGAGGACAGTTAATAGGGCACCAAATATCAAATATGCACACGTACCTATAGTAAGAACATTTTACTGTTCTTTAGATATTTCCAGGTTCATCAATAGGGGTGTAAAAAAAATAAATTCTATTTAAACGTCATAAAATGGTTAAAAAGAGCCTTATAATTATATCTGAAAATTTTTATGAGAATAAAAAGTTAGTTGTATGGGAAAAGCTCAAAAGAAACATCAATATTCGTCTGAATGCGTGAAACGCTCTGTGACGTCACACAGCGGAACAGTACGAGCATTAGTTAGGTTAGATTTTTACGTAATAGTCTGCCATGTCTGTCTAATGACGTCGTAACGGCGTACCGTTGTGTCCTTTGCGTCTTTCTTCGTTTTGTAGTTTCTTTATATTTAAATTAGGGAAAGGAAATATACTAAAATAGAAGAAGGTTTTCAAAAAGCAGACTCACATAATCTGCCAACTGTGAAGAGACGTGGTGTCAGAATTCCTAGCCATGTCATGAGAAAAGACGTAGTAGTGAGAAATGGTGTAAAAGAGAAATTGGTTTTATAAATACGTGCTATATAGTACGAAACCTTTAGTAGTGTATTAGATAGTGTGGTACAAATTAAATATAATAGTTATGTCGAAGAAAAGAATGCGGAAAAAGTTGCACATCGTCGGTGATCAATTTTTATAAATGCAGTTAACAACGTTTTTCTGACATATAATTGATTTTCAAGAAAAAACTCGATTTTCTTATAATTTTAAAGAAATAATATATATAAAAATAAATTGTTTATATCACATACATCTGTGTTGGATCTAAACATTTTTTTTGTTGTAAACACTGCTACATCACTAATATATTTTGATTTTTCATTTAGAAATAGAAACTCGTGCTGATTATTTTATTTTTTTATTGATTTTTTTTATTTGTAACAGTAGACTTTATTTGCATCATGTATTTAATTCAAAAATTACACTTTTATTCTGCCAGAGAAAGTTATGGGAGACATTGGTTATGCTCAAGTTAAAAAGTGAATTGTTCGTTCCGCAATGTGACGTCACAAGCGCTAATTTCGCTGCAGGTATCGTTTGCTGGCCTCGTTAGTTTTGATATTTTTATTTTTAGTTTATTTTGAATAAACATTTTTAGGTATTTTAAAGTTAGTATGAATTTCTATGATCTTAGAACTATCAAAATAGTGAACAATCGCCTTCAAACAATTTTCAAGAATGAAAATGGAGTAAATGGCTTGACTGTGTTTCAGAAATTTAAAAAATAGGTAATCTTGTAATAGTTCAAAAAGTTTATAATAAAATATGAGAAATGTATGTATGTAAAATAATTATTAGTAGAAAATCCCACTACAATAAAAACTTTATGTATTACTTTTGTTAAAGTGACTGGTTATGGAATGACCATTTTTAGGAGTACTCAGTAGATCTATAATGTTATATCTATATAACGTTGACAGCTGCGTCCTGTTGATTACACCTTTATCCATGCAAGAGTATTACAATTTTTTATGAAAAAATAGCCATGACATCAAATTATTCATAGTGGACCAATGGTTTATACAGGGTGAAAGAATAAATAGAGGAAAAAGCGCCCTAACTATATTGCCCGCAAATATACATGGTTTTTAAAATTATATATAAAATTTTAAATAAAATCCAATCACCAAGTACTAGAATAGGAGAATATTATCTTTTAAAAATTATGTTGTTGACATTATATTAAACTAAATAATTTGAATACCTTCATAAGAAGCTTTGTGATGTTCGATGAATGAACGTATTATTGGGAAATTGGAGCTTTTATTACTTACTTAGACATCACTATTGTGTTCACACCACCGTTTTTCTGGTCAAGCTGGGCTATAATTTGAGGCTGAAACAGAAAGAAAAATTGTCAGAAAATTTGAGAACATTGACGAGCAGAGTACAATACAATTTTGGAATCAACTTTCAGTAATTTTAGAGATGATATAAACGCTGTATATATATGACTATGTTATTCATCTTAAAATTTCCACATAATCTGACCAATCACAAACTAAAGACAGTTTGTGTTATCGCGAAAACACCAGTTGTTTTTTAATTCTGATTGGTCTATCAGCTTTGTGTTTTCAATGTAACCATAGATATAGATGGAAAAGCAAAGTTTAACAGTTTGACAAAAAAATAATTGTAGCTGCAGTTAAAATTAGTCGCTTCGGTGCTGCTTCAAACAAAATTATGAACCAAATATTGATGAAAATATACCGAAGCACACAGAAAAAAAACTCATATAATTTATAACGTTCTGTCGCTATGACTTCAGACGAATATAAAAATATGTGTTTACAATGGGACGAAAATACGTCAGAAGGACTCCAAAAGAAAGTTTTTTACATAGCTGCAGTAGAACTAGCTTGGAGAAGTAACGAAGCAACTTTTTCCATGTTATATTTTTAAGCAAGAGATTGATAACAAAGGCTGTTTAACAACCATAAATGCATATAACCCGATATTCCCAAAAATTCGCAAAGGTGGTGATAAAAACTGTGCAGATAAATCGCTTACTCAAAATTTAAAAAATCCTGAAATGTGTCCTGTGAGATTATACTGGAAACTTATATTGAAAAGGAAAAAAGGGGAATTATTACCAATGACAGACTTTTTCTGATGGTGAATGGCAAGTGGAATAAACATAATAATAATAATAATTGATACAAGAATTGCCTTGTTGGTATTAATACAATATCAAAATGAGCAACAGTGTCCGCAGAAAATAAAATAGATAGGATTAAACACTAAAAATAATAAATCACTCTAATTGTGCCACTACAGTTAGCCAGTTACTAAAATCTGGCGTTAATGAACAACAAGCTATGAAAATTACTGAAAATCGAAGTTCGAACTTGATAAAACAGTATTTATATCTTAGTGCTGAACATCATCAGATCATAGTGAATACTTTTAGGAGTACTCCAAGTGTATCAATTAATAATACCAACCACACATTGTATCCACTTAATAATGGTCACAAGGGCGCCGGTAAGGAGAGGCAAGGGAGCAGTTGCCCCCCGCTGGAATATTAAGAATAACGGTTAAGAGGTAAGAATTTTAGATTTTTTACAGTTACTTTTTGTTGCTTTTGTTTGTTTCTGGTTTTTAGAATACCTATATGATTAATAATTTTCTTTTTATGATTTGGTCACGTTTTCTTGTGGAATATTTAATTTTATGTTACTTAAGAGTGTAAGTCATCTAATATAGCACCAAAGATTTTACCAATGTATCTTGTTTTAAGTTATTTTTTTTGTTTTATTAAAATTTAGAAAAAACTACCTTCGCGTTATTTTGCTGCTTCCCCCTGAATTTTTTTCTGCCGGTGCCCATAAACGACTATACTATTCAAAATTTTTACGATTAGGATAATAACTTAGTCGAGAATAACGAATTTTATTCAGGTTCACAAAAAAATATTTATTGCTATAGGTAACAAATAATAATTATAACAAATTATTTATAGTTATAATAAATATTTCATGATTATAGTTAATTTTGAATTATTTAAAAAATTAGCAGACTTGGGGTACCTAGATTAAATTTATTATAAATAATTTTCTTGCTACTATTCTGCCGAATTTAAAATTTTATGACCTTTCACTTTGTTCGTGAAATAGTCTAATAAAATACCACTCGTGATTGTTGAATTTATCTTATAAGTTGCTTATAAGTATGCTTATGTTGTTTGTTGCTCAAGCAACTCAGTTTCGTTTAGCAATAAATCGACAAAATTATGGCGAAAATTCAATCACTAGGTATTACTACTGATCCTGAAGAGTTCGTCAGGTATTATGCAACCAGTAAAACATTTGCGACTTGAAGCGAATTCAAGGATTGCTAGACCACTCTGTATACTATCCGCATCACGTGACATGAGATGATCCACTGACAGTTTCTCTATAATTAATTAGAAATTTCTAAAGGGGGAATTCGGATATTTAAGAGCAAGTACTTTCATTGGCATACATCTTTTATATGTTTTGTGGGCATACATATGGGTTGTTCTAGTACAAACAGGGTGGTTTTTTGGAACACGTCCAATCGTTGTGCATTCAGTGGAAAAGAATTTGTAGTCCAGGTTTGTAGAAATTCCGTTAAATAGTTCCACTGTGGCACAGAATACACAAAAGCGTAGTTTACTTGCATGCAGGTAAATGACCTCTTTGACATTCCTATACAATATCTATTCAAACCATTATTGCTATAATAGCTGAACGAGTCGTAGAAGCGAATAAACTTTTTACATGGAAAATGCAACGTTGCACTTTCAACTTGCCCGACTCACTGTTTGATAGACAAAAGCAAAATTTATTTTTCTGTACCTGTTACAGAGTTGCAAAATATTTTGCATCGTAAGGTGCCGTTATATTTGTTGTTGTTTTGACAATTAATATAAAATTTTAAATTTCGATATAAGCATCTACGTGACCTAATTCATTATAACTACCCAAAAATATTTCACTTACCTTTTATTTGATGTATGATAATATTTTCTTTGTGTTTGTTGCCTCTTTAGAGATATTTTTCCTGCTGTATTAATTGAGACTGATTTGTACACAAAATAGTCATAACAACTCTAGCTTTGCACTCATTATTGAACAAACATTTGACTTCGTACATAATTATGGCATTTTACATCCCAACTTCATATTGATTAGCTTAGATATATGTGTCTTTTATTTCAAGTTATTCGCATTCTGTTACTCAACAACTATCGTCAAAATTATTAAATTGGAATATAAACTTTTTTGTTTGAAGTGAAAAGATTGAGTCTAATAAAAGCATGAGATCTGGAATCTTCCTTATAACATTCTAATGATTCATTTGCAATATAATTTCATGGCTTTGATTGATTCAATAATCTTGTACAATCTTGGTAACAAGGAAATGAAAGTCAGTGAAGAGTAGATAAAAAAGCCTTAATAAATGTGTTGTCAATATAATTTGGCTTGACAATTTACGTGTGCGTATTTTGATCTACAATTAATGAATTGGCAAATGTGTCTTTTCCTCTCGACAAGTAGGCATTATTATTTTATGAGTCCCCTCATGTTTAACTGTTAATGTTCATTGAATGCAAAAACAAAATGGTTAAACAAACATGAATATCGTGTCAGTTTTAATAAATGCAATTGAAGAAATTGTATTGCTGCGTATCCTTTTTTGCAAGTGCTCTAAAATAGCCTCGTGGGTATTTTATTGTTTCTTTAATTATTTTGATCGTTTCTCCAAACTGCTTGTCTTAAATAAATTATTTAGTTAGTATACATTACTTCCAAGAAGAAATTTTATAATATTGGAAAATGTCTCTAATTTTAGTAACAAATTTCGCCTTTCTCTGATTTTCTTCCATTTTGTTCTTTTAAACTTTCTGGTTGAATATTATTAACTCTTAAATATTATTTTAACTTAATAGAGGCCAACATAATATTTAATATTAGTTTTTAATGCCTGTAAAGTTACTTTGTTGCAAATGTTCGTCCTCACACATGTACAAAGTTTTAAATTGTCGAACGTCTTGCTATTATTTTCTATTTTGAGATCTAAAATGAGTTTGTCTGACCTGGTTAAGAGTAAACAAAGCATTTTGGGACACCAACTTGAAAGAAAAGCTCCAAGATGATTAACCTTGTCCTATTTAAAGCTTGGCTATAATGAATTCATGTCATCATTACATTAAAAATCAAATAAATGATTGCAGTTAGATTGATGTTAACACGAATAGAATTGTCGTGACCTTTCTCAGATTTACTCTTGATATAAATTATGACATCCTCATTATTTAGACTCCTGGCAGATTTTTTCTTATGTATGTCCCATCTTACAAACCTCTGTATCTTTATTTATTTAAAAAAATGTTTTTTTATTATTTTATTTACAGTTATTACGGCCTACTGAGAAGGAATAGAATAAACGTGGTAGGTTTAGTTTTGTTGAAAAATGTTATTAAGATTAAGTTTTAAGAATACCCATTATCAAAATTATATTGTATTATTATACAATAAACAAGTGGGTGGAGAAGGGGTACCCTGTATATATATTTTATGAGAGGTACATACTTACTATTGCTACAATAATGACACTCTAAAAAAAATTTGTGACTTATTTTGAACTGCTTGTGTATTAGCAATGAAATTTACTTTCAATTTTTAGTCTTAGTTGTTCCACTTCTCAATAGATTTCACTACGAATATCAGTAGTTCAATACAAGTCGCTATATTCATTTTAGAGTGTCATTATTATTGCAAAGGTATGTACATAATACCTACAATAAATGGTGACAATACTTTTAAATACTGCCACGTAGCGTACAGTTTTTTGCAGAAACTAAAATCGGATACAACAGCATCTTCATAATATAAATCAATTTTCCATATACTCAAAATTACATTTAATTTCTTTAATTTGATTTCCTAATAACAAATTGAATTAACTTTTTAGGCTTCAATTTAATTCTAAGGATTTCGAAAAGCCTATGGTTGAATATCACTTTAATTTAGGTTGGTTTTTTTTTTTGCATATAATATTTTTATAACACTGATAAATAATCGTTACCACATAGTGTTAAGCTTATCAGAAAATGTGGCATATGGAATGAGCTTATCTAGTTGCTAAACAACGTAGTAAAGGTAAATAAAACACGATCACCGTAAAATTGCTTGATGGAATACATAAAAAAACGATAATGACGAATATGTTATTAGTATGGAAAGTTTTGTCGTGTTCCGAGATCACATTTCTTTAAAAATAGATCTATTTGCAGTAGATAATAAAAATAAAAATAATTGATTATTGAAAAAAGAGCGAGTTTCTTATTAATGATAAAAACACGAGCTTTTTATTGAAAAGAGTACCTAGAACAAATGGTACCTAGTTATTAAGCAATTACATCTGGTAAAATTCGGATGAAGTAGATCCAAAGAGGAGGCAATTTGTTTGGGATAATCGGAACTGAAGTAATCCACTAAGTATACCTAATCATTCAATAAAGATATAGCGTTTCCTAAAACATGACATTGCTTAATATCTGATTAGATTGCATACGCAAATACATACCACAGACGTATTTTATGAATCACTATTATCATATAGATAGCCAAAATCAACTTAGAAATTTTAGGCGCCTCTTCAAATTATCATAACGATTTTCTTGATGCGCCAAAACGGCGGAAGTCTCGGGTCTATTTTTGTACGTAATTGGCAGAGTAATGTGAAATTGGTTAAGGACACTTGAGGCACGTGTGAACGGATTATTAGTTAGGTCAAAGATTTCGTCGAGGAGTCAATGGTGGGAACTAGATCTGTGATTCATAGTTAGGATAATTGACTTACAGGTTGGGCTGTTCTATGACGAATGGAAAAGTTTCTGGCTTAAAATTTGTCGAACAAAACAGCACAAAAAAGGTTTATCGCGTGTATGTGTTCTGGCTGTGTTTATCCACAAGAAAGACAGGAGAACCGAATATTTTCATTTCAAGGGTTATTGAAAGTTTCTTGCTGAATGGGATTTTGATAAAATTCATTAGTTGGTCAACTAAAATTGTTAGCATTACATTTTTGATGCTACTTGAACCAGTCCTATGTACAATGTGTTCTTGATTTACTTACTTTTCATTACTTACGGCATAAGTAGCTTAAAAGAGTGGAAGTACTTTTGGAAGTGATTTGTGGACAAGCCGAGAACTATTTTTTTCTGTTATTAATTAAATTCTTTTATAATAATATTTCATCATTTGAATCAGTAAAATGAAATAAGAAACTTAATTGCTTCTGTCTTCCATTATAGAATGTGAATACACCTCTGCAAATATCACATTATTCACGAAACTACTTATCTCTCACACGTTTTATTTTTCAGAACAAATATAAATAGTTTGATGACTGTAAATCAGAATTTTTACATGAAAACTAAATTATTGAAACTATTTCTTTACATAAATTTCTCATTATGATCATCAAGAGCAAATTTGGTTGGCAAGAAAAATATATATTTTTCTATTAAATAATAATTGCGATGATCACATTTAGCAGTTCCAAATTGTCCATGAAGTTTATTGTATATACTTAGCCCATCGTCCAGCGAATACTAATTATTGAAGAATTGAATAAATGTGACATGACTTCAGCTGGAATCAACACATTTGGTAAGATGCCTGTCAATATTCAATTTCTAAATTTGATTCCCACCTTTATACTGGACGTTGTTTCCGACGATCTTCGGCTAGTTTGTTGGCAAACGCTAGTGTTAACCTAACTACAATTAAGAGACACGGTTGATGAAAGTCCAGTATAGTAGCGAAGGGTTATATAGAAGACTTTTGCAAAAAAAGAAGAGCATCGTAGACCAAATTTTGTTGATACAAGTTTCCCGAAAATATATTTCACTACTACAGCTACTAATGAAATTGGCTATGGAATTACTATTTCTAATAATTGTAGTTTCTCTAATTGTACATTTAATTAAATAAATAAATGTTTCTTTGAAGTTTCTTAATTGTTTTCTATTTTTTTGCACCAGTGTTAAAAGTGAATCACGTCATTTAGATTTAGCATCAGTGCTAAAAGTAAATTACTTTTAACACCTTACAGTGATTTAAAATTAAATTTTCGACACTGTAGAAAAAAAATGTATCGTAATGGTAAATTATAATTTAGTGATTGCTATGATATAAAAAGATATTATGACATAGAAAATGTAAAAGAAACATTTAATCAGATAATGCTTCATGTTATCTGTACTAAAATCTTATATTTCGAAACAGTACACACATTTAATCTAGGTACTAAAATAGATCCAAGAAATCCATGGTATTATATTTTATACCAAAATTTTAATAAACGTGTATTTTTACATTAGTTGAAGCATTGCATCATAATCTAAACAGATAATTTTTAACTACTTCTTTAATATGTTGGTGGGTTGTACAGGATTATTCATTATATTTAGACCACCCTTTATTCTCGTTATTGTTAGAGATACAAAATAAAGTTTCGAATAAACGTTCTAGGACTGCAGCTGAACCCCTTTAATAAGCTAATGGAAGTGGCACAGTGGCATGCAGATATTGAGGGGTATAAGGAACAGTCATATATTTTTTAATGGAACGCCCTATACATTGTTGAATTTTTGAATTATTATTTTTTTTTCTGATTTTTGAATAAAATTATATTTATGATTTAAGTTAATTACTATATGAACAGAAGTTACAGTTATTAAAGTAGTCTATGAAAATGACAAGTATTCTGTTATATGACATTTATTTAATAAAATCAATTGAAATTGAAATAAATGTTCTATAGTTTTCTTAATAATTTTCAAAGATTCTATCAAAGATTGGGCGAAGCGCCAAAAGAAAAATATTAAACAGGTCACCAATCGCCCACCTACTAGATTTTCTAATGTTTTCGTCGGCAATAAAAATGCTGCACATGCAAGTCCCTATTGTTTAAAAACTGCCACAAGGGTTTTTTTCTATTTGGATCTGTCCCAGAAAACGTGTGCCCAAAGCAGAATAAATATGTCTCGAATTGACAATCAGTGGGAAGATAAATATATGCATGGCAATATGTCAATTTATATTTTCAATTTTATCAAACGCAAATTAATTAATGACTTAACTACACAGGCAGTGTGTAAATGTTATGAATTTATGGGTAATTCATTTTCATAATAAGATTTGGTTTCTTTTGCAACTTGTGCCATGTTGCCATGTTTGTATAGACATGTAAATAAATAGTTACTAAGTTATATTGTTTATCATTTATATACCTTTACGTTATTGAAATACGTATTTTATTAGTAATAAAATTTTATTTTGTATAGATTTTGTTGTTCATTGGTAGGAAAAACGACAGCAACAAATTGCTTGCTGCCTAAATTAATGTTTCGGCAACAGGTGTTATCTTCCTCAGGCTACCGAAATGATGAAAGTCTTGATTCAGACATTTAAGTGCAGTACACATACTTTATATATTTAGTACTGCATTTGAGCGTAATTAAAGCAAAAAAATGTTTGGCTTTCTCTACATTACAGGATTATTAGGAAGTTATGTCTAGGTTTTATGACGAGAAAGAATTTTATTAATACTGCAGGAATTTTGCTTTTAATTTTTAAGCTAAAGTACATGTCAATTTAACAAATCGAGAGGGAAAAACAACACTTTCACTGAACTGCAACTATTAGTAGTTCCACATATGAGGATTTACTGTTTACAAAACTTTTAAGGAGATTTTATTTTTCCTAAACTGTCTTAAAAGAAGTTCATGTCTCATTTAACATTACGTACTATTTACAAGAAAACAATGCTTATTAGTTATAAATCTTACTTTTTACATAAATTCGTAATTTCTAATGGTATATAATATACATTATACAAGGCGATCCCCAATAGTGTGTATTTTAGTGTAGATGGTATGACAAATTGTAATAGGGATCCTTTATATGAAATTCATTGATTTAAACAGGGGATGATCTCTTCTTCTTCCCAACACTTGATATGATATTTAGGCTACTCGTTCTGTTATAAGTTACTGAAATAAAATACCCTTTTACTCGAAGTATATTTTTCATTTTTTTAGATTCTTTTTGTGACTAACTTTTCCGATTGAAAAAAATCTGTTTGACTGCCTGTTGAATTTATAATGTTTTTTGATAAGTGGTACGGATTTTGAGTAAAGAAATACAGTTTACTACCCTTTATTATTATTATCTTTTACACAGGTAGTAAATTCATTAAAATGTTTCAAGAAGTATTGTAAATAACATTCACCTTACAAAAGTAGTTGTGAAATGTCATATATAATATCATGTACTATTTTTCGGTTATTGCATCATCCAAATGATACAGCAATGTTTTTGTGTATTCTTTCTACCTATGTGTCACACGTTCTGATAATGTGTTTAGAACTAAAATAACGAGAATTTAGATAAAAACAAAAATTTGCCCCAATAACACTGCACTGGAGACTAATCCTCGTTCCACGTGACCCAAGGCTGTGTAATATTTACATTTTACTATTTCAATCACAAGTCATAAGTACTCAATGGAAAAGTGTCAACGACGTCACTGTTTAGCGAAATATATGTAACGTCTGTCCAAACCACATAGAAACCACAACACGTTTCTTAATCTAGAGGAAGTACAGGATGATAAAAAAATAAATTCAACTCCTGACGGATTTGTGTGATCGGCTGGATAAATATTATAATCGACTTCATCGTACGATCGTCGTATTTTTTTCCAGTGGCAGTTTTAGCATGTGGTAATAACTGAACGATATTGCCTTATAATTATCGTACACGTTCAAGGTCTGTGGAACAATTGGTATTATTTATTCATGTTACTTCATTTAAAAGTACGATTCGCAACTGTAATTTTTACCAACGTGGTATTGGATTTAAATATATTAATTATTCAGAGGAAAGTTCAAAGTACATCAATTTTAATGCAAAATAAATCATCTTCCTTAATATTTTTTACAAAATAGAACAATGCAAAAAATGTAATAAGAGAAGCAAAAAGAAATGGACATATGGAAAAGTTTCATTTTTTGTAGTTAGTTTCGGAAAGGAAACGGAAATCCTATTGATACAACTATCTTGGAATACCTCAGTTTCTACGTTTTAAATTTTTAAGGTATTATATTTGTATGTATATTTTAGGTCCATATAAATTTAATTTGTCTGTGTGAGTTAACATAAAATTTGAGGGAGACACATGCCAATGAATTCCAAAGCCGGTTCTGATTATAGAGAGGCAGATGTAACTAAAAATGATACTTATATTTTTTCACGACATTTAAAATTATTAATTACGAAGTTATAGGTTCATTTTATATACAAAAACAAATTGACTAAATATTTGGATAAAGCGAGATTCTTAACCCGTTGGTGTAAACTGTAATCCACAGCCTACTATTTTTAGGAACAGTATATGAACTTAAAACCGCGCACGGACACCTGAAAACTTTTATTTTTCAGGATCCGAAGCAAGTTTAAAAATACGCAAAATGCTTTCGCTAAAATTAACCATTCTTCTAGTGTCACGTGGCAGACAGCGCAAATGCTGGCAAATCAAAAAATTTGCGCTACGTCGAAGAATTTAAACAATGGAAGAGACCTTCGGCTATTATAACAAATAAAAATGCACTCTAACATTAATCAAACATGACGAGAATGTTTAGTAAACTATAAATAAGCGGCAATTCAGGCCAGCTACTTCGCCTGGTAGTTTTCCATGACGTCGGAGTCGTCGGACCCAAAGAGGAATTCACTCGACCAGTTAGTTCATCGGGGTCGATTCGCTTTGTGAAAGATTCACGAAATATCTGTCCCAGAATGTCGAAAAATTTCGCAGATTATCATAAAAACGCTCAAATACACAAAAATTTACTTACACTTAAAAATTTGGTACAATTTATATTGTAAAACACTATATATATTTTTCAATAATTTAATATGAAAAATAAATATTTCAGTATTATAATATTTAAAGCGTTTGTAGCAGAATAAACATATCCGGCAATAAATTCAAATATATAAACTAAGTTGTAGTAAAAAATTTAATTTACCAAACACAAAGTTGGCAGCCATTCAAATTTAATTTTAACTTTCTACGGCGGCGCTAGCGTTAAAAATATTATTAAAAATTTGTCGGTAAACAAATCAAATTACCTTATAAGCCTTCTGCAGGGGTGTGGAAGATCCGTTTTTCTTCGACATTTTGGTTAAAAATCACAATCACACTATTCACAGTCTTCTCGCTCTAAAGGCTAGACGTTAAATGAAACGAAATGAACGCGGCTGAAGCGTTCGTGGTAGAAACGTTGTAATTCTCTCCCCGGTCTCTTTCGGGCTAGAGTGGGACGCCAAGCGTACAAAAGTTTGCGCTAACTGATCACTACGATGGTTCTGTACGTATTTATAACCTTAATGTTCGCCCAAATATTTAGTTATCAGGAAATTTTGCCAATCAAGACGATTACCCCAGAAATACCGGTAAAAATTAATTTTCCCAAACTACGAATCAAAATTAAGCAATTAATTGATAGAAAAAAAGCCAAATAATAATTACGAACAATAGCTAAACGACAATGAAAAAGAAACATGAAACTGAAAACGTTGATAAAATGATGAAATCTCTCTGCATATTTCGGCGCTTTATGATATAGAAATGTTCATAATACAATAGGAATATTAAACTCTAATATAGCCTTTTGGCATTAACTAGTTAAACTAATCAAGATACAGGGTGTTTCGGAATAGGTGTTACATACTTTAACAGAAGATTGAACAAATTAAAATAGTAAAAACAGCCTCGCCTCGCCTCTCCAAAGAAGACCGGGTTTTTTATTTCGACGAAATTTTAAATTCCTTTAGAAGAATTGAAAAGAACAAAACTTTTTATCGAAAAGAGTGCTTTGCGTTTTTCGTACAACCAAAATTTTCTAGAACTCTCTGAAATACTTGCGCAGTACTATGATTTTGAAGCCTTGATGGTATCAGATACGTACAAGAAGCTGATCTATTATACTAATCAGCAACAATGGATAGGATGTGAAAGACTAGCATGAAGGCCACCATGCTCTCCAATCCTTAATCCACTTGGGTTTAATTTATAAGATCCCTTGAAATCATCGATATTCAAAATCGGTTTCTTGCTTCCTGTACCTTTTCTTACATTTTAATTTGAATTCAGACAGTAAAATATCGTCTTTAGGATATGCCACAAAATAATTTGTTTACATATATTAAATTAGTTATATGATCTATGAAATCTGTGGTGTGGCTAAATTTATGGTTAAAATTGGAATAACTGAATTCCATACTGTCTTAGTATTAGGGGTTGGTACGTTGTAATATTCAAAATATTACATGTTATGCAGTGCATTCAATTAAAAATGCCATTTTTCGAACTGTATCTCCCAAACTAGACATCTCTTTGATTTTATATCTCCAACAAGACCGGAGATAACTATAATATACGTTTAATTTCAAGTATATCTATTATTATTATACAGGGTGTCCGGAAAATACGTGTACAACGGAAGACCACAGACTCCTGGGTTCAAAATAAGCTGATTTAGCCCAATTTACTTATTCCAAAATTGCTTCGTTTAGCCGCTAGGGAGCACCAAAGTTCGCGAAAAATTTTTGTTTATTCCGAATATCTCGAAAACGACTTGATCAATTTTAACCATTTTTAAGCAGTTATAAGTCTAATCGACACTTTTTGACATTATTTAAAATCTTTTGCAGTCATTAGAAATATAAGTAAAATTATGTATCATGGAAATATAAGCATATATTTTTTTAACCCCCTGTACAATTAGTCTCAGTTTTTTTTCTATTAGTAGCTGATTTTATTTAGAAACTTTTTTTATACTTTTAAAATTTTGAACAGCATTCGTTCTGCAACAAATAACGAAGAACCAGAAGTTGGCTCTGATATTTTAAGTATCAGTTGTATGTCAAATCTAATCAGCTACTGAAATTAGTCTCTCGGTTTATTCTTCTTGCTCAACTACTTAGTTACTTTAGATCTCACTTTATTTGTTGTTGTTATTGTTTCTGTTCCTCATTTTTCAATATTTCATCATGGATACGTATACGTATTCCGAACAAGTAGACATGCTTTTGGTTTATCGATTTTGTCAAGGTAACGGCCGCAAAAGTGTTAGGGTCTACATGGACTGATTCCCTCATCGACGAGTGCCAAATCATTAAACTTTTGCCAACATCGAAAGGCGACTTCGGGAATTTGGGTCCTTCCACCAAATGAATGCGTCAACGTACCACGAAAACTATAGAGGTGGAGAAACAAATCTTAGATAAGATAGAAGAGAACCCAAAAATTAGTGCAAGACGCATTGGACATGAAACAGGGATACCAAAAACCATAGTTCATGATGTTTTGAAGCAGCAGTTACTACATCCGTACCACATTCAATCGGTTCATGAATTGCTACCCATTGACTCTGAAAAACGTTTAGCATTTTGTAATTTTATACAAGATCAAAGAGTCCATGATATCAATTTCAGCAAAAAACATTTTATTTACAGATGAAGCATGTTTTGCTAGATCAGGAATTATTAATAACCATAACAAACATGTTTATATTGATGAAAATCCAGAAATAAGACATTTTCAATATGAATTCAAAGTATACATGTGGACGGGAATTATCGACAATTTTATTATTGGCCCGGTTGTGATTCCACATCGATTAAATGGGGTCAACTATTTAAATTTTTTACAGCAAGTATTACCATTGTATATTTATTTATACAATGGTATTACCTAATTTATTGGACGATTTACCGCTACTACTTTTTCGTAACACGTGGTTTATGCACGATGGTGCACCCCCCATTTTACAATACCCGTTCGTCAGTATTTACATAATCTGTATCTTAACAGGCGGATTGGAAGAGAAACGATGCTCCTATAAAATAGCCACCTCGAGCACCAGACTTAACCCCTTGCCATTATTTGTTGTGGGGTGCGGTAAATACCAAACTATATGCCTATGCAGTTAATAATGAAGAGGAATTTTTTAGGCGAATCCAAGACGCAGTTAACATTTTACGCGGTAATCTAGTAATCATGGAGAGGCTGCACGACAACTTCGTAAAACGGATTACTTGTTGCATACGAGAAAACGATGGTCACTGAGCATTTATTGTAAAGACATCATAACTCTTTTTTATTTGTTATATTAATATTTTATTATCTTGTATTTATTAAATAAAATATAAATGAGAGTTTTGGAATTTTACTTATTTGTTGTCGAACGAATGCTGATATTGTTGACATACGAAAAATATTTTTTCTGCCTAATCTACTCATCTATTCAAAATTCTGAAAATATAAAAAAGTTTCTAAATAAAGTCAGCTACTAATAAAAAAAACCTGAGGGTAATTATACAGGGGGTTAAAAAAATATGTGCTTATATTTGCATGATACATGATTTTTCTTATATTTCCATTGACTGCAAAAGATTTTAAATAATGTCAAAAAGTGTCGGTTAGACTTATAACTGCGTAGTCCAAAAATGGTTAAAATCGATTAAGTCGTTTTCGGGATATTCGGAATAAACAAAAATTTTTCGCGAACTTTGGCGCTCCCTAGCGGCTAAACGAAGCAATTTTGGAAATAAGTAAATTGTGCTAAATCGGCTTATTTTGAACTCAGGAGTCTGTGGTCTTCCGTTGTACACATCTTTTCCCGACACCCTGTATTATTTTAACTAATTTCATGTTCTGAAACGATATGCATTTCCAATGTTATTCACATATGTTTTGGAAAAATTTGGACCCGTTAGAATTCTTTCGCTGTTTCCAAGTATTTGTATAAATGTCTTTGACCGGTAAGCTATAAACCATTAGATTCTAGAATGAGGGGTCAGACGGAGAAAGAAAGTGCCAGATGGTGTGGTGGAAACGAGTAGAAAATTCGAGACGCAGAAATACAAAGGGTACGTTATTACTTTACAATAATAGGCGATGAACGAATTAGGTTCTTAGGTATCCATTCTTAGAATACTCTGTCAAACTTACAGAAAAGGTAATTCGAAGAAAATAGACTCTAGTTTGGCGTAACGTGAACGTGAGACTATGTTCTTTTTGTCCACGTGAGTAGGTAGTGGCATACTACGATCACCTGTTGTAGTTATTGTTATTATTGCCATCTGCATAATTCAAACTATGATTATTAAATGTTGCAGAGTATTGCAGTGTTGATTCAAATGGACGGTGAAGAAAAAGCCGATGTGAATTAGAAAATTCTTTTTTATTTATTTATTTATATCATTAGCAGTTACCATAACTACAACATATATCAGCCATCTTTATATATATATAGTTTTATTGCGATATCTATTAGTATAGCTACTTGATTCATTACTATCCAACACTTCCCCTTAACGTATCAAGTCTAAAAAAAATACTAAATAATTACGTAAATCATTGCAGACCCATTTCTTTACAACAAAATTTATGTTTGTATTGTATTGTATTTTATCTATTGAAAGATATACAAGATTTATTTTATTAATATCTACCAGCTCTCGAATGTAATGATATAGCACATCTATATGTTTTGTGTCTGCGTCTATGTAATGTTTCATTAGCGGCAATTTTGTGACTACTCTGATTATCATTATATAATATAGTAGGCTCATTGCATTCGATTGGTTTACATTTGATATTTGCAAAAAGTTCGTCGAAAAACTCGTAAGAAAAACAGCCTCTTTTCCAGCTTCTGTTAATGACATGTATTCAGCTTCTGTAGAACTAAGCGCTACAGTTTTCTGTTTTCTACATTCCCAGGAAACTGCAGCATTTGCAAATTTAAACACAAAACCAGTAAAAGATTTTCTGTCATTTAGATCATTTGCCCAATCTGAATCTATATATCCTACTAACTTTCTATTGGATTTACTATACACTAATCCTACATTCTTAGTTCCTTTTAAATATCTCAGTATTCTTTTTGCTGCTTGCCAATGTTCTCTTGTATAACAGTTATTGAATTGACTTAAATAAGTTATTGCAAATGCGATATCTGGTCGACAAGTAACTGAAAGGTACATTAATGAACCAATAAGTTGCTGATAAGGTACGTCAACTTTTTCTCCATTGTTTGTTAGTTTAATATTTGGATCCATTGGACTATTTACTACTTTTGCATCACTCATTCCAAACTTTTCAAGTATTTTCAAAATATAATGTTCTTTACTAATTTTCAAAGTAGTTTTATCTCTATCAATTTTTAATCCTAATAAATGCTTAGCAGGTCCTCACAAAGTCACTTGTAATTTCAGCTCCCGAATTTTCCAAAGCCGTTACCATAGGTTCATATTCTACAGGTAAACCTTGTAGCATTATAGCTCCGAGGAATTCATCTTCAACGGGTTTCTGAATACTTTGCAACTGCTGCGCTATGTACATTATTTCATTAATATATTCTTCCATCTTCTTGAAATTAGAAAATTTTATTGAGCACAAACTGCGAAGTAACTTTAATCTTCTGTTTAAACCTTTATCTTCGTATGCCTTTTCAAGAGCCTTCCATGCTTCTTTTGCTGGCATCACATAAGGAAAAGCACACTTGTCCACCATAAGGTTAATTTTACAGAATGCTTTTTCATCTTGACGTTTTTGAGCTTCATTAGTTGTAGCTTCATCGTCAATAATTATGCAGCTCCATAAATTTTCGTGACGTAAATAGTTCTGCATTTGAAATTTCCAATTCTCATAGTTTATTCGACCTTTTAACTTCTCAAAACTGAGCATATGACCGCTACTCCCTGCCATATTTTTAACAGTAGATATACATGAAAAATTCTTACTTTTTGTCGGATATAACTATCAACACCTTCTGTCAGTAAATTTATATTTTAGGGAAATTAATTTAATATTCTTGACTATGCCTGCGTATGTCTGGATATGCCTGGGCCCATAACCTGTTGCAGAGTATTGCAGTGTTGATTCAAATGGACGGTGAAGAAAAAGCCGATGTGAATTGGATTTTTTTTTTGTTATTTATTTATATCATTAGCAGTTACTATAACTACAACATATATCAGCCATCTTTATATATATATAGTTTTATCGCAATATCTATTAGTATAGCTACTTGATTCATTACCATCCAACATTAAATAATTGAAACATCAACAACAAGGAAAACTATGTAGCTATGATCACTACGATGATCCTGCACGTCTTTATAACCTTAATGTTTGTCCAAATATTTAGTTATCAGAAAATTTTGCCAATCAAGACGATAACCCCAGAAGTAGTGGTAAAATATATTTTCCCAAACTACGAATCAAAATTAAGCAATTACTTGAAAAAAAAAAAAGGAAAAATAATAATTGCGAACAATGGCTAAATGATATGAAAAGGAAATATGATACTGAAAACGTTCATATGAAGTGATAACATTTCTTTGTATATTCGGCGCTTTATGATATAGAAATGTGCATAATACACAGGAATATTAGAGAATCAACATTACTGAAGGTAGTAGTTTTTTCTTTTGGCATTGATTATTTCAACTAATCAAGGTACAGGGTGTCCCGGAAGAGGCATTACAAACTTTAACAGCAGATAGAACAAGTCAAAAGAGTAAAAACAATTTTTGTCCATATGCATTTGGAAACGCATATTAAGGCGGCTTAGTCTATCAGTGAAATCATATGTATGTTCTCTGATACCAAATATCTAGGTATGCTAATGAACAATTCCACAGACAAAGCTCTATACAATAATTATCTAAAAAAAAATAATCTAGCTAAATTTACTAACCTGCTTTAATGAAAACACTCTATAAATGTCTAAGTTCACTTTTGAAACGGTGGGAACTCGAAAATTCAACCACAATAGATGAGATGCCTGACCTATTTCTGCATTTTTAGGATTGCTTCTTCAGGCAGCCTCCTTTAAGTTGAGTCAAATATCTAACTATAAAAATTGTTATATAAATTAAAATTATTTGAAATTAAACATCGACAATGTCAAAAGTGATTTTAGTCTGTCAATGAATTTTAAATTAAATATGACAAATACCTACTTAAATAATGTTTACCTTTTATGTAATCGTTTTTTATATATTTTTAAGTATTAAAAATATTGTGTGGAACTAACTACTCTGTGGACTAAAGCCCCAACCAGCGTTGAATTACATCCACAATATCTACCCATATATTCTTTATTATTAGCTTTTGTAACATTTTTTACTGTATTAGAAAGGTATTTTAAACTAATATGACTTCATTGATAGGAATTGTAGGAGATTTGATTTATATTAGCTTAAAATACCTTTCTAAAAACGTAGTCTCTAAAGAATTAACATGAAATAGTAAGAAAAATGCCCCACTAAATATGGTAACTTACATCTACTTGCAGTAAATTCAGTTTTATTTAATTATTAAAAATTGCCAAAAGAAAATATTATGAAATTTGCTTCAAATAAAATTTTTTTAGCTAATGTTTGAAATTTAGCCGATAATTTGCCGATGGAAACTTTGTTCAAATTGTAAATAAAAGTTTACAACAAGTTTGAATAACTAAGTTAATTATTCTGAATTTACTATAAGTTTACATGTGCACTATATGTTTTGTAAATTTGTTAGTAATTATATATTTGAAAACTGTGTACCAATTTCAAATGAAATCTTACTGCAAACTCGCGCAACTAAGTTAACAAATCTAAATTTGCTATACAATTTGTATATGCAAAATATAATTTGTAAATTTATTAATAATTTGTAGATATAAAATTTATGCAAATTTCAAATTAATACTTTTATCAAATTTTATAAAACAAAATTTGTTTTGAACATTTTCTGTGAATGCGCTGGATAGCAATTTGATCTCAGTAACATGTCCACAAAATATGTTTGTTATTCGGGCAGATAATTTAAATAACTCTTCCATCGAATAAGTCAATAGATTTTCATAAATAATTATTAGTAAATATGTGGTATAATTCCGATAAAAAAACTGATATGTAAATAAATAGTAAATAACTTTGTATGGGGTGGGTAGAAAAGGTAAGTATGTGGTGGTAGTACATAGTTTGTTCAGATTTAAATTTTTTCAAATCTTTTATTTTTTGATTTTGGCATTGGCTATGCTGGATTGAAACTTTATGTTGGTACAGCGATAAGAAACATAGCGGATGGTGGCAATGGCTGATGGTTTGTATGCTTATTAAATACTTACGTTGTATGAATGTATGTGGAATGTATTGACATTGGCTATGTGTGTTAATGTTCATATTGTATGCATCATTATGGATGAAATTAACAAGGTAAATAATTATACTAAATAATAAAAAAAATGATGAGTAATATTAAAAACAAACAGACATTTACCATTTACCTACAAATTACAAGTAGGTACATAAATATTAAATTAGCCTTTATACACTGCAATATAAACTTATTCTTATAATTTTACATTTATTACATTGTCTGTGTCAACATAATTTTAAACACCCAATTGCTTCTAATGTGAAAACCAATAAAATAATATTATAAGAAAATCTGTATTTTGCATAAAAAAGTACATTCTGTTTATTATTTTTTTTGTAGTTGGCGTCTTTAAAACAGGTACTACATTATCTTGAGCAACACGAAAATATTTAGGTACATTTTTTTAAACAAAAATTGAAAAAAAAATGTAATAAATACAAAAGATAAGGGCAACATGTACTATATTGCATGAAAGACGAAAAAACAGGCAATTTTTTGTGGCCATAGCCTGCTACAATAAAAATTTTTTTTAGCTCCTTAGAGGGCGCAGCGAGCCACATACGATATTTCAATAATCTGTTTATATCAGGTGGAAGGTATCAATTTTGCAATAAAAATTTATTACCAATAAGTTTTCTCTATCTCTTAAAATAAAAAAGTTAGACAGCCTTAAAGTTTGGGCACTTTACAGGTTTTTTTGTTATTACTCATAAAGTTGGCCATGGATCTCAAATTTGTTTTTACGAGCATAAAGGCCTCCAGAAATGCAACAAACAACAATTAAAGATTTCTGACGTGTCTCGCATATTAAGCGAGATACATGGGAGTGTCCCTCTTATGTGATACAGCCTGTATATATCAAAACTTCATTATTAGTTAGGTGTTTAACTAAATAAAAGATATATTAATATGTTTTTTTGATTGATTTTAGAATTAAACACCGATTCTCACTATACTGCAAGACACACGATTGGCAAAATACATTTCTCATTGAATTTTATGTATTTCGGGAGGTTTAATTCACGCTATGCTTGTAACGTCTTGTTCAACAATACACATTACATAAGATAGAGTGGTAAAGGTATTTACCGGGACAATGCCAAGCAAGTTTCTTACTCTCTAGTGAGAGAAAGACCTAATATGATACGAAATGTTGTTTTCTGGTGTCTGAGCTTTTGATCCTAAACTTTCAACCATACTATGTAAGACATCAAACTTTAAATTATGTAAAAAAAGAACTGTTTTCTAAATGTACAATAATATTTGTGTATACAATTGTATGACGTCCACTGTCTATTCAACTGTATGAGTGATAATATCTATCCACATTTGCTTGTGTTTGTAGAAAAACATATATTTGCTTTTGGCTTATTTTAATATGTATATTTAATTTAAGTACCTACAGAGTGGTCGTCTTAGGTGTCTCAACTTTTTAGTTTTAATTTGGAGTTAGGAAAAATATCTTTTTGTTTGATTATTTCCAAATTCAAATTAAATTTTATTTTTTTTTTAATTTTGAGGCACTTAAAGAGACCACTCTGTGTACTTATTAAAAATATTTATTAAAGTAAATTACGAGCAAATTACCACTTCTTTTTTACTGCATTTGTAGATAAGAACTTTCTGAGCATTTACTTTTCAAATTTATATGGAATTTGCAAAAGTTTATTTGCACAAATTTTTAAATAAATTTACCACAAGTTTTCATGGTAATTTACAGACAGTTTTCAATTGCAAATGTTGCAATTGCAATAGTTATGTGAGGCAGATTCAAGTTTGCAGCACATTTACCTTAGATTCACATATTACTCTGTAATAAACTTGCATTTGCATTTGAAAACTAATATTAAATTTATCACAAATTTGCATTGCTTAGTGAGGTTGTTTTTAATGCAGAAAATAATAGTAATAAAACTGTAACGATGTAATATGATTTTTCATTTCTTAGAAGAATGGAAAAAATAGAACTTTTTATGAAAAAGAGTACTTTGCGTTTGTCATACATCCAAAATTTTCTAGAACTCTCTGGAATACTTGCGCAGTACTCTGATTTTGATAGCCTCGGTATCAGAACGTACAAGAACCTGATCTATCTATTATACTTATTAGCAACGATGGATAGGATGTGATCTAGCAGCAAAGCCACCATACGCTCCAATCCTTAATCCACTTGGTTTTATTTTATAAGATCCCTTGAAATCATTGATATTCAAAATCGGTTTCGTATTTCTTGTACCTTTTCCTACATTTTAATTTGAATTCAGAATTACAAAGAAGCGACGGTAAAATATCGCCTGTAGGACATGCCACAAAATAATTTGTTTATATGTATTAGATTAGTTATATGATCTAAGAAATCTGTGGTTAAATCATGGTTAAGATTGGAATAAGATAATTTCATACTCTCTTAGTATTGTAATATTGAAAATATTATATATTATGCAGCGCATTCACTTAAAAACGTAATTTTTATAACGTATTTATAATTTAAACTAGAGCTTATTTTGAACTAATTTCATTTTCTGAAACGATATGTATTTTCAATTTTATTCACATATGTTTTGGAAAAATTTGAGCTCATTCGAATTCTTTCGCTGTTTACAAATATTTGTACAAATATCTTTGACTGGTAAGCTCTATAAACCATTAGATTCTAGAATAAGGGGTCAAACGGAGAAAGAAAGTGCCAGACGGAGTGATGGAAACGAGTAGAAAATTCGAGACGCACAAACACAAAGGGTACGTTATTACTTTACAATAATAGGCGATGAAGGAATTAGGTTCATCTTTCGTACCCTGTCAAACTTACTGGTAATTCGAAGAAAATGGACTCTAGATGTAGAGTGAACGTGAGACAATGTTCTTTTTGTTCACGTGAATAGGTAGTGGCATACTACGAACACTTGTTATAATTATTGTTATTATTTCCATCTGCCTAATTCAAACTATGATTGTTAAATAATTGAAACATCAAACATAATAAAAACTATGTAGCTATGTAACTTCTTGAGTATTTTAAACAACCTGTGTTTAAGGAACAAAATAGATAATTTATTTATGTACGTATTTTTTAAATTAGCATGAACGAAAAACTATTTTACAGATATAAGAGAATATCTATATAAATAAACAGATAATCTGAATTAACGTATTTTGAAAGCCAGTAAAATAATCTTTAATATACAGGGTGTTCGAAAAGGTCATGTCAGAAATGAATACATACAATAGAGGTCAATAGTTGTAGTACTTTAAATAAAAAAATTACTCGTCTTCAAAGTAAAAAGTTAAAAAATAAATTTCAATTATAACTTTTAAGCCGTTGCCATGACAATAATGAAATTTGACAATTAAAGCAACTCATATTATGCTAATTTCCAAGTTTAAACTGATATCCAATATGTCTGCGTTATACAGGAGTCGCAACTTTACTTGGTATCAATTAAATCTGATTTTTCTCAAAAACGGTACAAGGTGTCGATTTAATCATGGTATATCTTTTTTATTTAGCAAAATAAGAGAAGAATCAAATTGTGAAAGAAAAATGCCAAATTTAGCAACTCTGTCAAAGATGCATAACTTTAAGGTCGCCTTATTTCTCGCCGTAAAATGATCAAATTCGTAATGTTTTTTAGGTACAGAAATCTCGAAAAACTCCTAGAGCAAAAGCAATATCAAATATAAAATTATTGTTGTTTTTTTTATCCAGTTTTACTATTTAGATTCTCTTCAAATAATATAATAACATTAAAAATGAATTTATAAGACACATTATTTTGCTATTCTAACCCCAAATTTTAACAATAATTTTCACATACTTGTTGGTTAGACCGCTATCTGTAGTTATAGATTTGTTTCAGTTCTTAACTGTCTAAAATTACTTGTATTTGTAGAAAACACAAAGTATTTCAATAATACGGCGCCCTTAAATGAATAATTTCCTCTGCTCTTGTATAATGCAGACATATTAAATATCAGTTTAAACTTGAAAATGAGCAATTACTATATGAGTTACTTTAATTTCCCAAACTTCATTGTTGTCATAGCAGCGGCATAAAAGGTGCCTTTGAAGGCGACTAACTCGCCCGAAAGCAACGCAAAGTATTTTGACCTCCCCTGTAAGTCCTTTCACGTTTGAAATTACCTTTCCGGACACCCTGTATATAGGTATAAATATCAGATAATAATATAATAACAAAGCTACAAAGTACGTTTGTTGTAGCCGTTATTCAAAGAGCCATTAAAGGCAGAATGTTCAGGTAGAAATTATTTAAAACCGGCCTCATCTAGTGTCGGGAATGGTAAATCGTTACCTGAATCGGTTAGAATTTCAAATAAATACAGGGGACAGGATGTTGTTAGTTGACAACACTTTCTATAGAGTTCGTTAAGACGTAGTTTGTAGATGATGATAAAATAAATGAAAGCTCGATCTTTGAATGGTTCATTATGATAACTTTGTGTCGAGGATTTTGATCAAAATGTTATTAAAATTAAATTACACAACTGAAAAATATAATTGATCTTCATAAAGGACGTTAAGAAATCATTGCACTGAACTTTCTTTTCTATTCTGTGTTTTAATAACATACATAGAAAGAAAGAAAAAATTAAAGATATAGATAGTTGTTCAATTATAAAAATAGCGCATTTAAACATATAGAACATAATATTATTCTAATCAAATAAAGATCATGTGGAAAAATAGAAAACTAAACTTTTATTTTAGAAAATTGCCTCAAAAGCATACCCCTGATTATCTATAAATTTTTATTTAGGTAAGTAATGTAGTATGGGGTGATCTAAAGAAGAGTATAATTTCTTGCAATTGTTTAGCAATTTGGGAAATTCAGTAGATAAAACTATAGTATGACGTATTATGACGTAGTTTGTTACGATAAGAAACGTTCGAAATATAGGTGTACGGTTTTTTACATAAATTTTGCGTAAAACTTGCATATTTATTTCTTTATCTACATATTAATATTAAGTATGTTTGTTGCATTGTTAGCCTTCTAATTAGAAACATTTGATTACCTTTATCTTGTGTTATTAATTTTTTTTCGGCTTTGTACACCTATTTTCAAAATTTGCACACCTCAACAAATGTGAAGATATAGTACATTAAAAAAAATAATTCTTCCTTGAATAAAATGATTAAATTAAATATAATTTCATATGACATTTTGTTATTTTTGGACAATTTTGCACATCCAAAAAAAGTTATTGAAAAACATTTCGTCCTTGAACTCGGCCAAAGCTATTTGTATGTCAATTTTTACTTTAAATTTTCATTTTATTTATTAAAAATTTAAAAGTACAGCATACCGTATTTATAAAATTCATCCAAGCAATATATCACATATAAACATTCTTAACAATAATAATAGGGGTGGTAACTTAGCTGAGTTACGCGTGTAAAATTCTTAGAAATACAGGGTGTTTCAGTCATAACCTCTTTAATTTTAAGCATCTCATTTAGCAGCCTCCGTATGTTGATAATTTTAAATATTTTACAGAAAACTGTAAATGTAGCTAAAAGAATAAAATAAATTATTTTAATTATTTTATTAAAATAATTTATTTTAATTAAATTTAATTGATTAACCAATGATCGAAGTTTTTAATTAGAAAATATAAATATATTATATTAATTTATTTTGGAGAACAATTTAAACTTTGCCATTTTATACCATAACTTTTTTGTGTAATTAATAAATTATAAGTAATATATAGAGCAATAATATATTTAAATAAAACTACATAATTAAAAAAAATAATAATTTGGTTATAGTGCACTTCATTTTATAAATCCCAAACTAAATGACGAAATAGAAAAAATATTAAATAACTTTGTAGTGTTTACTAAATCCAACTTCAGTTGAACCATTACACTAAAATATTAACAATACAGCAAGGAAAGAGTACATTTCAATCTAATTGTGTTAGGGTGTTAGCGGTAGATCTCCTAGTCTAGAGTTGCGTATAGTGACGTCACAAGAGGACGCACTTTTGAGACTAGCACTAATTTCAATCTCATATATAAAATGCAAAATGTTAATCATATGAAGTGTTAAGGACATAATAAGAATATCGAGTAGGTGTAGAAAAACACATAAAAACCTTTTTAAAAATTCTGGATATTGCTCTATTTTTCTCAAATATTTTAAGAAACAGTTACATATTTCTACAACTCGGAACGGTATACTACTTGGGTAAGTACTGAAGCTTAATTTTTTTAAATGATCTTTTTAAACACCGTGTAATGGATTACAATTCTATTTCAACTAGTACCGTTAATTAAACCAGAATCTTTGCGCTCTGAATCATTCCTTAAAAATAAATACACACTCGTGATAAGTTTGTTAATCTTTCTTGGAGTTATGCTATATAGCTGTTGTTCTACCTAAAGGCAATCATGGAATATTTCAAAAGATAAAATGTAATTGTATGACATGATGAAGATACTTGGGATTTCCTATATTCCAATATTAAATTTTGAGGAATTCTGTATATTATTATCAAACGCATCTATTAATAAAATTCTTCATATTTTTACGTTTACGTTTTATGCGAGTGTGGACAAACGCTTTGTTTATTTTCAATAGTTGAAAACAAAGAAATCCAGAATATTAACAACCAAGAAACAGTTACAACAAACGTAAATCCTATTTTACAATGTAATTTAAATCTTATCTTTTATCTGTCTGAATTAAGATTTTAATTATACCATTACCTACGTCAAAAGGAAATTGTTGCTTTAATTAAGTAGGATCAATTTTACACCTTTAAATTAATTAAAAATATATAAAAGTTTATATGAAAATGTGCAACATACGAAGAACAATGCCTTTTACAAGCTTATATAAATCGTAATTCTGGTAATGAAGATAAAAAACTTATCAGCATTGTAGCTGAAACATATAAATATAATTAACAAATAAAGAATAATATATTTATTATTATTACTGACATTTTAAAGTATATTACTGTCCATTAGTGACCATATAAATGTTTAAAACAAAATAGCAATCGATTACTCTGACGTTAGAGATTAATTTAAATTTTATATTTACTTCAAAATGATAACAAAAAAAAAAAAAATGAAAGTTGAAATTTTGGGAAAGGTTGCACTGAAATGGAAGTAAAATGTTAAGATTGGTTTGAAGTTTTCTGTGACAGCTGTCAATGATTCAACAATTCATTGAACATCAGAAGGACATTTAAAGTCAAGCAAATGATGAGTTTTATTTTAACTGGTGTATTTATTTTGGCACGACTAACTGCATAATTTGCCGACAAAACCTGCTCAAAGTGTCAAGTCTATGACTGACATAGCAAAATTTAAAGTAGCCGAAAATCAGTAGAAAACGTAAGTTATATACGCCAACCCCGGACAAGCATCAATAAGACGAATATTCATGCAATCCGTAATCTGATTGAAGACGATCGGCGCAGAACAGTATGGGGAATTGCTGTAGAGGTCGAAATATCGTATGGACGTGCTCGTCTCTTTTCAGATAATGTTCTTGTGAATGTTTTTGGGATTGTAAAAGTACTACTCATTGATTTCCTTCACAAGTGATGCACAGTAAATGCTGCAATTGGTTACAGACATTACGAACGGGTATGGAATTAAAAAGTTTCCAATCCGATGAGAAAATTGTATACTTACAAATGTGGAGATTATGTAGAAAAATAAGATGTATGATGTTTATTTTACTGTGACAATAAATTTAATAAAAACAAATTATCTTTTATATTTGATCCACTATCGTATGTACTTTCATATAAGGATTCACCCACAATACAGGCTGCTTCCTAAAAAAGCACAGGGTGTCTTGAACTCGATAGTACGGGCCTACGGTATGATATTTGGAATTTGACAAAAACGACTACTGACGTCATTAATTATATTTTTCCATAAACATACCCAAATTTGTTTACCCAAATTTTGTATTAATTTCCGTTTAAAAGTTATAAGCAATATTGTTCTAAAGAGACTCAAAAGAAATACCACCTAAAAATCACATTAGTGGTGAAAGGATCAAGTTAAAGTACATAAATGTCACAAAATACTTGTCAGTACTCAATACGAACGTTAAACGTATAATTTTGCTTACGAAATATTTTCTCATTCAGAAAAAGTTGATATGTTGCTAATTTATGGCTAGTCACAAAAAAAAATCAACAAGAGCTGTAGAGTTATATCGAGAAAGGTATCCAGAGCGGCACATTTCTAATCACAGAACCTTTACAAGATTGGAGGCGACCTTGTGACGAAATGAAGATGCATTTTCTGTTCGGAAGAATAAAACAATTGACCGAAGGGTAAGAAACAATGTTAACACAGTTAAACTCTTAAAGCATTTCGAACAAAATCCACGAAATTGTATACGGCAGGCTAGCTGGGAATTTCATTTGGATAAATCAACCGTTCAACAATTTTTAAAGACCAATGGACTACAAAATTCACAATTTTGAGTATTTGCCTGAGCGTCACATTGAAAACAGACTTAATTTTATAGCTCAAATTGTAGTAAATGTAGAAACTGTTGATCAGAATCTTTTTCGGTACGTTCTTAGGACGGTTGTTAGTAATGGTTTGCCAAACAAGCGCAACGAACACTACTGGTTCACTGAAAATCCTCACATTGTACGCAAAACCAAGGCCATTTTGGAGCAACTATATGGTGCGGCATCATCGGTACGCATTTAATTGAGGCTTATTTTTATGAACATACATTGAACAGCGTGAGTTACTTAAATTTCTAAACTTCCTGCACTTCTGGAGAATGTGCCTTTGCAGCTAAGGAGAAACCAATGGTTTCAGCACGACGGAGCTCTACCCCACAAGACTAGGATTGTGCAGATAATTCTTTTCCAGAAAAATGGACCTATTCAGTGGTTCAGAAAGTCACCAGATCTAACACTCCTCGAGGGGTTTAAAAGAAAAGGTTTACAAAACACCTTTACGAGATATTAATCATTTGAAAGAAAAAATCGCAAACGCTTGTAATGAGATAAACAGCGAAATATTAATAAACGCAGCCCACAACGAAGTCAGGCGAAGATTGGATTGGTCTTGAGATGAGATGAGATCATATCGAAAATAGATTGTAACATGTATGCAGTATGAAGGCGTTTACCGCATTTTTTAAGCAATACAGAAAAATTTCTCTAATAAAAATAAAATATAATTGATGACGTCATGAGTCGTTTCTGTCAAATCCCAAAGATAATATTTTCGATTGAAAATGGAGCTTACTTACATTTAAGAGCACGTGTCCCAACATCTGAAAGAAATTAGAGTCACTTTTTGACCAACTGCAAGAGAAATATTCTCCAAGGTTATGGTGTATACAATATCTTGTGAACATCATTAGATTTGTAGCAATAAGAAGGTCGGTCTAATTGTTGATACTCCTCACAAATTTTGACGTTTATAAAACGTCATAAATGATAGACTTTGAAATTGGCATCGCTAGATCTCAAACCAATGCCATAAAAAAGGTAATTTGTTACCTACTGAAACCCTACTTTCTTATCTGATATTTTATAAAACCAATGGTGTACATGTAGGAAGATACGCATTGGCAAACAAACAGAAATACAAGACTCTACAGTGAAATAGAAATTTAAATCCTGCTCTACTCTCAGTGATTATTCTGAAGAAGAGCGACACGTTTCATAAAACATCAAGAAGCCTAAACCACTAATATGACCGGCTCGAAAATTGTTCAACCAAAATGTTAAGACACGATAATTAAATCCACTATTGCGTTGTACACAGTACTTCCAAAATAATTAAGTTATTTACTAATGTTCCGGTCGATAAATCACAAAGCATTGTTAAAACTAAATTATGAAATGATATAAACTTGGTAGATAATACTATCTAATCTGGGCTAATTTGGATAAAGGAACTACGCGATGTCCATTAGCATAATTACTAACTGAACTTCCATTGTATTCTCTTGATATTTTGAGCTAAAGACGATACTTTTGCACATTAATTAATTAATCTTCAGATACAAATGATAACTTTGATAGGGTTTAGATTTATTTGCACGCCACCTGTGACTTTTAGTAACACATACAGAGTATTTTTAAATGAAGGAGCAAAAATGGGACCACAGATTCCTTAGGTGAAAATAAATGGATTTAACAACACTACAAGAGGGCGCCACTTGCGGCACACCATGTTTCTTTTAAATAGCAGAACTTTTTTGCAGCTTAGTATATCCATCTGACTACAGAAACAATCGATTCTCCTATCTATTTTATTTGAAAAAGGTATGCCTTGCTGATGTCGGTAGTAATCATTTCTGAAATAATTTTATTTGAAATGCTCAGTGCACCGAGTATAAACTATTTTGGTTTCAGTTAAGGCGCCTTTCCTGCTGAAAATACAGCAAAATATTAATTGAAAAAGTTGTTCAGAATGGTAAATTATGGAGACGTTCAAGAAGATCAGCGACGTATGATAAAACCATTTTTCAACAAAGCAGAAAGATTTTATCAAACAGGCCGATGTTTTTGTAATTTTGCACGTCTATAGCAATGTGGATTTCACAAATCATACATTGCATTTGGCGCAAAGATGTAGCAGGCGCATTCTTACAAGGTCCTGTTGACGCAAGAATGTGGAAATACAAAAGATTGACATCGAGTTTTTCAACGAATTTTTTAGCAATGAATGATCGTCGAACAACCTCTCCATACAACGAGTGACTGATGCGGTTTCTGAAGTCGCTGCGTCAGAAGACCATAATTCGTGGATTACGATAGCAAAATATAATATAATAATACATTTATCGCAAAAAAGTATGCAAACGTTTTTTTTACAAAAATAAAGTGTATGTACAAAGTCGATTTACAACACCTCCTGAGGTAAAGAGAAAAAAATAAAACCGAACAATAAATAGGAAAGAATTTAAACAAAAAAAAAAAAAACGCTTAAAAAGGATGTTGTTTTATAACATAAGTTTAACTGATGTCATTGACAAATTAATGTGATACTAGAATGGTAAATTATTAACAATATATATGAAGCCAAATAGGAAAAAAATTTTTTCAATTTTCAATTACTTCAAACTTTTGGTATGTGTTTCAGATCTCCATTTTATTTTATCAAACAAGTATGTACGTTTGTTATTCTATAAAATATTGAGTATAAAACTAAATAAAATTAATGTCTCCCCTCAGACATACTCAAAAAATTAAAGGAACTCAGATATGGAGTTATGTGAATAAATTGAGGGACAGTTGTAATAAAACGAACACAATAATTCTGTATTTTTTTTGCAAACGGTGTTTATCTAACAACATCAGCATAATTCAAATGAGAAAGGACTAAAGATTCGGAAAGTAAAATATTGGTATGAGGATTTAGATACTCTTTAAAGCATTGTAACTGTTTTAAAGAAAGGAAAGCTTTCTTATAAATATCAGTTACATAACTTTTTAAAAGTTAGGCCAAGACTTTTAACAACTTAAGCTGAAGGAATATTTTCATTAATAATTAAAAGTTATCCAAACCTGGCAACTTTATTTAGGATTGACTAAGAAAATATTTTTAGTCTAGTCATAAATTAGTTTTATATCTCTTCTTAATCGCTTCTATGACAATATTTAAATTAGAAGGCTTGAAACAACTATAAAGATGTTGTATATCGTCAGCAAACAAACACATTTAGTTTATTATTCAAAGTAATTCTCGACAAGTCTGCTGTAAATATGATGAATAAAAATGGTTCTTACATAGATCTCTGAGGAACCAGAACAAACTGATCCATAAGGTGATGTTAATATAGAGAAAACTTATTTACGTATTCAACATAGCGTATTGTTTTCATGTAAATAATTGCAAAACCAGCACAACATATTACTAGAAATACCATAATAATAAAGTTTAGCAATAAAGGAATTGATGTAATTTGAATTAAATGCCTTAGTCATATTTAATAAAGTGAGAAACGAAATCTGTGCATTGTCAATATCCACCGAGATGTCATTAGTTACATCAGCCAGCATTTTGCAGAACTAACCTCATTATGAAAACCTGATTGATTTATAGGAATGATTGAATTTTCCACACAATGTTCAAATAACTGATCAAAAATAGCAGAATCAGTAATCTTCTGTGTTACAGATTACATAATGATTGGAAGGAAATTTTTAAATTGTTTTGTCTTGATTTGACACAAGCAATTTTCCATTGTTATTATACAGGATGTTCCAAAATAGAAGGCTATACCATTAACCACATATTCTTTGGACAAAAATAATGTGACTTTTATTATGCAAAATTTCAAGTGTGTATCTTACAAAACAATGGAATTATTAACAAAAATAGTTTTTTAAAATGCAACTTTAACACCCTGTATATTGAAACAGGGACGTCCAAATAAAAAATGGCATAAGGAAAGTCGCATTATTTTTGTCCAAAGAATATGTGGTTAATGGTATGGCCTTCTATTTTGGGACACCCTGTATGATCTACTAGATAAGACATTAATCTGGAAGACGTTTAAGTTTAGCAGAATATGAGTACATGCCATACAAGCGTGAAACGAAAACCTTACTCACGTAACTCAAAGTTAGTCGTCTTGATCATGTGACTACACATCGAGCTTGATATCGATGTATTTCATCTTGTGGGGTTATGTACTAGATAAGATGTACGCTAATTCTCCAGAAAACGATTCAACCGCTCATGCATAACATTCGATCTATAATTGAGCGATTTATAAATATAAGAATTACTATTTGCAAGAGAAGCCCAAGGCGGCCATTTGAAACATATTGTCTTCCATCTTTAATCCCATATTTTGTACTTTATTTTTGATTAAAAAATAACACTATTAAAAATAAAAAGTATTTACTTTTTAACACATTTGAAATGAAACCTCTTAATGGAAGATCTTATATAAAAATCGATAGAAGTCGCAGATATCAGATTTTATTATTCCATATCATATCAAAACAGACTATAAATATGTATGCAAAGCAAGACGAAACCGTTCGCTAACAAATATTCGTAAGATCCCAAATTGATGTGGAATAGAATAACTAACTGTGCATAATACTTTCACTGATACGCAAGAACAGACTGATTTAGAAAATATACATAAATGAACGTCCAGTAGCAAATATTCGTCGCAATCATGAATATTGGAGACATTACTTCATCAAAACTACAGGCAAATAAATGCTTTATCATTGCCGCCAATATTCTGCAAAATGTGCGTGGTCATCATGTAATAAGTAGACACTGAAATTCATCAAAATTACCGTTGTTAACACTTAGCATTTCGTTCTAGACATTAGGTTGTTTTGTAGTAATGGATTTTCCAAGTATTAATTAATATATCTTTTTATATAAAAATTTGATTTAGCTTAGGATGATTTGCATGGTTCATCTAAAATTCGAAGCGCATCGCAACATAGATTGCATTTTTACCATATTTATTATTATTAAGTAAGAACAATCGTTTGCAATAATAAAGAATAATTTGAATTTCTGACGTATTTTTAATGAAGTCTATTTTCAAATTTTAACATAAGTCCTTAGTTGTTTCAAAGCTTTGTTTCCTTTAAACAATACAAAATTGTATAGGATTAAGTCAATATACATTACAACTAATTAGCACTAAAAAAGATATAAAAAATACACAGCAACTTATGTTGATATATAAATACAAATATAAATAGATAACAATCGTGATACCAAGACATTTCAGTATAATACATACATTATTATTTAATGCATTCAATTACACAATAAAAATGTTTGTCTATTAAGAAATAGACGTTCTTTAAAACATTTGAGGGTGCTTTATATCCACCGGCAGTAAATTATATGCCCTTAAATCTATATTATCTGGAGACTTGTACGTTATATTATACTTCTTAGATGGCATATGAAAATAATGTTTTTATCTCGTGTTTTTACCATGAATATTCATTTTCAAAGAGAATTTATCACGGTTTTGAAAAACATAAATACATAACTCGTATATGTAGAGGGAAAGGTTGTGTCAAAATCTTTAAATCTCTAAAAACATTTTGACAACTACTTGTACTAGATAATTCTATTATGGATCTTAAAACTTGTTTTTGGGCAATGAACACATTTGTAGCAGAAGAAGACCAACCCCAGAAACATATACCGTCTCTAAGGCGTGATTCTACTTGAGAATAGTATACCATGATCAACTGTTTTATAGTAAGAATTGTGGGTAAATTCTTAAAAACATACGACTGCGAGTTAAGCTTAGAAACCATATATTCACAATGTATCCTCCAAGTTAAACACTGACCTATATGTAAACCTAAAAATCGAACATGACCTTCATTATTTAACAAATTATCATCAATTGTTAACATCAAATTATTGCAAGGCTTTTGCCAATTATGAAACTTCAAGCAGTGAGTTTTTTTCATATTTAGGTGTAGAGAATTTTGATTAAACCAATTATGCATTTTACTCAAAACATTTTCACACTGATTTTTTAAATGATTATCTAATTTATGTGATGTTAAAATCGATGTGTCATCTGCAAAAATGGTAAAATTGGCATTAGATACTGACTTATCAAGATCATTTATATACAGCAGAAATAACATTGGTCCCAATATTGAACCTTGTGGAATTCATTATATTTTCATCAAAATATTTAAGAAACTGCAACTGATAGTAATAAAACTACATAATATACTCGCGTCAAGAATTCAGACGACTTACGTCATGCGAACAAATGAATAATTCATTATATTTTCATCAAAATATTTAAGAGACTGAAACTGATACTAATAAAACTATATACTACACTAAAAGTTTGCATTATATATTGCACTGAATTGCAAAAAAAGATTACTTTTAACGCGACCAAATATCGAAAATTACGTTGACAATAAAAACAAATGCGTAACGTCAGCCGTGACGTAAGACGTCTGAATTCTTGACGCGAGTATACACTAACAGTTTGCATTATATATTGCACTAATTTGCAAAAAATGATTGTCTTTAACGCGACCAAATATCGAAAATTACGTTGACAATAAAAACAAATGTGTAACGTCAGCAGTGACGTAAGACGTCTGAATTCTTGACACTAGTATATCTAAATAATAAGATTTAGTCAAACATACCGTAGTAAAATGTTCTTGGTTCACGATACATAGGGTGTTAAGTTTAATTTTTAATTAATTGTATAATTTTAACATCTTTAATAATAATGGTGTAGAAAGTTGAAATAGGGAATTCTTGATAATAAGAAATCCAAATCGGAACTAAATTTTTTAATTTTTTGTCATTTATCGCATGTTTTTATTTGTGTTGGTAATTTTGTCTTGTTTTGTCTTAGTTTCGCAAAACAAGACAATGCTTGACAGCTAGTATTGCAAAACAAGACAATATTTAAAAAAATACTTGCGAGATAAACAAGAAATATTGCTACGCTAAGAAGTCTTTCAGATATAAAAGGAGTAATATTATACAGGGTGTTAAAAAAGAGTGTGAAATATTTCAGGAGGTAATAGTATGAACCAAAATAAGCAGAAAAGTCTTAATAAACATGGGTCCGTAAAGTAACGGTTGCGTAGATAAAGACCACTATTCGTTTTTCACATTTTATTTTATTAGGAATAAACCGACAAAGGAAGCTCTTTACAAACAAAAAACAAAGTTACAGACCGAAATTCAACTCTTTTGAAAACACCTTCCTTGGTTTAGATTTCTTGACACTTTTGATTAATCCGTAGCTGCAGCTCTTCCAGGCTATTTACAGGAGTACCATACACTAATGTCTTCAAATATCCCCAAACAAAGATATCTAGAGGGTTCAGATCAGGTGATCTTGGAGGCCATAAAACAGGTTCGGCCCTTCCTACCCATCTATGTGGAAAAGTTTGGTGTAAATGTTCTCTAACGGCCATGAAAAAATGAGCTGGAGCACCATCATGCTGGAACCACATTTGTTGCCTCTGATTCAAAGGAATGTCTTCCAAAAACTTATACAGTGTGTTCTGGAGAAAGTTGAGGTAAGCAGCGCCTGTTAATCGGTTTGGTACCTAGAAACCTGTCACATACAATACCCATCCAAATGTTTAATGAAAAACGTGCTTGTTGTCCAGATTCTATTAGAGCATGAGGATTTTCGTCGGCCCAAATATGCGTATTCTGAAAATTAGAAACTCCATTTCTTGTAAACCCGGCCTCATCAGTAAAAAGAATGTTTGCAAGAAAACGAGGGTCTTCAGCATCATGACGTAGAAACCAAACGTACCTGATGATCATTTATTGGATTTAAGGCCTGTACCTACTCGTTGCACATGGTATAGATAAAGCAGTTGCTCGTGAAGAATTCTCCAAACAAGAGGACCACTAATTCCTACCTCGGCTGGTATTCTCCGCACACTCGTACCTGGATTCTGCTCTACCAATGCTAGAATTTCTTCTTCTGCTCTAGGAGTGGATATGGACCTTGGTCTTCCGGATAAATGGCACTGTTTGCTCAAGGAACCGGTATCACGCAATCTTTGGCGAATTCTTCCAAACATGCGTTGTGAAGGAATCTGGCGATTTGGATAAGCTTCAACATAAAGACGTCGCGCTTCGGTGGCGTTCCTATTAGCACGACCATAAATGAAATGCATGTCTGTTAATTCTGCGTTAGAGTAACCAGCCATAGCGAAAGAAAACTTGTGCACTGAGAACAACTGTCAAATACGTACTGTTTATTTCACTACTAAACATCAACCAACTATTATAAGAAAATACACAACGTTTTCGCAAAATAAAAAAAGGGGCTAAAAAACATAAAACATTCCATATCTCCGCAACCGTTACTTTGCGGACCCATGTTTATTGAGACTTTTCTGCTTATTTTGGTTCATAATATTACCTCCTTAAATATTTAACACTCTTTTTTTAACACCCTGTATGTAGGTATATTCAAGGGCAAGGGCAAATTATTCGAGTCTAGGTCAAGTTCTGCTGAACTAGAACTAATTATAAATTCACTACCACTTGAATGAAAGAGCTCCACTTCTATTCCGCCTATTCATCCATTACTTATTATGTAAAACTGGCTGTTTGTATACTTTATAATGTCTACCAATCGACCACTACGGACGATCGACCATATCGATAGTTATGTGTGAGCTCCGTAACCGACCGAGAGTAACCACCACTATTACCAAATTTGTAATAAAGCTCCATGTTTCTCATTTGTATGAAACAGCATCACATGAGTCTTGCAAAATTACGAGAAAAGGAATTTCTGAGAACCCCGCGTGACGTGACATAATCTTGCAAGATCGAACATGAACAAGACTTTTATTTTGTTTTGCAATACAAGATTTTTTTAAATTTTGCAAGATTTCTTATCTCAGCCAACACTAGTTTTTATGCGAAACCCTATATGGATCTGTAATAAATAATTTAATACAGCGATTATAAAGAAAAGATATACTTGTTTTGATATCGATAAACAGCTCCAGTTTCAAAATATTAGGATTTTAATCATCCGATCTCGGCACGTGCTTTTCACTGTCACTGCTAATATTATTCAGTAATCAAAGTAGGCTTCGTCTTATGAAGCTAACTCTAATGAGTATAAAAACAAGTTATGTTCCTTGTAAATGTAATGTTAATTTATTGAATTTCTGCATATTGTATACAACTAGTAAAAAATGTACTGAAGATTATTGATTTTACTACAACTGAAGATAAGTTGACATTGTTTTTCTATTGTATCGCATCGCATCGGCTTCACAGAACAAAGTTTACTTAGGTTCGTGCCGCAATAATATTAACAGTGGTCGAAAAGTACACGCCGGCATCGAACTTTTTCTTTTTCCAAAAAATAATTATTCTGTCAAATTATTTATTCAAAATACAGATAGAGAAATATGAAATAAATCAAATTCGAATGCCTTGTATATCGTGAACCAGCAACATTTTGCTGAAGCATGTTTAGCTAAATCCTATTATTTTTTTGATGTCTACAATCTATAGTTACTCTACACTGATACAAATTATTAGCGATATTTTACGGTGGATTGTTGATTATTTAGTGCCTAGGTCAATAGTGTAAAATAACATACCAGAATGTAATGTTGCAAATGTAGTGTTTTTTACACAAGAAATGTAATTTTTCAACGTTATGTATTTTTTGAAAAAAATCATGTAATTTTACATGAAAGATGTAATGTAATCACATGGAGAATGAAACGTTAGAACTGTTATGAATAATTACTATTTATGAATATGCATTTTTTCATGTAAAACCGTGTTTTTGTAATTAACATTACTATTTTTAGAAAAAAAAATGTAATTATACATGAAGAATGTAAATGTATGATGTAGGCCTGTAAATTGTAAATCATTTTTTTTTCAGTTTATCACTGTATAATAAAATAAATAAAATTTATTGTAATAATTTTTTTCTATAACCTATTCTAAAATAATTTCTATAAAAATAAAACCGCTGCTTTACAACAGTAATATTTATAAAGTGTTTGGACAATAATAAAATTTTAACCATTACATCATCTAGTTTTACTGCTTATTTTATTAGTTTCATATCTGGTACAACGTACAACAAAAAATAATTTGGAATATTTATATATGTCATATACTTAATGAAATTAATAAAAAATATTTTCAAAATTGTATTTATAGTTTTATAGGCAGTTAAAATTATATTTGTCTGAGATAATATTTTAGCACTGCAGCATTTGGTGGGTTATTAGATCATATAAAAAATATAAGTTGAATTATCAACAACCTATTTTTAACACATTGTGTTATTTTTGAAGAAAACAAATACGTTCAGGAAATAAACACCTCCAGGGACAATCTATTAATAGTTAAAAACAAATATACGGGTATAGTAAATTCAATGTTTAGTTTCGGATTTTCGGAGTTTCAGAATTTTTTTGCAAAAAAATAGTATGCAGATGGAAAAAAAGGAAATATTGACAAATTGTCAAACACACATATGATTTTTTCGTTCTTGTAAACGGCTGAAGCAAAGTGAGCGTTGCTAAACTATGTTTGTTTTGGCTGAGTAAGACTTGAAAATAAGATAGATAACGAAATCAAAACCAAACAATTTTTTCTTGTGTTTATAATGGCATAAAGGAATAATTTGAATTTTTCGTTTACTATAACAATCTTCAATTTAGAGCAGATTGACCTTGGAAAAACAGTAGGCAGTGGTTTAATTTTGTTTTATTTTAATACTAATTATATATCAATCAGCCTTTCGGGAAAACAAATATGGTAACTTGCAACAGTACAAATTTAATTATAGACTTAATAAAAAATATTCCTTAACCAAAAGAAACAAACATTGTAATAAAACAAATACGATTTCAATTAAGAAAACTTAACCAAAATTGAAGAATCAGCATTAGTTGATGCTCAATATATGCAAATTACACATAGATTGTAGCGATTTCTTATTTCGGATGAAGTTTTATCAAATTATAGGCCGATATTCCATTGCAGGTATCTGTAGTAGTAGAAAAGGAAGTTGATTTTGAATGAAATCGAATATCGGCCTATATTTTCAAAAAATAGCTTAATCCGAGAATAAAATGGTGCTACAATATATGTATGTGTAGATATGATGCTATCGAACATGTAATATAATAGATTTTTATTATTTTCTTAAGTTTTCTTAATTGATGCAGTTATTTTTTATGTTTTGTTTATTGCTCTTTTATGAGATTTTGTTTTCAGTCAGAAATTTTATTTATACTGTTGCAAGTTACCGCACTTGTTTTCTTCAAAGGCTACTTTATATAAGCATTAAGACAAGACAACATTGAAATACTACCTACTGCAAGGCCTATCTCATCTAAACGATTGATGGGGTAAACAAAGTATTCCAGTTACACAATTATTGCTCCCACAAAGTCTAACCCAAGAACAACAAGAGCAGGTTAAAGATTCCCAGCTAAGACTATGAATGTCCACTTTAATTCTGTTACTGGCAGCGACCAATAACCAAGGTCACGTCTTATCAAGCCGAAAAATCACTATATATCAAATAACATCGCCGGTCGTGAAAACCTAAAAACCACGAAATGGAAATGGTTATAATTTTCTCCTGTACAAGTTGTACATTTGCATACGACAAAATGTTATTAAGAAAAGATTTCCAGAATGCAATACTGAGTCTATCCGCACAATTTTTTTGCCCTAGAAAAATCTAAAGTCAAAAATCAATCTTTTGGATTAAAAAGAGAATTAGAGAACCTGATTATCTGATTTTTCTATCATTCAGATTATGCTCAGTACAATGTTGAGACTCAAGAAAATGTACATAGGTACATGCGATACTTGATCTTGATTATTATACGAAAATTAGGCCACAGTAAATATAAATTTATGAAACTAAATCATAAACTAACTGAAATTCTAATAAAAGAACAATAAACTTTGCCAACATAAAATCTATATTTTCTACGCCTATGTCTATTTTCGTATACGTTCTGTAGCAGGAAGTAAACTAAACCTTATGTTGCTATTAAAAAATCCAGGTGATTTGCTATTTGCTTATTTATAATGTCATGATTATCATAAATTTGTTAAAACATGTATGCGATAGATGTTGAAAACATTATTCCAACAGTTAGTACCAATAATTTTATCGTAAACAATGTCCCACACTAGACAAACTAGTAGAACAGTTTGACTAATTTTACTTTGCATGAGAAAATAAGCGTGTTTTAATATTTAAATTTGATAACAAATAATGATCGCGTGTTTAGCCTCATAATTAATGTTGTTTTACGTATGCAAACATTATCTTCTAAAATATTAGAATTAACTTATACAGTGTGGGCCACTCAAAACTTCAATAATGCAAAAAACGAGAAACACCCTTAGACCCCTCAATTTTGGTTTTGAGAAGGATATACAGGGACTACCCAAGATAATAGGCCAAAATTCATGGGACATTCCTAAAACCCGCCTTACAGTGTGCAATTCTTTCTGCAATTTGTAAGTTTCTTGCACGTAGAAATGCGCTCTGAACAGTAGCATATTGCAAAAGCCATATCTGAAAGGCTCTTGCATTTTCAAAAGGTCTTGCTCGATTTTTATAGCAGCTTTTCTGCAATTCTGAGGAATAATTTAGTGATTTGTATGGTTGCCACCCTTTCTGACATATGTCCCATAATTGTGACGTCATCATTGTTCGAGATATGACGTCATCGACAATTTTTTTAAATAGCAACCCCCAATTTTGACCATGCCATTTGAAAGAACGTGTCATTCTACATACATACATCATGACAAATTATGGTGTTACATAACAAAAATTTCAAGAAATAATGTTTGAAGATTTTAAAATTTAATTTTCACAGTACTGAAAATGATAATGATTATGTAAAAAATCGACTAAATTAAATGTTTAAATTGTGTACCGTTGGCTGCCTGACAGTAGCCAAGACGATTAATAAATTCTTTTTCGACATTATCAATAACTTCAGGAGATATACGATGTATTTCGTGACGCATTCTTGCTTTTAAATATTCTAAATTAACCGGTGTAGTAACGCATACTTTGCTTTTTAAGTATCCCCACAAGAAATAATCTAGGGGTGTCAAATCAGGTGATCTGGCTGGCCACTCAATCGGCCCTCTTCTCCCTATCCAACGAATAGAGAGCAGCTCATCTAAATAAGCACGAACAGGTGTTACATAATGGGCAGGTGCACCATCTTGTTGAATCTGGATATAAAGTTATTAGTTCAGGAAGTAGGTCGTCTCGAAGAAAATCCAAGTTAGGTTGACGTCAAAGAAATAGGGACCCAGAATTCTTCCGCACCACACATTTACTTTCTGGGGACTCCATCACTCATCTCTCCATCATCCATCGGGGATTCTCGGTAGCCCAATAACGGCAGTTTTGCCTTGTCATAAAAAATATGTTTTTTACAAAATTATTATCATTATTGCATAGCTCTTGCATTTGCTAGCAGAATTGATTTCGCTCATCAAAGTCGTCTTTAGACAGCTCATGAATAAAGCATACCTTATAAGGATGATACTTTGATTTTTTCATAATTTTGTGAACTGTGGACGCTGCCATATTGAGATCAGAAGCAAATTGGTTAAGTGTTGAGTGATGATTTTCTTGTATTGTCAACAAAACATTAAGCTCATCATCTACTGATTTTGACGGTCGACCAGATTTAGGAAGATCACGAACATGTCCAAAGTTACGGTATTTAGACTCAATATTGCTTACCATGCTTTGGCTACTGGGATGTCGATCAAGAAGAGTTTCATTGAACAATTCAACTACTTCTTTTTGGGTGCGCATCCTGTCTTCAAACCCGATCATGCAAAGAATTTCAATTCGTTCTCGTTCAATTAATTTAACCATGTCTTTTTTATAAAATGACAAAGGTACTACTCAATAAACACTTCAAACTCACTGCTTTTGTCAAACAAAAGATAAGAAGTAAAGAAATAACTCAAAAAACAAAAAAAAAACTATTTAATAAAGTACGATATCAAGTGTTTATCTGACAGCAATAAAAAACATTATCAGTCGCTAAGGCTACTGTCAGGTAACCATGATTGTTGACGAAGCGTATGTAGAATGATAAGCTCTTTCAAATGGCATGGTCAAAATTGGGGGATGATATTTAAAAAATTGTCGATGACATCATATCTTGAACAACGATGACGTCACAAATGTGAGTCGTATGTCAAAAAGTGCCTTTTTTAAAAACAAAATCGACGTGCCAGGGGATTTTTTCGAAAACTTCTCAATTTAAAAAATAATGAATTTATTCGTTACTTTTCGAAAGCACTGTATATTAACTGAAACCTTTATTTTATATGTTATGCTGTTTGTTATTGTCACTTGTCAGTTTTTTCGGGTTGATGTTTTGGCATAACTTCTATTGCAATTGCGAATTGACGACTGTAAAATAACCTGCAAGTCAGAATTTTAGGAATGTTATTGCAGGTGTTAGGGCTTGCTGCAATACATTGCAAAAATAATTGCGGATTGTAAAACACAGGTTGGTTGTAGTTTATAAAGGGCGCCAGCTGCGGGAAATTGAATGTGATAAAAACATAGATGTCTTTTACATTGTCATCCTTCTTCTTGGTATATATTTTCTGAGCATCCAACACTAACCATCCAGCACATAGTTATCCCATATAGTAACGTTGCTCTGCATTCTTCAGGTCCTTATGAAATCTTACCTTATCCTTTACTGAAAGCGTGAATATTTTGTGGGAATCAGTCAATATGGAAATTTACGAAATGTAATTTCGGATTAATCAAGCAACCCAGTTTCCTAAAGTTTTCCGCTACTTTTTCCCTATAATCTAGACTGTTATGGTTCCCCAAGAAATTCTTGATAACCCATTTGCAACTCAACCGTGCCGCTTCGTCTTTCTCATTCTGATGACAAGAATTTTTCTTTTTACAAATCTGAAATCCATTAAAAATTCTTTCTCGCAGCTTTGCATTTAAAATTTTGAGAATTTTTTTTTGTAATATAAAATCCACATTCTTTATTAACAGCTTTTATTCATTGTTTTATAACTCCTAACTTGATGTCAAAAATTGGAATCAGGACTTTAGGAGGAGCAACTAATGCTTCTCTTTTGATGTTCTTAGTAATTGGCTGAAATGAAGCGTCTCTTGTATTTTTTCTATCTCTAATATTCCGTTCACATAAAAAGCAAGGATAATGTGTGAAAACTGATGTCTTAATAAAACAGTGACTTTCAACTTTCAAATCCCCACAACTCTAGCTCTAGCAATACTAGAGCTAATGCTTCTCTTTTGATGTTCTTAGTACCTGGTTGTCAAGTTGAACCGATGGTGTTAAATGTACTTCAAATTTGGATCCAATTTTGCCTATTTGAAATTATATCTTTAGATCTGACCTTAGAATGACCTTGATCTGACCTGATAGGATTAATTTAATCCATGATTCAGATCCAACGACCACAAAAATATAAACCTAAGGAACGTCTGATTCACTTGTATATTTATTTTTCGATTTGATCTTGAAATAACCTTGAAAATTACCTGATGGGATTAAATGAATTTCGGATTCTGATTTAGCAGCCCCAAATACATAAAAGTATGATAGTCTGGTTCACTTGTATATATATCTTTCGCTTTGATTTTGAACCTAGTGCGATGAGGTTAAATGAACCCCAGATTCGGATTCAACGTGTGATAATACATAATAATATACTATAGGGTGTTCCAGAATGATGGTCAAATATTTTACCAGTGTATTCCACAAGTCATTTCAGGGGGGGATCTTTATATAAAATTTTTCAATTTGGGTCCTTCCTGTTGAGATATTCGAGTGTTAAAATGGCGGAAATTTTTTTAAATTTTTTCTTAACAACGGTTACACTTAGAAATTTTAATTTTGATACACATTATCAGTTAGTCAAAAATATTTTGTAGTGGTGTTTATTCCTTGGCTCATGTTTCTGGAGGGCGCTTATAAGCAATCCCTAGATTTATTTCATTCAGAACTTTTTCCTGCAATAGCCGATTTCAATGAAACCTTTTTTTTAAATACTATATCTAATTTTGCTACTTTTTTCCCTCTCGTAATTTTTTCATACAAGCAACAGTTTTCACGGAAAAAATAACAATACCGTTTATCACCGTTTACTGATAACCGCCTACTGCGGTTATCAGTAAACGGTGACGAAAAATGTTTAGAGTAAGGAAAACTATTTCTATTTTTTTTTGCGCAAAAACTGTTGGTTGTATGAAAAAATTACAAGAGGAAAAAAGTAGTATAATTAGGTGTAGCATTTAAAAAAAAAAGTTTTGTTGAAAGCGGTCATTGCAGGAAAAAGTTCTGAAAGGAATAAATCTAGGGGTTTCTTATTTCCGCCCTGCAGAAACATGAGCTAAGGAATAGACACCACCACAAAATAGCTTTTAACTAGCTCATAATGTGTACCCAAATTGAAATTTCTAAGTGTATCCGTTTTTAAGGAAAGACAAAAAATCTATTTTTTTCCGCCAATTTGAGACTCGAATATCTCAACAGGAAGGACCCAAATTGAAAAATTTCATATGAAGATCCTCCCCTGAACTGGCTTGTGGAATACACTGGTAAAATATTTGACCACCATTCTGGAACAATCTGTATATGTTTAATCTGTCGGACAGACCACTTCTTATTAAGCTTTCTATTTGACTTTGAAGTTGATCTGATGGAGTTAAATAAGCCGCCCATTCAGATCAGGCAACTCCAAAAACATAAATGTATGATCTGGTTCACTTGCATATCTATTTATCGATTTGACCTTGATATAACCTTGAAACTGACCTGAAGGGGTCAAATGAATCCCGGCTATAGGTCTTGTCGACCGGTGCTGTGTTGTTAAAGGGCATAATAGAGTTTTCATTTGCCCAAATTTAATAATAGTAAGTTGAAATTATTTAGTAAATTTTAAATATTTTAGCTAACAAATGATTAAAACTTTCCCGACAGCAAAATTTTACTTAAATGTTATTTATTTTTGCTAGGTATTGACTTCTTAATTGTATATTAGACCTCGAAATTCGTTAGCTGCCCCAAGTATTAGATCCATAAACCGTTTAACCGCATGAGTCACTTGTCAAGCAAGGGGGAAGGTGGCTTTGCACGTGAATTTATTCACCAAAAAGTGAAAGGGGTGACCGATACTGTATTCAACCCTTTCACCGTGTTTCCTTCATAAAATATCCATTTAAAATAAAAAAAACGGAAGCAGACACAAACCATTCATTACCTACGACAAGGATATATTATGAATCTGTAGGTTTACATTGGCATTGGGTTTTATGACTTGCAGAATATCACCAATTTGATTTATTACTAATCGATTCATATGAGAAGATAAATAATACAGACATTGTAGTTGTAAGGCAAGATTATTATCTTCGTAGTTAATGTCTTTTAGCATTGTAGGTACTCTAATATACAGGGTGGTTCTTAAACAGTAAAAAAACAGGGGCGTATTTTGTGGCCGAAAAAAAGGGTTTTTTGTTGTTGTATCGTCTTCGGACAGCTACAGCGTGTAAAAAAAAAACAGTTTTTAATTTTTAATTTCTAAACCGTTTGATATAATTTTACCAAATTCGGTGTGTACATTTAGTATGACATTAGGTATGAAACAAAAATTTACCAGTTTTAGAAACTTACCAGTGTTGAACGTATGGGTATCGTCGATGATTATTTTCCAAAAAAATTACACTGTATAATATTACAAAAAAAATAGGTCAATACATGCACCATTATAGTATCTTCACTTTTTGTTTCTTTTTACGTTTACGTATTTCAAACCGATTAATAAAAAATTCATTTATTTGATGAAGTGCATTTTACGATACTCATCACTACTTAAAATAATTAATTAACAATGGAATTAGTTTACTATGATTTATTATAACAAATGTTGAAAATGGCTACCTTCAGCCAAAATGCGTGCTTCAGATCTTCTTCAAATTGCATTATCATATCACAACCAGCTATAATTTGTTGACGTAAGTGTTCCTCAGATTCAATGTGAACCTTGTAAACTAATGTTTTGAGATGTCCCCAAACAAAAAAGTCAGTTTTTACCTAAAATGAGACTCTTGGCCGATCTCGATATCTCAAGCCGTTTACCAGATTTTCACGATTGAATGTGTCATTGCACATTATGTAGATGGCTGAGAAATATTTAATTTACAAGTGTGCTTTGAATGTTAACAAAATTTGTTACAGTGACAACTGTCAGGGTTATCTACCTTTTTATGTGATAGCTTAGTTACTTAATTTTTTTTTGCAATATTCGATATACAAGAATTTTTGTGTTGAGTTAATTCACCAATACTTTTTTACCCATACAATTAGTAGAATTCTTTAAACTATAAAAGAACCAACATTTTTACGAAAAAAACACAACATGATTTATTCTCAATAATACAAATTCATTTTAATTTACTAGTAAATGTTGAAAGTGGCCATCGTTTACATCAATATATATTTTTTAATCTTTTTATGAAATTACGTCTCACATCCAAGAAGATATTTTTATATCATCTTATAATAGTGGCGGCGTCTTGAAATTTTTGTTCAAGTTCTTCTCGTGTATTGATATCGTCATTGTATCCTAAAGTCTTCAGGTGACCCCATAAATAGAAATCTAACGGGTTAATATCGCGGCTACGAGGTGGTCAAAGAAATTAGATCGATATTGAAAATGCTGATTGATAATTTCGAAAAGGTAGTGAAAAATGTGGTGGGGCACCGTCTTGCATAAACGACATATTTTGTCTTACGTTCAGAGGTATACCATCCAAAAGATCAAGAAAATCGTTTTCTAAAAACTGCAAATATTGTTCTCCATTAAGTCTCTGCGGAAACTGAAATGGGCCTATCAAGAATTTGAAGATAATTCCGTACCAAATAATTATTGAAAACTCATGTTGGAAATGTATGTCTCTAGGTAGGTGTGGCGTAGTAATGTTTATTTTTCCAGTTAAAAACTAATAATAATATGCTTTTCAAGAACATGGGGTCGTCGTTTATTTTATTTAGTAGATTTTAACAAAATTCTGATCTAGCTTGCAAGTCTCCTTATAATAAATTTTGAACGGGCATAAAGTGGTAGGGAAACAAATTTTCTGCATGAATGGCCCTTGAGCCGGTTGATTTATCAATTCCCGTAGAAGCTTCCAAACGCCTAGTGCTTAATTCAGAATATTTCTGCAATATGCACCAATATCTCTTTTTCTTGTTTGACCGTTATACTTTTCGGTCGTCCACCAGAATTTTTAGTATAAAACGAACCCGTTTCACCTAACTTATTGAACATTCCTTGAAATATTTTTCAGTGTGGAATGGTTCTGACTGAGTAGAGGTCTTCATACCATCTAAGTGCCCCACAACTGTTGTAATTTTCTTGCGCATAAACGTAGAGCATATCTCGTAAGTCACGATTAGCAAATTTATTAAGCATGAGCATTTTTAAATAAAATATTCTTGTACCTGAATATTGCAAAAAAAAAATAAGTAGCTATCACGTGAAAAGGTAGATAACACTGACAGTTGTCACTGTAATAAATTGTGTTAACATTCAAGGCACACTTGTAAATTAAATATTTTTCAGCCATCGACATAATGTGTAATGACACATTCAATCGAGAAAATCTGGAAAACGGCTTTAGATATTGAGATCAACCAAGAGTCCCTTTTTTACGTAAAAATGTTGGCTCTTTTATAGTTTAATGTATAAATTCTATTAACTGTACAGGTAAAAAAAGTATTAGTGGATTAACTCAACACAAAGAACATAGCAAACAAGCTCCCTCTAGGAAATATCTTGAAACTAATGCGAATTTGATACTTTTCGCTCCCAGAAACCTAATTATACCAAGTTTGAATTAGATATCTTCACTGTTTTAAAGTTATCATCATTTTTCAAAAATTTATTTTAATTTTAAATACCCTGTAATTCTTCAAATAGTAACATATTACTTAAGCAAGTTTGGCTTAAAAGACATATTTTTATATCTACTATCTCCGGTTGCTCTATGGCTCATAAGTTATTAGACACCCTGTATATGGCGCAAATAAAAAAAACGTGGGTGTAAAGAATGCTAAAGTAAAGTGGACTTTACAAGGGAAAACATTATTTTAGTCATCCGTTATCACTTGTGGTTTCGGATGCATGTTCTGAACATCTATGAAAACTTCTGTGACGTTCAATGATGAAGAAACAAAGAGGAAAATATTTAATTTACAAAAAATTTTACTTTCCTGGAGAAACCAGAAATATTTTGCAATTGATTGTTTCTGGATACTTGCATACAAAATAGCTTATCTCCAAATAGCGATTAAAGTAAGTGATTCAGTGAATGTCTAAGAAGGTATAAACAGTATAATACAGACACATTACTAATTTGAAGTTGTCAAAAATTCTATAAATAAAAATTTTACACTAAGAGACAAACTACAGCGGAAAACAATAAAATGAAGCAAAGTAAATATCCTTCACTAAAAATTAATATTACGTTGCAATTTCAGCTTCCAATATGGTAAAATATTTATTGTGTATCACTAATATTCATGACAATATTTAATACATGATAAGATTTTTTTGAATTATTATTACTTTCCATAAATGTATTAATTTATAACATCTATATAATAGGTACTCATAAAACAATATTGTGCTGAGTGTTCAAAGATCATAACAGTAAAATTGAAAACTGAGAAAGGTTATAAATTACCAGGTTATTTATAGTAACAAGAAATTTTTTAAAGGCTGTCAACACCTTGGAATGTTTTGACTGCGGTTCATGTTCTTTAAAAAGTTTCCAGTTGTAGCGCATAAACATGCAAATACTCTTTCTCTATTAAATTTTAAAGGTATATTTAAATTTAAATTTTTAACTTTCTATTTTTGCGGATTATTTTGATAATAAATCTAGAATCGGTGAACATTATACAGGGTGTCCGGAAACTACCGACAAACGAAGACAGTAAATTCTAGGGATGATTAAAAAAATTAAAAAATATGGGTATAAATAAATGCCTTCGGATGGAGCTTTTCCTACTGTATGGACAGATGCAAACATTATACCTGTCCTGATAATTAACAACAAATACCTCAAACTTTCGTCCCATTAGTATCCTTCCCACCTTATCAAAAATCTTGGAAAATGTCGTCTCCGAACAGGTGAGTAACTATTGTAATAAAGCCAATATCCTGCCTGGTACTGGCACTCGGCACTCGGCTTTCGAGCTCAATATAGTACTTGTACTGCTCTGCTAAAAGTTAGATGATCTAATAAGAGACATCGATATGAGTAAATGTGCCTGTCTCATTCTTCTCGATTTTATTTTTGGCACCTTAAATCATACAGCACTTTGTATCGAATTAAAAAACTTGGCTTTAACCACAATGCTGTCATATTCTTTAAAAATTATAAGACGGATAGACGCCAGAGGGTTACTTTGAATGCTGAAATATCTATTTTTAATATAATTCCTGCTGGAGTCTCCCAAGGTAGTGTTCTAAGGCCTCTTCACTTTTCCATTTATACTGCGGTATTTTGTTATTACCTTCAATATTGGTAGTCTCATCAGCATGCTGATAACACTCAAATATATTTCTCTTTTAGTCCTTCTGGCATCTCTTCAGCTGTGGCCCAGATCAATGCAGACCTAAATTTTATGTTTGAGGTATATATGTCTAAAAAGAATGTCATTGTAGATGACCCAGATATTACCATTATTCTGAATTTGCCAACTACAAGGCGTGGCAATTAAGTTCCGGGATTTTAGTTATAACTCGGAAACTGGCAATACTGCATCGTTCGTCAACGTTTTTCTAGAGAGGGCGTACCTTTCTTTTAGTTTCAGTCCAAGGTTGAAGTCGATATTACGTTTGGTTTGTGTTTTATATGTTGGAAGTAACTTTTTTAATGGCGTCGTGAACATGAGTGACTCAAATTACAAGCAACGTGTTGTGATTCAATTTTTAGTGAAATCTGGCGAAAAACCTCGGAAATCCTTTGAATATTGCGGGTGGTGGATGGAGACGAGTGCATATTGAAAACACGCGTGACGATCCACGTGAAGGAGCTCCCATCACCTCTCGTACTGACGCGAATATTGATCGTTTACGTGCACTGATCACGTCTGACCGGCGCCTAAGCATTCGTGCGTTGTTTGACGAGTTAAACGTCAACAAAGAAACCGTTCGCAATATGTTACACGAATATTTAAATATGCGAAAGATTTGCTAAAAGATGATGACAAAAGTTCTCATCCGTGAACAGAAAGACATGCAAATATCGATCTGCGAGGATTTGTTGACCCGCATTTGAAGCGACGGTAGTGACTGGATGAGCCAAGTAGTCACTAGAGATAAGACCTGGATATTTGAGTATGACACCGAGACTCGTAAACAAAGTCAGCAGTGGGTGGAAAAGGGTGGAGAGCAGTCAACGAAAGCGAGAACGTCCAAGTCACGACTGAAGGCAATGCTGATCGTTTTTTCGATATCCACGGCATCATTCATCGTAAATATGTTCTTGCCGGCCAGACAGTGACTGAACAGTTCTATGTTGGCGTCCTGGAACGGCTGCGGGCCAGTGTTTTCCGTGTGCGACTCGAACTCGCCGAGAACGGCTGGAACTTGCACCACGACAACGCGCCAGCCCATTCCTCATTGTGCAAGAGTTTTTGGCAAAAAAAGCATTCCAACATTGCCGTACCCACCCTATAGCCACAATATTGCCCCCTGCAATTTTTTTTATTCCCCAAGATGTAGTCATACCTCAAGGGAACTTATGGCGGCGTACAGGAGGTCCAAGAAGCTGTAATCGTGGTACTGAACGGGTTAACTGCGGAGGATTACCAAGGGTGTTTCCAATCGTGGGAGCAACGTTGGAATCGTTGTGTAGAGTTAGAGGGAGACTATTGTGAAGGTCGATAATTACATTTTGGTGAAATTTAATTTGCTTGTTTTTTCCTTGACAAATTCCCGGGAATGAATTGCCTCGTAATAACTGTGAAAATCTTGACTTATAGGTAGACAATTCTTTTAGATTTGCTAAAAATGTAAACTATTTTACTCAGAAATATTTTGGCAAGCTGAAAGTTCTTAACATGCATAACTATCTTCTTAGTACTGAAATTAAATTAAAAATTTATGACTTGCTGATATTATCCATCTTGGAATAATGAAAAAAAAAACAAACTCATCAAATAGATTTTTCTCATATACTAGCCATTCAAGACAAGAGTACCTTTTATAATGTAGAAAACTCTCAAGTTTTTGATTTTTATATTAAACAAATAAATGAAAATAATAAATAGCAATTAAAAGCTATGACAGTTGAAAAAGTTAAATTCAATTGAAATTAAAGTTCTTAATAAGTAATAGATTATATTTGTTTTTTTTTTTGGAAGAGAATAAATGTAAAGCAGCCAAGGCGGCAAGTTAAGTTAAATTATGAATTTAACAGTTAACGATGCTGCCAAAGTGTTATTTTGGCAAAATTTTATACAATCAAGTAACTGCACCTATAAATAAATTTTATCTTGCCAAAGATGTCAATGCGGACACGGGAAAACGGAGACACTCTGTATAAATAAAATAAAATGTAAGACACTTTGTAATAAGTCTGGAATACTAGTGCAATAAAGTGGTAGAATGACTTCATTAATGAATTGTTTTTTCATTTCAGTTAGTTTCAATGAAACCACATGAATGAATAATGGTCAAAAGGACGATATTTGTAAAAAATACACAGTCCATGACAATAACAATATACAGACATGTTTAATTAGTCTTTATAATCCATTGTTTAATCTGAACCAAAACCCATCTAAGCCTCTATTCCCCAAGTGTTTCCATAAAGCTTAATCTAAAACAAACATCTCTAATTAATTAATCTATTGCTTGGTTTACAAATGAAGTGGTATATATACAGAGCATTAAAATTATCAATTTAATTTCCAAAAAATGGATTGAAAACAGATTTGTCAGCTGATAACACGTAAGAGGAACAGCAGAAGTTTATTTAGTCAAAGTTCTTTGTTTTTTTTTTTTATTTATATACCTGCCCATCTATATACAATTTTGTATATCTTTTGAATGGAATACTGGAAATGGATAGGGACAGCTATATTTTGATGGATGACGAACTCAATTTTTACATAGTTTATTAGATTGTATTATATATTATATCTATTGTTACATAATGACTATGATTTGACACTGACACATTTGAACGTTTATGTTTGTCGTGATGACAAAATGTTGTAGTAGAATGACAGATGAATGCAATAAAGAACCACTTTTTCCACTAAATATAGTTCAATAAAGTTTTGTTTTTTGCATTAACGTAGAAAATAGGTGTTTCTGCAACAAGTTCCAAAAGGAAGTGTTTATTGCACGCGACGTGAAATTGTCCAACGAGGTCGTCAGGCCAAGTAGGATAACACGTCGAGTGCAATAAGCACTTTTGGTACGAGTTGCTTACAATATTTTTCTACGTTCATGCAAAAACCAAAAAATGTTTTATTTAGATGGCACTAAGTGTAGGAAAATATAACGTCGATTTTAACGTTTATGTTTGTCATGATGAAAAACGCTGTAGTAGAATGATGAATGCAATAAATATTTTAATGTACTAGTATAAAAAAGAACAACTTTGTTCACTAAATATAGTTTTGTTTTTTACATAAACGTAGAAAAAATTTATTAACGCATTCATTGCAATAATGACATTGTAATTTAAATAAGGCTCAAATTCGACATTTATTAAATACACAAAATATGTAAGATCATATGAAAACTCATTTATTTAATAATATAATTTTCCAACAAATTGCGAATAAAATCTTTACAATACTATAAATTTATACTAGATGCTATACCTGTCTAACAATTTGCTTGAATAGGTGGAAATATTTTAAGTATGAACATAATTTTTAGATGTTGATAAAATAATTTTGAATGTTGATGGAATATTTTCGGTTTCCAAAGGAATATTCTCGCTTTCGTCTAGAATTTTCATAGCCGTTCGTTTCTCTAATAGAAGTTTCCATGTAGCCTTCAGCGACAGAATTAGACTCTCCAGCCATCATGTCTTTTGATACTCAAAAGGTCTGCCCCACAATTGGCTTAAAGGGAGGTTGAAGATGCTGAAAATAGTTCCCAGTGTAAGCATCTGGATTAATAAGAAATAGTGCAATCATGTTTGGCACATTGCCAATAGTATTTATACCAATAGGTGTTTTGGTGCATTTACCAGTTTCATATCGAAGAAAGAAGCATACATGGTCAGTTTTAATTTCTTAGTTTTCTTACCAGTCCTACTAAACTTGATGACTTAATATTCCCAAATGTTACAAAAAACTCTCCAAACACTTTTGTTTTGGTATTGAATATCATGACTTGGTCTTTCATCTTTCACATGTTCTACAAGCAGATTTGTGAGTTCTTCCCGTCGACATGCACCTCTGCCAAACCAATAATCAAAATAACTTAAAATAAATATTGGTTATAAAACTTTTTTACTAAAAAACGTATATGTAATATAGCTAGCTACATTCATTAGCAAAAATTCATCATCGTTCGCATTCATTGAACATATGAATATTTGTTTGTTTGTTAATACCTTAGATTTTTTAGGTTTGTTTTCTTCCGATTTTCACTTCAGCAATGCAATCAAATCAATGATATCAATATTCTGCTTGAGTGAAATTTCTGTTCCTATTATTGAGTAATAGCATCAAAGAGATGAAGGTTTCTGTGTTTTGCTTAGTTCGTTGAAATACACTAATAATCCTTTCTCACTCACTCACTGTTATCTTAAATACTTTTTTCTCTTCACCATTTTTCATAACAACCAAATGCTTGTTCGTATTTTTCTGACACGAGATATTAGAAACATCACTGGAAACTTCATTCTCAATATCTAATGAGTCATTCGATATAAAATAGTCTGAAAATAAAAAAAATTTACACGAGTTTGATTTTTACAAGCGCTTGTTTCCGCCTATTTAAATAAAGAAAGAAAAATTGCTATTTTTAAGCTTTATTAATTTTTGCTGTCAAATTTTTCTGTTTGAAGATATTTGAAAGATCAAGACGGAATTCAGAGTGGAAAAGATAATAGTTTCAGTGTAAATGAAGATAATTGGCTCGGACGATCCCTTTGAATAATAGCAGCGTGCTGAAAATGAGTGTTTTTTAGTCATTTTTCGTGAATTTCAATCAACTCTAGCGTCTTAACTGTTGAGAGTTCAAAATTCATGCTCCGCGGAAATTAAGTATACATATCATAGACAAAATTCAGCCATAAGTTGACCTGAGTAGCCCACTCTTTATAGAGGAAAAATTTGCTTGAAGTTTTGAAATTTTTAAAAATCCCAATATTCAGGCTATGAAACGAACGTGTTGACTGCGAGATAACAATCTGATACTTACAGAATCTACTGTTCTTACCTTCAACATTAAATGGCTATATCACTTGTTTTATTATTTTTATTTGTTATGTTATTTTTGTATTTTTAGGATTGATTCTTCAGGTGGCCTCCTTTAACTTGAGTCAAATATCTAACTATAAAAATTGTTATACCAATAAATTAAAATTATTTGAAATTAAATATCGACAATGTCAAAAGTGGCTTTAACCTGTCAATTAGTTTAAATTAAACATGACAATTATCAAATTAATTAATAAAAAAAATTACCCTTTATGTAATGGTTTTTATATATTTTTTGGTATTAACAATATTCTGTAAAACTAACTGCTCTGTGGACTAAAGCCCCGACCAGTGTTGAATTACACCCACAATATCTACCCATATATTCTTTATTATTAGCTTTTGTAACATTTTTACTGTATTTTAAGCTAATATATCTCCTACAATTCCTATCAAGTGAAATTAGGTATTTATAGAATGTTTTCATTAAACCAGGTTAGTAAATTAAGCTAGATTATTTTTTTTTAGATAATTATTGAATAGAGCTTTGTCTGTGGAATTGTTCATTAGCATACCTAGATGTTTGGTATCAGAGAGCATACATATGACTTCATTGATAGGAATTGTAGGATATTTGATATATATTAACTTAAAATACCTTTCTATTACAGTAAAAAATTACGAGAAATAATTCAACGAGATATATATTTATGTCCGTTGCTATGGTAACCTCTTCTAATAGATAGATTTTTATATTATGTTGTTGGTAATTTATGATTTATAGAGTTGGGCTAATTTCAAAAGGTAACAACAGACAACACTGACATGCACTAATGCCACTGTAGTCGTATTTGATTTTGCTTTGAAAACAGATCCCATTTAAAGTTAGACCATGTATATATTTCCAATTTGCTAGATAGTAACACAGTTGGGGATATCGGAAGCGCCCAGTTAATATATAACTTTTATTTTTAACTCCATCCTGTTCATCCCACCCTCCTGATCGTTGGGAAAGTAAAACCGGGAACCTAGAATCCTGACTGGGGTTAGAATGTAAACATAGTTCTGGACGGCTTCCAAGTCCGAGACGCCAACCGAGTCATTTTTAAAACAAATGCGTCTAGGATATTGCGTCACAGCTAGTCACCTACACCACACGAACTTTAATGGATAAGGCAAATAATTTCGTGACGTAGGGAAGGGGCATGATCTTGATTTTCGCGTGATTTTTGTTGACAGGACTCGTTTTATCTGTTTTTCTAGTGCTTGTAACTACCTGTTAGTTCATTAGCAAAGTAATATTGTAAATATAATTAACATACGTAAACAACGTGTTTGTTAGGCTCGTAAATAAAAATGATCTATGTTTGAGATTTACATCAGTCGCTGCATTCATTTGCTTTTTGTAACTACTATGTTATTAGTTATTGCTATTGGAACTAGTGACAATATACAGGGTGTCCCATAATTATGCACGCCTCGGTACTTTCTATAAAATTTTTCGAGATAAGGGCTTCTAAAAAATTGAAAAAAAATCGGTTTTAATTTTTTTTTAATCAAAAACGGTTAAACTTATCAATCTGAAAATCGGTGAATACATTTAGTTAATTAACTGACATTGTTGAATATGACTTTTATTTTTACCAAATGTCTACAAGGGTGGCAACCACCAACCTATGTTGTTTTTTTTAATTAGAACTTTTTATTCTAAACGTTTCTCCATATGAAAAAATTACAATAAATAGAGCAATCAATTTACAAAATTTTCCCCCTCTTAGTATTTTTATGCAGACACGCGTTTTCTTTAAAAAAAAAAAATAAAATCCACATACGTACATATTCTCGGGTGTGGAATATGCAAGCAAAATAATTCATATGAAATAGAGTAGGTTGCTGTCACTTTGATGGTTTTATCGTTTGGATTGTGATTAACAATTAATGTCAGATATCTACCACCAAATTAGTTATTCTTTTCTGTTAATTTCTATTGCATAAAATGACCCAAGAAGCGCACCCTCCACATCATTATGGGACACCCTGTAGATACTCTATTTCTGGGTTCCGGTTTCTTAGAAGATATTGAAATTTATTAGTTACTTCCGGATCTTGTAAATGAATTACAATAAGGTTGTTCAGAAATAAATAAATACCCACATAGAGCTAAACAAACAAATTAACTTGTTTGTTGTTTATATAACATTTATAAATTATTTTGGATTCTAATGATAGGCTTCTTATGAATAATGGAGACACTTTTTTAAAATTAAATATTTTTTATTGGCTAGTGTACATTTACATTACATTTATAAGCTAATTCACACTTATAATCTTCCTAAAATTCCTATCAAATTAAATCGTACTAATTTTTTGAAAGATGTGAAAAGGTATGTGTTTCTCATTCATTAGTACTATTTGGCTAAATTGTTTTACTAACTTGCGTACACAGTTGTTTCGTTAGCCTAAGGTATTCGGTACTATAACATCTCTGTACTGAAATGGGTTATATAAACTATTCAAACGAAAAGATAATTTTAAAAATTAACTGAATTGAGCGTTTAGAATTATTGTTAAAACGTATTGAAGACAAATCTCTTATTGTTGCCATGGCAATCAGATTACATATAATAAAAATATAAAATCATTATGCCACATCTATCGTTTCTTCTGTAAGTATATATAGCGCTTCGCTTTCCCTTTTAAATATCTGCAATATAATAAATATTTTATTCAAATAATTTATTAGAAATAAGGTACAAATATCAAAAATATAACTTTCTTTTTGTGATTTAACCTTATGTACGAATTGATTTGAAGCAGCTTTTTTCGTAGTTGATAAGATTTTCCCCCCATTAATTCTTATAGTCATAGTGGGAATTAGGGGAGGAATCTATACGGACTGTTTGAACTTAATGACCAAGTTATTTCTCGAAATCATATTCTAGTTCTCTGTGGACACTGTAGTTGTTCTGTGGTGCAATGTGTTCACCTTGAACTTGCCTCTTTTCCAAATTCTCAACGCATTTGCTATCCTTAGGTTTGAAAGTACCATAACCTTGTAGGAATGTGTATCCTTAAGGTTATGGTTTACGTATATTTGGTTTGAATGCAAGTTTTGATGGCTTATTTAGGTTGGTTCATAACTGTTTGAAGTTGAATGATACGCTTTCTTTTCAGTTACAACGATCATTGTTTAAAATATATATCACCCTGTATACTATTACAAATAGAATAAGTCATTATATGCGCTACTGTATTATCTTCCCTTTTTGTTTTTTCCACTTTTTTGTATTCCAAACCGACTAACAACAAAATCGATTTGTTTGATCAAGTGCATTTTTACGATACTCATTCCATTACTTAAGATAATAACAAAATAATTAATTAACAATGCAATTACCTTTTATTATTTATTATAACAAATGTTAGAAATGGTCACCTTCAGCCAAAATACATGTTTCAGATCTTCTTCAAATTACAGCTTGAACATGTGCAAAAATTTTTGCTGAAGTAAATGCTCCTCAGAGTCAATGTAAACCTTATAAATTAATGTCTTAAGATGTCCCCAAAGAAAAAAATCAATAGGGCCAAGGTTGACTTAGTTCTTGAGTGCCTTGTCTTTCATTTAAAAATTCACGAATAGTCAAACTAAAATGTGGGGAAGCCTCGTCGTGCATAAACCACATTTTTTGTCTTAGAGCATAAGGAGCATAGCCAAGTAGATCAGGTAAAACCTTTTCAAGAAAATTTCTGTAGGAGGCACCAGTTAAAGAAATCGAGATTCCATTATGGCATTAGGGTCTTCATCAAACCAAATGTTTTTATTGTAGAAGTTCATTATAGCATCTATGGAAAAATCCGCTTCGTCTGTAAACAATATGCCAGTGGTAAAGTCAACATTTTGTTCAATTTTTTTTTGCAAAATCTAGTGGCAAAATTATATGCGATGCAAAAGTGAAGGATAGTCTTGCGGTAGTAAAGCCAGAACCCTTTGTATGATTGTATGTGATATGGGTACAACTGTTGTTGCTTCAGAACGGACCAAACTAATTTATGATTCACATTAAGATTTGCAGCGATCTTCCTAGTACTAGTATTTAGGTCTCCTTCAATTTCATGGAGAATAGCTTCTTTCAACTGAGGCGTTTTATCACAAAGGTCTTCTAGGAATTAGACCTTTCTGAAGTGAGCCCGACTCCGAAAGACGTTGAAAAACATGAAATCTTTCCATATAAATTCGCTTAGCCTATATCGGCCATTACTAAATTTGAATATGGATAAGCCGTTATTAAAACTTAATCTGTTTAAAACATTTGACAATACACACTATTAAACAAGATGAGATATATTTTTCTCGTCCCAGGAAACTTAAATCTAAATTTCTGTAATTCTGTCTTAGTTCCCTTTCGTATCAATGTGAAATGGATATTATGATATGTTAAATTTTTATCAGAAAGTGCGTATTACTGATTTTGTTTTATATCTTTTCAGTAGAATTTTTCAGTTCAACTTCAACTTAAACCAATTAGAAAGAGAAAAACTGTTGGTTGCTATCTTTGAAGAACATGTTTTTGCTCTTAGTTACTAGTTTGTTTTCCAAAATTTGTGAATGTCTAACTAAATGTGTATTTAATACCTCGATTTTAGACATTTTTAGCAAAGTAGCAGGAACACAATCGTTTGAAATTTGCTGACTGATATAAGTAACCTTCATGTATTCTAATTACATTGATCTGAATAATGTATAAATTATGTCGATTTGTAATGAACTGCTTGTCGGAAGAAGGAAACTCGTCCATATGTCGAATTGCGAAGGGTACAGCAGCATGTACTTATATTTTAATAAATGTATATTATCCTCCAGCTAAGAAACAGAGTTAATTTCGGTTTGCACGACCGTGAACAGTCGGAGGATTACGTAAAAAGTTTTAATTTATGGAGCCGACCAACCATGCAGTTCAATGTGTTGCGTTTTATTTAGCAAATTGCAGTTCATCGGGAGAAAATAATTAATTATAGCTGTTATATCCAGTTTAAAATTTTATTAGATAGATGGGTATTCGCTGTAAATATTTTTTTCGCCAAATGACATTAAAAGCGACATTTCAATGACATTTGACAGGCTTAAAAGGTGTTCCTTTAGTTTTATTGGGGTTTTGACACACTTCTGAAGCAAATAAAGTTTAATTAAATAAGCCCTTGCGCCAAACGGATGAGTTAAGGGTTATTTTTGAAACTAAGTTTGCCTAACCAAAAAATCTTAAAAGGTGTATTTTTACTTCCTAGGCAGAAAAAGTTTTTTTACTGTTTTAGAAAGGTATTTTAAGCTAATATAAATCAAATCTCCTACAATTTCTATCAATGAAGTCATATGTATGTTCTCTGATACCAAACATCTAGGTATGCTAATGAACAATTCCACAGACAAAGCTCTATTCAATAATTATTTAAAAAATAATCTAATTTACTAACCTGCTAATGAAACACTCTATAAATATCTAACTTCACTTTTTGGCAGTGGGAACACGACAAATTCAACCACAATAGATGAGATCTGACATATTTCTGCATTTTTAGAATTGCTTCTTCAGGTGGTTTCCTTTAAGTTGAATCAAATATCTAACTATAAAAATTATTATAAAAATTAAAATTATTTGAAGTTAAATATCGACAATGACAAAAAGTGACATCCTGTCAATGAATTAAATATGACAATACCTACTTGAAAAATGTTCACCTTTTATGTAAAAGTTTTTATATATTTTTAGGTATTAATAATATTGTGTGAAACTAACTACTCAGTGGACAAAAGCCCCAACCTGCGTTGAATTACACCCACAATATATACCTATATATTCCTTATTATTAGCTTTTGTAACATTTTTTTACTGTTTTAGAAAGGTATTTTAAGCTAATATCAAATCTCCTACAATTCCTATCAATGAAGTCATTAGCAGGTTAGTAAATTAGATTATTTTTTAAATAATTATTGAATAGAGCTTTGCCTGTGAAATTGTTCATTAGCATACCTAGATGTTTTGAGAACATACATATGACTTCATTGATAGGAATTGTAGGAGATTTGATTTATATTAGCTTAAAATACCTTTCTAAAACAGTAAAAAAATGTTACAAAAGGTAACAATAAGGAATATATGGGTAGATATTGTGGGTGTAATTCAACGCAGGTTGGGACTTTTGTCCACTGAGTAGTTAGTTTCACACAATATTATTAATACCTAAAAATATACAGAAAAAGTTTATTGCTATGCAACGTTCCAGGTGATAATTTTAATTAAACAGGTAATTAAAATTGACAATGACACTAGGTAAAGACAAAATAATACAGTTTATAAATAAAATTACATAAAACTGGTTTTATTACATTACAACTACAATCTACTATAGGAAATATTTACTTATTAGAAATATTTATGGTGAGTTGTAAACAACTATTTAATACAATTGAACTCTTTTCACTTCCCTCCTTTTTCGTAAAATTAACAATAGTATTATCCACACTACTTGAACCACTTGATAATAATTTGTTGCCGATATTCGACTTAATGGCTAGCGAGTCCTCGATATAGCCCTCCGCGAACGCGGAAGACTTCCATCCCCCATGTTGCTTCCACCACAATGCACCAACAAAGTGGCCGAAGTTCTCCAAAAGCAATGCCTAGTATACTCTTTCGCATGGGCTAGTTTCAGAAAAGTAGCAATTTCTTGTGGAATTTTTCCCGAACTTGTAAATGCCAAAAAATTGTTAATGTGCTTTACCGTTCGCATACTTATAGAAGAAACGCCGATTATTCAAATTCGAGGGTCAGGAGGCTGCATATTTTCTGTAAATGCTTAAATATTCCGTTACTACAAAAGGTCTTGATTTTTTAGTCTTAGTATTTGGTAGCATAATTAGCAATTTGTTGCCCATATCATTTATATCATCCGTTTTCATTTGCAAAAGTTAATCGATAGTTATTTCCATAATAGATAATTTTCAGTATATTCCGTATCGTGCTCAAATACTGTTCATCTGGGGCCTCTAATAAACATTTCTCGATTGGTTCTCTTTGAAAAAACTCGGGATTTTCTTGCATGGAAACCATCTGACTGCCGTTTCAAAAAAGCTCGTAACTTCAGATATTTTGCCAAATCAATGTTATTTTTTATATTCAGGGTAGCTTTCATCATCGAATAGGCAGACCATAACGGTAAAGGCTTAATTTTCTTTGAAATATCGGGAAAATAGGCAATCGGCACATTTTCAGAAAAAGATCCTACATTTTTCTTCTGTTTACATATATTCCACGAATCTGTTGCATGTGAGTTCATATAAAGTACATCCATTTCGAACAATTTTTTAAAGTTGACAATGACATTAAAGTAGACACAAACAATTCAACAAACGTCATCAGCGGTAAACTTAATAACGAACAGCCAGATTTGGACATTGATAACAAAACTCAATTAATAAATATAAAAAAGACGATTTTTCGTAAAATTGGAACAAATTTGGAAAAAAAATGTTTAACTAGGTAGAAAAGCAGATTTAATACCTTGCCAGGTTTCCAAGCCTCGGCTATGAAACACCTCCAGCGGCATTAAATCATGTGCTTTTCTGCTTAATGAAATAAATGACTATTGTCAGCGTCTGTTATTAAGCAATTTATTGGTCAAGTATTAAGTGTTCTGGTAAAGTCAATTAAAATGAGTATAGGTTAATTTTTATGGCTGCTGTGGGATTGTTACAAAAAATAATTTCATCTTTATTTCCTTTGCTTTACTTTATTCTTTGTGTTATGTCTCCTCGTTATTCTAGAACAGTAGCAAAGTTAGGTATTTATTTTGAACTTAAAAACGAATTAATGTTTTTACTATAATTAATAAAGTAAATTAAAAATCCTGTTATTTCTGGAAAATATATTACTAATTATTAAAAAAAAACTAATTGAGTCAATTTTCCAAGGCTGTCATTAATTTTAAACGGACATAGCAAAGTGAATTAAAAAAGCCGCTTATGATATTAGCAGTATGAGGTCGGATATTGTCATACTGCAAAATCACTTGATGTCTTCCTGATCTATTTTTTAATTGCGACCACGAGAATGAGTTGGTAATAAAACTCAGCAGTGATGTTATATTACTATTAAGGAATTAATTTTTTATCTCATCGGATGCAAAACTATTACTTGGGAAATTGCTTGATGTTGACCAAAGAAGTTGGAAGGGAAAGAGGTAATAAAGACTAAATTTTACTTGCACAAATACTGCCTGTTTTTAGGAGACTGGGTAACTTAGGTGGGGAAACATGGGGGTCGTATTTAAAAATTTTAGTGACCCATTTTCATGAATAATTAATAATTTAAAATAGACATATGTATATATTTAATAATAATACTAGTTTTCGATCTATAACAAATCCTTTTTGTATCTGTTATGCCACCAAACTCGACAGTTTTTATTCAATATCGGTTATTAACATGCACATAAAGTTATAATGAAGAAAAAATAGAAAATTGTAGTATAAGTCTTAAATTTTTAGGAGTAATAAAACAAATCATAATCTCCACGATTATGATTATTGACTTTTGTTAATTTGTACTAAATTATTTGATAAATATTATTTATTTCTACTTAAGACTAAGCGTTTCATCATCATAAGAAATGTGAGGTATATAGGGGAACATGGGCAAAACCATACAGCGAGGAAAAATCATATAATGCATTTAAAATTTTGTAAAAGCGCACCATTCGAAACTATATAATACGCATGCTCTAGTTTGACTCTGAAGATATGAGAAACCAAACGATAGTCGTGTTTAGTATCTCCTTTGTTATTGTTTTAGCAGGTTAGGATATTTCGCCGCTCTTCATCTAATATTGCTTCAATTTTATTGATTCTACAGGTATGTACAGATTTTATGTTGTTTTTAATTAGCTAGCTTTGTTACTGAATTCAGTCTCTATTAATCTGTATATAGTTTTAATTATTTCCCATTACCATTGTGAAGTAATTACTCAATAAAATAAAACATGTGCCCTGGGGCAAAACCGTAAGGGGTAAAACCGTACACTATACGGTTGTGCCCCATCTATGAGTATACGGTTTAATTATTAGATAATACTTAATTTACAGGTTTCCATAGTGTGCATATACGTTAGTAAGACAGAAAGCTCTCAATGCTGTGTCTAGTGGGACCAGATGGGATATTTAAAAGATTTTCTGTCTTTCAATGTACCCAAATCTACACTTCAAAATAGAATGAAAAGAGTTAAGCAAGATACTGCAATAACCAATGCTGCAGTTAAAGGACTGAGTAAATTCAATACACTTTTCTCTGAAAATTTTGAAGATACTTTATAAAGGCCAATTACTCCACGACCAGGAACATCTACTCTAACCACAAATCATTTAGAGCAATTAAGTTCAGTACTGAGACCAATTACGCCACAACAACAAATTCTTTCTCAGTCACCTGAAACACAAAAACCAAACTCATGTCAACTAAAATTTGCACATGATAAAAATAATATATTTACCGTAACACTCTAATCAATATTATCCATTATACACGCAATTAGGGCAACTTCTACCAGAAGACGTAAGAAAACGGCGGTTATTATGGAGTCGCCATATAAGACGAGCTGGTAGAACAACAAAATAAAAAGATCCATAAATCAACAGCCATTCAAGCGGTGAAGAGGAAAACCGATACAAAAATGAAGAAACAGCAGAAAGTAAAATAAAGAAAATTCAAGTCCCGAAGAAGATGATACGGCTAACGCCCCATGTATACATATATTGTCGTGAACGCTACTATGAATTTAAAAAGACGAATGGCTGGGTAAGATGTATAAAATGACTGAAATCGTGTCACGAGGGCTGTACCGAACTTCCAGATGAAGAACTAGATGCGTTTGAATGTAGATCCTCTTGGCGCAAATCTTTATAAATATTTTATATATGTACTCATAGATATTGCCTCATCACACATACGGTCATAATTCGAGGGTAGAGGCAAAACCCTATTCTGTTATTAAAATTATTATTTCTTTTTTTAAATTGTATTGTATTATATTGTATTGTAAATAATATTTAGTTACACTGTATAGTAGCCCATAGAATAAATATTTGATTTCTTATTATTACGTCTTGTCTAAAATAAAAATATACATATTATCAATGTTCTCCCTTAGATATACGGTTCTGCCCCACATTCCCCTACATATTTTCTCGCATGAAGCATATTTTAAGTCTATAAAATTATAATTAAGAAAACAGTAGGTACTGATTAAACATTTGTATTATAAATTTTAAACATATAAAACATGAAAGTAAGTAAATAAAACTAAGTTAGTTTATTATACCTATATACTGTTCTTAAGCTTCAACTTTTATCAATTACATTTTTTCTATTTTACTATATAGTGACCTTTTTGTTCTTTAAAATCAATTTCTAAATTTTGGTAAGGGATGTCCTTAATATTTTGATGTTTATTTTATCTATATGAAAGTGACACACATTAGAATATTGAAAAAATATCCTCTTCTTCAATTTAGTGTAGTTATCTAAAACGATTTTCTTTATCATCTTAAGGAAATTCAAAATTATAATTCTAAATAAAACTTCAGCAAGCAAACAGCAAGTTCTCGTAAATAATATCACATTTGATTTTATTCCCGATTACATTATTTCTTCTTAAATACACTTTTAAGGATATTAGCAATATATCATAGATTATACATTTTTATTTGTATCAAAAGTAGTAGCAATAGCAAACAACTTTATATTAAATATGGCCCTGGTACGGATATGCGTTATGAAATCTCAAATTATACCAACCAACAATGTTAGTAAACGAGCGGTAATATATGACATTATTTAAATTGATGTCTGTGATTGGTGGGTGAGAGTTGCGGCAAATTGACAATAGTTTTTGACTTATCTCCCTCTTCCTAAATCTATAGTGTTGTTGTAAAAGCATCATTTTTTGCCACCAGTAATAATCTGAGACCTAACTTTTCTATCAAAACATGCAGCACCCATACACTAACTGAATTTTCAAATGTCGTCCTATTGTCGACGTTATAATCCATTCAATTCTCTGATGAATTAGAGTTCAGAAATCTTCATCGGAAATAATAGATTTCTTCTACTGGACACTCCAATTTCTTTTGCAAATAATATTTTGCGTACCAATTAATACTCTTATGGAAACCAAAAATGCTTTTTAACATGATATTAAATGCCATACCATAATCGATCTATCGGAAATACAGAGGCTGTGTAAATATGTTCATCATATTTTGATGGGAACTGAATTATATATAACATACTGTAATATTTATTTTTTTATTTTATATATGTATTTTATATTGTCATGTTTTTGTTTTATTTTATTGTATTGTATAATGTTTTTTATGTTATTGTACGTATTTATGTCAATAGATTTAAAAATAATTCGTTGGTATTACGACTACTACGGTCGGAACCGTTCTTCGGATAATGGTGGCCGTCCGAGGTATTCCGTAGCCGCCGCTGTAACTGGTCACATCCCATGCTTCGGAATATATGGACGGGCCCAAAGACACCGATAGCGGATCTGTCCCCACAGAGCCTAGCCCGAGAACAACCAGGGCAGGTAAAAGAATCCCGACGAATGCTGGGGATGTGCATTTTAACTTTGTTTCTGGCAGCTACCAGTTACCGAGGTCACTATGTATCAAATGATAGCACTGGCCGTGAAAGCCTAAAAACCACTATACGCAATATGTTTTTTATGCAAGATAGTCCCCTGCCCATTTTTTTGTACAGGTGCGAAACTATCTACGCACAATTTCTCCAATGGTGGATAGGTTGATTTCAGTATTTGGGGTATTTTGAAATCAAAAGATTACAGTGACCCTATTAATACACTGGATGAGCTGTTGCAAGCAATTTTATAAGCTAGAAATTTATTAAGAAATGAAGAAACACTATTTAATATTTAACAATCATTTATCAAACGAATAAGATTGTGTATTAATGGAAACGGGGGTCATATTGAGAATATAATGTAGTCATCTGAATATAATTAAATTATTATTAAAAATAATCTTTAGTTTTTTACGTAAGTAACTACAAACTTTTATTTTATTGCATCCAATGGTAAAACAAGAAATAAATCGAAAACGGTAAAATTTATCGACATAAAACAAGTATACTTTATTTGTGAAAAACATATAGGAGAGGAGGAGGAGGATTTTTCTATTAAAACTTTTGTACCCACACTGATAAGAAAGTTATACTTAATCAGTTTTTATCAACCAAGAGCATATTTCGTACACCCTCTAGCGTCTACATCAAAATTAAGTACGGATTCGTTTTTCTTGCCCCAGAAAACCCCCTAATCTAGAATTTTCAAAAGAATCCTTTGAAAGTTTTCTAAGAATTTTAAAAATTTCGAATTCAAAATTTGAATTTTAATCCCCTGTAACTCTTTTATTAACCACAAATCGATCAACGTAAATTTGGCTTAGTCGCATTATTTTGATGTAAGGAATCTAGTCTCGCTCTGTGTCCCATTAATTTCGGGACACCCTGTATAAAGATACCCACAATATGCCCGCTGTCATAACAGCGGGCAAAATGAATTTTTTTCACGCCCGCTGCCATGAGAATCCGAAAATAATGACGCTTGAATTGTTATGGTATGTTTGAAAATATCTAGCATCAGTCATAACCACAAATCAAGAAACGTCAAAAGTATAGGTAACCTTTTATAGTTTTTATTTCATATGAAGTGAAATATAAGGCGTTGTATGCACCACAGAAGATACTAGGATGATTATGCCCTTAGACGATTTGCAACCTGTTGCCCAAGGGCAGAATCATTCCGGTACCTTAATTCTAATAACTTGTCACCACATTCCTTGAACTGTCATATCGATTTGTTATTGGTTATTATAATTTTTTACCCAGGTAAGTCTCTATTTTATGTGATATATAAAATGTGAATTAAATAAAATTTTAGGTACATTTATATTTATCACAGTAATTGCATATACCCAATCATTTTAAAATGTCTTGATGATGGAAGCCTGGAAAATTTCTCAGTGTTGATGTTTTAATGCATTGCAATATAACATAAACCACGCTGATATAATACATTCAATCTAACAAAATTCAATAGTAATAATAATAAATTTCGATTTTATTGCCAATATACGATTACTTTTATGAGGGAATATCACCATTTTCTGTAAAACAAGCCATTATTTACTGCGCTGAGTGCAACTGCACCTCTAACTTTATAATCATATACAAAAGCAATTCATGGACATGAAGGTCGTGTTAGAACTGTTTTTATGTAGCTAATTCATGTAGTAATTAAGCACCTTACAACTGGTTTATACCAGTTACAGAGATATTAATTTATTCTTTAATTTATTTATAACTTGAACAAGAATGCATTTCTGGAATGACTGTCATACGGATTAATTTTTTTGGCTTACTAATCAAACAAAAACGTTGTTAAATTTCGAATAACGCAATAGCCAAATAGAAATTGTAATAAGCAGCTGTGATATTTAAACAATTGATTTGGTATAGCTATGAACTCAACATTTGTAGTTCTGTCTATTAAAATAACGTTCACTTATAGATGATTTGCAATTCTAGAATCAATAATACCCCAATTAAATTTTTTACGTTTATAAATTTCAATGAAGCCAACGCATTTTATAACATGCTGAATTCATTTTGATCCTAAAATAGTTAACAGTTTAACTGTTAATAGTCTTTAAATTTGTAAATTTATGAAAATATTGTGTAAATTGTTTGCAAAAGACAATGGAGGGTCAAATAGAAACAAAAAGAGCATTTACAACATATTTCATTATATGAGTTCAAAAGAAGGGTTAAAGCATCAGGTAGAATCATTTGTGCCGTATATGGAGTTCCCTGTCATTAGGGAAAGTACAGCCCATAAATTATTATTGTCTTGTTTCAGTTTAACAAGAACGATTTTCCAAGTGCAGAAAGATTTTCTGCCTGCTGCAAATAACACCAGTACATAAAAAAATAATCTGTACTTTTGATTAGCCCCACCTATTTTTATGTATTGAATCCGAATATTAAGTCCGTTTAGCTCAGACACCCTCAAATTATTTAATAAATCGCGGTAATAGCGAAAAATACGTAAATCACGTTAATCCTTGATGAAGTGTGTTTCTCATGTATTTCAATGCGCTGAATTCAAATCTGAAGTCTATTGAGCTGCATCACCTATAGATTTTACCAAAATCGCAATAATAGCTGGAAAAGGTGAATAATCTCCAAAGAGTCTGATCTGCACTTTTGACCAGACCCATAAATCTTTATGTATTTTCAGATTCGAATTCAGCGTATGGAAAAGCACACTTGATCAAAGCCAGAAAAAGTTTTTCCGAATTTGTTTGCGCTCACTAAAAGAACGCGCGACATACATCATGCCTGCATGGGCCAGCACGGACCTGCTCATGAAGATTAAAGCAGAGCCTGCTAATGAAGATTTCCATGTTATTTAATGGAGCATCGCACACTAGACCAGCACCTGCATGGAGCGTCACCTGCAACGACCGGCGCTGCAGGTTGTGTCCCTAACCTAAGTTTTGTTCCCACAAGAATCAGGGATTAGTTTCAAACTGATAGAAATATTCGACCAATTAAGTTGTGAATATGTCACTGTCGGGCACCCTCTCTTATTAACAGTCTCTGTTTACTTACATCAAACAAACTGCAAGTCTTTATCAGATGACACTGCTTTGTGAAATTTTGTTTTAGTAATGTAGGCGAAAGGCGAGAATGATACAAGAGTTCGAAAAAATTTTTTTGTAGCATTCGGAAATGCTGAATAGTATTTTTAAAAGTTGTTCATATAGTGACTAGTATGAGCTTCCCCTACGCAAAAAATACATCATAATTTTGAACTGACTATTCATTTATTGTCAACTTAAATCATTTCTTATCATTATTATAAATTTTAACTGTAACTTTTTTACAATTGGCAATGAAAAGCCCTGCACATGTATCTGATGAAGGCCGAGTTTGTGTCTATATTGATCTTTCTTTGACCTAATATTTTTGAGGATAGGATGAGGAAGTTTTTGTTGAATGAATCCTTTATATATCCGTCTGCAACGTTCGTTGCTTTCCATTCACCATGCCTTTTAAGAGTGGTGATGGTGGCCTGCTCCTGCATCAGCCAGTATCGTAGCAGCCTTCTCCGGAATATTTTAGAAACATTTCGACAAGGTTGACTGCTTCAATGTTTCTGTTATAAAAAATAAATTCTCTTCTCGTGTTCGTCTTTGTGTTAGGAATCGGTATCAATATATATCTTCTCATGTCTTTTATATGTTCGAGCTTAAGAAATGTTAGTTCTTCACAACGGCATGCTCCACTGATAGCAATAATCAATACTATCTAAAATAAGAAAGAATTTCAATATTTTGGGGAAAGTGTGAAAATTACACTTTACCTTCATCATCAAGTAGGTTTTATGATTTTATAAAAAATTTCTCAACTTCTGATTTTCTTAAAATAATAGACTGGATATATGTCCTACTGATTTACATTTAGGGAAAACAGTTAAAGTGTTTCACTGATAATGTTGTTCATATCATTGAGTAAACCTCCACAGCGTAGAACTCTGGATTTTGTTCTCTGGATAGACTAGAAGAACTGTCTCAGTGATAACAGTTACTCCCCTGTGATGACTCTAATCTTCAAATAAGCAATACACTTTTTCGTATTTATCTTTGGATTTGGTCGAAATTAATTACTGAATCGCGATTTTTGATGATCTTCTATATCATTTTCCATAATATCGTTTTCCAGAAGATTCTGACATTTTTCATAAATCAGTGACACAATAATTTTAACGAAAACCTAATAAACAAATTCGTTTTTATATCAACATTTCCTCAGGATACTTGATACACGTTTTCAAAATTCACAATTTTCAATAAAAAAATATGATAACTAAAGTTATTTGAGCTATTTTCAAAACACTATTTAAAAAAATCATGTGCGAAACTTGTAGGGTCTTTTCCTAACTTTTTGCACAGATAGCTATTGTTGATCACTCTCCAGTTCAGAAAACAAAAAATGAAATTTACCATACCTACAGCGTTCTCTTTTCATTGGGAGGGTGAACCCAAAACTTCATCATCTTCCTGGCTTCTTCCCCCTCCTCCTCTTCATACAACATCGTTAAAATACAAATCACTTCTTCCTAGTTGCAGTTAATTACTACTTAAAACCTTCAACACTTCTGCCACACCTATAACCTGCACAAAAAGTTGCTGATACGTGTTGGACAAGTGTGCGAAATCGTGCATCGTGCAGGTTTGCAGGTCCGCGTTGTGCTGACCCATGTAAGTCCAGGCATAATGTGCACGATCTGCGATCCTTCGTCTACTTTTTGCGATTTATTAATTATTAATTTTGAGAGTGCTTGAATTAAGCGAACTTCAATGCGTTAAAATACATAAAGATATGTGGGTCTGTTCAAAGACCATCAAAGAAAAAATAAATAAATAAATAATTTTAAAACCAATTACACCAAAAGTAGCATCTTGTTACTGCAACAACATCATTATCATCAAAGTTGGCGAGGAAAACTTTAGAAAAGTTAAAAAAAACGATTTCTTATGAAATCTTTGATACCCTCAGCCATGAGAAAATATTGGAAATTTTGCAACAAAGCAATTATTTTACAATTATTTTTGTATCGTAATATCCATTTATCAGAAATAGAAAACAAAGGACATACCGTACCTACTGTCTTAGCAACCTTAACAACTAAAATATTTCTTGGAATTTTCTTAATTATATGTTTGTTCTTAATTTAGAAAAATTATACATTTTAACGGGTAGAAAAAACTCGATAATTAAATTTAATTCCGTTATTTTACTTTAATTCGATATAATTGGATTTAGTCAAACCGGTAGAATTGGCAGAACAAAGACCTTGCAAGTATTGCATAAAAAATTGGTGCGAATTAGAATTCATTTCTTCAAGGTGATCCCAAAATTCAAAGTCAAGATATCAGAGTGGACTTTGAAACAGAGTAAAAAAAATGAACATTTGCTAAGCTATAGACATATTCTGCTACGTTGGTTTAATGAATTGCTGATTTAAAGGAAGGGGAATATTTTAATTTTGACATTTATTACATGGACAAATTTATTTATTGCTAAAACACAATTTCAGAAACAAAATATGTAAATTAGAGTCTCTTTTAATTTGCATTTCATGCATTTCATAAAATATATTATTTAAAGATATATTAATAGTTGGCTCGTTTCTTTGACATGGTAGAATATGCTACATTTTTTTAAAAGGTTCCACACTATATGCTTTACACGAAAGAAGATCTAATCTGTATTTAAGTATATTAATATACTTAAAATTTTAAATTTCATTCAAGTGTATATCTATTAATTCAGTAATAAAGTATACTTGACTTAAATATTTACATATTTTTGACAGTCAAGCATTCTTATACTTAATTCAATACTTTTCTTCTTACAGTGACACTAAATTTAAGATTTACTTACAGAATAATATTTTGTTAAAATATGAATAAAATGTTATTAAATATAAAAGTAAGTTATTATTCTTTAGGTTCGCTTCTGTCGGATAAGTTGTCGTTTGCCTTACCTATGGCGTACTAACAAACTCGAAAGCGGTATATGTCTGGTGTGCCGCTAATGAATGATTAGGAAGTATACTGTACCTCTTATTTTATAGACATCTATCTTATGTGACCCACCTTCCACCTTAAAATAATTAAATACTACTCTAGAAAGGAATACAATAATATATATAAATTAAAAAAAAATACTAAATATGTACTCCGGTTTTATTTTTTTCTTAACGCAATGTTATTATTTACTTTATTCGAAATTATTTAATATCATTTCAAATATTTGCAGTATTTCTTTCAAATCACATAAGTTCAATTAAACATAATATTACTTTGGGAATAACAATTGTTGCCTCAAGTAATTCTTATTTTATAAATAAAACAAAACGTTTTTTTTATACAAACGGAGCTTCATCTCATAGTAAGTATATTACTTTTCTTGATTTCAATCCTTCAATAAAGTATGACTGTACTTGAAAAATAGTTAATAAAACTAAGCTAGTGTTGGAATAAGTGTATTAATCTTGAAATTAGTAGTTTTCTCCGTCTGCCAATTAATTATATAATTACAAAGATTAAAGTTCAAATAATAAATTATGGATTGTTTAATATTAATATTGGCTATAATGAATGGGTTTTTAGCACTTTACCGCCTGGCAGGCGTTTTATCTACTTTACGGTCCATTTGTCGAAAAATCTTTTTTCCCGCCTTGGTAACTAATGGCCATTTCCACCGTTTGTTTTAAGCTACGCCTTAAACCTTGAAAATACAATTTGCCTTCCACCGTTTACTACGCCCGACATAAAATGTCTTAAAGCTTCTTAAATATAAGCTCTCGAAATTCTAGGCATATCTCTTTTAACGATACTTAAAGGTTCTACATAACCTAATTCAATACTTTGGTTTTATTTCCACTGAGAAATAAACAAAAAAAAATTAACTATGAATATGATGAAAATGATATATTTAATGATGATTTAGATATATTAGAAATAATAGAGTATGGGTTTCCTCGAAAAGTGTACGAGAGTAATGATCTACTTCCATATGATAGATAACTTTTTTTAGAAGATACCGGCTGTATAAAGAAACAGTATTGCACATTTTAACCTTAATCGAAGATCTTAAATTTCCAAAATGAATCACTGATAAATTACAAAAAAATACATTTATTTTTAATCTTTAGTTATAATTCTGTATCGCCAATAAAACTGACTTCCTTTTTTTTTTTTGTTTTCATAAAACTTTTTTAATGATTTTGCTGTTATGTGAATATTATTTGCCGACAGTGAGTTAAATTCACCTGCTATCATGTTCCATACATTTGTTTTTTCTTGTACAGAGACATTATCGGTTTTTTTATTCGCCACCGTACTTTTATAATTTGCTATTATGTTAATTAGTAATACTTTTTCTTCATTGCTAAAATTTGCCCATCGTGTTTTTTTTTTGAAATTATTTTCATTACAAATCCTACCAATTCGAAAACAGAACTTAGCAGAACAACGTAAAGTCACAACAGTGAGAGTGAAGTGTTACACTTTTGAGATTAAAAACTAGTCATAAAGCTAACAACTTGTGCAAAAAACCGAAAAATTATGAATATTGGCTTTTTAGGTAGACTTTACAAATGAAACTTAATAATCGTGCGGTGGAAACATTACTATTTTAAACTAGGCCTAACTACACTTAAAAGGCAATGCGGTGGAAATGGCATAAGAAGTAAGCAATTAGTTTTGATTCATTTGTGCGTAATATTTTACACCAAATTGTGAATCATCTGTCTCAAATCTTGACATCAGTGGAAAACGATTAACAATAATCAGTACTCCTACAGTTTGTTTTAGAGGAGAATTAGTACTAATTTGGAAGTGCTAAAACGTTTGTTAATATACTGTACCAGTAACAATTCCATCGCAGTCGGCTATTTAAATTTAAAACAGATGAATCACGCGGTGTCCACAAGATCAAGTCATCGCCGTAATATGTAACGCCTTACCTAATATGTTAACAGAAGCCGTCGCCGTTACTTACACTATTCAATTTTTCACCATCACGGGTACTTTCCTATAAAGGAAAAGTAAATCCTTAACAATGTGAGATAGCGAAAATAAACATTTTCTTGTATCTTGTGAAGGGGGCGTTAGAACTTGAAAACAATCTGTTTATCCACATTTTTATAGTAAGGCTGCTAAAAATATCATAAACGTATTAAATATTTCTTCACTTTATCTCTGTCGCAAGTACATAGTACATAGTTGAGTAGTTATGGTTGACGTTTTTATTATTTTATTTAAGTTTTTGTTTAGTTTGGGCATGAAGTGTAAGCGTTTGTGAATGTGATGAATCATAAATTTACGAAAACGGTTTATCAAAAATGAATGATATAATGAAATCTATAAGGTGATTCAAAATTCACTCCCCAGCGGCCGGATATACAGGGTGTTTCTAAACTATGGTGCCAAATAAATATGGCAGATAGAACGACAATAAATTTTGCAAATTTTAAAGAGAACGGTTCATGTTGGCGACATTGAACAAGAGTACCTTTTTTGTGACATATTAGTTTATTTTTCAGAAAATTTGATCAATTTTCAGAAAATGCAAAGGACAATTTTTCTTCACTATAAAATCTTATGTGCTACCCCGGCTCTCCGCTCCTGGGCGATGGGAATAAATTGTTTTTGCACGAAATTGTTGCATTTTAGTGTCTAAGAAACTGCACCAAGATTCATTTAAATTGCCTAACTTTTGTAGAAGTTATTGCGGAAAATTGTTTCTCAAACTGTACCTTTATCACCCTGTAACTTTTTTATTATGCATCTTCGGACCTATGTTTACATGAAACTTTTTGCTCAAAATGACATTTTCTATCTGTCATATTCATTTGGCACCATAGTTTAGGAACACCCTGTGTATTCTAAAAGAAAACAAAAATGTAGAATACTAAAATCTCGAAAGCGGAACCGTTTCCGAATAAATTATTAATTTTAGTTCAATAAATGCGCAATCTTCGACTGACTAATCAAGTGGGTCAGACAAAAATCTTGTTGATACGGATTTATTTGACAGTGACGTATAATATTTATTTGACTTTTAGCATTTGTTGTTGAGTTCAAAATGGCAGGGTTTGATTATACCAACAAAGAATACGTCAATATGATTAAAGCTTTAGGAGCTTGTAACAATAACGCCCGTGCTGCCAAGCGTTTGTACAGGGAACAGTTTCCCAATCGCCATCATTCCGATCACGAAACAATCCAAAATATAGAAATATGTACTGCAGAAACAGGATGCCTAGCTCCAAAACGTTCTTTGTATGAAGGTCGGCCTCGAAAATTGACATGGCAACAGGTAGAACGGTTAATGCAGATAATATTGAGAATAATCCTACCACTAGTACACGCACATTATCAAAAAATAGGTATCATGTCCAATTCAGTGTACATAGATGTCTTCAAAGGTACAGCTTGTATCCGTATTATGTAGAGTCAATTGAAACGCTGCATCCTGGAGACGACCAATTAAGAATAAATTTTTGCAGATAGGCATTACAAGAATTTCAGTGCAATCCAGATTTTTTCCATAATGTTTTATTTACCGATGAAGCTCATTTCAACCAGTAAGAAGTTTTCAATAATCACAACCTTCATTATTGGCATTATGAGAATCCTCATGAAAAACGTCAGCGGAATCAGCAAACACGTTAGTCTGTAAATATTTGGATAGGTATTTACGTGAAAAGGATCATAGATCCATATTTGCCAAGAATACTGAATAGTGAAAATTACAGTAATTCTTGCGACAACATTTTGTCAGGTATGTTAGAAGATATTCCTCTACAACAACATGCAACTATGTGGTTTTAGCATGATGTGCGCCCGCACATGCCACATTAAAAGTACGACATATTTTGAACCGCCGTTTTCCTAATAGATAGATTGGACGAGGTGGACTAACACCATAGCCACTCCGGTCTCCTGACTTGACTCCGATAGACTTTTGGTTATGGAGATACATAAAAGAAAAGGTTTATTTTACTGTGCCTGTTAGCGAGGATGATGTTTTTGGCAGAATTCATGAAGCAGTAGCGAAAATAAATGACGAAAAAATTCAGCAGAATACAGGGGAGTCTAAAAATGCTATCATTATGGATTATAAGAAAAAACTAAAACAACAAATACATGTTTTTAAATGATCTGACACTGATAACAAATGCAGTATTGCAGAAGCAGCGCTGGAAATTGTCAAAGTGAAAAGACCTTTTAGTGATGCAGTGCTTATTAAAAATTGCGCAATCGAAATGGTAAAACAATTCAATGAAACAAAAATTCTTAATCTCGCATCAAACAATTCCTACACGTGTAGACCATATTAATCAATATGTATACAAAAGATTGTACGACACAATTGAATAAATTTCATCAGGCAACTTGTGATTTTTGTTCGAACTAAGCTTTTCAAATCTTCACTAGGAAATCATATTTTTTATTTTTTTCAAGCTCTAAAGGGAACCTTGAAATCGAAGGAGAAATTTCGGTTTCTACTCAGCCAGTTATTATTTCTGTTGAGAACGTAAGCAGAGCAGACCTTTAACTAGAATTGTATGATTTGTAGTCAGATCCAGAACCGAAATATGGTTGGACTCCTAAAAGAACGTAATCCCAACTTGATAAATGTAAGCAAAAGAAATCATTCGCTAAGTGGTATAGTGAGGCCATGAACAAACGATATACGACTACTTTTAGAGTCTTTATGACCCGTGTGGACATTTAATTTATTATGGTTCTTCAGGTTGTGGCTTAAGAAACTGGTCGCTGCCAGTCACAGAATGAATGCGAACTTTCCTAGTCTTAGTTAGATATCTTTGATTTATCTAGTTGCTCTATACTCTGTGGAAATGGACTCCTACAATTGGTACTACGACTGCTATGGTCGGAAATGTACCTTATATAAAGGTGCTTCTCAGTTATGGCAAAGCCTTTGTGGAGTCATAGCTAAAGATGCTGATAGAGAATTATTATGGAATATGATCAGTTGCATAAGCTTTTATGAAACATTTTAGACAAGGAGCAAATCCGATCGTAGTAGTCGTAGTACTAGCTGTAGACAATGATGTAAATATATGGGTGGGTCCAGAAGCACTGATAGTGGGTTTATCCATACGTAGACTAACCCGAGATTAAGTAAATTGAATTACCAACAATGCTAGTGACATTTTTCTGGGCTGAATGAATCTACACCCATAAAAGCAGTTTGCCATCCAGTAAACTGTTGTTTTTTGTTAAGCTAATGTGAAACTTATAATGGTTTGCTGATAGTGAATGTCAAGCACGCGTGCCATAAGCATTTAAAAAATTGCGTTCTAACTGTTTTAAAGGATCACGCGTCAATGTTATTATATTTCTCTTCCAAATGTCAAAAAAGTATTATTTTTAATGCATGCAGTCTTTAAAATGTTATTTTAAGGCACTGGCATTAAGTAATTTACTACTTTTAACACTGGTGCCAAAATAGAAAATAATAAAAAAAAATTATATCAAAAACATATTTATTTACTTCATAAATAACTGCTAGAATAAGTAATTCCATGACCAATCTCAACTCTTTGCCCGCAATGTTTTTCTTGTTTTTGGTAACGAGTCTTCTATATACCCTCAATGTTTCATCCACCGTGTCTCTTAATTGAAGTAAGATTAGGACTAGCGTCTGCTAACACACTAATCGAAGATCGTCCAGTATAATGGTGAGAATCAAGCAGATTTAGAAATTCAGTAATACAAACAGGCATCTTACCAATTGCGTTGATTACGAATTATGAAAATTCTTAATTGATTAGTGTTTGTTGGACGAAGAGCTATGTACTTTTATTCTAGTTCAAATATAATGTACCAGTAGTAACGAAAGTTTGTTCCGCATTAGTTTTTGTGTCTGGTACACGCACAACTAGTGTTCCAAACCTTCGATATTATTGAACGCCAAGTTGCACAGTTCTTCGCAATGATAGACTTCAAATTCTGCGAGAAATTTGTCGAATTGTTTCCTGGTCAATCCTTTCGATTTTTTCGGCCAATACCCTTCGTCCTTTTGTTTCAAAAACTCATACGAGCCCTAACAACTATATGTTGGAACAAGCATTTATTTTTTAATGTGACAATCTATCAAAATGCGTTGACAGATTTTCTTGTAATTTTATGCACGCTTTAACAACATATTCCTTGCCATTTTAAGCCATTATTAACCGCAAACTAACTTTTTTTTGTTATAATTTATTTAATTGTAAAATGTTTGAATTTGGTGACAACTAAATGTTGGAACAAATAAATTTTATAATAATTGAAATACAGTTAATAGGATGTAACATCGCCATTAGCCTTAACAACCGCTTGAATTCTAACAGGCATAGTATCAACAATGTCTTCACACATATTTGCTGAAAAATTATCCCAAATGTCTTGCAATTTGGCGCGCAACAACATATAGTTGTTAGGGCTTGTATTGTTGCTTTAACTTACTAGATAACAACTCAAAAGTGGCTTTATTAATAGCTTATTCGATTTCCGCCGAAATTCATTTTCTAGATCACTTTATATGTCACGAAATATGAAGTTACTTGTCAACAAACGGTCGACCTTACATGAACCATAAATAAATTCCATGGGAAATTATCGGATTTTAAAATTTAGTAACGTAAGAAATGCGTTGATTGGTACTTTTAATGATGTTTGTAGAAAAAAATAGTATATACGTGATACATGGGCTAAAAGTGATTATATTTGTCGCTTTTAACACTTATATCATAAATAGCTGTAGTTTCGACAACAATTCAGATAACTTATAGCATATGAACAAATGAATAATTTATTGTATGTTCTTCAAAATATTTATAAAGGGGCAATTGAGAATAACACTATACACCACACTAAATGTATGCACAACAAATTACACTAAATTACAAAAAAAATCGCATTTTCTGGTAGATAATCGTAAATTGGCCTCATAACTGCATATCTTTAGATTTCATACATAGTTTATTTTTTTACTGATTATGACTTATATTCTATCTTTTGGTCCTACTATTTCATAAACTCACTACTATTTGTTCTCTTGTCATCTGTTAAGTCTTACTCTATGTAGCTATGTAAGTCAGAATGCTTTAACTGATCTGCCGAAACAAAAAGTACAATTTTATTAGATTCATTATTTTTTACATAATCTGGCATAATACATGACGCATAAAAAGGATAACGCAGTATTTTGTAATTATAACTTGGTACAAACACGTCATTATTTAGCTTCAGTAGGTGAATGTAAACATTACATCACTGACAATAATTCAGAGATCAGTACACGGATTATATTAGTATAAAAATATATTGCATATGTCAAATGTGACTAAAGATAAGACTGGAAACGCAAGTAGCAGCATAACTCGCTCTCAGGGACTATTTAATAATTTTGAAAGATAGATAAAACAATCAGCGCTTCGTATCAGATGAGCAATGAACCTAATTGTACGGCAGACTCAAAGGATGCTATAATTGGTTAGTTTATTTTAAACCGCCGTATATATACTCGATAAAATTAATAACGACCGTAATCGCCGACGACAATAATTAAGCGTAACGAGAAATAATAACAGTTCAACAAATTGATTAAAAACAATTATATTGCCATCCGGTTTGCACCGGTTTCAAAGTACAAGCTGGCGCTCCAAATGTACATATCGGAGGTGAATAATTTTATAATCAGCAGAACGGAACTAGTTTGTTTATAATATGCGTGAATCAGAACGGTTGTTTTAAAATATTTTCCTTAAACAAATAGCAATGACTTTTGGTCTTCAAATAAAATTCTTTTCGTAAAATTGTTGCATAATACTGACATTTCGATTCTCATTTCAGTATCGAAATGACAATCTTTTAGGCACAAAATAACTGAATCTTAAATTATTTGTTTATGATAAATATTAACAACGCAATCTTTTAAATCGGATAATTGGAAATTAGGCGAACACATATTTTTTTCTTCACTTCGTATAACTTCAATATTGGAAGAAGACAACACCTGTATCACGGTGCTGCTGATGTACTGAGTTTTTGGAATGAAAGTGCTATTTTCTTTCTCCCCGAGAATTTTCCTTGCTATCGCCTGCTTATTTTGTATGGAGTCGAATGCCAACTTATCTCTTGAGCATGGATATGTTGACTCCCGCAAGGAAGATTGCAGAACATCGTCTAAAGCAGTGTCCAGTATACTTAGTAACATTGAGTAATCTAAGAAATTCGGCAATCTTTTTTTGAATTCCTGTGCGTGATGAAAAAATCGGTTGTAATCATTTCTGGATGGACGTAGATATGCATATTTGCGAGAAATTTTAAATAATCTAAGAACATTAGCTTTGGTATTGGGAATAGTCACTTTAATGAACGACATAGCATCTTCAATGGTCTCTGTACGTAAATAAGTTAACTCTTCTCTTCTACAGGCTCCAAATATATCAACAATCAAGCCGACTTTTTTGAATAAGTACTTTTCATCATCTGCCTCCTTGACAAACCTTTCAACCTGTTCCTCGGAAAATATTCTGGATTTTCTGGGTCTATAACATTGGTATATTTACTAATATCCACATTATTATTCAAATAAATTGTAGTTCAACTTTCTCCGAAATATTATATACCTTTTTTTCGGCATACCACATATCAAATTTTGCATAAGTTATTTGGTACAGTTTTTTCGATTTCTGATGAATCAATGTACATTATTCAGTATCCGCCTCATTTTTTGTTTCAATATTTTCAGTATCACTAAAATATGAAGAATTAATACCGAGTTTAATTATTGGGGTTCAATGTTCACAGATTTCAGATTTTTTTTAAATGTTTCTATAGTTTGTAAACATCGTATTATAGCAACAACCTTACAGGCAACTTAATTAAAGTTGTTTAAATAAAATAGTGTAGCGATTATATTAGCGAATGTATTAAAAGATTATGTCTATTTTGAATATTTATTTGACGATTTTGCGAAAAATCTTGTCCGATGCATGTTGCGAAATAGCAAAATATCATTTTGCAACTTGAATTGTAAATAGCTATTGTAGTTCACAGTTGGTAGAATAAAGTTTTCAAATAATTCTGACATTATGAAAGAAGTAAAACTAGAAGTAGACAATTTTCGCATTTATTTTTTCCTTTAACGATTATGTGAATGACGTAAATGTTCTTTTGCATATAAACAGAATGTTAAAAAATATATTTTTACTTACCTACTAAATTGTTTTTGATTCATGCGACCTACGTACCTGCAACAAAGAAAATTTTAAGCGTTTCTGTTATCTCCTACTACAAAATCGTTAGTATAAGAAAACAAATGTTATTTTTTATCTTTAACAGGGTAAATCTCGTAGACGGTTTGATTAAATGGTACTTTGGTGACTTTATTGTCATTAAACAAAAGATATGAGCAAATGCAAAGCATGTTATGCGCAATTTGCACAAACGAATTTTAACATATGTAAAATTGAAACAACAAATAGGTAACACATTAAAGATATGACAAATGAATTATTGACTATACAACAGCTACAACTGAAACATCATATTCATCCATTATTATTATTCATTCTCTTTAAATCTATCATATTTATGTTTAAAACAATTAATGTCAGCAACTCACCAATGTCCTGATTTAAAAAAACATGTAATGTTATGTTTATTGGGTTCAAGTGTCCGAATTTGTACGAGATACTTGAATATTTGTAATATAACTATTCATACTTTTGCTCACACATTTTGTGTACGCACACACAATGCGTTCATTGTCTCTCATACATTCTGTAAATGAAAATCTATCAATATTTTTAATTAGCTTCAAATAGTAATCTATACATTGTAAATATTCTGCATAGTATTCATATAATATGAATACTTGAATACGAGTACTCAGGATTCAAGTACCCTTTGACTGTTGTATTCAGGAAGCAAGTAATCATGAATATTTTTGCTAACAGAGTATTCAGTGTTCATAGATTGAATACTTTTCCTGTATTCGTACCCTGAACATAAGGCAATATTTATATTTAGTAACGCTACTGTTTCAAGTTGCATTATAATCTTCGGAAAATTGAGGGAATTACTGCTAATAAATTAAGTGAACTAATTTCCTTGAGGGACCTTTAAGAAGATGCAATTAAGGTAATTTGAATTAATAGTTATTTATGTATTAAGAGCGAAAAGTGATACATTATTGCTCGAGAGTAGTAATGTCACATTTTGCTCGTAATGCATACAAAGTTTTATCTACAATCACCCAACAAAATAAAATCTTTTAATTATTAATTTTATTACAACGAGAACATTAGTTATAACAAATAGAACAAAAGAAAGAAATTCATTTGTTAGCATTCGTAATTTGGATGCTGAAAGAACAGTCTTTACAATCTTTAATAATAACTCCTGGTCCAAAAGACATATTTGTGCTATATTCTGATATGGTAAAATTTCCATCACTGTGATTGCTGCATTCAATTACTTGTACATTATTTGATGGAATAGTTAAAATTTTCTCACTTGTTTCAATTTATTCATTGATATTGTTACGGGAGCTCACCTACCTTTTAATTTGATAAATATGTTCCTGTTTCATTAGAATTTATAATTTTTGTAATACCTTTATTTTGACGTTCCCGGAATATTCCAGGCTATATTCTATTTGTTTCTCGAGTCGTTCTCGAGATTGCAGAAACTTCCAGAACTCTAAAAACCTATAGAAGCAGATCATTTCGCCGTTGGAGTCAGTTTATATTCAGCAGTCGAACGCGAATGACTGAAACGTCAAAGTAAAGCATTTGAATGAAGAAGAGTCAAGAAAATATAAAGAACAGCCAGGACGAAATGAAGGAAGACTTAAAGAAAGATATGAAGAACAGTCAAGATCATTCTAATCACAGGGATTAGCCCAGAAGTCGGAGATTTGTGCGGGAGAGGGGGCGGCATATTATTATTAAGCAGGCCGCATTTGCGCCCAGGAACGACTTACGTTGGTAGGCCCTAACCACTATTCAGTACAGGAATGAGGGAAACCTGGAAAACCTCATTAATTAGGGGGGTAGTCAAATATTAACCGGCATCAATCTCTCACCCAAGCCAACATTCTTCCACCCTACCATACCCGCAGAGAGGGCGCCAAACCTCTCCACGAATATAGCTTATATACGGTCTACCGGCAGCTGGGCTCGAACCAATACCGATCTAGTCACCTCGATTCAAGTACTGACGCCTTAAACCGCGCGACCACTGACCGACCCAAAATGATGAGTAGCCAGGATGAAATGATGGAAGACTTGAAAAAGGAAATGAAATACAATCAAGAGGAAGTGAAGAACAGTTTAGAGAAAATGGAAAGTAGTCAAGAAGAATTGAGAAACGAAATGAAAACCAGTTTGCAAGAAAACAATAAGAAGTTGGAAGAGACAATTAAGGTTAAACTTAATGAATTTGAGGAAACTGTTGAAGATGAAATCAATCAATTGAGAAGTAAGGTACAAGATAAAGTCCAAGTCGTTGCTAAGTTGCCAAGGTATTGTAGTAATAGGTACATCCACAAAATTTCAGTTTCACTTAAAAATGATAGTGAATGAAAGATTTATGGGCACTACAAATTGCCGTTTTTCTTCAAAATGGAGCATTTAAGCAAAACATTACAAAAGAGATAAAATGATCAGAAGAAAATTCTACGTTTGATTTCAAGAAAAAGCTGCATAGGCGTACTTAGAAATAATTGGAGAGGATAAAGGTTACTACATCCCTCAGTTACCTACATTCGCCGTTCGATTATTTTCACCAAAATTACATGATAAGTATGCCGGAATAAGATAAAAGTACGTGCAAAATTTCAAGTGTGTATCTTACAAAACAAGGGGATTATTAATAAAAATAGTTTTATAAAATGTAACTTTTAAAAAATGGCATAAGGAAAGTCACATTATCTTTGTCCAAAGAATATGTGGTTAATGGTATGGCCTTCTATTTTGGGACACCCTGTATATATTCTGACAGACGCCGTTTTTCCAAATCCTATAGATTAGTTATTAAATATAAACTAAAATGTTCGATTGTCAGTTTCGATGAGTTTTATTTTCAGAGAAAAAATGCAGCTTTCAGTGGCACTGAATATATGAAAAATATTTCTCCACAGCTGATATTCCCCTATAAATTATAGACACAAGAACAAAACAATTATTTGGATACATTAACCAATTTAATATTGTCGCAATTTAAATTATTTGTTTCTACTGACGTACACGGGTGTATTTATAGATTTTTCGAACTGATTTATTTATTATCTTTGCATATAATATCACAGAAAATATAGCTACGCTGCGTACGTATTTGATTTACGCTAAAATCTGAATTAATTGAAGAAATGATTGCGCATTAATGATGTAAATGAATTTATTATTATGAAATATTAAAGTTATTTTTATTTCTCTATTTAGTCTCCACCATTTAAAGCCATTGGAAGCAATATTCAGTTATATAAAATATTCTCGGATAAAAATCAATCGTCAGCAGAAAAAAAATATGTAAATGGAACAGGGAAAGAAGGAACTGAACAAGACCTAGATAAAGTATAGAATAGAACTAGACATTTAGTCTGGAGTTTTTTTGGCCAGTGTTCCTCTTTCAACCAGATAGAGTAAGGGTTATAGTATACAGAATCTGGATCATTGTTGCGAGTCAAGTAGAAATTATGTTTAAGAAATGATTAGAGCTCTGCATCTTTGAAAAGTTGGTCAGTTATAAAATTTCTTAGAACTTCCATTGAAACTTTTATTTTCAACTTTGTATTGTCTCTTTCTCAGAAATATTGCTACAAACTAAAAAATAATGCATGTCCGTGAGCAAATTGCTCTTTTTAGACTATATTTTTAGCTAATTATAAATATTTTGTTTTTGTTAAGCCTTACTGTTTTAAATATTTATCGAGAAATATCTACTGTATGCTATTTATATCTACAGGATGTCCAATAAAGAATCGTCTAAATTTCAGGACTGCAGATTCTTTGGGCGATTTAACGTAACTTACCTCAGTCCAAAAGATCAAAGTTAACTGCACAGGAAGATTTTTTGAGATGACAAAAATAATGTTGACTGCAATTATGTTGTATCTTTTAGGGACGCTGGATAATTGTCCCAATTTTTTTTTAATTGAAATGTGCAAATACCAGACTCGTTGTGGTAATCTTAAAAGTAATGGACTTTTCAATAAGAACGATATGATTTTAAAATGAAATAAAATTAAAATTATTTCAGATACAACCAAACTTTTTATATTATGTTAAACTACAATCAATAACGATCTGACGAATGCAGCGTTCAATGTTCAATCTTAATGCATCAAGTGTTTGTGGTCTGTTTGCGTAGACCTTAGATTTTAAATAGCCCCGAAAAAAGTAATCTAAAGGAGTTAAATTACAGCTTCTTGGAGTCCACTGAACAGTTGCTTTTCTTGAAATTATCCTTCCGTCAAACTTTTCTTCCAATACGTCGATAGTTTCATGAGCATTGTGACATGTAGTACCGTCTTGCTAGAACCACATGTCCTCTAAGTCAAATGCATCTAAATTTGGCCACAAAAAAATTCTTAACATCTGTTGGTATCGTTCACCATTCACTGTAACTGCATCTCCTACATTATTTTGAAAATAATAATAATAATACGGATACAAAAGGCTTATCGTTAAACTGTTGTGGTTTGTTTCACATCAAAAATGGTAATTTTGCTTATTATCATATCCCCTTAACAAAAAATGAGCTTCATCTAAGAAGATATTTTTTTTCGCAAAATTAGGATCCCTTTCAAGTCGTTCTAAACTCCAAGCAGCAAAATCTCGGCGCAAACGATGGTCCAGTGGCTTAAGTTCTTGGATCAAAACAATCTTATATGGATGTAAATTCAAGTCTTTTTGCAAATTCCGCCAAGTTGTCGTCTTTTAAGCCTTAACTGATGAGCACGACAAGGAATTGATACATTTGGATCCTCCACACTAGCTCTTATATACTCGCGTCAAGAATTCAGACGACTTACGTCATACGAACAAATGAATAATTCATTATTTTTTATCAAAATATTTAAGAAACTGCAACTGAGAGAACAACTATATACTACACTAAATGTTTGCATTATATTATATTGCACTAAATTGCAAAAAATTGTTGTTTTTAACGCGACCAAAAATCGAAAATTACGTTGACAATAAAAACAATTGCCTAATGTCAACCATGACGTAAGACGTCTGAATTCTTGACGCAGGTATAGCAGCAATATTCTCAACAGTTCTGGCGTTTCGACGTCTTACTGGTGTTTTTACATCGTGAAGTGTGAAATTATTTTCCAATTTCTCAACGATGCGAGAAATGGCAAGCAAACAAGGGTGATTATTTAGACCAAAATTTTCGTGAAATGCGCGATGACCATTCACAAGAAAAATGTCTATTTTCATAAAATCTTTGGATAATAACCAAACGTTCTTGAAGCGCGTATTTAGCCATAATAAATTGTTAAAGTATAACTGATAACTAGTGACAAGTATAACTTCATTACCATATCGTTCAAAATCATATGATTCTTATCGGAAAACCTATTATTATTAAAAAAAGTCATATCTCATTCAACTACAAGAAAAACCGCATTTTCAATTAAAATTGTATGCCAGGTAGCACGTAATAATTATTAAGGTAAGCTATGAAAAAGGTGGAGAGGGATATATTAATCATAGGATACAGGTTAATTAATTTATTAAATAATAGTACATAATAGAAATTGTAAATTCAATTTTGAACCTCAATTCCCGTTTCTACGTTTTTTAATAGAATTTCTCCTCACTGCGAAAAGGACTGGCTGTTATTTCAGTTTATATTTGAGGCTTTAGTAATTCTTTGAACGAGGTGCTCTCTTGTATTAATGGGACCTCAGTTGGTGTAGAGCCTTAAAGAATCTCTATACTAAAATGGGGAGGAGCGCTGTCTTCTAAAAACCACATATTTCAACGTATATTCAAGGGGACATTTTCTAAGAGACCGAACAAGTTTTTCTTCTCAGTTTAGTCAATTCACATTGGAAATTTCCAATCCATTTCCCAAGTAGTATATGGATTTTCATCTGCCCACATATGACAGTTTCGTTTGTTAATTATTCCCCTTCTAGTAAATATGGGAATATAGGTCTGTGAATAAACTACTGCCGAAAAATGATGGACTTTACATTTGCGTTTTTAACATCACTTTAAATCATAATTTCACAATTTAGATTGCTTCTTCTTGCTCAACAAAACGGTTAACAGAACAACTGTAGTGATTTTTAGTACTGAAGATTACAGTTTCCCTTAATCTTGCAAATAATTTTCTGGTTGTCACATCGATCATTGCGCATTGGAAATTTATGTCTCGACATCGTTTATTAACAAAAATTGTCAAAGGGAGGCTATTTGACTTTTGTTACCTTCTACGGACATTCAGTCACCAAGGATTTACATATTTTTCAGAGTGTACCAGAATTATTACATTACATTACTTTAACTGATTTTTTTTATTATATATAGCTAGCAATCAAATTTCTGTACTTCAGGTCATGTGACATCCATCCAATCATGAAATGTTTGCAGCGATAAGACCCATGGGGTCAAAGATGACATGATTGTCAAGTTGAAAATCAACAAATGTCAGATTGACAATTAATTTACTTTGTGTGTAAAAGAATATGTTACCGAATACATCACGAGCCTTGATAAATACTTAAAATTTTGTCATTGAGAATTCTTGAAGAATATTGCTTTAAGCAACACGTTTTCAGCATTCTCAATGGCAAAATTATTTCGGTATTATCAAGATAATACTTCTAGGATTACCACAAGTAAAGTCCGTTATTTGCACACGCCGCTTGACAAAAAAGTTTGGACGACTATTAGCATATGAAAGATCACATACAGCGCCCCTATAAAAACAATTTCAGCAAAAAAGTTATTGTCATCTCAAAAAATCCCCAGTGGGGAGTTGAAGCAAATATCTCGAAAACTATTAGAAATATTAGTAAAAAACAAAATTCTCTTTTTAACTTTCATACAGCGTAAGTCAGCAATCTTGAAATTTTGAAATTGCTATATTTTGATCCGAAGAATAGATACAGTCGCGAAGTTTGAACCATTCTTTACTGGCCACCTTATATACATCTAGTAAATTATAATTTTGTGTATCTAAAAATTCCAGCTAAACTGGAGCATTCGTATCGACTTTTAGTAGGAGGCGTAGGAGGTACTTTGTCTAAAGAAAGGATGAACATCAGTTCATAGCCTGCTTCTCAAAGATTTATTATTTCAATATTCCAAAAATGATATAGTATCACTATTTATTAATATCAATACTTAAATAGTTTTGTGTTTTGCTGTGCTTGAGATTGAACACCGTCCTCCGTCACCGAAAATAGATTAAACATTTAATGTTGACTGAAACATTTCTTTTCACCATTGCCGTAGAAGTTTAGGGGGTACAAATGCTGCTGGAATTGGCTGAAAAAAGTTATTCACCTCAAAATATTAACTTTATGTTATGATTACTGTGTACCAAGTTCGAACGAAAAATATTTGTTTTTCTACGTTCATGCAAAAAACAAAACTTTGTTGAACTATATTTAGTGGAAAAAGTGATTCTTTATTGCACTACTGCAATAAAATGTTTATTGCATTCAGCGTTTTGTCATTATGACAAACATAAACGTCGTATTTTTCTAGACTAAGGGCCGGTTGTATAAAGATTTTGAACTCAAGTTTAATGTTAAACTGTAAATCAAAGGCAAAATAAGGTTGTATAAACGTTAAACGTTTATACAACGTTTTTTTACGTTTTCAAATCGTAGTTTAAACTGACTCACCGATCTCGGCCGTTTAATAAAGTGAACTGCAGTTCAACGGTTTGACACTTGACAAGTGATTATAAACTCGAATATTGAATTATAAATTTTTGAGTATTTTTCTGCGTTTTGTTACGATGGACTAGACTAACCCGTAACAGATGATGAAGGGTTTTAGTAAATGCTGTCTTACATCCTAGAAGTGTCAAATCAAATTATTTTGTAAAGTGAAAGGAAATTGATTTTTTCCAGTGATTTCGTTTATTATAAAGATTTATTACCTATATCTGTAGTGCATTTATGGAAGCATCCTAAAAAATCCAAGAATTTTTAGTTGACTCCACGTGAAGCAGAAACTGAGAATGTAAACCATTTTGTATTTAATTATTTATTATAACAGTTAATTATAAGATATTAAAGAAAAATATTATTAAAAAACTCCACACACGTATCACTACTTTATCTTTATTTCTGCAATAGCAATTAATTAAAATAGATGGAAGATAAATACCCACTACTACTATCACTGTAAGTAAGTTAGATCAAACATGGATAAAACACTATATAATTTATTATTTAAGTAGCGTATATCCTAAAGAGAATGTTAAAGATATCTACAGTAAAATAAAACTCAAAAGATAGAATATAACCTTACAAAATTGGACAAATTTCGCACCAATTTAGGTTAAATTGTCAAATGTCACAGTTAAAATTCAAAATTCAGCAAGCCGCACTTCTACCAACCTGGATAATGCATAGTTCAGCTGAACTACACATTAGTTTCGCTTATACAACACATATGTAAATAAATCAGGTTCAAAATTTGAAGTAAGTTCTATTGAACGGCAGTTCAGGTACTTTTTATACAACCAGCCCTTACTGTCATCCAAATAAAACATTTTTTGGTTTTTGCATAAACGTAGAAAAAATATTGTATGCAACTCGTACAAAAAGTGTTTATTGCACTCGACGTGTTGTCCTAGTCGGTCTGACGGCATCGCTGGATAATTTCACGTCGCGTGCAATAAACACTTACTCTTTGCACGTGTATAAATAACTATTATTAAATAATAAAGAAAATTAAAATCACAAAAACAGAGTATTATAAAGAAAAAAGTTATAGGAAAGACTTTTGATAGCGAATGCTTACGCATCATGTTTTCAATTTTTCTACACATTATCGCAGATTATAAATACTTTGATACAAACTTCAATATACCTCGCTGTAAAACAAATAGCATGCTTGCCAAAAATCTCCATGGGAGCAGATAACATTCCTGTATCATTTACAGTTAAAGTCTGTGGTAGCGCTTTCGTACGCTCTTTCACTGTTATCTTTAATTTCATACTTAAGTCAGAAAATTTTGCAAGTAAGTGAACAAGTGCTCTTAAGCTGCCCCCCGATAGGTGGGAGTAATGCAAAATCTCGTTTTATATTGAGCGCCGATTTAAAAAATGAATCGTAGCATGCCATGAAAAAGGATTGTGGAACACAGCCGCTTTTTGTCAGAAAGTATTTAGTAAATTTTTACACTTCTGGAATGGTGCGCTAGTAGAATCACAGCTAGTCAATATGTGTAAGAACAAAATGTCGCAACTGTAGCAGTGAGTCACTGAAATTTCAGTTTCCAGATTGAAGTTGATGTCAACACACTTTTATCCGATGCCGCCTTTGCTGTTATGCCGACTTAGTGCTATTGGGAGAACTACTATGTCCATCAAAAACAATGGTACACCTTCTGCCTGGATAGTGGGTCTTCACGAAATTCGTGAACGTACGTAGATCACCTTATGTAAAAGAAAGTCTCCATCAATCAAATAAAGGTTTGGTAGACATCCTGATTGGCTTAAACAGCTTGTAAAGTACGAATTGTCCTCAAACCTTCCTCATTCATACAGCCAAGAGAAATGGAGCCAATTTAAACTGCAAATAATTATTGTAACTTCTGATCCATTGAAGATAAATTAGCATATGTACCTATTTATATTCTTAAATAAAATTTATCGCTCTAAAACATTATCTTTTATGTAAAACAAACAACCGAGGAGCTACCAGGAGCTAAAATTATGACAAAAAATGCTTGTTAATTTTTTTTTAATTATCGATTTTTGAGAGCAGATATCTCGAAAACAGTACGTCATAGCGAAAAATGGATTAAACCAGTCTTGTTGACAATTATAGGGACTCAATTTTATATAAAGAATTTTTCACTATGACTCACCGTTTTCGAGTTATAAGTGAAAAATAAAAAAAGGGAACCTTTCAACCCCCGTTCTCCCCTGAAGCGGAAGGTCTAGGGGTGGGGACTTTTGCTATGTTTACATCCTAACCCAGATACATTACCGCAGAGAAATATTTCCCCCCCTCAATGCGCGCTACAACCCCTTCGTTGCTTAGACTACAAACAAAATATGAATTTATACATAAATGTCAAAAAGTTTCGAGTGCTTTCAGATGCATCTTACTCCGAGGAGGACACAAATTTCTGGAAATTGTTTGAATTACCATGGCAACGGAACAAAAACAAGCTTCTCATTATTTAGAAAACCATGGTGTGAAATTTTCACTTATAGTATCCCTAGTGCTAAATTATTTTAGGAAATTTTTTGAAGCTCATGAATATCTTGAAAATTAATTTTCTAAATATATCCATGGACGAGGGAAAATTTCCGGTTAATAATTTAAGCTGAAAGGATATTCGATAAAAAAAAATATCTATTAATTTGAAGACAGAAATCGAGATCACAATTAGATCTTTATAAATCAATTAGACTTTATATTAGAATATAATGCAGTTTTTGTGTGTTTTAGTTAACATATAAATCATTGAAATCTCAAGAATAAAAAATAATTAAAATAATAAGAACTATCAAACAAAATATCAGGAAAAGTTGAAGGAATAAAGTGTTGAAATTATACATTTTTGAATTTAGCAAGTTCTATTTAAAAAAATATCCGATGATGCCATCACGCAAAAACAAATGAACGTCGGAAATGCGTTGGTATAGAAAAGAATCTTTTTAAAAAGCAAAATCGACGTGTCCGAGGAAATTTCATGAAACGTCGTTGTTTTAGAAATAATGATTTTATTCCATACTTTTCTTCCACACTGTATATAAACGTCAAAAAAGTTTCAGTGTAATCACATGCAGTTTACTTGAAGCAAGGTGAAAATTTTCGAAAATTTTTTGAATTGCCATGGTAATGCAACAAAATACAAGCTTCTAATTGGTTAGAAAATGACGGTGTAAAATTTTCACTTATTAGCGTAAATTATTTCCGGAATTTTTTTTGAGGGCACGAATATTTTGAAAATTATCCCAAGTCGCGCTGCGAAGGATAATTTTCTTATTTGGTAAAAAAATTTCACATCCAAGTATAAATCAAACCTGACATTTTAAATTAATTTGACTCGACTAAAGTATTGTTGCTGTTGACATATGTTGATTTGTCATTTTTATTTAAACGGTTCTGTCACAGTAGATATCAATTACTAGTTCGAAGCGTATGTACGTTGAGTTTAATAAGTGTATACTGAAATGTCGCGATTTGATAAAGAAAATCAACAAGTTATTAGACAAGAAATTCAAATCCTAATACCAGATAACACTAGAAAATCAAAAGCAAGTGTATGGAAACAATTTGTTGAACTTTGCGGATATATCCACCATATTTCGTTAAATAAAAAAAAAACAACTTTAGTTACATCAAATGCTAAAAGTAAAATGGGTAGTAGTTCAATCTATCGTTATTTGACAATTTTAGGTCACTAAAGGTGGTAGAAATATATTTTTTACAAGTAACACGACGCAATTTCGAAAAAATTCATATGTAAGCATATTCACCATATTTCGTATATAGATAAGATGCCAATGTGTAGATTATATATATTTACCTTCTTAACTGTCAAAAAAATTTCGCTTAATTATTCCCTTGCCACGAAAAAATTTCTGGAATTTTTTCTGGTTGCCATGGTAACGAGTCAAATAAAGGCATTTTATTGGTTTTAGAGGTGTGAAATGTTCAATGTAAAATAGCTATAATGAAGCTTTTTCGAGTTTCAGTAATACTAACTTCAAAAATACATTTTTTTGAATACTTTGCACTTGTTAACTTTCAAGTTTTTGTTAAATTTGTTACCCGTCACAATATGATTTTAGGAAAACGAATTAAGAAAGCGAAATTATCTGATCAGCTGCCGATATGTCATTATAAAGAAGTTGTTATTGTGGCAAATATACTTTTTATTGCTAATAATATATTAATTCGGAACTTTACTGTCTGTGTTTTATATCTTCCCTTTTTGTGTTTCTGGCGCCTGTTAGACGAATCCAGTCTGGTCCTTCACAATAATATGCTTATTCTTAAGCATAACTTTGCGCCTAAGAACTTTGGCAAGTTTTATGTAGGTTATAATAATACTAATGATTTAAGTTTTATTTCGCTTTGTTGTACAACTAAATTATTTCAAAATTGAAAAGAACATACACGTTTTACGTAATTTAGGTCTTCAGCAATACGCACCTTCAAAGGCATCTTCAAATGTGACAGAATTATAATGGATAAAATTAACTGGAAATGACTAGTTAGAATATTATAGAGAATGTAAATAAATTAAATAAAATATAGATATATCACGTATTCAAACACATGAACGTGTTTTGCCTTCTAAATACTGTATTTATTTATATAAAGTATTTTTGAAACTTGCATCATTCAAATTACATTCAATGATTTTAATTATACAGAGTGTTTGTAAAATAAGTGAATTTCTTCAAAAGAGTAATACTGCAGGTTATTATGCCGTGACCTAGGTAACTAGCAGCTGCCAGTAACAGAATTACAGTGCATATATCTAGCTTCAGATTGAATTCTTTGACCTGACCTTTTTGTTCTCGGGCAAGGCTGAGAGCAACAAAGGGGGGTTTAGCGGAAGTGTGAGACATTCATATATCCATAAACAGAATAATAACAATGATGATAATTATCTTAATATTGAGTTTGAATTGGGCGTTGTTTAGAATCTTTATATACACAGGAAGCTTATTAAATGATTTGGATTTATTGAATTAAAGTAAATTAAATTTAGGAGTTCTAAATAAATTAGCATTTCATGTTGAACAATGGAATTAGTTGGATAAGTGTTATATTTTTTATGTACTTAGATCAAAGAAAAAAATATGAAAATATGATGGCAGGGATATAATTTACAATTTTTTAAACAGAGGCTTACAATGCTCAGAAGATTCGACTATACAGATTAGGAATTATAAGTTTTCTTCTGGAATTTTAAAACACTATTAGACATTGGAACATTACTCCATAAAACTATACCATAACTAAACATCATAATAGGCGTTAACCATCATCCAGACACTTTCTCAGCTTTCTTATTAAATTTGTTTGGCTTACATTTATTTTTACAAATTACTCCAATATGACGTGTCCTTTTAAGAGATCTATCAATAATGACCCCCAATAGTTTTACGTACATATTATCATATAAAATATTACTAGAAAATATAATGTTTATGTTTTATCTTTGTTTAACTTGAGGTTATTTAAAGTAAACCATGTTTTGGCTTTAACTAGACCGTTTTCGACCAACCTCAAGGCTATCTATTGAGAGAACATATCAGTGTCGTGCCATCTGCGAATAAGATACAACCATCCGGATGCATAACAAATAATAGTGGTCCCAATATGGACTCCTGAGTAACTCCTTACCTAACAGATATGTAACTTGATAAGCGATTGCCATAAGAAACATATTGCATTCTGTTGGTTGGTATGAACCAATCAATTCTAGAGGAATACCATGCATGCGATAAAAATAGAGTGTACCTAAGAGAATTTTATGAGAGATACAGTCAAAGGCTTTGTTTAACTCACACAACACTGCAGCTGTAAATGTACCCCGTTCAAAACCATCATCAACGTCATCAAAAAGTTCAAGAATTGCGCCAATACTTGATCGATTTTTCGAAATCCGAACTGATTTTCTATGAAAACACCGAAATCTTCAAAATACATTGCTAGTCTATTTTTAATTAGAATTTCCAAAATGTTTTCAAACAAGAATATAACTGATATGGGGCGATAATTATTGACATCATCAATGTTCCTTTTCTGAAAGATTGGCACAAGTCTAGAAACTTTTAATACATCGGGAAAGATTCCTGTATTAAAACAAATAGTTAGATGAGTTAAAGGTAATACAATAAAATTAGTTTTGTTTTATGATCTTAGAGTTGATACTCTTATCATATGTATTAAAACTTGACGAAATATTTAGAGCCATGATTATGTTATAAACCTCTGTCGGTGTAACAGAAGTAAGAAAAAAGGATTGTGCTTTAATTTGGACGTTCTCTAAGTTGCTACAATTATTGAATTGTATATCTGTCCTCTATTTTACACAAGTTTTTTGATGGGGAAAGTGTATTTTTTGTCTCAGTGTATAAGTACCAGAATATATTTCCATACCTATGCAGAAATTATGCTACAGACAGTAAGGTTAAGCGACGACAGCGACGTTCTACTTACTATTTGCGTAGAAGTTATTGATCGTTCTTTCACTAAGAAATTTATGTGTGTAAATTGCACAATAAATCAAAAACATATCAAGGTTGAATGCCATTCTCACTTGCTTGTATTCCCGAGAAACATCTGGTTTAACATTTGCACGCTAACAAACTTGAGGTAAGTGTTAATGTTAATGATAGTTTCTCCAAATGTAAGTCAATCAATGGCAAATACACTGTATTTTTCTTTTACCAGTGATATTCAATTTAAGTTGCTTTGTTATTGATTCATAACAGAATCTATCAAATCAAGTAAAATACGTATATTAAGCGCCTTAAGGGTGCTAATAAATATGTTGAGGATGCAATAGTAACACCTTAATAGTATCCATTATGCAACACATAGGAGATAGTTTCAATAAATTAATATTAAGGTGCATCTTTAAAGAGAACATCTCTCTTGTTAGGTATCCATTTTCTGGAAAAAGTTACACGAAAAGGAGATTATTTTAAAAAAATTGTTCGCCTCATCTATTATATAGAATCATTATAGTCTACATTTAATTTTATATATTAACATACTGCTAATGGCTTCGTTTTAATGCTTTTGGCTGCAATATGGAAAAGTGTTTTAACAAAAGACAAATAAATCTTCTCTACATCCTTATGCACTGTCGCCTCCACAAGGTCAAAAACGTTCAGTGATCGTATATTTTTATCCAAAAATATTTACATTGCTTGGCAGTTGCGTACGTTGAAAGTTAAGATATCGGCATTTTCCCGCTGCCAAAAGGATCCAACTAGACGAATCCTAAATTTACGATTAGATTTATGCCTCATCTTGCTTGTATAACGCCATGTGGGTGTTAATAGTTTGTTATTCCATTTTAAAAATTTGGCATGCTTAGAAGCGAATGGCAACAGCAATAAATTTTCTGAAGCTATTATTGTTATATTTCAGAGACTGATTTGAGACAAATAATCACCGTATTAATGCAGAAGTCTGCCAAGTCTGGACTTACGACGGCAGATTTTGACGGAACGACTTAACAAATTATACAAGGTGTATCTAAAAGCTCTGTCTGTCCAAAAGTTGATAGTTTCGAAATGCAGGGTGGCAATGATTCTCACAAAATTTGGTACTTAAATCACTGAATATGATGACAGTTACTAGGCGGCTATGGAAGACTACCATTATCTGAGGAACGTTTCGACTGTAACAGTCGTAATACCAACAACAGGAGGCGAAATCAATGTATGGACAGGCCCAGAGATACCGATAGCGAGTCTGGCTAAACTGAGCCTACCCCGAGAACAATAAGGGCAGATCAAAGAATCCCAGCTAAAGCTAAGGATGTGCATTTTAATTCTGTTACTGAAAGGGGCCTCAAGAGAGCATGTATTTGAAAATATTTCCGAAACGAAAAAATAATGGATTTTGGTATGTAAAACACTTTTTAAATGTTCTAATAAACTACATAAAAACTGTTTAAAAATATTGGTCGGGGACGTCTCAGGGGTAAAATGGGTAAACATCAAACTATGATAGATATAACTTTTTTTATAAAAAAATGTAGTCTTGATTTACTTCGATAAAATGCTTCGTTTTCAATAAAAATCGATTGTAAAGTTTTATTGCATAATCTAACGAATGGAAAAAGATTACATGAATAGGTAGACTGGCCATGAAAATAAATATTTGTTTACTTGAATTAATTTGACAGTTTATTTAATTCAAACTTTTGCTTTTACTTTACGGCATTGTATTGGATATTAAGTAAAATCTAAAGAAAAAATGCTAAATTTTAAATGACGAGCTAGACGACATTCATGTCGAATTAATTTAAGTAAACAAAAATTTGTTTTCATGGTTGAGACATTTTTGAAAGAAGTACAGTAGAAACCTACTTCATGATAAAGGTAAAGTGTAATTTTCACAGTTCTCTCTAAATATTGAAATTGTTTCTTATTTTAGATGAGTGTTGATTATTGGTATCAGTGGAGTATGCAGTCGTGAAGAACTAAAAAATTACAGATTTTATTAAATTGCCGAATGCTGGGAATTACACTGTTTTGAGGGAGTATCTGCTACGATACTGGCTGATGCAGAAACAGATATCACCACTCTTAAAAGGCATGATGGAAACATGGGTCCGCAAAGTAACGGTTGCGGAGATATGGAATGTTTTATGTTTTTTATGCCCTTTTTTTATTTTGCAAAACGTTGTATATTTTCTTATAATAGTTGGTTGATGTTTAGTGAAATAAACAGTACGTATTTGCCAGTGCACAAGTTTTCTTTCGCTATGACTGGTTACTCTAACGCAGATTTAACAGACATGCATTTCATGTATGGTCGTGCTAATGGGAAAGCCACCGAAGCGCAACGTCTTTATGTTGACGCTTATCCAAATCCTTCACAACGCATGTTTGGAAGAATTCACCAAAGTATGCGTGATACCGGTTCCTTGAGCAAGCAGTGCCATTTATCCGGAAGACCAAGGTCAGCATTCACTTCTAGAGCAGAAGAAGAAATTCTAGCACTGGTAGAGCAGAATCCAGGTACCAGTGTGCGGAGAATATCAGCCGAGGTAGGAATTAGTTGTCCTCTTGTTTGGAGAATCCTTCACGAGCAACTGCTTTAGCCATACCATGTGTAACGAGTACAACCCTTAAATCCAATAAATGATCATCAAGCACGTTTGGTTTTTTGCCGCTGGTTTCTACGTCATGATGCTGAAGACCCTCGTTTTCTTGCAAACATTCTTTTTACTGATGAGGCCGAGTTCACAAGAAATGGAGTGTTTAATTTTCACAATACGCATATTTGGGCCGACGAAAATCCTCATGCTCTAATAGAATCTGGACATCAGGCACGTTTTTCATTAGACATTTGGATGGGTATTGTAGGTGACAAGTTTCTAGGTCCTGTTGTTTTACCAAACCGATTAACAGGCGTTGCTTACCTCAACAGAACACACTGTATGCGTTTTTGGAAGATATTCCTTTAAATCAGATGCAACGAATGTGGTTCCAGCATGATGGTGCTCCAGCTCATTTTTCCATGGCCGTTAGAGAGCATTTACACCAAACTTTCCACATACTCGTAGATGGGTAGGAAAGGCCGGACCTGTTTTATGGCCTCCAAGATCGCGTGATCTGAACCCTCTAGATTTCTTTGTTTGGGGATATTTGAAGACATTAATGTATGGTACTCCTGTAAATAGCCTGGAAGAGTTGCAGTGACGGATTAATCAAAAGTGTCAAGAAATCCATACCAATGAGGGTATTTTCGAAAGAGTTCGAATATCGTTGAGACGAAGATGTCGTGCCTGCTTGGAAATGGACGGAGGGTACTTTGAACATCTTCTGTAACTTTGTTTTTTGTTTGTTAAAAGTTTCCTTTGTCGGTTTATTCCTAATAAAATAAAATGTTTGAAAAACGAATAGTGGTCCATATCTCCCATTTTTATTAAGACTTTTCTGCTTATTTTAGTTCATACTATTACCTCCTGAAATATTTTACACCTTTTTTTAACACCCTGTATAGAGGATTCCATTCAACAAAAACCTCAATATAAGAACAAACTACATGCGCAGAGTTTTCCATAGCCATATGTAAAAAAAAGTTACAGTTAAAGTTTTCAATAAATGAATAGCTAGCTCAAGAATTATGATGTAATTTTACGCGCGGGAAATTTTTTTTAGCACTAATTAGGAAAAATCTAGGAACTTTTTCTAACTCAAATTTGTTACTAAATGTACAACTTTTTAAAATGCTATTAAAAAATACCTTTACAACACAGTAAGAAAAGCAAAATACCTATGTATAACATATTTTTCTTCATGAAATCATAGGGACGATCAAATATTTTTACGACTACTGTACTGCTGAACTTACGAATTGTCATTTCTAAGAGTACTATGATCCTTCGAAAATTGGTGATCAGTCCAAAATGTTACTTTTCATTTTCTTATTTACTTCGATGAAATAAATCAACCCGTTAACTTTTATGGTGGCGTTGAACACACATTTCTGGGTAAATATAAACAGAAAGCCTATAAATCCTTGTTACAGAAATCTGTTATGATATTATACACTACATCAAGGCGTTGTAAAAATGTTACGGCAGTTACTCACACATCTTTCAATGTCAAAGCGTCAATGAAAATAATATCGGCAGCACGTGACATCATTTTCTTGTCCATGTAGCGATGGCGTTGCGTCAGCTAAATTTGATCCCCTTTTCAGACGGATAGATGACAAAAGACTGGTTTGTACATTGAGACGGATAAATACCGATACTATAACATGTATGAAATATGATATAGGTGTATAAATAATTGCTTTTATTTCAATTTACTAGATTGAGTTATGTTGATCTTGGGTACAGGTATTTGAAATACGAAGGAATAATTTTGTGTAATAAGTGGTAATAAGTAATTAAACTTCCCAAAAATCCATATTCCAAAGTCTTAAAAATATAGAAAACATAGAAGAAAATAAATAAATAATAGCTACAGCGCAAAACAAAAGTTACATAAATTAATTATTAAATTATTAATTATTAGATTAAAGAATAAGTTAAAATATAAATTCCCTTAATATCACACAGAGTGATTCACAACTTATTCAAAAAAATTTGGAAATAGATGCGTTTTGAAAAATGGAGTCAATACCGTGTTAGAAATGGTGACGGATTCTGGAACTCTTACGGCAAACGGGGGGCATCTTGAGAGCCGGGACTAGAGACGAAGGGGGAAATACAATAGTGCCTTGATCTGGAGGAATAGCGGAATCGGCAATGAGGACACGGGACACGGCATTCGATATATAGATCCTAACGTAGTAGTACATTTGATTATTGTTTGCTTAATTATTGCCCAACTTTAAGTAATATACTGCTTGTAAATTTTCTTTTAAAATCTGTTTTATTTCAACTTTCTAACATCAGAAGTGGAATGTCATCTATGCGCTTTTTTGTTTAAAGTGCCTTTTGTGAAAAAAATTATCTTTTGTAAAAGGACAGTATCACCAGTGATGTGTCATGAAGAGGTATCATAGGATGCACGAAGTATTTCGCCGGAAGAAGATAGAGTTTTGGCACGGCGAAGCACAGCGAGGCGCCGGAGGAATTTACAGCCTTGTAGCAGTAGCAGAAATGCTAGGATCGCAGGGACATGAAAAGAAGGAACTTCTTCTGTCTCATCGATGGCTGCATTAGACATGAGCGTAAGAAAGTGGACCGCCCAGGTGTAGTAGTTCTTGCGAGAAGTAAAGGACAATAAAGTTTGGCTGATTGATTCTTTGGCTGTCTGAGGAGTTTCGTTTATCGGATGTCCATATGCAGGAAGAAATGCAACTTGTAGGTGTGGCAGCAACTCCTAATCGAATGATTACAGTAGCAGAGGACTACCAGCAGAAACAGAAACTCATTTCTGGACCAAAAGTCATCACGGGAGACCTGGTTTTGTTACGGATTACTTCGATTGCAAACACAGGCATGAATCGGAAACTAATGCTGTGCTCGTCAGAGATGCCTAGAGCTCTTTATTCACATACGTCGTATAGAGGAACCGCGGGGTGGATAACTGTTGGTCGAGGTTCAGAACGGAGGGTGTTAAACCCTGAGTTCTGGTCGGATACGGTATTCCAAAGAGGATCGAAACTGGTGGTAGGGGTTCAAAACGGGGGGGTGTACCCTGGGTTCTGGTTCAGAGCGGAATTTGCTCTGGTCAGGTGGACTGGAATTTGGTCGCCTGGATCCGCAGGAACTTCTTAGTTTTAAGTATTATGTTTATTTGGCCAAATTATGTTTTGTGTATACATACGCGGTTTATATATGTGTTTATTTAGGTTAAGATTATTCCTCCCTGATGCGGTCATGCTGTCTCTTCTATGTTGTGTTATTACATAATATTAAACAATAAAACACAGATTAAAAAAATGTGAATACTTTTAGAATTTTCGCTCTAGGTTGGCCTCAATGGAATGCTTTCTGTATGCTGTTAGAGTGGGGACACTCTAAAGTCAGGAAAGACTGTGTTACAAACGGTAACGGATGCTGGAACTCTTACTTGGCAAACGGGTGGCATCTTGAGAGCCGGGACTAGAGACGAAGGAGGAAATACAATAGCGCCTTGATCGGGACGAACAGCGGAATCAGCGATGAGGACACGGGACACGGCTTTCGATATATAGATCCTAACGTAGTAGCACATTCGAATATTGTTTGCTTAATTATTGCCCAACTTAAAGTAATATACTGCTTGTAAATTTTCTTTTAAAATATGTTTTATTTTAACTTTCTAACAATCATAAAAAATATTCCAAAATCCTAAATTATTGAATTTGTAGTATTTTTAACCTTTACATCGCTGAACTACCATAATTTCTAGCGTCATCGGAATGCAGGCGATTATAGAATTAACGCTTTTATGATAGTGTCAAAAATAGCTTCCATGTATAGCAACTCAAAGATGATATGGATATCGTTTTAATTTATAGTGAAGTAAGACCAAATGCTTTAGCAACTTTTCAATTTCCTGGTAATATGTGCCAAATGCAGGTACTTTATTGCAGTAGTGCAACGCGGGCGTGACATGGGAAATTTGCAACCAAATCGTGGAAGTGATGAAGATTCAGGGGGTTTACGGCGCCTTGCAAATGAGGAACACATTTTAGAGATTGTTGAAGAGAATACCCGAAGTATTATAATCGCTCAACAAGTACAAGGAACGTCCCAATGAACAATGTGGCATATCATATACGAGGCTCAATTTTATCCGCACCATGTACAGGGTGTCCAAGTATTCATAGCAAGGTATTATCTCTTACGAATTAGATTTTGTGAATGGTTGCTGCAACAAAATGCTCAAAATCGCAGATTTACAGCTGACGTGCACAGAAAGAGGTGTATAACATTAATAATACTCATGCTTTGGATTCAACAGGATAATTTCCAACAACGATTTTCTTTAAATGTGCAGGGTTTGTCGATGATCACTTGCTTGGACCATCCATATTATCAGATCTAATGGATGTGATTCAATATCTCGAGTTTCTTCGTAACGATGGAAGATATACCCTTAGCTGTCCGACTACGAATGTGGCTTTTGTATGATAGTGTCCCCCCTCATTTTCGACAACATGTTGGGTGGTATCTTAATGAAGTTCAAGAGGTACGATGGATTAGTAGAGGAGGACCGGTACTATGACCGCTACAAGCTCTTGACTTAAATCCTTTGGACTTCTTTGGTAGCATATCTAGAAAATTAAGTGTATCACACCAGTGATGATTTACGAGAACATATCAAAGCTGCCAATAACTTACGAGTTCAAAATAGACAGAAACCAGAAACATATGTGTTAGTTTGTAGAAATGGAGTAAGACGGGCCCAAATGTATTTACACGTCGATAAACAAAATTTTAAATAGTTGTTGTAGCATCACATACGTCAAATCATTTTATTAATTCAAGCTAAAAATTAATTTTATCAATTAATAATAACAACTGCGGCAAAAACAGTTGAATTTGCTGATATAAAATAGGTGTTATAACATTTTATTTATTTCTTTTGTTGGGGGTCTTTTTGTTCTAAAATAAATATGTCAAAAGATACTAATTATAAAGTTTCAGACTTAATATTGTTCATATCAGGTGACGTTTTAATATACTGACATAACATATTAATAATATACTGCCCATTTATGTATCATAGTACTACTACTTTTGTATTGAGTAAGTAAACTAAAAATACTAGGATTTTGCACATAATATTGTGTGTTTACACGTAAAGGTTACTAACAACAGACCTACTGAACGTAAAACTGAATTTACATAGATCATTAAGTATATGAAAAATATGTCGGCCTTTTCTGTATGTGATTCTTTTCATCTAATAGCTATGGTTTTTGTAATCTTAAGATATATTCAAATTTTAAAAACTTTGCTCAATTTTCACTGAATAGATGTTTTATTAACAATTTTGTCAAATCATTAAGTAATCTAAGATTATAATTCCACGCCAAAATACTCACATCAAAATTTATCGATGCCTTCCTAAAAATTGTAATTCTATTATCTTTATGACAAACATCATTATGAGTAATTCGGTGGTGATTAAAATTGTTCATTCTATAGATATAATTACAGGAAGTGAAATAATAAAAATATTTGTCACATGTCATAAGAATTCCCAGCAAAAAGAAACTACTACCACATATATTAAAATAGTCACAGAATTTTTACACAAAAGGGGTGGCCATTTCCATTTCTTAGCATAGGTAGTTTATGTACTTATTATACAGGGTGTATAAAAATTAATATATAAAAATTAAACTACCTCTTGACTATATTTGCATTAGAAATGTCTTATACGAGAAAGTTCTACCTTTGCTTTGTTTTCGTGTGAATTAAGTTTCAATTATGCATCGAAAAATTGTCACTAGGACGGTCCGCGGTTTAATAATTAAGGGTGGGTTGTATCGACTGAGTTTAACCATCAGATCAGCTTGATCCAAGATCACATTGTTAAAATGTATTGTATGGCCACAGATTACCGCTGATCGGCGAGAAATGGCGAGTTAACTAGCGATCAAGGTTGATTGCCAGTCAGCAAGCATTTGAGAAGTTTTCGGGTTATGTGATTATTTTCAACCAACAATATATTTTATTTAAATTATATAAACAAAAAATATACTGTGGAATATGCAAAAGACATTTTACAAGATTTAACTGATGGTGAAAATTTCGTAGAACTAGTGGAGATAAAAATATTTCCCAGAAAATCTAGAGGTTTTCGACGAGAAACAAATCACTTTGAAAAGTGGGATAATAAAGAATTACAAGAAAGATTTCAATTATCAAAAGACACTATGCATTTGTTATTTTATGTGCCGATAATTTCCTTCAAACTTGTATTTATTGGAGTATATTTTATTTCATTTAAGGGTCCGCTACCTGTTTCATAAGGATTTATCTTTTGTTCTTTTCTTAAAGCTGGCGTATTTAATTTTTAAGGTTTAATTTTTTATTTTGTTGGAACCGTCATATCTGTTTTTTATTTTCCATTGCGCCTGCGTATTTCTGTCTAATTAAATTCACGAAAAGAAGTAAACTTGGAAATATTTGTTGCATGTTTTGTTTTATCTGCCATGTCTACTCCAAGTGATTGTATATTAATAAAAAATAACTAGGTATATATGTATAATATTGGTTTAAAAAACACATATATCTGTTATTTATTATGATCTAAATTTCAAATGTTATTTAAAAGAATTGTAACTTACTTATATTTAGGAAGTGGAAGTTAAATATAACAAACTAAAATTTACATTAGCAAGATTTAAAACTTTTAAAATAAAATTGCTCCTGCATTATTTTCATGTATTTTCAATATTTGGGAATTCATGCAAAATTATCCAATAACAACTCGGCAGTACTAAAATTATTTGGTTGGCACATGCGGTTTGCCATTGTCAGAGCAGCCAACACTACAGTTACTAGACAAATGTACGGATCAGTTGAACTCTTCTTGATGAACGTCCATACAACAGAACATCATCTGATCCGAGGTCAAACCTTTGATCTCTGGTTCCGTGGTCCGCTAGTTAACTATTTACGATACAACCGACCCTAAGTGAAAATAAAATACAAAATCAGCTGACTACACAGGTTTCGTTTCTTGTGACAATATAGATAACCTTCCTTAGATACTCACCTAAATAAGGTTGCATAAAAACGCTTCCCAGCTATTCAAGAATAACCTTTGATTGATCTTTTTGACGCAAAGGTTTATTCAATTAATCTTTATTTTTTCAGAAGTGTGATAAAATACCCAATTAAGCTAAACGAACACTGCTCGTATATTATGACACATCTTCATCTGAAAACTGCTTTAGTAAAAATAGCATTTAAAACAAAAATAGTGGCGAAGGATTTCCATGTCTACCTAAACATATCCTAAAACTAATCTACTTAATTGTAATATAATATCATTATTGGTATTTTTAGCAGCTGCTTTTTGACAGCTAATAATGTAGGTAATTTTTTGATCTATGGGTAGTAGGAATTTTGTCGTTCAGCAGGACAAAACTGCAGGATTATCAATGCTCAAAAATAACGTTTTAAGAATTTGGTTATAATTAGTTATAATCGATTTTAGTTTAAAATCGAATATTATGGATTACTCTGAGAAACATATTGTTAGCCATTTTGTTTCATATACGTAGTAGTCATTTCTTTAGTTAACAAGTTATCACTAATTCATGTTAATAGTAGAGTCAAATATATAAACTATCCTTTGCTTGCTTTTTGATAGTTAATAATATAGATAATTTTTTATCCATTTTTCCAGTCCGGTAACACACTTCCGGTTAAACCGTTGAACCACAAATTAGATTTTCGCAGAAAATAATTCGCGGTTCAACAGTAATCTTGATAACACACTAGCGGTTGAAGAGCGCGATTTAAATGTAAAAATTGTCAATGCTGATTATTAATAAGATTAAATGTTTTGTTGCCTATGTACATAAGCGTTGAAACTTGCGCTTGAATATTACTGGGAGAGGAGATAGAAAGTCCTTATATTGCGTAAGGTTATAGTTGTATTGAATAAAACTTCACAACTTCAGGGGCTGTCAAAAACAAGGGATGGAATTTTTTTTGCTAATTTCTACCACCAATTTAAATACAAGCGCTACCATTACTCGGCAATTAAGAACGATATCGAACAAATATTTGGGCCATATTTTGCCAGGTATATATATTTTTTTTCAAAAATAAAAATTTGGACATTCATCTTATACAATCAGTTGCTACCTTCTGTTTATCTAGAAATTAAAAATCAAATAGTCATTAGTCAAATTTCAATAATCTTAGTGATTTTTACTGCAACATCAAAATGAATTGGGAACCTGTTCTCGACAAGAAATCCAAGAGATAAATTTGTTTGTTCTTTCCACCTTCCGTAGCAATTCGATGATATGCTAGCAATCACCATTTCTCTCGAAAACGACACATGCCATAAAATTGAAATTGGTACAAATTAGCAACATAATATCCAGAATTGTATTTGATTTTTCCTTTTTAGACAAACGTATAAGGCAGCAACAAAATTTTAACTGATCGTATGAGTCGATTTTTTTATTTTTGATTTGAAAAAAAATACACCTATTCTAGGATCTATTAGCGCATTATTACGCTAGCGGCCACTATTTCTCTCGAAAACCGCATAAGCTTTAAAATTGAAACTTACGAAGCCCTAGAAAGGCCAAGTCTATTTTTTTTTTAAATTCAGACTAATCTCTGAATTCATGCCTCTAGCTCTGAATTCAGACTTTAAAATCTGAATTCGGACTTTAATATCTGAATTCAGACCATAAACTCTGAATTCAGACTTTAATCGCTGAATTCAGACTTTAAACTTTGAATTCATGGTTTAATCTCTGAATTTACACTGCTAACGAAATTATTGGACAAATCGTAGCACTCAGAGCTTTCTAGATAAAGAATTGAGATTTGGAGGACATAATATTCAGGGGTAATACAACTTTTAGACTCAACTATGAAATTTGAAATGCAACACTCTGTATAATTTCACTTTTTTACCTATTTAATTTCTGGATCTATATGTATTGCCGTGATGTGCTAACATGAATTTCCTGATTAAATTTGATTCTACCACTAAATTTGTCATTAATAGTACTATTTAAGTGCTGGGTGTTTAAATAACGTTGCACCATTCAACCAGACACTTGAAACACCTAAAGTAATCAGCCGCAGTTAGTCGCCAGCGGTGCCACCAGACATGTAATAATTTTGAAATGGTTAGCTCTTATCAGTATGCTACAAGTGAAGCCAGTAAGTAGCAACTTTAACTGTTCACAATCTGTCATAATCGTTAAAACGACATGAGTACGCAAGACGTAGCACGTGTATACATCTAGTAGTCACTGGCTACTCAATGCTGGGCCTGAATAGTCACAAGCAGAAATCAATCGTATGAATTCAGATTTTAAAGTCTGAATTTAAAAAAAAAATTAAGACATGGCACTTCCACAACTTCATAGAAACTGGTGAAACAAATTAGCAACCAAATATCCAAACTTGTTTTTAGCGACCGTAGGCAGCAATAATTTTTAACTGACAGTTGAACAGTCAATTTTTTAATTTTTATTTTTGAAAAAAGTACTCGAAAAAACCACTAATATCGTTCTTAGCTGAGGAATCATTGTACGCGGTACTAGCAGCCACAATTTTTCTCGAAAACGGCATCACAAGCTATAAAATTGAAACTGGTGGTACAAATTAGCAACAAAATATCCACCACTTATTTTTGACGGATAATAGACCTCTCCATTCTAAATATGAGTACATATACTATTTATTTATACGGTATTTAACCCAAAACGTAAAATAAAAGAGAGTCCCGTCCCTTGCCTCCGTTAAATCGGCGCGTATGCATGTACCAACTGATATGTATCATTTATTTAATCTACTTTTATAAAGCACTTAATATTAATCCAACTAAATCATTTTAATTACTATTAAGGCCATAAACAAGAATAAGTACAAGCTTGGATAATTGTAATACTCCTAATTTTAATAATATTGGATAAAATCAAAATTATGTCAAACTATATTGTATACCTACCTAGATAATATTGTATTAGTAAACTATAACTTGGCATTAGTATCACAAACAATACAGTATGCACCAAAAGTATGGAATAAATTCAATAAAAACGAAACAATTATTTTTTGGGAAAAATCTTCGAACAGGTCGATTTTTAATTTAAAAAATACATATTTTAGCGTAAAATGCGATTTTCAAATGTCATTTGTTTTCGAGTAATGGTGTCATCGATTTTTTTTTAAATGGCAACACCATATTTTTTTCCTTGATTCTGAAAGATCGTTTAATTCTCTATCAGACAGTACTAAAATTTTGCCCTCTTACATAGGAAAGTTTTCGAGTAAATGACGATTGAATGTTAGACAAGATAAATGAGATACAGTGTAGCACAAAAAAGTCGTAGCGATTTAAAAGGGTTCAAACCTGCATTGGTGGCGCCCTCTAGCCAATTTCCAATTTTGCCCTCTTACATAGGAAAGTTTTCGAGTAAATGACGATTAAATGTTAGACAACATAAATGAGATACAGTGTAGCACAAAAAAGTCGTAGCGATTTAAAAGGGTTCAAACCTGCATTGGTGGCGCCCTCTAGCAGATACACCAAAATCGTCTACATATTCGAATTTCTAGTACCAAGAAACCCCTCTATACTAAATTTCATAAAATACGGTCGAAATAATAAAGAAAATGTGATTTACTTTTTCAATTTTGACACCCTATAGATCAAAAAGGAGCATCGCTCTATTTTGAAGTCACCAACATGCCCTTAAGCTCTGTCCCATTATTAATGAATCACCCTGTATAGAAGCTACCGTTCAACAAAAACTTCAAGTAGCCTCAAAGATATTGGGTCAAAGAGATATCAATATAAATACAGACTTGGCCTCTACCTCATCAAATACATGCGCAGGGCTTTCCATAGCCAATTGTAAAAATGTTACAGTTAAAATTTATAATAATTATAAAAACTGAGTTAAGTTAACATTAAATGAATAGTTAGTTCAAGAATTATTATGTATTTTTTGCGCGCGGGAAAATTTTTCCCTCACTAGTTATGAAAAATCAAACTTTTCCTAACTCAAATTAGTTACTATATGTACAACTTTTCAGAACACTATTAAAAAAATACATATGTTGTTTATAGAGACGCAGCTGTCAACTGGAACAAGTGTTGTGCTATAGCTGTCATATTATTATAGTTAAGTAAACAATCACTTTTTAGTTTGTTGTTCGTTTTCCATTTTAACATTTTAATCCTTTTTGTTGTATTATCGATAACATTACGTAAACCTCAATAAATAAATTACTTCCCATCCACACACATTGATACATTTTACTAAAGCTTTGCCAAGTTGCGACAAAATGTGTGCGAAAATACATCACTCATAAATATACTCCCACCAAAAGATAACAACTTTTACATGTGATACACTATATATGCGGTGCTGGGTTTATTATTTTTTACACTCAGTTAGGAAAAAGAAAACAGGAAAAAACACTCACATTTTAATGGGTTAATCAATCTCCTCAAATCTGATGAATTACCTTTCTAGACATCTCTTTTAGTTCCATTTCTAGGTTTGAAACTGGGTAAACTTATCCAAAGTACGTTATTATTAACAAGTTTTTTAACCTAACGATGAAAGGTCAAGTGTGAAATCATATTTTTTACGAGCGATACGGAAGTGTTTACAAAGAGAAAAAATTTTCTTTGTACACAAACGTATGCCAACTGTTAGGCAGCGAACTGAGGATCCTCTTAGACAACCATTTATTTTGAAACTCGAACTTTGGCAACGGCTGAATATAATTGGACAGAGGAGTGTGAAACGACGTCATAAATTCTATTTTGAATTCCAGATTGTGCTAAATCCGTAGCGAATTTTTATTTTCAAGCACCAGCGATTTGTTTACGCGCGAAGTGCAGTGTGTAAAGTGCACTGTGGGGCTTGTAGCAAATCGTCAAAGACATATACAGGATATTGTCTGAAGCTATTTATTTGTGGCATAATTTTAGTTTTTCTTTAGTTTTATTGGGTTTTTGCCACACTTCTGAGAAATAATAAAAATTAATTAAATAAGCCCTTGCGCCAAACGGAACAATCAGGGGTTATTTTTGAAACTAAGTTTGCCTAACTAAAAAATCTCACGCTGAAAAAAGCATATAAGAAAAAAATAACAAAAATCACATCACTATCGCGCACTTCCGTATTATTGACGTTTCGAAAAACTCTTTGTTTTCGTTTTCAAAATAGTAGTAAAAATATTAAACGTATGTCAAGTTTGACAGTTTAAAATTTGTTTATCTGCTTCCATAGAGATGTTAAATGATTTTTATTGTATTGTTACTTACTTCTTCTTAATACAACTGTAGCCAACAATGATCGATGGTTACTGAACAGTTTAACACACACTTATCTCCGTTCAACAAAATAATCGCGGTCTCTTTTAATTTTCTTTTTGTCGCGTTATCTTCCTTCTCTAAAATTTTTGCCGAACTCCATTGAATCACATGACCGTTTTCCCAAGCGTGTTCGCAAATTTTGGATTTTTCAAATTTCCGTCTTTTTATATAATTTTTATGTTCCTCAACTCTAACATTCATAGGCCGAGACGTTTCTCCAACATAATGTTTATTGCATTCACAAGGTATACTGTAGATGCAATTTTTTGAATTTTGTATATCATTTTTTGGACGCGTTTTTGACAAAAATGATCGTAAGGTATTAGTTGACTGAAAAACTGTTCGAATATTAAATTTATTACCGATTCTTCTTAACTTTTCTGATAATATAGGAATGTATGGAATTTTTATTGTATGATTAATTTCTTTTGTCTTAAAGTGCTAGTAAACATCGATCATTGTTGGCTATAATTGTATCAAGAAGAAGTAAGTAAAAATAAAATAAAAATCATTTAACATCTCTATGGAAGCAGATAAACAAATTTTAAACTGTCAAACTTGACATACGTTTAATATTTTTACTACTATTTTGAAAACGAAAACAGAGAGTTTTTCGAAACGTCAATAATATGGAAGTGCGCGATAGTGATGTGATTTTTGTTATTTTTTACTTATCTGCTTTTTTCAATGTGAAGTTTTTTGGTTAGGCAAACTTAGTTTCAAAAATAACCCTTGACTGTTCCGTTTAGCGCAAGGGCTTATTTAATTAATTTTTATTATTTTTCAGAAGTGTGGCAAGAACCCAATAAAAGTAAATAAAAAAAAATGGAAAATTTATGCACAAAATATTCGCTTTTGTTTTCCACACAAAAAGACAAGGAGAGAATTATCTGAAAAAATTTGTAAGTTGATTTACACGCAATACACACAAAACTACGTAGCATGTCTTGTTTTGATAACGTTTTTGCAAACAAAAGCAAATCATTTGAATTTTTAAGAGAATTTGATCTATTATGGCATGTCTCGTCAATACAAATTTTAAACAAATTGTGAAATATTGCTACATCATTTGATGTATGATATTTTAATTTCATTTAATTATATATGGCACATGTATCAATTTGCTACCGTCGTCACAATAGAAAAAATTGCGGTATTAGTTCCACTAGTTATTTTTAATTATATTACTGAGTTTGCATTTTATTACGAAACAACTCTTAATTTTAAGTAAGACCATAGTTTAATTTGGTTAAGGAATTTTCCTTCCTGTTGCTGTAGTGTAAAGGTTAAATTATAAGCAAATAATTCTTGTTCAAGATAGTGATTCTTAAAAATTCGGCGGTTTCAGTACTATATGCTAATTCAGAATTTATGCATTAGTCATATATTTATTTATAATTCACATACTTGTTATGAATATGAGTCACTAGACTATAGATATGAGTAACGGGTACACTGTATAACTTTCGCCTACATGTAGGTATTGGGTGTTTCAAAATAATTTACCAAACTGAAATTAAGTAACGTGGAATAAAACTCCAATTTGTATGTTTGTAGGTGTGGCCTATATTATTGAAAACGCTAGTAACATTGTTTACATAAAATGCTGGTCATCAAAAATTCTTGAATAATTTTCAATGCTTTTTCAAGAAGCTACTACATTCTAAATAATTAACTTTACAAGTTAGTACAGTATTTCTTAACATTGTTTATTTGTCTAAGCCGTTAAGTTGAACTAAAAATGATTACGTGTAAAATGATTTATTAAAATTTATATTTTACATATTTTCTGGTCTTACTGCTCTACAGTATGTAAATATATAAGTGCGAAAAATTCAGGGGCTATATTTAAAAGAGGTGTAGGGGGATGCCTATCATTTGTTACAGATATTTTAAAAACTCTTTAATTTTAGACAGGGTGGTAAAAAATTATTGTTGAATTAGCTTAAGGAACTGCGCTAGATGCAACCATACAAACTTACATCTTTATCTGCCTCATATCTCTCGTCTGATTCTATTTGAACGTGAGCGGTTAGTTTGCACTTTTTTAGATCCAAATTTACAAAGTCATTATCAATTATTTTCAGAAACAGGTTGTATATTTACAGTTTTAACTAACACTTCGAAAGTGTTTTTCTTAAACAAGATATAACTGCCAATATGGACAGTAACCTTAATATCTCTTGCGTGAGCATTAAATCTCTGTCTCACGAGGAAATAATATTGGAATTGAAACGTTTAAAGAGCAAACCAAGTTGCTAGGTATCTGGTAAGGGGCTGTGCTCATGTTCTATGTTATCCGCTTTATATTTATTTAGTCTATCTCTGAAAAGTTCTAAATTTGTGGAAGGGGGCTAGTGTGTGACCGATCATGAAGTTAGGAGATCCTTCTGATGTAGCAAATTAGCGTCCTATTACCATATTAAATAATTTTGCCAAAGTCTTTGACATTTCACTGTACAACCGCATCCACTTTTCGGTAAAGAATTTACTTTCAATAAATCGGCATGGCTTATATCTCACAGATTCATCTCTAACCTTGTTTGCTTTACACAGTATATTTCTAATATTCTAGATAACTATGGTCAAATTGGTGTGGTGTGTACTGACTTCTCTAAGGCTAAAACTCAACACATTTTGTTTTAGCGATGAATTGCTTCTATTTTTTCATTCCTACATTAACAATAGGATGCAATAATGTTATATTCAATGATTTTAAATCTAAGACCTATGTAGCTGCACCGGTAGTTCCTCAGGGTTCGAATTTGGGTCCACTACTGTTTCTTCTATTCATAGATGACCTTGACGGTGTATTGAATTGTGTGAAGCTTTTGAATGCTGATGATTTAAATTAATTAAATTTTTACTTGCATTTCTTCAACAAACCAGGCCTATAATTTTAACGTATAGTTAAATAACTAGTCAACTTAGCCAAAATGTTAATAAATACAAGGTACATACACTCGTAAATCCAATCTTGGTGTATATGGTTACCATATTAATTTGTAAATACTTAATCATCACAGATCTACAATGGATTTGGGTATTATATTGGATGGTAGTTTAAGCTTCTCGCAACATATTGAATATATTGTCAAGGGAACCTCAAAAGTATTAGTATTTATTATTATTATATCATGCTTTTGTTAGATCCAAGCTGGAATACTGTTCTTTAATTTGAAATTCTTATTACACCTGTTACATCAATAGTATTGAATTTCTTCTATTCAAATCTAATGGGATTCAGTCATTTTCCATAGGTATTCTTAAATTTATAAGGTAGGCATTGATTACACATCAAAACAAAAATTGTTCAATGTGCTTGTATGACAGTTTAGCTGACAGTAATTAAATTTTAGCACAGATAAATTAGTTATTATTTGTCTGTGATTTTAGACTCTCTATTTAGCACAAGAAGATATACAAAACACAATAACTCGTGCTTGCCTTCTTGTATAGACACAGAAAGTCTTATTGAAATATGAATTGTGTCAAAATTAAAATGGGGGACAATTTGAACATATTTCATAATAGTTATGTTACTGTTTTTTTTGTATTATTCCCGAGAACACTTATTAAAAAAATGTTTTTACATTATTTCAAAAATTGTTAATAATAGATATAGAACATGATTAATAAAATAGAAATAAAAGGAGAATCCAAAAACTGAAGAATGTAAAGAGTGTTCCATATAAAAAATTAAAGTTCCGTAACAAACCGTGTTTCTGAGACACCCTGTATGTTTGAAAGTAAAATGATTAAACGCACCTTTCTGAACACAATAACTTTTCTTTCTATCTCGAACAGTTTCCGAGATAATGTCTGTCAAAATAGGACACCCTGTATGTTTTACTATTAGAATTAAAAAAAGTATTTATAAAACATAGTAAATTTAGTTTATTGTATACGTATTTAAAATTTGTTATTCATTCTCATTTATATTTCGTTCATTCAGCAGCGACACCATAAAATATGATAACTCATATAAATAAAGAAACATATTTAAAATAATTCCATTCAAATTAAATTTGATGTAGGAGTGCACGGGCACGATTTTATTCAAGGCCACCTTTAGAAACTGCTCGTATTCATGACTCCCCACTGTATATCCTAAGCGAAATGCTTTTTGAATATTCCTAACACTTATCCCCACTAACAATGACAATGCAAACAAAGCTTCACTTCCAACAAGTCTCGACTTGTTGCACTACACGGAGGAACCACGTTTCGCGTCTATAGGTTAGGTCAACATAAAGGTATCCACACACGTTCCATTTGTTGGTCTGGCTTGAATCTATGTTCTCAAACCCAAAGTTAAGTTCAGTTTATGAACTGTAACCAGAATTAATTTCGATTGTTGTCATAATTTAATCCAAGGATCATTAAAGGACGATGTTGGCTGTACAGTGTATCCCAGTTTTGTTGTAGGGTATCAGAAACTACAAGAGATAAAAGGAAATTGGAGAAATGTTGTGAATTAGTGAATATTTACTATTTTACAGTTATGTACACCAAATAGCTGTAAAATAGTAAATATTCACTAATTCACAGCATTTCTCATCGTTTCAGTTTTAAAGAGTATCATACAGAATAAATTACGAGAAAGTGATTTTTATCGATTTTTTTAGGTTTTCTCAAATATTTGCTGTGTAACCCCCAATTTTAACTTCAGATTCGTGTTCAGCGGGAAAAAATACAAAAGAAAAATATAGTCTAACTCCCAGCACACATGACTTTTTTTTATGGACCTGTGTAAACTTTTGATTTTTATCGTCTTTATAGGTTTTCTCTAAAATTTGCTGTGCGACCCTCCATTTTGACTTCAGATTGGTGTTCAGTGGGAAAAAATACATGGAAAAAATATAATGGGACCCTCAGCACACACCATTTTTTTTGTGGACCTGTGTAATTAATAACAAACTGTATCGTATCAAACTACATCTATGGTTAAAAAGACTAAAACACGAATTTACTTACAAAAGAGGTTTTTCCAAAATGCAATTCTTTTCTATTTCTTCGCCTTGCAAAACACATGTCCGACCTCGTTTGGAATATGATACACTTTATACACTTCAATATTTTAATGTCCTTATTTAATTAAGAATTTTATGGTTTAGAAGAATGTCATGAAAATGATTTCAGCTTGTATAAATCTCTCCAAACTTCCATTTCTATCTAACAGATGCTTGTGACGCGATTTCATTTGTACAGTGTGTATCAAAAGTCATGCACGTTTAGGAAAATAGCAACTTTTGGGAAAATCGTTCGGACAGGTCAACTTTTTTTTTTGTGGCATGAATTTTGGTGATGTGCGATTTTAAAAAATATAACCAGTGACGGCGGGAAGGGACAGTTTTTTTTTTAATGGTAACCACCTTTTTTATTGCACCGTATGAAAATCTGATTAATTTGGGGTGCAACGTGTAAGGGCTTGGTAGGGAAAATTTTGGAGAAAAATCGAAAAAAAATATTTATCAACACATAGTTAAATCTAGGCGCCTGAACAGAATCAAGTTTTGTTGAAATTGTTGAAATAGCCATTTATATTTGATTTTAATAGATCAAATGTTCAAACTGCAGACAGTATGCAGCTTGACAATGACCCAGCCTATCGACAAACCCTCTCTGTACATTCCTCATCGTTCAGGTGGTATTTGCCTGACCTCATGGCGAGTTCATTGCTTCAGGTCTACAATGCTGTCCGGTCTGTTACGATACATTTTGTTTTTGGAGTATTACCATAAGAAAAAGTCAACTTCTGCCAATTCAAAAATGTGGAAATTGATGATTCAAATAGTATTTACGTTGGCTGTGTGTTCGCACTTCTATGTATTGATGGGAAGGTGGTCGAATAATTGTTTGACTCAGCTATCACACTGAAAAATAAACATCTGGAGTTTACATTTTTTTTGTAATTTTCTCCAAAATTTTTCACCAACATAGTAGTAATAAAAAAGTGGTTGCCATTAAAAAAACTACCTTACCCTCCTTATGCTGCCACTGGTTACATTTTTAAGAATTACACTTTATCAAAATTTATGACTCAAAAACACAAACTTGACATGTCCAAGCAATTTTTCCAAATATTGCCTGTTTCCGAAATTCGCATGCCTTTTGGGACATACTGTATGTTTCACAGTATTCACAATCCTTTTTTGCTGACATGTCTTATTTATCTGTTTTCTTAGGACTTCTCTAAAATTACCACACGAAAAATATCATACTGTCAAAATTATACGTGTATTTTCTTACTAACATAACTTTTCTGTAGTGGAGCCCTTTAGCAGATGATATAGTAACAATTACATTCATTAAATTAAAAAAAAACCAAATATAATAAGTGCGATTTCGTAGATTGTGTACTTATTTATGTTTAGGAATTATTAGTGTTTGCTAGAAAAATTTCTTCGGAAAAATATATCTATAAATTTTGAACAATTCGTCATTTCTTCATTATCTATAATTTATTAAAGACCAGCAAGTTTCCAAATGAAACTAGCAATAGACCGTTGGAATATTTTAAAATGTGAAAGCAAATGTCAACCCAAGTTCAAACATCTATATATACATAAAATCGGGTAGCGAAATGAATATTTTACTGAAATCGTTTTTGTTCAATGTTTTTTACGAATTTGAAGGTTATTTATTAAATTCTTATTGCTAAAGAGAAATTGCATTTTATTATGAATTGAAACATCTAACTGTTTTGTAATGTAACCATTAACATTTTTTGTATAAAAAGAAACAAAACATTGAATAAATCAAAGAACCTTAAAATCTATCATCATTTTATTTTTCTTTACTTTATCATAAATTACTTTGTTTGTTACCTTGAATAATTAAAAAAAATGGAAAACTGTGTTTTGATGTATTGGCGGAGTTGCCGGTTTTAATAAGAAATACTAAATTAAGAAAAATTATTTTGTTCACGACTATATTATAATGTATACATTATTCGTCTGTTTCTTAAAGTATAATCATGCACATAATGCACTATATACACTTCTGCCAACAAATTTAAATTCTTCAATGTGACAGTATTAGAGAATTAACTAATAAAACAAAAAGTCTCTGGTGTTAACAATTGAATCTGAACCTTCCGTGTGAAAACCAAACATTCTATCCACTATACCAGCCATGGCAATATTAATATTTTTCCGAATTATGGTAGAAATTGACTAAATAAAGTTCCTTTCGCTTTTTAAATATATCAAGTGAACGACGAACTTGAAAGTAAGATGTTTCAACAGTATTGAATCATTTGTCATGATCATGATATGAATGTCAAACTATTGTCTATTTTTTTTTTCAGTAAAAAATTTACTAAAATGTTGTTAATAGTCATGGTTGTCCAATATTCTGCTTGTATAAAATGGCTATAATTCACTTGGCTTGTGCCATAACCTCCTCCCTCGTGAATTAGTTATCATTATATGCTTGTTGAATAAATCGTCTTGATCTAATTACATGCAGATTTTGTAACGCCCAAATATATTCATTATGATTATTATTTATGCTGTCCCTAGTAAAACATGCTTTATTAGATCACATCACAAGCGAAATGAATGCATGTGCATGTAGTTAAAGTAACCAGAGACAAAATTCTAATCGCTGAAGAGCATATTCAACATGTAACATACTTTGGCGATGAAATGGATGTAATATTTATCTGTTCAATATACGCCATACAGAATGAAATGAAGATTACTTGCTCTACACCGAACACTAATTGAAGTTATCAATCACTGCATCTTCTTCATTTTATATATTCACGTCAGTAGGCCTTTTTTGAAGCGAGGTTACTTTATAGAAGCCTATAAAATGATGCATTTGATACTGTGTGGGCAGGTTGATGTCTGTTTGAGTATCTTCGTCGGTATTCTCAGAGTGCCTGCTAGGGTTTCCATTGGACTGCTCATATACAAAAGCAATATCTGCATACTCAATTGTAAATAAATGAATTTTTTTATTTAGTTCTTTAACGCTCTGTCAAATGAATAAATAAAACGACACAAGTAATAATTATTGTTATAGCAACCATCATTTTTATTTTATCAGACATATTTTTAAAAATACTGGTAACTTCTAAATAAAAACAAATTGGACATGAATATATATGAAAAAATGTTTGACATTAACTCAAATACCAACCGCCAAAGTTTGTCATAGAGCTTGTGAAGCATCCTGTATATAAATATGTATCTTAAAACGTTCCGCTTTCGACATACAGGGTGTGAAAGGTTAATTCTTGATGATGGCTTTTAATTAATATTTCCTAAACACGTAGAGATAAATTAATGAAATTTTGCACAATCGCATAGCTTTTTATAATCTTTTTAAAAATCTAAAAATAAATCAATACAGTTTGTCCAGTATGCGGGGGTAATGCTTAAAAATACCCAAACCTTTTTGTGTACATGTTTTTGACAAATTGCATTTCATAAAAAAGGTACTCTTGTTGAAATTTAATATCGACAACAGTTTTCGAGAAAAATGAATTTTAATATCTGGACGCATGCTAAATCTCATTAATAATCTATGGAACTTGAAACATAGTTGGCTTTTAAAAAAGAGAAAAGAAACAGTTTTGACATCAATATTCATATGTAATGTTCGTACATTTTTGCAACTATTCGTCAGCTATTATTTTAATTTTAAGATGATTAGAAAAATGTGTTCGTCTGGAAAGAGGAATGGTGGAGAAAATTAAAATTTAATTTAAAATAACCTTTTGTAATTTATTTTTAACAATTTTGTATTCATGATTCATTACATTTTTTGTAAGTTAATAATGTTGACTGTGGCCGCAAATGAAAGTATTGCTTATTATAATTTTTAGTTGCCTGAAATTTAGCATCCCATAAAAAACACACTGTATATGATAGGAAGTGTTGTCCATTACCACTGTTATCAAATTGGGATGTGTATTAACGAGAAGTTGTTCTTAAACTGTTTTTCAAAAATTCGGCTCTTATCTTCATGGCAATCTGCAGATTTTAAAGTGTTTTGTCAAGAGAAGTATTAGGTTACGAACGAAACAATTTTCACTACCAGCAAGAAGAATTTATAACACGTTTTCCTATCGAATACGATAACTACAGTTTTCCGAAATACTTATCTAGCAATAATATACATTATACAAGGTGATTTAAAAAGTAGTAGTAATTTACCTGTGGACTCGATAGAAAATAAACATCTTCATGCCTGTTAGATTATTTCTATTCTAGAACATATCCTGCCTTATTAACAATGGAAAGACTCTACACCTTGTCTTATCAGACTCAGCTAACGCCTTTTCTGATACGACTAGCATCATAATGATCGTTTTTATGACCCTTATAACGTAAATAATTATTAGGCGTCACCAATTATTTTACATAATTTGTGGTTTTTTATTTATTTACGTAACGTCGAGAATAACAAATTTTTTAAATAAAAATTGTAATTTTGATGTTTTACTAATATTGCATATTTAATGAGTTTTGCTTTCCTTGGCTGCCCTTGAAATGTTAATGTTGAAATTCGTCCACCTTTTATTCTTCTGTATTTATATTTTTTACCGTTTTTTCAAAAAAAGTTTTAATTTCATAAAATTTCAGTTACATTGCAGTTTTTTGGCACATCTGCATATTGTGAACAACTAAATTTTTAGACATACATTTTTGCTAAGCATGACTTAAAAAAAAGTTGCAATCATCGGGGTAGATACAAGTCCTTTTTGAGGATGGTTGAACCACAGAAAAAATAGTTATAATAATTTTATAGCACAAAATATAACACCAAGTGGATGTACTGACCTATACAGGGCTTTAAAATTCTAGGTGAAACAAAATTGTAAATTATTATTATGAATAATGGGATGTGCGTTAAATTGTTCCCGATTGTTGAACGATTTGGACGATTTTTTATGTATTTGACTAAATCTTAATAATTGAAAATACTTGCTTCACTGAATATTTATTTTGGAATTTTCTGTATTCGTCGTCATCCTCGGTGGCCATTCCTGAGTTCGATGGTTTAGAATACATATATGTTTTTAATTTTTGACATTAGGATATTTCTTTTAATATTGCATTTATAAGCGCTGCAAATAAAAACAACCGCATGGTAGTTGACATTGTTGACAGATGTAAGCTTTATCTATGGATCTAAGCCATCTCAGTTAATGCTTATTGTAGACGTCCACTTTCCGTAGAAAAAGAGAGTTTTGCTCCATTTTTTAACCCTTAATTGATGAGGTGGGGTCTTATCAACGCCACTACATTTTTGCTCAAATGTAGGTGTGCTGCTCAGTAGCTGCTCATTTATGGTCAGATAGTGTATAGTAGTAATGGAGTGCAGCTGTGTCATTAAATAAAGTAAAAGTAAGTTATAACGAAATATCGTTTGGGGTTGACAGGACCCCATCTCACCGATTATGTATATTTTTATTACTTTAATCTTTAGACAATAAAATGATGTACCATCAACGTCAACTCGATTCGGAGATTCTGATTTTGAAAAAAAGCTTTAGACAAATATAGTCTGAAGATCATGATTCTTTCAGATGCTCGAACTTCGTACTATTGTAATGGATATATATATATACTCAGGCAAAGGTAGTGATGATAAAATATTCAATGATGATAAACGAAAATTTGCTATTCCGACCCAAGCTGTTTTGAGACTATCAAAACCATACGAAAATTCGAGGAGGAACATAATTGCTGACAACTGGTTTAGCTCTATTGAAGTTGCCAATGAATTACAAAAAAAAGGTCTAACATATGTTGGAACGTTTAGAAAAAATAATAAAGAAATTCCAAAAGAGTTTCTACTTAATAAAAAACGTGGTTGTGGTTTTTCCACAACTACTGCAGCTAAAATGACTCTTTTATCATTTCTTCCGAAAAAATCAAAAGCAGTCCTCTTGTTATCCTCAATTCATCATAAAATTGAAATCGTAGCTGATAAACCCGAAATTATAGATTTTTACAATAGTACGAAGGGGGGCGTAGACAGCTTAGATCAAAAGTGTGCTACATATTCAACAAGCCAACGCACAGCACGATGGCAATATTTCATGCAATTCTAGGTATTGCTAGTGTCAATTCTTATAAAATATATAATTCTTTGCCTGCTAGGAAACAACTCTCTAGATTGAATTTTGTAAAAGAACTTGCATACCAATTAGTTGAAAGACTTCCCCGTGAATTGAGATTATCTATATCAAGAATAGCCAAAATTCCAACTAATGACGAAAATTTGCCAAAGAAGAAAAGAAGATGTGCGTTCTGTCCAAGAAAAAGTGATAAGAAAACCCAATATTGCTGTAGTGGATGTAAAATGCCCATTTGCTTGGGATGCTCCCATTGTATATGTAAAGACTGTATGCAAATTTAGGCAAATTGACAATGTGATTTTATTTTAGAAACTGTTTTATTTCGTTATTAATATTTTTTTTTAATTTGCACATATTTAGATTTTCATTATATGAATTTATTTTTCTTGTTCACTTATTTTTTTTTGTAGCTAATTACAAAATTATCAATATATTTTTTATAGGTATTTAAATTCTCTTTTCACACTATTAATGTAGCAACAATAGTATACAAAATAATATTATTTTCTGAAAATTTTATCTATAGGTCTACTAGACCCCACCTCACTACTTATGCAATATAATCTTCACCTCACCAGTTAAGGGTTAAATATCGAGCTAAAATTTTGGAACAATTTTTATATTGTTTTTTAGGCCTCCCTGCGTGGTTAAACTTTTTGTACTTAGTCATAGTTAACCCCGTACACATGGGATATCTATAATATATTTTTAAATTGGAATAATCATAATAAATTGCTCAAATTAAAATATTACTTTAAGCACGTAGGGGTTTAAGGTTATGTTATATACAGGAATGTAAAGCGAAAACAATTCATATCTCAATAGTACCGCCAAAAATGCGTATTTAAAAAGATCAAGGTATAGCAGAATATTAAATATTTTAAAAATTTCATCGTAACAGATACTAATTTTCACTTTTTATTGTAACAATTTGCTCTTTGACGAGTCGGTCATTATTAGTTATGCACAAAAACGATACACTAAAACTACAAGTTTGGATAGTAAAACCGCCCCGAAAATTTAAACTGATTAGGAAACCAGGATGCTGGGTGATTCATCCCCACGGTTTATTTTTCTCCAGTTTTCTTTACACTTTAAAAATACATTAGAACGGATTAGTTTGAAAATTTCATGTCACTTTAATTACTTACACTTACACAACTGATTCGGTAACTAAAACTGTTTCAATATATTGAAAATAATTGTAATAATAACTTACATTTTAATATAGGACCTGCTAATTCACATTAAACAATTCTTACTGAATATCACAAAATTTGTATTGCTTGTTTAAGACTGAACTGTTACAGCAGCAATCCATGAATTATTGTGAGACTAATCAAGGCAAGATCTTTTGACCTCATTCATGTTCTTACATAATTTTACATTGCTGAGAATACTGAATCGTCTGTTGCAAATTGGATTGCAATTAATCTTAGCAATCATCATCTCATAAAAACGAATAGGAAAATTATTATAGATTTTTATGAAAATATACTTGTGTTGGAAATAGAAATACTTTTATTTCATAATATGAATTTTACAGTTCTATAAACACTTTTGTAACGGCATATATTACAACTAGGTTTTTATCAATATTTGTCTGTTAAATTAAACTCCTATTTTTAGAAGAATCATTATTTAAAAAAAAAAATAATATAAAACCTTAAGTTTAATATAAACATTAATATTACACTTTTTACAATTAGCTACAAATTTATATACCAGAAGTAGATGGAGCTGTTTAAGTTCTAATTTTCAATCGTTAAATCCGTGTTTGACCCCATTGTTTTCTTTGTTATCTGTTTGTTATTCTTTAGAGAATTCTCAACATAGCCTTCTGCCGTAGAAGATTTCTAGCTCCCATGATGCTTTAACATCTGCATATTTGCACCGCCATCAACCATAAGCGGCTGAGTACCTTTTAAAACAATATCCAGTGTTTTCTTCGTGATCCAAGCTTTGTTGCAATAATTTTTGGATTGCTTCCAAAAGTATTAACTACGACAGATTGGGAGGTACATTTTCCTTGCCTGTAGAATACAAAAACCACCTGTGAGTTGCATTAGGAGGACGAAGTTCAACATATTTTTGACAAATATTTAAACAGTTTATACCTGTCACATTTCCTTCTGTTATAACAAACTGACAACTGAATATGATCCAACATTAGCTTAGTTAATTCTTCGTGACGACATATGTCAAATATGCTGATTGTCATAGCAATTTTCATAAGTAAATTTGTTTTACCATCAGCAGTACTTAGCGACTTAGATACTTCTTCGTTTGTAGAAATTCTGAACTTTGTGATCTTTTGTTACATTAATTCTATAACAGAGGGTAAACTTTCACCAGAATCACTCAAACTGAGGAGCGCTTTTTATATTTATGGTTTTTTTTTGACAAAGTTTTGACAGTAACATACGAAAATGTAAACTTCTTTCTGTCCATAGAAAATTCATTAACTTCTTATCGCGCCTTTTGATACTTTTTGCCAAATATATATATTTTTCGTGTTATTAAATGAAAGTAGATAACATTTTGAATGTTTTTATTGTAAATTCATATTACTACTAATATTCATATTACTAATATGAATATTTACAATACTTATATTGTAAATAACTATTACATCACTAATTCTAATAAAAATAATTTACATGTCATATAGGTGTTGTAATTTAATGGTACGATTAATGCAATATACAGGCTATCTTATGGTGATGGTCCATTAGAATATTTCAGAGACTGATTTCAATTTTAAAAATTTAGACTGGGATTTTTGTAGGTGTGTTCTTTAAATAAAATAATGACACTTATTGCTCGAGATATTTTAACTTTTACATCGTGCAAGTTCAAGTATTGATAATTAAAATAGAGATAGGAGAGATACTTGTCGTTTGTAACATATATTTTTAAAGCTGATTAATTTTACACGGGGTGGTGAAAATTATTATTGAATTTGGTTAACTGTGAATCGCCAAAATTTAGTTTTTGTAAATGGAAGACCCTGTATATTAAATCAAAAACTGTTGGAGAATTTTGTGCTCTATCTATCCATATTATACTTAAACTTATTATATTATAACCTAATACTAATAATAATATAATACCTTTATCGCTAAACCTACCTCCTTTGATTTGTCTGTTATTGATGGTTTTTGTGAGTAATTAAAATAATTTAATTTCTTGCGAGGATGACTGTGAAATTAAAAGCAAATCAAATCATGTTATTATTTGCTTGATTGTTGTGCTTTTAAGTTTGCTAGCAATTTCAGAGCCATCTTCGCAAGAAACTGGATTATTTTAATTACAAAAACTATCAATATACAGGGTGTCCCTAAAAGGTTGGGACAGCATTTCGCCACTAAGTATAACTGAAAATAAGTCGATTTAACTAAACTTGCCTTAGTTCAAAAGTTGATAATCACGGAGCTACAGGGTGTCAAAGGTTAAAAAATAAATCGCGTTTTCTTTAATAACTTTCGACTGTTTCACGTTAATTTCATGAAATTTTGCATCCAGGGGTTTCTTGGGATGGCAAATTCAATTTTATTTTCCATTTTGGTATATCTTCTAGAGGGCGCCACCGGCGACGATTACGAACCATTTAAACCGTTACAACTTTTTTGTTCCACCCTGTATATTATTTTAGACTAGAAAAATCTCTCCCCAGTCTTTTGTAGTTAAGAAAGATTACTTTATTAAAGTCGCTTGGACCAACGGCAACGAGAAAAACACATCTAAAGCTGATTACTTATTATTTATCTACAAAATTCAAAATTATTATCCTCAAGCAACACTGGTAATTTTTCTTGAAGAAAGTGCAAATAGCTCTCTGTAGTTAAACAATAGGACCTATTAGATTTGATTCTATTATACATTTTTGTGGGGAACACTTAAGAACAAGGTCTATTCTGTCGTTATAAATAACGAAAATCAGTTAAGAGGACGAATTCGTGCCGCTGCTCAAGATATCGCTACGAATGAAGACATGCTACGCAGAGTATAAATAAATTTTGTCGAAGAATATATCAGTGCATATAAAAAAATGGTGACCATTTCGAACATTTACTTTAATTATTTATGTTTGCATTTACTTATTATTAATATTATTTTTTTTTAGTATTAAGATCACTGCAAATAATAGATTTAGATGTGTTTTTCTCGGAAACCGTTACTCCAAGCGACTTCAATAAGGTAACCTTTCTTAACTATAAAAGACTGAGGAAGAGATTTTTCTAGTCTAAAATAATACAAAAAAGTTGTAACGGTTTAATTGGTTCGAAATCGTCGCCGGTGGCGCCCCCTAGAAGATTTACCAACATGGACAATAAAATTGAATTTGCCATGCCAAGAAACCCCTGGATACAAAATTTCATTAAATCAACGGAAACAGTCGAAAGTTATTAAAGAAAACGCGATTTATTTTTTAACCTTTGACACCCTCTTTTGATAGAACTGAAAAGACCATTAGATAAAAAGAGGCTTGATAAAAGTGCCCCTAAAATTACGCGTATAACACAAATATTTAAAAATATACAGGGTGCTCTATTTAAAACAAGCAGATAAATGGCAACTTCCGATATAACCGGATCTGCTACAGGAATGACATTATATTTAAAGAGAGCACCCCCAAAAACCCCCAATCCTAAATTTTCAAAATTGTAATCGAAGCAGTCTCTGAAATAGCCGTCGTCGTAAGACCTGTATCATGTTATGGTATGGATTCAAAGTGATTGTTACAGGTTATTTTGCCTGTCCACCCACATAAACTCTCCAAAATAAATTGATTAAACTCTGATCTACTGACTGCTGAAATAGTCATAATGGAATCCTCAGGACCGTTTCGAATTTTCCACACAATTTCAGAGTAGTCTCTAGATATTTATTTTGTTTTATAAAAAAGTGGTTTAGATATCTCTAGATTTTCAATCGTTAAATTTCGTAAGTTTTTACTTCAATTTCATCTTGTGACCACATTGAATGGGGTTAGTAAATACTGCTATTGTCATGAACTCAGTCAAAGAGGTGTTTCATCAATTAAGAATATATTGTAGAGAAGAAGATTGCTAATTTTGCATGTTGCAGTACAAACAGCAAAGATTTATTCAATATGAAACAATACAATTTTAATTTGCATTTTATAATGATGCAAGTATCAAATACATTGAGAATATTTATGTATGAATTTATTTTTGACAAGAATTTCGATTAATACTACCAATGTTTGTATCTTCTTCGAATGGATTTGACATTAAGACAAACATTGAGTAAGTCAAGTGCTTTATAAAGATATCTTGTTATTTGATAAGATATTTATCGTTTTCACTCAAGTACCATTGTAAATTATTGTTTCTCAATTATGTATCTAATCGCTTGAATTTACTTTACAAAGTGGGAAATACTACTTAGTTCTACTGTCTCTCGAGATTCCTCGACACATAGACTATTATCAGTGTAAATTAGAAGATTTTGGTTTAGTTTCAGTGGTCTATTGTACTGGTATATACTTTGTAAAATTTCGGTAGACTTTAACAATTTGCAATAGTTCAATGAATCTAACATAATTTGAAAGATAAACATGTGTCTGGTCAATTAAAACAAACATTTGTTAGGCATATAGGATTTGAAACCTATAATTATTGCACGATTCTCTTCAAATAAATATTTTACAGAGTAATTACTTCAATATTATTTATACCCATATTTGGAAATAGTAGAAAGTGATTAATTTACAGTACTTAGATGAGTAAGGGAATGGTGTAGAGGACAAGGTTTCACAGCCATACCACTTGAGAAGGATTCAAAGAACACTCTTTTCTCTGCATTTTGTAAATTTACTAGAAAACTAAACATTTTACATAAAAAACACAAGAGACAAAAAAATTATAAATATAATAGCCTTTTTCTGAATATCTTATGAAATTTGCTATATCTTTGTTGACATTTTTTTTAGCAGAAAATAATAGGGTGTTAAAAATTACCGTTTCGTTCTTTCAATTTTATTGATAATGTTGATTATTAGCTTCCTAAGCTGACTAGACCCGGCAAATTTTGTTATGTGTATTTTTTCCAAAAAAGAAAAACAATTATGTCATGAAAACTACTTTCGCAGTTGCACATTTTAAGGACTGTAAATGGAAAACGGTGCGTTTAAGAGGTTATATTTATTACAGCTTTCCGTTGTATTTTTTTTATGTATTATCACCATCTAAAGTTTGTAATATACTTTAACAGACATCCTGTATACAGGGTGTCCGGAATATGAGTGCCATAATTTTAAAGGCTTATAAATCTGACAGTTTGTCTACAAATACATTTCAAAAATAAAAATACAACCGCAATAATATGCAAAACTATGTTATGAAATTACAAACTAAGATACAATTAATGTTAAGTATAAAGGCCTGTAACGTAATTTGTTCATAATTTGATTTTTGGATCAGTATTAATGAAGTAAACAATTGAAGTTTCCAAGAAACTCGTTAAAACTGTAACGTACTGTAACGTTCGACAACGTTGCAGTGTCGGGTTGCTGGTGATAACCTAAAAGTAATATTAGTCATAATGGTGCGTACATCCAGTGCGATTTATTTTTGTCTACTTTGTCTTTGATGTATGTGAGTGTACATAAAAAAATGGAACAGTTTATAGCAACCATAACCAGCTGCGTGACATTTTAATTTACGCCGAATCTATGCAAAACTCTCTGGCTACGAGACGTTTGTACGATAAATGCTTCTTGCAAGAAACAAAGTCATTTTAAACATTTGTAACTATTATTCTGTGTTATGAATAGAGCTCTAAGAAAACCATTCACAGTAAATGCCTATAATTAGGTGTACCTATTTGTAATTATTATGTATAAATACATAACAATCCTGTTAGTATGTGAAGGACGTTGTCACATATTCAAGACCTGTTTGCTGTCATAATTCGGTTGCCGTTGGCCAGAGAAAAAAACTGTTAAGTGAAATGTGTTTTATTTAGTACATCTTATCATATGCCAAAATTAAGACACTCATATTCCGGACACTCTGTATATAATATGTGGGTGAAGAATAGTCTAAGTAATTTCGGTGATTCGAAGGAGAGGCATCTAAGCATGCTTGTTAGAAATTTTAAATGATCGAATAGTCAAAATATCGCTTCTGTGCCAACTGTAGCTAAACAAAATTAACCCATTCCCTCATTCTTTAAATACTTCTTGTCCATGCTGCTGGTGTTGCAAAATCACTGTTAACTGGCATGATTCTAACGAAAATAGATGCACATAGCCACTACAATACGAAGCTGTCTACCTGTACGATGTACAGATGTACAGGGTGGAAACATTAACTGAAAAAAAATTAGATACCGGGGAACTGAATAATTTATCGAATGTATTTACCTACCTTTTCTGAGCAATATATGAAAAATAGCCTTTCAAGAAGAGCAGAAACCACCCCCAACATTGTTATTTTCAAATGCATTGCTATGGTGACCCCTCATTAGAAAGGTGACGGAAAGACAAATTTTCCGCACCGATCAAAATTAATATTTTTCAAGAGATTGAGAATTGCTTAATATTAAAATATAATTGTTAAGTTTAATTACTTTACAACGAAACAATGGTCAAAATGTGCACCATTTACTTATTGGCAACATCCTAATCTGTGATAGATTTCATCTCTTAAATTATGTAACATTCCCGGTATTATTAACCTGGTTTAATCTCTTATTATTTCCTTCAGCTCATTAATGTTATTTGGTTTGTGAAAGTCAACCTCACTTTTGAGGTGTCCCCACAAACAGAAATTCATCAACATTTTTTGGCCACCACTGATATTGCTACTTTTTGTTAGTGCTTTTACACAGATACATAGTGAAATACCGTATTCCAAGAAACGAATTGTTGTTGCAAAATGAATGAAAATGCCTTATTTAACTGAATCGCTAAAAATCTAAATTTTGATGATGATTGGATATGGTGATATGGCGCGAACTCAATGCGACGTTGTTCGGCTGTTCGGAGAAACGCATTGCGACTTATCACCAATAAATCAAGGTAAATCATTAGTAAAATAGAGCACGATATCGAGTATGGAATTTTGATGTAGACAAGTTCAATTTGTTAGTTGCTCTGGAAGAAAATCCAGTCACTTAAGCCCGTTAAGTAGTCCGTGATTTTAATCACAAAACAGTTTTAAACATACTTAAACATGAGAAACGCTCGATATAAAAAGGAAACAGTTTACGAGTTAGTTGAAGATGGTCCAGATCGACGAATTAGTTGAAGATGGTTCAGATCGACGAGATCGACGGTCAAAACCATTTATCTTTAGAGTGAATACTTCTCGGACAAGGCTACTTTTACATTAAATGGGAATGTAATAGGCCAAAATTGTCGTTATTGGGCTTAAGAGAACCCCCATTGGATGAGAGAAGGTCACATTCAGCGCCCACAGAAAACTAATATTAGGGTCTGTATCAAGATTAAAAATTGAATTAAAAATCTTAGGCCGGTATAATAAAAGATAAAGTTGTAGGGCAATTTTACTTTGATGGCAATCTTAAGATATCTTCGACTAACTAATGCCTATTCTATTATTCCCAAATCCCTTGGATTATAACTTGACCGATAAGAGGTTATGGTTTCGACAAAATGGGTGTCAGCCGCACTATGCTGTTATTGACACAGAATTTACCTCGGTAGGCGGATTTGAAGACGAAATATCATTGAGTGGCCAGCAGGGTCTCCAGATCTTACACCGCTAGATTTTTTTTGTGGGGGGTACCTCGAAAGTAAGGTTTACATTCACAAACCAAACAACATTGATGAGCTGAATGAAAGAGTAAGAGATGAAACCAGAGCAATAACCTCGGAAATATTACGTAATGCAAGTGACAAAACTTATCACAGATTAGGATCTTGCCAACAAATGAATGGCGAAGAAATTAAACTTAACAACTACATTTTAATGTTATGCAACTCTCAGTCTCTTGAAAAATATTAAATGTGATCAATACACTGGATCTGTTGTTTTACACCATAGCTATAGTGATGCATTTAAAAAAATTAAGTTGATGGCGGTTTCCGCTCTCCTTGAAGGGCCATATTTCGCAGGAAAAGGTAGGTAAATAGATGTGTTAGAGGAATTAATTTTTGGAAAAATTATTCAGTTCCTCGGTAGCTAATTTATTCCTGTTAAAGTCTCCACCCTGTATACTAAAAACACAGTAAACGAAATAATGAAACAAGAAGCGGAAATATTTTTGATTTCGGAAAAAAGGAATCGCTTAACATCTCGCCTTGCATTATTCTTACCATTATAGTGGAGAAACTTAGCTGTCAAGATATGTTTTGTTTCCTGCTGTTATTGAACGAAATCTTTTTATTTCGTTGATTCTAATGAATAGGTTGCGATTTGTCCATGGAAAGATTTCATTGCGAGTTGTATTACTATTAAACTATTATGTTTAAAAATAAACCCTAATTACTTGTAGCTGCGAGGTAAAGGCTATTTATTATACATCAAGTTGTGTGTTTTGTTTTCATACCTCATTTAAAAGTGAATAGGCAATTAAATATATACAATATTGGCTGGAATTATTTATTTGTGAGTTTTTTGCATTTAATTGGACTGAAAAGAAGAAAACGCTGTCACATTTGATTTACTCAGTTTGATTAAAGGTTTATGACCGAAAAATTCATTGAGAATATCCAGTCATTTACTTTTCACACCTACAAGTTTTGCTCTTTTAATAAATTGTTCAATACAATTATCATTTTATCTATGAGCCTACCATATGTATGTACGTGCATTAAAAAAAACTGGTTTACGGAACAACCTAATTTATTTCTTTATTTTGTATTAACTATTCCGTTAATAATAACAATATTAATGGGGTATCAATTTCTGATGAAGGTTACACGTGTTCGATTGTCTTAATAGAGCAATTAGTTAATCAAATATTTGACCGGGGTCTAGGCTACTTCGAAGATCCAGATGTTACTTGATATTGTCGGATTTTAATATTGTTTTGTCATTACTTTAGAAAATGTTACTCGAAATTATCATGCCAAATATGCAAGTGAAAATATTATAAATATGCGCATAAATAGGCACAGAATTATAATCAGAATATGAACAAAATATTGGAAATATGCAAATAAACAAATATTTGAAAAATACGATTTAATTCTTTATTTAAAAATAAACATACAAGTACAACTTCACTTAGACACAAAACACTATCGACCTGATAACTTCAAAAGCACAATCAGAAATAAAATATATAAATGGAGTTGGACTACCTCTCACATTATAACTTACCAAGATTAATTATTATCTGAGAAAATAGCTTTGTTCCCACAATATCAGAATCAGGTTTCCAATAGTCAGATGTATGAGCATTCTAAACAACTAAAACAATGCATTTTCAACCTTATGCAGGCATTAAAAATATATTGTGCGTGGGTCTGATGTTTTCAACTGTTTTGCGAACGAAGCTAATAAATCTATCGGCATGCATAATAGGTATGAAAAATATCAAAATGGAGAGTATCAAACTTGCACACGGTCTGATTGACTTATGGTCGTTAAAGGTTAAAAGGCTTTATGAAGCAATGCTTACTATAGTCTGTTTGGAAATGAAAGAGAGTAATAAAACCCCCAGATAAGAACCGGCCATGGGTGTGGTAATATTTCGTTTCAGGTAATTATCGGGTAACACTAATGCTAACAGGTAATGGGTGTACATTAGTATATTTTACTGGAAATATCATAGGGCAGGAGCCAGTGTATTGTGACAGATCAATCCAGTCTTAGAGCTGAATATACGAAGACGTGCTAGTGCAGTAGAGTAAAATTCTACTTGTGTTTAGTGACTATTGTGCCAGTGGATATAATATTGTTTGGGTAAAATGTCGAGCTTATCAGATTACGTACCTGCTAAACGTGTGAAAAGATGTGCGCTGTCTCAGAATGAGAAGATTATTATATTAAATATATTTAATACATTCAAACACCAAAATACTACCAACAGTGTTGACGACATTGTGGAAAAGTGTTCCAAAATGACAGGGATTGGAAAATCGACTATCTACAGACTTTTAAAGGAAACAAAAAATGAACAAGATACTGCAAATCCCCCAAAATCATCTACAGGGAGGTCAAAAGTCGTTATAGATGATTTCTTCAAAAATGTAATTCGCAGAAAAGTACACTCATTTTATTTTAAAAAAGAAATACCGACGCTAAACAAAGTTAAGTGAACTTTCAGAGGACAACGATTTGCCAAAAATCAGTAGAAGCAAATCATAGGCCGTCTTACAAGAGTTGAATTTTTGCTGGGGAAAGCAGAACAGGAAGTCAGTTCTTATCGATAAAGATGAAATTATTTGTTGGCGAAGATCCTACTTAAGAGGAATATTTATTATCTACACGAAACTTGGGTCAACGAGGGATATACTGTAACAAAAGTATGGCAAGATAAAAACGTAAAAAGTTTTCGACAAGCATTTTTGGATGGACTCTCAACAGGGTCCAAGGCACCTTCAGGTAAAGGGCGAAGATTAATAGTGACACATATAGGTAGTGCCAGTGGTTTTGTAGATGGCGGTTTAATTTTATTTAAATCTAAAAATACAGGTGACTATCACAAAGACATGAACGCAGATGTTTTCGAAGAGTATTTTACACATATGTTGGATCTTATTCCTCCGGGGACTGTTATTGTCATGGATAATGCCAGTTACCATTCACGGCAGACCGAGCGGACGCCTATGATTGCTTGGAGGAAAGCCGATATAATTCAATGGTTATCCGAAAAAAAACAGTTCTTTTGAAACAAATATGGTGAAAAAGGAACTATTGACACTTGTCAATCTTAATAAAGATCAGAAAAAATATGTTATCGATGAAATGGCAACAAATTGCCAAATAACGGTACTACGGTTACCACCTTATCACTGTGAACTTAACCCAATCGAATTAGTCTGGGCGCAGGTAAAAGGAAATGTAGCGCGAAATAATACGACGTTTAAATTAAGTTTAAAAAATTCCTTGGAACGGGTAACTGCAGATAACTGGCAAAGATGTATACATCATGTACAAAAAGAAGAGGAGAAAATGTGGAAACTCGATAATTTAATTGACGTTACTGTGGAACCTATCGTTATCAATCTAGGAGACGAAGATAATTCATCAGAATATTCAGAGAATGAATTTTAATATACCAACTTTTTTATTTTTTTTATTGTACATTTATACAACACTACATTTCCTCACCATAATATGTATTTTCAAAATACATATATTTTTGTGTGAAATAAAAGTCTATTAATTAAATTTAAATGAATATTTTGATAATAATATTGAATAATTTTATTTGAATTACTAAAAACCCTCTTAACCTGGTTATGAGGCTTAAAGTAGCCTCTAGTTTTGAAATGCTGTTTATATATTGTTTACTTATAAGAGCAATGGACCGAGAAATTGAAGCGGTATAGACAAAGACGGATTGTCGGAGATTAAATTTTAGCTATCTACTACAATTTAGTACGGTCACATAAAGTTTTTTTAAAAGTTAAAATCGAAGCGATAAATTTTCGGGCGATACATTTTTGTCCCCAAGTTTGTAACCATTTTTGGAACACCTTGTACAATGTCCTAAATATGTGCTCTCTTAATTTAAATTGGACTAACTGTAACCCTAACGAATTACGTCAATTAGAGAACCGTTACATGACGACTAATAAGCTAATAAGCCATTGAAAATGCCTCTAGTTAGTTTATAATAAATATTAATTCCATTTTTTTTGTTTTACAAAATAGAGACGTGCACCTTGATTCTATTATAGGACAGAATCTGAGTAGGAGATGAGTAGGAGCTATTAATTAGATTGTTTTTAAATTATGGAACAAAGTGGGAATTCTGTCAACATATTTCAATATAAATTTTTGACTAATAAATATGTATTGCAACAGTTATCTTCACCAACAGGAACTGAATAAATAAAAAAAGCTTTCTAGAACGTTAAAAATGTCCTCTTTGCTCAAAAATATCTTATTTGAAGATGCGATTTATGGAAAATATTCTAAAACGTAGAGACGGATAAGATGGTGAACTTTTCTTGATTTCTTTAGTGTAATCGGTATCGCTTCTTGCTTAACAATTTATGAACAATAAAATTCTGTCATTCTTTGGTGACGTGACATTTGTGTCTTGTGATATCTGTGATTTTAAGATTTACGGATGAGGGAATAATTTTTCCTTTATCTACAATGCGGGATCTTCGCGGGAAGCATGTTCTTCAAAGTAAGTTATATTTATCTATCACAAAGGTTCTTTGAGAACTTAATTTAAAATTTCGTCTCGTGTGAGCTGAGCAAACAAGCAAAATTCTAGCTCATCATCTTGCTCGATGTGTTTAGATTATTTTAAAATGCAGTGTTTACCACATCTTCTTAAAATACTTCCTCAGCTTCTCTAGATATGTCAGTAGTAAAATCTTTACCTTACTTATTGCTACTTAGGTACAAATATAAGAAAACAGTGACCGAAGCTCCCGTCAGAGCATATAATCACAATTCCTTTAGAATTAGAGGATAAATAAAACGAAAAAAAGGAAAGAGGAAATAAAGGAGAAAATCGAAAGAAACGAGAAATCTGAAAGAAAAGATCTGAAAGCAGAAAGATAAGAGGTTTGAATAGGACGGAAACAAAAATAGGTACTAGAAAAGTAATATTTGTTGGTAATAAGTAATTCTCTAAATCTTTGATCGGTCAATTATATGGAAGAAAATGATGATAATTTTTATGTGGAAGATCTCGAAGGAATTTATATAATTTGTGATTCACAAAGATGAAATTTTGTATATACGTTTCTTTCTCGAAAGTGAATCCGTACCATATAAAAATATAGATGAAATAAAAGAGAAAAACAAAAGAAACGAAAAACTCGAAAGAGTAGACCTGAAAACAGAATGAAAAGGGAATTGAAGGACGCAAACAGAAAAATACAAGTAATCCTCTAAATCCTTGATTGGTTATAAGATGAATAACATTGACATCAATTTAAAAAATGAACAATGATGGAAGTACGACATTTGTAAATATTGAAACAACAAAATATTATTTGACAGAAAAAGTATAACGATAGTTTTAAAATAAAAATCATGGTGTAAGATGAAAAGCACATACAAAGATAAATAAACTCACTCTCATTACCGAATCGAATTTGGCTCAGTTTGTCATTTTGAAGAACTTGGTTATCATTTCAGTTCTAATACGATAAATGATAGTATGAAAGCAGTTTGAATCAATGAAAACAATTTTTTGAAACTGTGTTATCATCAAAAGATGTATGAACATGTGAAATAACTATTTCCAACAGAAACTAATAATTCCTTGAATCTACAGTCAAAAGAAATTGTCAAAAATAAATTATATCCCAGATGATGATAATGATGATGAATAGTATTAGTATTTCGTACTGGGTGAAAATGTCAGGATGTCAGTTTTTCTCGTAAAATTCCTGATTGGTAAAATGATTTCGTTACAAAGAGAAATTTATCCAATAAAAACAAAAGTTCTTGTAGTTTTACTGTTGATAAATTAACTTTGCTACCCTGTATAATATGTATAATGATTATATCAATATTTACTGCTGAACTGTTGTTACTATGATGCTTTACGTGTAATTTAAAGTGAATGTAATTTAGATGATTTAAATTAGTCATACTATATCTTCCTAAATTTGAATCAATTTTAGTCTTGCATATAGACCACACACATATGTTTCCTTTATTAGTATTTTCAGTAACGCAACTTGAAAATTCCAATTAAAAATCACATTACCGACGAAATCCATTGAATGAACCAAACTTTGGCAGAATATTAATGAGATGAACTTGATCGTGTGAGGTCTACATCAATAAACTATGAAAAAAATCCTGACAATATTTAGGATCATTTTAGGGGCACCACAACTAAAAATATATACCGTAATCTTGGTAACCGCATACGTATTTACTTTCTTTGAACATTTCCAGCGTGATTAATTTTCCCATGTGACGACGATGCAGCTGTTGAGTCGAGAGAAACTTGGAAATCTGTTCAGTCGCCTGACGTTGTTTAAAACAATGCTCGTTAATTACTTCATTCAAAATCATGGGTGGCGTCATAATTCATTGGTTTGGCAAATGACGCATTTATATTTATCAACAGTAAGCTTACCAATAAAATCAATCGCGGAAAGTTAAGACGTTAGTTAAGGTTGGGTCACAGAAACTGTATTGTCCGAAATTATTTGTTATACTCGTATGTGCTGCTATATTTAGATTATTTTATCTTGTTGCACTTTATTAGTTCTGACAAAAAAAAATTACAGTGTTACCGCAGTCAACTGTTAACGACAGGCTAAGTGATGTTTTATAAAAAATAACATAACGTTGCCAAAATAGCTTTGTTCGCGGAACACATATTGAATCTCAAAGTAATAATAAAAATAGAGGGAAACGCCATTTATTGTACACAATTGTAGTCAACCAATATCTAATCAAAATAAACAAGTAATATGTGACAGTTCACGTGGGATGAAGACCAATACCACTGGTGTAACAGATTTTGTTGGAAAGGTTAATAAATATTAAAATACTAATAATTTATAAATCTGTGGAACTTAAAATAATTTTTAAACAAATTACTTAATGATTATTAGGAATGGTGAAAGAATAAAAAGAAATAATAAAATTTTATTAGCAATTTTATGCGCACGCAACAAAAAGTATTTAATTATAATGAATGTATTCCGAAAAATAATTATTGCCATACAAATTTATTTTAAGATCTTAAATTTTAAAAAGTTATAAAATTGAAAGTTATAGGGAATTTAATTACTATCTGATATCAAAATTTAATGAAATATTAATTTATGTAAATAAATTGTCTTTTTTATATATTTTTAGGTATTAAAAATATTGTGTGAAACTAACTACTATGTGGACTAAAGCCCCAACCAGCATTGAATTACACCCACAATATCTATCCATATATTCTTTATTATTAGCTTTTGTATCATTTTTTTACTGTATCAGAAAGGTATTCTAAGCTAATATATATCAAATCTCCTACAATTCTTATCAATGCAGTCATATGTATGTCTTTTGATGTTTAAATTAATCACTTTTGACATTGTCGACATTTAATTTAAAATAATTTTAATTTATTGGTATAATAATTTTTATAGTTAGATATTTGACTCAGATCTCATCTATTGTGGTTGAATTTTCGAGTTCCCACATTTTCAAGAGTGAACTTAAATATTTATAGAGTGTTTTCATTAAACTAGGTTAGTAAATTTAGCTAGATTATTTTTTTCTTAGATAATTATTGAATAGAGCTTTGTCTGTGGAATTGTTCGTTAGCATACCTAGATGTTTGGTATCAGAGAACATACATATGACTTCATTGATAGGAATTGTAGGAGAATAGATATATTAGCTTAAAATTCCTTTCTAATACAGTAAAAAAATGTATTTTGTATATATATATTCCTATTAAACAGATTACATAGTTGACATTGCTACAAATGCATAAAGTACAGATTTGTCAAGTACAAGGTAATAAAAACAACGACAAACAAATGTTGGTGTTAATGCAAGAAATATGTTATTAGTTACATGCCGACAACACCTATTACTAAATAAAGAAATAATTATTGTTTAAACCTTGCTACAATAAGTTATTGGTATCAAGAAGGAAATAACAGTTAAAACTAAAAAAACTACAAATACTAACCAAAATTGCACATCACATTTTACTATCACAATTATTATTGATACTTAAATAAAATTATTTTAATGACCAAACTCTTTCTTTAGAACTGTCAATTAAAAATGTATTTTTGATATTTATGCTAGCGTCATTTAATAATTTTTACATTGCGTGATATAAATACATTCTTATTGTTTGTTTCGTATTCTAGAGGTGTATTTCTTAGAAATAACAAAGTAGATAGTAATGGTTATTTGATTACGTATCTTTGTAATTTGCAAAAGAATCTTAGGTGTTTTCAATTTGTGGTCTTATATAGACTAACCTATTATAGGTTAGATTACCACATTTCCACAAACTACATATTTTTTGCGTTCTATAGAGAACTATAATGCAATAAACAAATTAAAATACTGAAAAATATCAAAAGGTCGGACATCTCACCTATGGCATACTGATGAGGGCTAACAAGCCCAAAACCGGTCTATGTCTGATGGTGGTCCGACAAGGGTTCTTTTTGTTCACACAGATACTGCAGGAGTAATTCAATGCCGGTCGGGGTATTAGTCCGCGGAGTAGTTTCCTGCAGTATCATTTACAGATTTAATGGCTCGTCGCCCAGAGCGAGAGGTCTGCGTAAGTATATGCTGCAATGTAGGTCGCTTCCTGTAAGTCGAGCCGCTTTGACCGAGCAGACTAAGGTGAGAAATAAGTGGTCTGCTATTTTCTGCTCGGTCTAAGTGAATCGACCTGCAAAAAGCGACCTACATTGCAGCAGGTACTTAAATGCAGATCTCTAGCTCTGGGCGACACGCCATTAAATCTATAAATAATACTGCAGAAAACAACTACTTCGCGGACTAAGAACCCTTGTCGCCCATTCCACCAGACATAGACCGGTTTCGGGCTTTTTAGCCCTCATCAGTAAGTCATAGGTGAGATGACCGACAATTGAACTGGCTGTTCCTTCATATGTATGTTCACATATAAACTGAGTGCAGGTGAGATATAAGTGGTCTGTTACTTCCTGCTCGGCCTAAGGGGCTCGACTTATTATATATTATATATTTATAAAAGGGATCACTTCAAAAAGAAGAAAATACCATAAATAATAAACGATATTTGATAATCGGCAAAAAGCATTTGCAGCGTTACCACATAGCCCTTTACTTCCAAGCGAAGTTAATTAAGAAAATTGCCACACGATGTCGAATGTAATAATATTTATTTCCAAAATTGATAAGTACAAATTAAATTTAGTTTTTGTTAAACATTTATGTGTACTGCAATCTGTATATCTTAATAAGTATGAACATATCTGTCAACGTCGGAGGAAATATTGGCTTTGTATATTTTTACATATGTTCACTCTATTTTTATTATTGCTCTTGAGTCTTGAACCGATTCAAAATAAATACTTTACTAATCCAGGATTGTCGTATAACGCAGGCCCAAATTAATTGCTAGCTGGATTTTTATCGTAAACGAATTTGGATCTAATAGGAAGTTTCCGTCAGAATATTAGCAGTTCATCCCTAGTGATTATCGTGACATGCTTGCATGCGGGCCTACAACAACACAAATGAAAAATGCATATATTCAATAACATATTTATGTTTGTAAGACATAAATAAATGAGTCGCTCTACTTGCCCAATTTCATTTATGTGTAACTGGTCCTTTGTTTTCTATTAGTTGCTGCTAGTAATTGCAAGTCGAAGCAAAAGTCGAAATACAAATCGACTTGCTCCCATAGACAACATAAAATATATAGAACTCCAAAAGAAGTACCGAAAATAGTCAACTTATGGAGAAAATACGAGTCTGGTAACATTGCAGTAACTTAGTTTCATGAGTTGGTTGCGCTAACACGGTAAGAAGCTTCACAGTAATGGGCGGGAATTTCAAAATATGAACATTTTACGTACAATTCATAGAAACATATGATTTCTATGGCCCAATTACAAACATTCTGTTTTGGTTTTAATTGTATGCTGGGACTAAAATGCAGTATTACCAACAGCCTACATTAAGTTCTCCTTAAATGGCTGTTTTCTGTGCTCCTCCATAGTCTGATTAATTTTAAGTATCTAATGTAAAGCCTTTCAGCCTTCTATATATTTTATGATTTCTGTGCTTACTCTAGAGGAAAATGAATGGGTACGATTTGTAATCGCGAAATGTTTGCTCTTTAGAGAAGGATGAAATACTTATATAAATGAAATAGTACAACATCCGTGTTTACGCGTTTCTAATATTTGAAACCTCGTCTCTCGATTCAAAAATATATCATTTGCATTCTCTTGTTCTTTACACAAATACAATAAAATCATTGAGACCCGATGCACTCCTGACTAGCTAGACTTTATTGCCATTGCACTGTTCGTGCTTCTTCACTCAGCATTCTTATCATTATTACAAAGTTTTAAATGTAACTTTCTTACAATTGATTGTGGAAAGCCATGCGCATGTATCTGATGAAGTAGAGACCGAGTTGTGTTTATATTGATCTCTCTTTGTCCCAATATTTTTCAGGCTACTTGAAGTTTTTGTTGAACGGAATCTTTTATATATTCTTCTGCCGCCTTCGTTGCTTTCCATCCGCCATGCCTTTTAAGAGTGGTGACGTCTGCTCCTGCATCAGCAGACGTTCTCTGGAAACAGTAGCCGGTGTAATCCCCAGCGTTCGGCAATTTAAACAATTCTGCAATTTTTTACGCAAACTCCCTATAGATTATACTAATGCATTGTCTTACACATTTTCCACTTCTATATCCTAAGAAGAATATTGAATGAGAATAATATTTTTGAAACATTTCGACCCCTTCGATGTTCCCGTTAGAAATAGTAAATTATATTGTCTGAAGCTATTTATTTGTGGCATAATTTTAGTTTTTCTTTAGTTTTATTGGGTTTTTGCCACACTTCTGAAAAATAATAAAAATTTCAAATTGAGAACACAGCATGGAGAGATGGAGTTTGAAGAAGTTCAATAATATGTGTATTTGGGGGCGCTAATTACAGCTAACTGTGATGAGGAGCAAGAAATTAATAGGAGAATAATAAAAGCAAACAGAAGTTCGGCAGCAGTCAACCGCTTAATGAAATCAAAAAATTTTTTTCAGAGAAGTAAAATTTACAATGTATATAAAACAATTTTGAGACCGACAGCGCTGTGTGCTAGTGAAACCTGGGTCCTCAATAAGAAGTCAAGAGAAAAAATGTTGAGATGGGAAAGGAAGAATTCTGGGTGGGGGGGCAAGAAGACGGAAGAAGGCTATGTAAGGAGAAATAATGAGGAAATATATGCAATGTACCAGCCACCAACAACAGACGAAGTTGTAAAAGCCAGAAGAATGCAGTGGCTAGGGCATCTAGAACGTACAGAAGATGAAAGGACAGTTAAGAAAATTGTAGAGAGTAAACCTAGGTACAAGAAAAAAGAGGGAGAGCGATGGAGAGAGGCAGTGGCAATAGATCTAAGGGAGAAAAATGTAACGGATTGGAAAAGAAAGGCGAAGTACAGAATGGAGTAGATGATAATAACGCAGCTCTGGGCCTAAAAGGCTTGTAAACAGCTTTATATATACAAAACTATATTTGAGCGGGCCCAGGGACGGGCGTAAACTCAGGAAATTTTCCCCCCTTAGTCCTCTCCCTTCTCCACTTTCGCCGAGCCTGTTCACTGTCATTTGTTAATATTATTGTTTTATTAGTCCATATGAAACAGCTTCAAAGATGTTTGCATAAATTTTAATTTTTTTACAAATTTAAAACCCACATTTCGAAAATAAACTACTATAGTGTTTGGAATGTAGTCGTAGATTTATACGAGCTCTTTTCCAATGATATGAAAAGTCACCTCCAAAATATGTTTACTCCAAATTTAAATTATTTCCTGGAATATTTTCTTCTTCTGATAATAGAGGGTTAAATACTTAATTTAACTGTTTGGAGACTGCCACTGACGCCAATAAAATACGTGTTTAATTAATGTTTATTTTTATGTTCACCTTCTTCGAATTTGTTATTATGATTTAACCAATGTGAAATATTTAACTTGGTACAACAAATTAAATATCAACATGGCTTTCTAACACTATGTGTAATTTCAAATATTTAGAGAAGTAACAACAAATCAATTAAGAAATATAGAGTAATTTCAGTTTCATCTTCAAACTATTAAATTAGTTAAATTTTGCTGATACGCCACTGGTGACATTCTTTTATGGGTAACTGGCAGTCTGCAAGAGAGTTGTGGAAATTTCCATTCTCCGAATGTATGCTTAACAATTTATAAAAAAACGAACTTGCTGTGGGCTACAAGTAATGCTGATACGAACACACCATGTGGGCGCCAGGACCGGATTTAGGCAACAGAGTAGGAAATACTACGCTGAACATATTAGATCAGTAGATAGAATCTGTTGAGGTAAAAATATGACATTTTATTAAAGACAAATTATAGGTCCAATCAATTTTACTATAGTGGTGTATCGTTTCTATTTAATTTTCCATTCCAGAAATTGGACTGGAATTTGCACAATAATATTCAAGTTTATTAATATTTATAAACTAAAATTTACAGGAGCCAAAAGCTAACGTTTATATGGGATTAAAATCCAGGCAGTATCAACTGTATGGATCTATAACAAAAGGGAAATATGTATGTATATTTTAATTTCAATTTATACAAAGTGAATTATCAATATCAAAAAGTTTGGTTGAAAAATATTTCTTCTACAATTTAAAATTCAATCTTTATTTTGTTTTTTTTTCGTAACTGCGAATAATATTTATATTTCTAATATGCTCAGGTATATTCTTAATTGGTCTTATGGTTAAATAGTATGCGGAAAAATATATAATCTTTATTTAGGAATGTATATGTATTAATTCAGTAATAAAGTATATCTGATACATTTACATATTCTTGACATCAAAGCATTTTTATACTTAATTCAACAACAACATTTACATCAAGAATAATATTTTGTTAAAATATTAATAAGATATTATTAATTATAGAATAGGTTATTGTTCTACTGTTTTAGAAAGGTATTTTAAGCTAATATAAATCAAATCTCCTACAATTCATATCAATGAAGCCATATGTATGTTCTCTGATACCAAACATCTAGGTATGCTAATGAACAATTCCACAGATAAAGCTCTAATCAATAATTATCTAAAGAAAATAATCAAACCTTCTAATGAAACACTCTGTAAATATCTAACTTCACTTTTTGGCAGTGGAAACACGACAAATTCAACCACAATAGATGAGATATGACCTATTTCTGCATTTTTAGGATTGCTTCTTCAGGTAAGTATCGTCTACTCAGATTTCCTTCCGTCAGAATCGTCAGTTGCCTCGCCTCTTATAGTGTACTGAGACGAGCTAATAAGCTCAAAAACGGGATATGTCTAGTGTACCGCTAATGAATGACTTTGGCAGTTTGCTATAAGCCTTTCTTTTCTTATATAAACAATTAAATACCACTAAGTAATATTTATTTTTTTATATATTGTTGGTAGAGTAGTAACTACTCTAAAAAAGAATATAATATGGCATAAACACTGAAATACTAATTATGTACATCATTATTATTTACTTTATTCAAAATTATTTAATATTTGCAGTACTTAATTCTTTCGTCACTTAAAAATTCAAATAAAGAATACTTTATTTTAAGAATAACGATTCGTTGAATCAAGCAATTTAATATTTTCTAAATAAAATAAAACAATTTTTTAAACAAACCTAACTTTACCTCATGTTAAGAAAAGTAGTTTTCTTGATTTTAAATAATTTTTATTCTTCAATAAGGAATATATAATCTTATTATACAAGAATAAGTTAATCTTTCAATAAAAATTGCTATACTTGAGGAATAGTGAAACTAAGGTAGCGTTGAAGTAAGTGTATTAATCTTGATAGTATAGCTTTCTTTTTATGTAGAAACTGCGTTGTCTGATAGATTTGTCACATTTTGGTTTGGCACTTCTACTCTCGTTTTTTTTTCTAGTATAATAAGTGCAATTTAATGATTTTGCTAGAATTAATCATTTACTTAAAATTATTAATAAGGCGATACAGTAGAGTTGCCTTGTATCACATACCTCTGAAAATAAACAATGATGGTCATAAATAGCTTCCCATATATAATTTTTGGTGTGGGTACCACTGTACAGTATTTATATTATTTAGATATAAAGAAAAATATATTATTTTTACAGGATTTATATTTGGAAAATATTCTAGGTACATATTTAAATACATACCTCCGATTTTTTTTACAATATTATGCAAATCTTATTTCAAGTTCCTACCTATGATGACTTCTAAATACTATATTGATTCTGATTCAGGTATGCCTAAGCTTGAAGTAACTTAAGAGGTGCCATACTTGGTAAGATGTTGTTAAAGATGTCATTAGTACGGTAGATATTTCGTTTTTTAGAGATATAAGGTAAATATACTATGTCGAAATAATTTTTCGTCAATTAAAAAGTCATTTTCTTCCTTAATTTTCAGATCGCCTTAATTTTCAAACAAAAGTGGTACTGTTCTCTGCGGAACACCGTAAGTAATGGATAGTACTTAGATGACTCCTCATCGCGATGATTTCAACACTCTGTTGTCGTTCGAATAAATAATTTAGGATATTATTCATTATCACTCTTAAGTAAGTATTTGTTCAATCTTTCAAGCAGTTGTTTTATTTTTTTTATATATTTTTAAGTATTAGCAGTATTGGGTGGAAAAATCATTTATAGTAAAAAATTAACTTACCCGTCTGAAACATTATTTCATGAAACTGAATACTTGACCTGAGACAGTTATTTGTGCTGCAACTTATCCTTTTTATTTATAAGAATAAATCATTTCAAAACGTCAATCACGGATATAGTACTAGGTATAAAGAAAATAATCATGTAAAAGTCGAATTTTTACAAAAAAATATTAGTTTACGCAGCTATACCCACTTGTCACGTAAAATTTATAACCATTTACCTGATATGTACAAAACTTATTTAAATAAACTGAACTCAGTAAATTTGATAAAAAATATATTTAAAAAATATATACTTACTTTAGGTAGGGCAGAGACCAGAAACCTAATAGAATTCTTTTAAGTGAGATCCTTCTCATCCCCCAGCATTCCGCGTGTTTGCATTATGTGGACATTCATGTGTCACATTTTCGTTTTTTGTGTCATATTATGTTAAAATGTATGTATATGTTTGTATATTTAGCGTATGTATAACATTGTATGCATAAATGTAGTTTAATTTTAATGTGTATATTGCGTACGTTACCGATATTACACAGGCATGTCCATGCACAACCATACTTTGGTTTTAATGGACATATATATATATCTTAGTTGCTACTTGGACTTGGACGTTCATGTTATATACATTATTATTGTATTTCGATTGATGCAAATAAAGTCCTATTATTATTATTATTATTATTATTATTATTATTATAACTAACTACTCCGCGAACTAAAGCCCCGACCAGCGTCGAATTACCCACAATCCCATATATTCTTTATTATTAGCTTTTGTAACTTTTTTCACTGTATTGTAAAGCTATTTTAAGCTAATATAAATCAATTCTCCTACAATTCCTATTAATGAAGTCATACGATACCAAATTTCAATTTTCAAACTCAAAATATCCGATTAAAAAAAGTATATTTTCCCTTCTCTGTGATACTAAATATTAAATTACTACCACTAACTGTTCATAACAACATAAATTTTGTAAACATTCTTTCTTTAGATACTTCACACAATCCTCACTAAAATGTTCAAATATAAAACAAGATTCAAATCTTTTTCAAATAAACAGTTTAATCGAAGAAGCTTACGCAATCAAATTTTTCGGAAAAAACCCGCAACATCCTGTAGAAGCGGATAGGTATAATACTTGATAATAATTGAACCATATATATCCAGTTATAACCGGTTACAAAATTTAATGTAGGTACTTTGATTGGTAAAGTGAAAGAATGGTATTTTATCAAACTGCGATAACTCAACAGTCTGCTTTTTGTACACAGATTATATCAATCTGTCGCTCGGCTTCCACGAAATAATCAAATAATTCACTATTGTTGCATCAGACTCGAAGGTGTCCAACATAAAGCGATTTTATTATTTCATAAGATAGCATTTTTAGTAGTCGAACAGGGAACTATCATTATTCATTACATTTAGTGTAATTTTCTAAATAAAAGTAAGATTTTCCATGGTTTCCTTTGTTGAAACCTCATTTTTAATTGTTTCAGTTCATGAAATAATACAGAGTGTTCCGCATAAGAGCAGACACAGAGCAGATGCATGTGGGGGTCCCAAAATTTTGCAATTTAACTAAACATATACATACACATACGTATATAAAGCTGCAGACGGATGGAGCTACAGGCTCAATATGGGGCCAAATATTTCAAAAAAAATCTTTGAATTAGTTTAACTTGGAGTAACCTAATTTGATACATGATTTAGATATGTTATTGGTTTTCTTTGACTATAAGATTAAATAATTTGAAACACTATAAGGTGCTCATTGAGGGTGAGTCAGCCCTAAAATTATACTAAACCTTTTTTCCATTGATCGAATTTAAAAATAATGATTTGAATTGTTTTTATTATAAGAAATCAGAAAATCAGTAATGTGCTTTGAATATTCCGATGTAAAGCTTATGCAATACTATACTATAGTCTGTTTAGAAATGAAAGAGAGTAATAAAAGCTTATTATATATGCAAATCGTAAATAAATGTAGTACTGGTTCAATATTTTTATATTATGAGGTGTACCTTTAAAAAAACTTTATGTGATCGAACCATACTAAATTGTAGCAGGTAGCTAAAATTTAATCCTCGACAATCCGTCTTTGCCTATGCCGCTTTAATTTCTCTTACCGGGTTAAGAGGGTTTTTAGTAATTCAAATAAAATTATTCAGTATTATTATCAAAATATTTATTTAAATTTAATGAATAGACTTTTATTCCACACAAAAATATATATATTTTGAAAATTCAAATTATGGTGAGTAAATGTAGTATTGTATAAATGTTTAATATGTTCAAATGTTCAAAGAAAATAAAAAAGTGTGAAAGTGTGAAAGTGATGAATTATCTTCATCTCCTAGATTGATAACGATAGGTTCCATAGTAACGTCAATTAAATTATCGAGTTCCCACATTTCCTCCTCTTCTTTTTGTACATGATGTATACATCTTTGCCATGTGCAGTTACTCGTTACAAGGAATTTTTTAACAAAATTTTCACGTCACTTAATTTAAACGTCGTATTATTTCGCGCTACATATCCTTTTACCTGCGCCCAGACTAATTCGATTGGATTAAGTTCACAGTGATAAGGTGGTAACCGTAGTTCATGTTTTCGTGTTAGTCACCTGTATTCTTAGATCCAAATAAAAACAAACCGCCATCTACAAAACCACTGGCACTACCTTTATGTGTCACTATTAATTTTCGTCCTTTACCTGAAGGTGCCTTGAACCCTGTTGAAAGTCCATCCAAAAATGCTTGTCGAAAACTTTTTACATTTCTAGCTTGCTGTACTTTTGTTACAGTATATCCCTCGTTGACCCAAGTTTCGTCTAGATAATAAATATTCCTCCCTTCGTCACGGAATTTTCTAATTGATCTTAAGTAGGATCTTCACCAACAAATAATTTCATCTTTATCGATAAGAACTGACTTCCTGTTTTGCTTTTCCCAGCAAAAATTCAACTCTCGTAAGACCGCCCATAATTTGCTTCTACTGATTTTTGGCAAATCGTTGTCCTCTGAAAGTTCACTTAAAATTTTGTTTAGCGTTGTTATTTCTTTTTTAAAATAAAATGAGTGTACTTTTCTGGGAATGACATTTTTGAAGAAATCTTCTATAACAACTTTTAACCTCCCTGTAGATGATTTTGGGGGATTTACAGTATCTTGTTCATTTTTTGTTTCCTTTAAAAGTCTGTAGATAGTCGATTTTCCAATCCCTGTCATTTTGGAACACTTTTCCACGATGTCGTCAACACTGTTGGTAGGATTTTGTTGTTTCAATGCATTAAATATTTTAATTTAATATAATAATCTTCTCATTCTGAGATGCAGAAAAGGAAATGTAGCGCGTAATAATATAACGTTTAAATTAAGTGACTTGAAAATTTTGTTAAAAAATTCCTTGCAACGAGTAACTGCAGATAACTGGCAAAGATGTATACATCATGTACAAAAAGAAGAGGAGAAAATGTGGGAACTCGATAATTTAATTGACGTTACTGTGGAACCTATCGTTATCAATCTATGAGACGAAGATAATTCATCAGAATATTCATTGGATGAATTTTCATATACCTACTTTTTTATTTTCTTTATTGTACATTTATACAACACTACATTTGCTCACCGAGAAATTGAAGCGGCATAGGCAAAGACGGATTGTCGGGGATTAAATTTTAGCTACCTGCTACAATTTAGTACAACCCGGTCACACAAAGTTTTTTTAAAAGTACACCTCATCTATACCGATAATACATAATATAAAAATATTGAATATAAGCACCAGTACTATATTTATTTATGATTTGCATACATAATAAACTTTTATTACTCTCTTTCATTTATAAACAGACTATAAGTGATTCAGTTTAGTATTAAATAACAAAAGCTTTTGTAGCTAATGATAAGATGTGCCATCCATTATCGTTTAGGTAACTTTTGGTCGCATCAGTGTTATTTTTACACTCCATACTTTGCTATCTAAATTTTTCCGCAATAATTTTATATATTTATTGCGCATATAAAGCAATTTCGTTTGCGATTCTGCAAATTAATGGCAGCTGAGTGGCGTATCTTTATGGCTATTAATAAAACTTATATGAAGTTCTATTTTATATACGATGATGTGAACATTTTGTGTGCATCGTAATGCTGAACAAATAATATCCTGTATGTTGAACAGTTTCACGAATTTAAACAATTTGCATATTTTTCTAGGTAAATATTTGTATAGCAGGTTTACTTTATAAGCGTATGTCCTACAGCCACTACAGCCTTTTGAGATACAGGGCGTAAAAGATAATTTAAAAAAATCTAATTTTAAATGTATTTTTTAACGGATTTAATTAAAATTTGAGACAGGTACGTTTTTGGTGGTGCTGGACACGCTGGTGCTATTAGTTTTATTGCACAACATATAGGTCGCTAGTTGCAAATATTGCCGCTCACGTTTTATTCTCAAAATTTCACTTATTACTTATTAAGTGTGTATATGTTAAATCTCGAACTCTTCCACTGATATGTCATATTTTTATAAAAGGAACTCCGGCATGTTGTTTATCCTCTAGTTTGAATAGTAATTTGTTCTTATAGAGAATATTATCAATTTAAGGTTTATGCTACTCTGTGTTTGTAATGAACTGCTACATAATAATAATGGAAACATACCAGTAGTGCAGATGTTGACATTTGAGGGAATGTTTTAAGAGTACTGTAACAGTAGTTAGATGTTACTCCGAAAAAAATCCTCAGAGGCAGCTGCCAATTAGAAAAACATTTTTAGTGGTATAGATAAGTACGATATCTGGAGAACACCAAAAGACAAAAATTATAAGGATTTTTACGGAGCATCTAACTTCAGTGGCGCTCTTAAAACTTTCCTGTAATAGTCAACATCTGCACGTTTGCACTGCTAAGTTTCCATTATTATTATGTAGTAACGCGTAACAAACATAAAATAATGAAAATTTAACGTGATTGCAATATTCACAAAGAATATGCGGCTATATTTGAAGTAGCAAGCTGTCAGACATAAATATGAAATTGTTTACGTGCGACAACGGCATCGTTCAGTCGTGCTACTATTTAAAGTAAGTATTTATCAAAACAGTAATAATTTGAGTTAAAAAATTATTAGTATTTAATGTACAAGGTTTATTTTTGAAGAGTGAGTTATTAGTTTAATGATTGCCGCCAACTTTTTGTGGTTTTTAGTGAAAAATATCTCGTGTCGTGAATGGACAGTAGGACTTAGTGCCAATAAATTCATAATTCAAACTAAAAATGTTTGCATCACTTTTAGCAATATTTGGTAAAAATATCATCTGAGAAAGGATGATGACAGGTTGCTAGCTATTCTTGAAGCTGTAGCAAATGACTCTAAAATTGAGGGTTTCGGAGATGATGCGGAGTCTGATGACGAGGAGAGCCTGAAGTTCCCAATTTAATTGACGGTGTTGATTCTGATCCTGATACAATTCAGTTAGAATATGATATTGATCCTGAGTATGACATACCTTTAAGTATAATTCAATACCGATATAAATCTAATGTGAAGAAATCTTGGAAGAAAAGCGCCATCTATAAATCTTGAATTGTGTTAGTTTCACTCACAGTGAAAGTACCCAGTGCCTGTACGAATGTAAATACATGATGGATTACAAAAAACCTATACACTTAACTCTAGAAGAAGTAAGAAAATTTATTGGCATCACACTCTTAATGTCATGTTTAAAATATCCAAGAATTTGAATGTTTTGGGCCAAATCAGTGAAAGTCGAATCAATCGCTCGCAACATCGTGACAGATACTTTTCTATCCGAAATAACTTGTTATCGATGATGTATCTATAGATGCAAAATGAAGCGATAAACTTTGGAAGGCCGTTAGTTTTAAAAATAAAGTACTTTAACACAATTCCATTATTAGAACGGTTGTTAGAAAACCAACTGCTAGGTACTGCAACAATAATGAAATCTCATACACCAAAAGCAGTTAATTTAACTCGTGAAAAAATTATGCAAAAATGTGGTACAGGTTTTTCAGAACAAACAGTCCGTAATGATAATAAGATCAATGTTGTGCAATGGTTTTATTAAAAATATATTTTTATTGCTTCTACAAAGCTGCGAATTGAACCTCAAGACGAATGCAGAAGGTGGAAAAAGGAATCGAAATACTTACAAATTCCTAGACCAAACATAATTAAATGCTACAATTAATGCATGGCTGGAATTAATAGATCTGATAGATCCTATGATTGAGTTATTATCGCATTTCTACTAGAACGAAAAAGTGGACCGTGAAAACTATACTTAATTTCATTGATTTATCTGTTGCTAATGCTTGGATTCTGTACCGGCGAGACCACAGTAAGTTAGGTGACAGTTCTACATTTTTTATGCATTTTTAGATTTTAAAATTAAATTGCTGAGTTATTTTTACTTCAAAAAATAGACTGTAACAAGGAAAATAATACAAATTTGAAATTGAGAACAATAAATACTCTAGGGGGTTACAGTCCATCAATCATTACAGGCATTAGACAATCCTTATACTTACCCAAAATAATTTGAAAAACTCTGTCAGATGTAAAGATCAAGGATGTAATAACAAAAAAATTTTTATTTGTATTTGCCAATTTTTTTTATGTAAGCTGAGCTGAGCAGCTGTGCAGCTGAGCGGAATTGTTTTGATGTGTACCACAAACAAAAATAAAGGATAACACTTATTGATACTTTGCTTTTTTTTCTTCAAAGAACTCCATCGCACATTATAAAATAAGTCCATTACAATGGACAATTTTATTTGTCAAACAATAGATCTGGTGTCTCTTAAAATGGACACTATTTTTTTTTTATAGAAAAACATGTTCAAAAAATGTCGAAAAATTTCTGTATGAATATTACCCCAAAAATAACCAAATTCCCAAAGTATATTGAAATCGGTCTGCTAATACCGTCTCGGGTCCCAGGTGGTTAAAAATCGTTCTATTTTTATCCTAAGATTCATGGTAGTTCCATGTTCAAGGATTGAAACATCCTGTATATTTCAAGATTACAGTTCATAATTTGTTTCGAGATGTATATCTCTATTTTGCACAGGCGCCAATAGATTTAACGTCTGTAGTGTAACGAAAGTGTCTAGTCATTAACATTTACTTTTTATTTATTTTTTTTTATATAAATTCCTAACATTTAAAGCAACAGTGAATTGATAAAATAATTGAGGAAAAATACAGGGTGTCCCATTTATAATTAAAAAAGTGAAAACTAGAAGGGATTAATGTTCCATTTCTGAGTTAGTTGATGTTAAAGTTATTACTTTGAAAAGGGCTTTTCTTAATTAACTTTAAATCGACTAAAGAAAAAAAATATCAACATTTGTACACGAATGAATAGCGATTGTGATTGTACCTTAAGAAACCGTGCAAATCCATTACTCTTAATAGTAGTGGCGTGAATGACTGTAGTTTAAGTTAAAAACCATTTTCTTTTAAATATCTTAACGACTTTGCAAACCCCTAAGGATAATTCAAAAGAAAGGGATACCTATTGGAAATCGAAAACTAATACCATATACATTTTGCTGTCATGAAAAAAGAGAAGCAAATCGAACAATGTTAACATGAAAAACAATTTTACCATGGATTCAAGAGGAAATAATGAACAGTTTAAAAGAAATGAAAATAATCAAGAAGGAAATAATAATAAAAAACTAGAAGAAGTAGGTAATTAAAATCAATTCCAAAGAGTTTGAAGAAACCGTTCAAGAAGAAATTAATCTATTAATAAATGAAATGCAAGATAAAATCCACGTTGTAGAAGAAACCGTTAGTAAGTTACCGAGTGAAGTCGCAGAAGTCTGTGAGTCCATTAAGGTTGAAAATAGTTTTTTTTTTGTCCTCAAGAATTAAGCCGCCTCAACAATGTAGTCGAAAAGGCCATCTCAGTAATAGTGGCTCTACGGAGTGAAGCTAGGGAGATTTTAAGAACGATTGCTCAGGATAAAAAAGGATGTTGAAAATGGCCCAAGCGCGCCGGCAGAGTTCCAAGAACAGTTAGGCGTGATCGGTCAAGCATTAAAGTTAGCCAGACATAATAATGTATGCGAATCTTTAGATCAGGCACTGGAAATTTAAGCTGCCCGACTGGATTCTAAAAGTGGACACGGCAGAACAAGGCAACTTAGGTTAATAAAGGAAGAACAGCGTGAAGCCGAGAAGGACGATGAAGGGTTAATGAAGAATTTGAGAAAAAGGGACAAGTTGGTACCAATTCCACTGTATTTACTAAACGAAGATCGATTCAATGTTGAAATTGTGAAAATGAAGAGAATTTTTGGAATTGATGCTCCAATAACATGTAATGTGCGGACCAGGGAAACGCAAATTAGTCAGCTTTGGGGAAGGGCAGCGAAAGCTGGTTAGGTAGCACCAAGCCTCACCAACTATTCACTAAAATCAAGGTAACCTGTCTACAAAATAATAGAACGAGGAAGGACTGCAGCGCATTAATAGCGGCTTCACCACTCCAATTAATGAAGTTCCACAACATATTCTTTTGGTGAAGCAAGAAGAGCTATCAACAATGGTAAGAAACATGTAGTAGGAGTCATTGGAACCATCCCAGGGTTCATAGAATTTGCTAGTTGTTTTGGTAAAGAAGAAGGATGGCTCTACCAGATTTTCGATTAGGTGTCGATTAGGACAGCTATCCGTTGCCAAAGATAGACGACACCCTGGATATGCTGTACTGATCCCAATGGTTTTCAATATTAGACCAGAAATCAACGCACCAGTTACGTTTAGAAGACTTATGAACAGAATTCGGCAAAGAATAACCAGGAAAACTTATCTCTTTTACATTGATGACATAATAATACTTTGCAAAGGCTTTGAAGTTTTTCAAAAGTGCAGATAGGTTTGGCTCAACATTTTGAGTTGTAACGAATTTTTCCTATGCTACTGCTATTGAGAGCCAGGTTTTTTAAGATGCAGTTCTACAACGTTAATCGTAAAAAGCTATACGAACTATCCGCATTATTTTTTTTCAAGAAAAACTCGTCTATATTTTTTTGACTAAATTCTCGATTGTTTATTTATGGTAAGAACACCATATCTTGTATTATTCGTTTTAACATTTCTTGTTACATACATTTTAACTGTTAACATAATTAAATTCTAAGGCTATATAAACGTTGTGTCTGTTTTAGTGGATATGCAGGTAGATATAATCTCGTCATAATTACTAAGAAAGCGTTAATTACCATCTAGCTAGAAGATATTAAAATGAAAGTTCCTTATCTTGAATATCATATTTCAGACACCCGTTTATTTTACATTGCATTTAAGGTAATAAAGATAATTCATGCAAATAAAAACAGCTACTTGGCTGCAATTTATAATATAAACTTTTTAAATATGCAAGTTTTCAGTTTTTTGATAATTATATAGAAGTTAGAAGATCAACCGCCTTAAATAAATTCTTATAGCAAATACATTTCAGAAAGGGTTTCTGATAAAATAAAAAAAAATGTATTGGCTGCTATTAATGCGAAGTGATATAATAGTTATAATTTAATTCACCAAGGAACAATTTTAGGGCTATTTTTCTCCATAATACATAGGGTGGGTCCAACATATTTGCTGTCGTTTCTGAAATAATGTACCAAATTTCAGCTCATTCTGTTGAGACATAATGACGTTAGACGGTAATTTCAGAAATCAGTTTTCAGTTTTTTTACAATATTTCAGTAACGACAGCAAATACCTTAGCTCTGATTGGCTTATCCATCAAACTCATAACAAAAGGCACAACTTTCTAATTTAAGGCACTCTGCATATTTATGATTTCCGAAATGACAATGATAAACAAACCACCCTGTATATAATGTGTTCCATTTAAGACTCCCCAGGCCATTATATTCACTGAAAATGATAAGAGATACATGAATTTTGTAGAAGGCATTGTATGACTTCAATTTAAAGGGGAAATATATACTTTCTCGATGACGGTATAGATGGCACTGCGACGCAAAATATTTTTCTGATAACAGGAACTTTGAAAAGTAGTTTACGTTTTTCGAAAATTTGTGCTTTAAAACTAACTTTCCAACTGAGATGGATGGATGGATGGATGGATGGATGGATGGATGGATGGATGGATGGATGGATGGATGGATGGATGGATGGATGGATGGATGGATGGATGGATGGATGGATGGATGGATGGATGGATGGATGGATGGATGGATGGATGGATGGATAGGTCATAAATACAACTTAAGAAACAAATAATTTTATTTACAACCATATATAATGCTGATATTTTAAACTTACAGCAAGTTTGAAAGAAACATATTTCTGACTTTGACATATCCAGATGGAAAGTAACACTTGCCAGAATGGAAAATGACCTGGGTCGAATGTGACTGGTCTGGGGAGGGAGGTATACTAAACATTCATGGAATAACCAAAATGTTTGTTTAAAAAAATACCTTATTGGACATTAAAACCATAGATATATTGCTTATAAGTCTATGATTAAAGCACTCAACAAATTTTATTCACATTAAGCATTACAAATTATTTTACTAAATTAATGTCACATTGGTTATAAACGGCAACAGAAATTCATGCTGAACACCCTGCGTAGAAGGGTAACATTTTAGGTACTGGAGTTTGGCCAGATATTTTTATTACTTTTGTGGCAATTTTAACCTGAGAATCTCTTCAACTGGAAAATGACACCACCACTATTTACCAATAGTGTGACTGCCATTCTTCGGAAGAAGTGTCCCATGTATATTTCACAATGCGGAAACTTTAGAAACACTGCATTTTTTTGGGAAGTTGACTTATTACATTGTGACCAAATTGCTGGCGAGTGATTTTACCGTATCTTAATTGTAAAGAGAAGTTTTTATTTAAAACATCTAAACGAAGTGCAATATAAGTTTTAATTAACGTTACCCATTCTTCATTACTCTATAAATACTCCTGACTGGTAGGAATGGACCAAAGAGTTGACGGCTTTTTGATTTTGGCAATTTCCCCAAAATATGCCAGTACAATAGTTTCAGAAACAACAGTTGAGGAGGAGTACAAATACTTTATTCTGAATCGCCTTTCATTCTCTTTGAAAACACTTTTTTATGACAATCTATCAAAAATACAACTAATTTAAGTTTGTATGTATAGTTTATGCTTTGTGGTTTGTATGTTTGATTTTTTTAGTGTCTAATGTCAAAATGCCAACTTGACGTTTTTTTATCTATAATATGGTTGTTACAAAAATCGCCACTTGCATTTAAAAGGTATGGTTGTGATTAAAATAGTATACAAACATCGGTAAAATTCTCCTTGTCTCGAGAATCCTTCATTTTCTCTCGACAAGAATGAAACATTTTGCACCTCGGTACACAATATAAAAGAAACTGTTTGATTGTAAAAAATAAATACAAAATCGTACTGATAAATGGTTTCTTTAATAATATTGGAGTGAAAAAATTAATTTTGATATTGTCTACAATAGTTATAAAATAAAAACATATAAATTCAATTTTAGTTGTAACTTGGTTGTGTTAAAAAAATGCTGAGATATACGAGTATACAGTCAGGTTTTAGGTAAGCTCATTTAAAGAACCCAATTGGATCAAACAAAATATAAAGACATTTTTTCTCAAACTATTCATCTGAGTAGGTACTTATAAGAACTTTCAGCGAACCAGGATCTAAATTTAGACGTTTCAAGAGTAAACTTCGCTACCTACGTCTTTCAAAATTAAGTTAACCGGAATTATTCGCGTTGGCGCCATCAGTTTGGTTATCTCGGATAACGCAACTTTGTGAGAATACAATCGATAAATTCAAAAAGTAGGGTCTCCGTCTCGTTCCGAGAAAAAACCGTACAAAGAACGAGGTATAGATGCCACTGGATTCCCTTCGAAAGTCCGAGGGAAGCGAATACGGCTCCTACTCTCCGTTCAAGGTCAGCAAAAGGCGTCGAACAAGCTCGAGCAAGTCGGAGACGATTGGCCTATCCCACAGACTGGTATTACGAAACAGGCGGAAGGTGCGGTAAACAGACGGTATTTAAAATTGCTCGACGTTTGCTTTAATGTACCTGAAATTGGTTTCCAGGGCTGTACTTGGATGGAAGCCAAGAGTGTGTGTGCCAAAATCCATAGGTGTAAGGTTTTCTTAACTGAAAGTGATGTATGAACTTCAAAGATTCTTTGTTTGTTAGTATACAGGGTGTTCAGTAAAGAATAGGCCAAACTGCAAAAGTTGATACTAACGAAGCTACAGGCTGTCAAAGTTTAAAAAATAAATCACATTTTCTTTATTATTTTTCGATCGGATCATCCGCATTTTATGAAATTTGGTATAGGGGGATTTCTTAGGACTAGAAATTCGAATATGTCGACTATTTTGGTATATGTGCTAGAGGGCGCCACCAACGATGGTTTGGACCCCTTTAAATCGCTACGACTTTATTGTGCTACACTATCTCATTTTGGACTGGAAAAATTTTTTCCCTATCTTTTCTAGTTAAAAATGGTAGACCTTTTTGATGTCGCTAGAAGCAATGGTTTCTGAGAAAAATGCATCTAAATCTCATGATGCATGCAATTTATCTAAAAGTAAAGTAAAATTATTGCGTAAGTAATGGGCCATACTGTAACAGCATAATACTGCGACGAAAATAAGTCGATTTACTTTAGGCTATCCTAAAAAAATCCAAAAATCCACCAAAATCAATAATAACAAAGATACAGGGTGTCAAAATTGAAGAAATAAATCACATATCTTATCTTTCGATCGCTTGAATCAAATTATGTAACATAACATAACAAAACGAATGCATTTGACAATTACCTACTACATTACAACATTTGTCTTTTCATTGTTGTATGACGTTATTTGTTTATGTTTGTGAATAGCCAGAAGCGAAATTTCGTGAAATTTATAAAACAAATACTGTAATTAGCTATACATTTTTCTGAAAAGTGCTGCACAAATGACTTAAGAACTTTCTTAAAGTAATTTAAATAACTTCTATAAAATACTTTTATTTTTTTTGTAAGAATCTTCTCAAATGTTTCTCTAGCGACCACTACAAAATTGATTAATAACGCTTTATAGTGCTACTATAGACATTATACAGTAAACTGTCGTCCTGAAGCAAAAACACTGTATAAGTACAGACACAAGAACGTTCTGAAAATAGTTTAAATAATTTCTATAAAATGGTTTTCTTGTTGGGATTACATTATTCTCACATGTAGTTTAAACAGCAAAATAGCGGCTGAAATTGCTGTCATGTATCGTTACATATTTTTTATATAAATTTCTGGTTTTATAATTTTGAATTATAAGACTAGTGTGCTACTTACTAAAACCATTAATATATGTAATTAAAATAAACTCAACTATACGGATATCACAGGAGATAATGGCACATGTAGATGTGGGTCAAAAATGACAGCCTTGTGTGTAAATACTGGATAAAATGTTAATTTTAGATGTAAAGTTTAAAATATTCATTTTTATTCAGAATTTTATTATTTTCCACGTTAAGTGGATATTTATCAGAAATCGTTAAATAAGGGGAATTTTTATGTAAATATTTTCTAACGACGTTTCGGAATAACAACAAGATACCGTATACGTCACAAATTTGTGCTGCTAAATATCAGAAAGGGGAATACCCAGCAGGTCGAAGAAGAAGGTACTCCCTTCCACAGGAATTAAATTAAAAGGTACAAATATTGAACTTCACCTTGTAAAAAAATGTACATTTTCCGTCAGTGTGATAACAGGTGCAATGGTGTTATGTCTCTTAATATCGCAAATCCAAATACTTTTGTAAATCATATCTGTATTAATGCTGTGTTAATAAAACCGTGCATATGAAATACCAGTTATACTTAAATAAGTTTCAATAACGATTTAGGTTACTATTACAGCAAACCTTTAATTTTTTCTAAACTTAACCTACATTTCTGATGTACAGATGCTGCTGACGCATTTAGGTACATAAACAGGAGTTAATTAAGTGTATTACCACAGAAATGCTAGTAACATAATAATTTCCATAACCACTTAATTTAGAATTTGACATTTGATCTGTATAATTGCACCCATACACAAGAGAACTATGTATGGTTGTATCAATAATTCAAAATACATGTAATTTGTACTAAATGTTTCATATATCAATATTACATAGTTCTAGGACGGTACATTTTACTTTATCATTAGTTCATTAGTGTTGCTCGAATTTGATCAACTGATTTTATTAATTAAGTACTATCTACTATAATTTAATCTTAAAATATTCGACTTTCCCAGTGATATGGAAAAAGGCATTTATCTGTCCTATCCTGAAAAAAGGCACTCAGAATGATGTAACTAATTACAGAGGGATTTCGTTATTATGTAATTTTTCTAAAATATTTGAGGCGACGTTATATAGCAAAATTTATTATGCAACCAAGCAGATGATATCCACCACTCGACATGGATTTATACAAATGAAGTCTACGGTCTCTAATTTAGTTGTTTTTTCTCAGTACATCTCTGAAGTTTTAGATAGTGGCGCACAAGTAGACGTAATTTATACCGATTTCCAAAAAGCATTTGATCAAATTGATCACAACGTTTTGCTATTAAAATTAGAAAGGTTTGGTTTTTCGGATGCTTTAATGAAACTATTGCTATCTTACTTATCAGACAGACAGTTTATGATCAGATATCAAAACTTTCTTTCCTATTCTTTTTTTCAACGTCGGGGGTACCTTAGGGTTCTAACTTGGGTCCTCTATTCTTTTTATTCTTTATTAATGATCTTTCGGATATGGTTTCTTACGAACGTTTACTCTTTGCTGATGACTTCAAGTTGTTTACTGAGACAAATTCCCGCTTGGATTGTCGTTACCTCGTCTCAATCTCAATATTTCGAAATGTAAATAAATGACTTATACGGGAAAAACCAATGTTAGTATACTCGCGTCAAGAATTCAGACGTCTTACGTCATGGTTGACATTAGGCGATTGTTTTTATTGTCAACGTAATTTTCGATATTTGGTCGCGTTAAAAACAACATTTTTTTACAATTTAGTGCAATATATAATGCAAATATTTAGTGTACTATATAGTTTTATTACTCTCAGTTGCAGTTTCTTAAATATTTTGATAAAAATATAATGAATTATTCATTTGTTCGTATGACGTAAGTCGTCTGAATTCTTGACGCGAGTATGGTCATGATCATTAGTGATAATGCCATCAGTCGAGACCAGTGCTATAAGGATTTGGCAATAACTTTCGATAGTAAGTTTACTTTTGCTGAGCACATTAACAATATAGTATCCAGTGTCTTCAAAACATATGGTTTTCTGTATCGAAATTCCAGGGACTTCTCCAATATTCAAATGTTCAAGTGTCTATTTTCCGAAACTTGAATACGGTGCCATCATATGGTATCCAATTTATAAGTTCATCGTCATAGTTTGGAATCGGTTCAACGCCAATTTCTCAAATTTATATGCTTCCATCAAGATGGATTTTATCCACCACGAGGATTTAGTCAAGTAGAATTATTAAATAGATTCAATTTTGAATCGCTAGAGATTCGACGTAATATTTCTTTAATTCGTTTTCTGTATAATCTTTTGCATGGTAAGATTGATTGTCCCGTTCTATTAAGCAAGATAAATTTTATTGTACCTCGAGCCAATAGAAGACAACATGCTACTTTCTATTGTTCTACTCCTAGATCTAATATATTAGTTAAATGTCCTACTTCACTTATGTGTGAGTTATATAACAAAATTGCAGCAGATTGCGACATATTTAACGATAGTTTGAATCGCATATGTAAACATCTTCGGTTAAATTAGCATGAATTATATTTGTTTTTTTTCCTTGTGTATTTAGTGATATACTAAATTATTATTATTATTATTTTTTTTTTGTTTAAAATAGTTAAATGCTTGTATTATACAGTACTAGTATGTACAATATTTTTTGTTTAGTTATTTTATTCCTGCAATTGGGTTTATCCTGTTGAAATAATAAAGATTGTTATTATTATTAGTAGTTTTGATAACTGGCACAAATTATAAGTAAAGGTAACTTTTCCTTGGTAACTACTTTTTCTATGAAAAATCTTGTCGATAAAATAAAAAATGATGTTTCCCTTAACTAAATTCCCTTTGTCTAGAAGTAAAACCGAATTTAACTTTTCAGCTTCTCTTACTATTTGTCCATGGCAAAAATTTTACAGGCATGAGTTATGTTGATCATGCCGATGGCATACAATAAAATAAAAAATATAATGAATAATGGTAGTTACACTAGTATTATTGTACACCATTGTCGCGTAACAACCTACATGTACGGCTTCTGTTTAGAAATGACAGAAAAATAAAAAAGTAGCTGCTAGAATCTGTAATGTATTTTTAAATCAATAAAAGTAAAATAATTAGTACCTAACGAATGGTCAATAGCTAAGTTAAGGTTTGTAACAAGAATTTTGTTTTCAATGTGTATCACAAAAACAGAATATGAATTGGTTGGTTGCTTTGATCATTCTGTAACATGTGTTTAAAAAAAACATCGAGAAGAATAGGAAGCAACGTTTGCTACTTGAAAAATCGAATTCAAAAGAATTGGGGGATAAAGACTAAAGCAACTGCACGCCGTCAAAACCTCATCCGCACATACAGAGTGTTTTACAAGCTTTATGACAAACTTTGGCAGATGGTGGTTGGGTTATTGTCAAATATTTTTTCTTATATGAACGTAGGTCCGATTCGTTTTTGTTTAGAAGTGACAGGCATCTTAAAAAATATAATTTCATATTTTAACCAAAGTAGACTGATAAATAAAAATGGTGGTTGCTACAACGATAATTATTATTTGTGTCATTTTAGTTTATTCATTTGACACTTAGCGTTAAAGTGTTAAATAAAGACTGCATTTATTTACAAATCAAGTATGCAGATATTGTCTTTGTATATGGGTATTCCAATGGAAACGCCTGACAAGTAGCCTGAAAATATCGACGAAGATACCCGAATAGACATCAACCTGCACACACAATCTTTAGTGCATCATTGCGTAAACTTCGAGAAGAAGGTAACTCCGCTCCAAAAAGGCCATTCGTCCTACTGCAGTAAATATACAAAATGAAGAAGACATTGTCATTGATAACTAGTGTTCGATGCATAGCAAGCAATCTTCATCTGTCACCAAATTTTGTATGGCGTATATTGAACACAGAAATGTTACATCCGTTTCCTGTCCAAAATGTAAAAGCGTTACATGTTCTAGTCAGTGCTTCCCAAACTTTTTTAACCTATCGCCCACTTTTAGGAAATGGGAATTTTCTAGGGCCCCCTTGGTACAGATAAAACATTGTAGGCAAATTTTTTGAAAATTTTCAAGGCCACGCGTTTTCCTGACAAATTAAATTCAAAGCCTACTAATATATTGATTTTCATATAGAGTTAAAATCAAAATGCAGTAAATATGATTATAAAATTTTAAAACAGATCACAATAATAAATATAAATAAATATAGTAGGTATATTTATTATTAAAATAAGGGCAACAACAATATTATCGAACATAACAATATAGTAAACAATAAATATGAACCTACATAACCGAACATAAAATGAAATATAGAAAATAAAGGTAAGTATTAATACTAAAATTATCTCCACCAATTTTAATGCGAAGGATGAACTTGTTAATCCGCCACCAATTTGCTTATATTTGGTTCCATTATTGTTAAATACATCCTTAAGTCGCCGCGTTTTTCTATTTACAGGCGATTTCGTTGCCTTTACTTTTCCATAACAACACAGGGGATCCTTATCCTTACTATAGCATGGATTGAATTATTCGATAGAAGATTTAACTTCCGTAAAAATCCCTTTTACTATTTAGTTTTCACTTTTTTCTGGTTTATTCATTTATTTTTTTTACCGCCCACTAAGTTATACTTACCGCCCCCCCCAAAAATCAGCCGCGCTTTTTTTCGCCCCCGAAGTGCCCACTTTGGGAACCAGTGCTCTAGATTCTCCTCAGTAATTAGAATTTTGTTGCTGGTTACTTCAACAATATGTACAAAATGATAGATTTATTTCGCTTCTCATGTCGTCTAATAAAGCGTGTTTTACTAAGAAGGGCATAAATAATAATCATAATGAACATATCTTACAGAATCCGCATATAATTAGATCAAGACGATTTCAGCAACGTTTCAGTGTCAGCGTTTGGGGTACCATTTTCAATAATTATTTACCGCCTGTACATGTTTCAAATGACCTTTTGAATGTAGATCTGTATAGAACTTTTTTGGAAAACAACTTTTTTGATTCTCATTGATGACGTAAGGCTTAATATTATTCAACATATTCCCAGATCTAAATCTTTTGGACTGTTCTTTGGGGACATATGAAGCAGCTTGTCTATGTTGAAATCACTACTCATACACAGTTACTTGAAAGAATTCAAGATGCAGCTAACCTGATAAAAAATAATACGTCAAGTGGCGAAATCTTTAGTTCGCCGATGTGAGGGTGGACATTTTTAATAATTTTTATAGTTTTAAGATTTGTTCATTTGGTTAAGAAAGGTTAACTAATGCTTAAACTTTAAACACAAATAATAATTACTGTTACAGCAACTATCATTTTTATTTATCAGACTACTTTAATTGAAATATGAAATTATATTTTTTAAAATGCTTGTAACTTCTAAACATAAACGACTCTGACCTATGTTCATATAAGAAGAAATGTTTGACAATAACATTGCTTAGCTCTACTTCATTTGAACTGCTCATATCAAAGATGGCGTTTTACTCTACGTGTAGTAATAGAAAATGATTTATTTGCAACAAATTAGTATTTTATTAGATGAAAAGGAGAAAATAAAGTATTGGTAGATATACCTAATGTTTAAAACGGGTTCTTTGTGACCGTCACATCTACATCACTGACCAGCAGAACATTGTAACGGAGAGTTGTCCCCATACAGGCACGAAGACGTACAGTTGATGATGAGTTGCTGTTAAGTGGCTAGAGATGGGAGTTTTAGTTTATTTTGGTAAATTCATTCTTTCAGTCTCATTCACCTAAGTGAATCATTCACTTGAGTAATTCATTTGATTTAGTATGGTCGAGAATTGTATTTTTGTAATTCGACCACCGATTATTCAGTCTCGACGTTCAATATCGGAGTTTGCTTACAACGTCACTCTTTCATGACTCGCGTGGTTTCGTAATTCAGAGGCATATATAACATACAATGCTTTTGAGATTATAGACAACATTTATAAGTAAGCATTTGAATATAGGTAATAAAAAATAAATTTAGGTATGAAAATATTGTATTAAATTAACAAAAGAAGTAATTTAAAAAATAACTTAATTTCATAAATAAATTCTAAATTTTTAAAAATTCGCGTTTAAAATCAAAATTTTAGAAATTTTGTCTAATTTTAATCAAGATCGTTTTTCTGTCACCCTGCTTTAGAACATATTCTGTCGCAAGACACCGAACTAGCCATTGTATATAGGTGATCCGACTGAAACCGGTCATTGAGTCACATCTCCGATACCGTTTACGTCAAATCGTCAGCTGCAATTTTTCATTTAATTCAGGAACTACTGAATAAGTATAGAAGGATGGAATTTGATTCGCCTGAATTACATTGTTACATTTTTTGGAATCAACGTTGCTTTTAGAGGAATGATTCAGTCCGACAAGAAGGAATGATTCATTTCATTCAGTGAAGTTTGTACTGGTTCGTTCGCGACCTACCCATCTCTATAAGTGGACGCATTCACATTCATTCATATACAAAAATGCCGAGGGTGAGCAGTTGGCGTTCATTTGCTGTGCTGTTAAATGGGTGACGGCCTTAGAACTACAAATTGGCCGCACAATGTGGATTGGACATATGAGTATAGGCGGCGTACATATTGTGCGTCTTTGAAGATTTCTGCTAGTGATGTCACTGAGAAGGTACGTGTACCTAAAAGTATATCATTATTATAACTCTATTACTCTATTTGTATTATGTATTATAGTTAGAACCTACCTATTTATTACTTATTATAGACATCTATGAATGATAGCAATATGAATGATAATAACAAATTAATTTCAGTAAGATGAAATGTCATATAGTAAGTATAGTGGTTCTAAATGTACCGAATTGCATTTATAATTCTAAAATTAGTCAACTGTTATGAAACCTAAAGTTGTAAGGAATGATCCCTTGTTAAATAATTTAGATAAATTAATATTTTCAATTACCTTATCCAGTAAAATGTTACATATATTTGCATTATCGCTGAGCAATTCCAGTAAAAGTATTGCTTCCTAATATATATGCCATAGTTTTTAAAATATGCTTATTGGCACCATAAGTTACATATCATTCTTATCGTTGTGGTAATTTATAGGTAACTGGTGCTAAGTAATTGTAGGGATAGAGGAAAGTGGAGATATTGCAAACTTATAATATACAGGGTGTCCGGAAATTATGTGTCAAGACTGCAGAAGGTGATTCCTCACAAAAAATTAGGGTCACAAAGTCCTATAACAATTTTTCTAAAACTGAATATTAACGGAGATACAGGGTGTTAAAGTTTATTTTCGATATTTATAAATAACTTCTTAAGAAATCCAAATATTTACATAAAATTTGTAAATCGGGTTTTTTGCGGACGAGAAATTCAAATATGTTTCTAATTTTGACGTCACTAGTAGAGGGTGCCACTTGTGGAACATCATGTTTGCACATCAAAAAATATTACTTCGCGTCTACCGCCCAAATTCAGCATTTTTGCTGTCCACCTTTTTCTGACTTTCTATGCAGTGCTGTATATTTTCAGTTGCAGAGTAATTACTGAAGACACCGACAGTGAAGAGCGGCGAAACGTTTGGAAGCATGGCATGCGACCATTTACAGAGGTGGCTACGGAACATCTCAAAAGACGTCCATTATCCCAGGACCGGTTAATAACTTGGCTTTGTTAATTTTTACGTTTTATTTAATTAGCAAAACCTGAAGTTGAATATTTTTTGTCACTTACATTAACATTTATTTTGTGATGCTAATATCAAACAGATATTTTTAATACTAACTTGAAAAAGTACTAAATTTTAATTAGAGAAAAAAATAATAAGAAACATAATAAAAAAGTGAAAACTTAGAAAAATTATTCATTATGTTGTAATAAGGTAAGTAATTATCATTGTTTATTTTCGTTGCTCAATTTCCTTGCATCTCAAGTACCAGTCTGTTGGAGATAATTAGTAATATTTCAAAAATTCTTGAAATTATCCGTAATAATAGGATAGGTCTTAAAATTTTTCGAGCACAAGAAAATATTAGGCCACCATTGACCAAAAGAATTAACTGACTTTGTGATGCTTGAGAAATAATGTTGAAAATGAAACCGAAATCAATATGTATGGGCGTGTTCAAGGGTACTGATAGCCGCTTAATCCCCACAGAACTTAGTCTGAGAAGTACAAAGCCAGGTCAAAGAATCCCAGCTGAGACTAGGGATGTGCACGTTAATTATATTACTGGCAGTGACCAGTTACCTTGGTGCTTGAGAAATAATGTTGCAAATAATTTGGGAATTACGAATGTTCAGTATTTGAACGAAAATATACTGAAAAGTGTAAAACAAAAACTTTACATGCAATTTCACAACAAATTCAATTTTTGAGTTGTACATTTACTGCACGACGGGTCTATGAAATTTATGAATCTTATTGACCATTATTTTAAGAGAAAAGACAGTCTGCCACATTGACTCGGTAATAACAGTCACAAAATTGGGACGAAGCCAATGGAAACTGCCAAATTAAACAAAAAAGAAAAGATCTAATTTTACTGTTAGGAAACTAAATAACGTTTTTGTAGAATGCAGAGAAGAAGCGAATAGTTTTGCAAAGTGTTTTCATTCAATTTTAGTCAAGATTCTACCTCTAAATAAATTTTTACTTCTCTATAATCAAAATGTGGATGATAAATGCGGGTGGATGATATATTTGAGTTCAATAGTATTAATGTAGATGAAAATGAGGTTTCTATACGAAAATTAAAAACTAAAAAATCAGCAGGCACTGACAATACTCTACCGTATTTCATAAAAAGTGTTGCTGAATGAATGTCCAAAAGTTCATAACAAAATAAGTGAAAAACAACATGTTTTTGTTCAGGGAAAGTCTATTATTATGTTTTACAAAATATGGATAGCAAACTGATATAATATACAGAATTTAAAAAAACCTTTAAAGTAAACCATGACATTATTAAAAAAGAAAATACTACAATTTGGTTTTAGCAAAAACTACTACAATTTTTTTACTTCATGTTTAAGTCAAAGATCGTTTGCAGTTAGATGCGATGGCAATTTATCATCTCAATACTTTGTTAATTCTGGAATTTCACAAGGATCAAAGGACAATGTTAAAAATAGCCGATTTTTTGCTTATCCGGGGGAACGCATAAATCATAAAAAAATCAATTGATTATTGTTAATTAACATTATAAATGGCCCAGAAATACGTCAGATAGCTGGGGAAATGTCGCTACTACCCCTAAACCTATATAAACTACCCTTAAATAGCTTTAAATGGATAATCATTAATTATTGTTATAAAATTCGTGTAAAATGAAAAAAATGATTGGAAATGATTTGAACAGACAGTATGTCAATATAAAAAGTGATGTTGGTGTAATAAACTTAAAATGGTCAAAATGATTGCTGATTTTCTTATAAAACTTATTCACACCTTGCTACAAAAGTTTTAAAAACTTTGGGTTTTACTTTCAGGCAAGCTAAGATTCTGTAAAAGAAATAAAAACAGTAGTAATACTATACTACTATAATACTATTGGACTGTGCATCTGTGGCATCCTCTCTACATGATAGATAAATACAGTATTGCAAAGATACAGAACAAAAAATTCATTAAAATACTTTAAAATTTCTCGGCCAACTTGTCTGGTTTTGTTCCCAGTACTCTCGCTCTGCTATTTTGCTATATTGCTATAATGTAATCATCATTTATGTTTGAATACTGCATTGTGTTAATTTTGTACTCGTATGTATGTATGTACTTCTCCTTTATTTAATCTTTCTCATATTATTATTTAAATTGTGTAATTAGAAAAATGTTAAATATATGTATGCATTTTCTATGTGTTTATATTCGAGAATAAAATAATAAGCGGTTGGTAATTTGTGGAGTTTGTTACCGTCACGTTTTTTATTCGACTTTATTAATTGTTGCGAAATAAAATTAAAATATATTTAAAATTAGCAAAAATTACTTAAATTTCTGATTTTTGTACGTACGAACCTGATATTTATACGATTTTTACATTACGGATATGACCAAATCCGAAATTTATGCAAACAAAATCACGTGACTTCATTCATAATATTTTAAATTCATTTAATTACAATAAGCCGACATCATGATAGTTTATTTTTAGATGTATAACCGGTTAAATCCGGTTGGTACGCCAACTGAGATCTTATCTCATTCGCATTTCGAGGCGGCAGTAAATTAAATTCTTGAGGTCGAAATATGCTGCTGAAGATAAAGCTGCCCATACACCGAATGTTTTGTCTGTTGTGAAGCTTGTCTTAAATTTAAAATTTATTTGAAAAATATGAATATATGCTCATTAGGTATACAGAGTGGTTTTAAGGCGATATTCCACAATATTAGTTCATAAAAATATACAAAATAATCCTAATAATTACCGTTATCAAGAACAAGCTTAACTTGATCTAGTAAGTTAGGAAGAAATTTTGAAAACTTGGCATATAGGTCATTCTGTCAATTTAGCTGAAACTGTCAGTAGAACATCTGTTGCCTACCTGACATACTCCCTTACCATAAAACTCCCTTACCAAAACATACTTTTCTATTTCACCCTGTACCTATAATTAAATTGCGTCAAAATTAAACATTCTGTAATTAATAATTTAAAAGGTTACGGATGTACCTAACATCTAAAAAAATTAATGAAAATCAGGAAGTCAGTTTTTAAATTATTCGAAATTTAAGTCTGAAGCCAAAAATTGATATCCTTTAAAGCGTTGCAGAATGTACATAAATTATCAACTGTATTCTCCTCCATTGAGTTCCAATGGAGGAGAATATCACGTTGGACTATATTATATAATTTGGAGTGAAGAATTCACCAACCCAAAACAATACATCGTTATTGAATAAGGTTTGTGGAAGGTTAATCAATAAATAACGAAAGGGAAGGAAAGGAAATATGATGAAGCTGAAGATTTGGTCAAAAGGGTGGATTTGGAATAACTCTCAGCTGGTTCCTGATGAGGCTCATCGTTACCTTCAACAATAATATTAAAATGCATAATGTTCTCTTATTTGCTGAAAATCTCAAACTGCTTGCATTTGCTGACTCTATTGATGAGTCATTTTAATATTTCTAAATGTTTCAATATGGCTTGCACACGGCTTGCAAGAGAGTCCCGGGCCTATAAGGTTGTTTCAGAAATAAATGAATATTTTAAATCATTATAAAACTAACGATGCATACGGTACTTAGATTCTTTCTGAATTAAATTGTGTGTATCTCCCAAAAATACATGTTGGTGTAATAAACTTGCTGTTTTTCTTATAAAACCTATTGTCACATTGCTACAAAAGTTTTGAAAACGTTTGGTTTTACTTTCAGGCAAGCTAAGGTACTCTATTGATGAGTACCTATTACATATAGAAAGATCTGCCAAAAATTAACTTATGGTATCAGAATAATGCATTGTTGTTAAATGTATCAAAGTATAATGCAATGTGTTGCAAAGATCATTACTCATGGTCAGTACAACTGTTGTATAAACTCCCTTACATTATACTATATTAAATAGAGCCATGCAAGCAGTATATAATATCTATAAAAATTTGGACTTTATCAAGAACATTTTTTTATATTTCAAACATATTCTCTGCCTTTATATTTTTTAACGCTTTGTCAGGCCAAAATTGGAATACGCGAGTATTATTTGTAACTATCAGTATAAAATTTAAATTATTGAAGAATTGAAAGAAAATTTGTTAAATACCTTAGTTTTAAACTCGATGGAATTATTAGAGAGATTTAATTTAAAAAAACTTGGCAAACTTCAGTGGTTTATTATTCCAACTCGTTGTAATGTTCTTTTTATCCGCTACTAAAAATGGGCTTAAATCTTCCAGTACTGACACAATGTGCACTAATTATATTGCTAATTATATTCCTTATCATCACATTTTATCATTTTTAACCGTTCCACTAATATTATAACGTTATGTATAGGTACTGTGGTAAGCTTATATTTTTATTATATTCATGTTTACGTTAAGTGGTAGTTTGTAGACTATAACGTTAATTTAAATTTATATCTATTTGTCCTGTCTCATAATTGGATTTTGTCAGCTTGCGTTGTATTCCAAAAATTCCTTCTATTGGAAAATCTTTTAACAATGTCGTAATAGTCTATTTTCTTATATTGTGTTCTGCAGACGATGCAATCAGATAGATTTCATAAACGTGGAGAATCGTTCATGCCGAAATGATTTTGCTTGCAGCTGAATATTATTCGAATACAGTGTATTCATAAGTAATATTAATATAATACAATAGTCATATAATTAGTATTCAAGTATTGAGTACTTTTATCTGACGGTATTCAGTATTTGTATTCATCGAGTAATGAATGTTTCATGAATTTAGGGTATACTTGAATACCCAAGTACCTACTCATGAATTCTGAGAATTCATGATTACTGGAATATTCATGAATCCTGATCACAACTAGCAACATGGAACTTTAAAAGAAGCGAATTATTTTATAACTATCGAATAGTGTTGTTAAATGAACAATTTGATTTTATAGAGTAAATAATTGTGAAAATTTTGTTCCTGAAGAAAATAATTGTGTAAAATTGTTTTATAAAAATTCTTTAAAAATTTCTGAGAATTCATGATTACTGGAATATTCATGAATCCTGATCACAACTAGCAAAATGGAACTTTAAAAGAAGCGAATTATTTTATAACTATCGAATAGTGTTGTTAAATTAACAATTTGATTTTATAAAGTCAATAATTGTGAAAATTTTGTTCCTGAAGAAAATAATTGTGTAAAATTGTTTTATAAAAATTCTTTAAAAATTTTATAAAAGCATTATAATGCATTATACAACATTTAAAAAAATATGTATATAAGGATTGTAAACATATTGTGTAAGAGTAGTATACTTGGACAAATGACTTTTAATTGTAACCTTATAAAATAGTTGCATTAACGTGTTTTATTAAGGATATATAAGGAAATTAATAAAATTATTTTTTAACCTCGAAATACGCTTAAATCTAGGTGGCTTAAAATATTTTTCTAATACAGTAAAAAATGTTACAAAAGCTAATAATAAGGAATATAGGGGTTTTTGTCCACAGAGTAGTTAGTTGCACACAGTATTATTATTACCTAAAAATATATAAAAACTTTTACATAAAGGGTAAACATTATTCAAGTAGGTATTGTCATATTTAATTCATTGACAAACTGTCACTTTTGTCATTGTCGATATTTAATTTCAAATAATTTTAATTTATATAATAATTTTTATAATTAGATATTTGACTCAACTTAAAGGAGGCCACCTGAAGAAGCAATCCTAAAAAATGCAGAAATAGGTCAGATCTCATCTATTGTGGTTGAATTTCGTGTTCTCACTGCCAAAAGTGAAGTAAGATATTTATAGAGTGTTTTCATTAAAGCAGGTTAGTAAATTTAGATAGATTAATTTCTTTAGATAATTATTGAACTTTGTTTGTGGAATTGTTCATCAGCATACCTAGATGTTTGTTATCAGAGAACATACATGTGACTTCATTGATAGGAATTGTAGGATATCTATAGTTTATAAATAAAATTTGTTGTGCAATAAAATTGAAATACTAGATTGTTGAAATGAAAATATTATAAGTATTATACCTATCTACCATACAAATGATCGCCATTGAGTTTAGACTACCCCATTTTTAAAAATAAGCACAAATAAGTATGATCTGCATTATACACTAATCTTAAAATGATTTGGTTTTAATATTCTTCACTAAAAAATATAATGTTTAAGTAATTCAAAAATACAGACTACAAAACGTTTTTATAGTTGCTGCATAAAATTGTTGTAAAAGTGTTGTATACATTTTTTATAGAACTGTTACATTACCAAAGTGTTTTATAAAAGCGGGCCCTTTTCGATTCTGTAAGTATCGTATAAAGGCATTTAACCACGTTATATGATTCTGAAGCTGCTATAAAATTTATTTTATAGCAATTTATACAATGTTTATAAAATTTATTTTGCTAGTTGGGGATGATTGTGATTCTTCTTGCACTATCTAAGATAAAAAAAAAACTGGAATTTATTTTACTCGTATATACATACAATCTGCAATTTGATTAAGGGCACGGGCGGACTAAACAGAGCCTAAACAGTGTAATAAATAATATATGTGTGCGCCTTTCGCTGATGTCCGACTGTAATCATGATTGGATACTTTTCATATAATATTCGTACCCATGCTTTGTCCTACTTGAAATGTAAATAACATTTTCTGAAAAAATTATTGCTATGTATAAAATAGAAATGTAAAAATAGTCGAAATTTATGCTACAGTTTCATGAAAACCAACATTTTCTATAATTTTTTGAAAGTGCTTTAAGATTGTGTTTCTAAACTAGTTCTAAAATTACATCAATCCTTCTGAATTTTATTTTGTATTCTGTTATTTTAGAATATTTTAAATGGAAAGTATATATTTGATCTAAAATATTTACTTACTTTCTTACTTTTTGTTTCAGATTTCATTCAATAAATTCGGCGATATATTTATTTTATTTGTTTTTATCAGTACTATAAATACATGTTTTTTTAATATTTGTTGAAAATGAAGACTGTAATAGTCTAAAATGTCCGCTTAAATTATTTTCGCGTCATGATTTAGCATGTAAACGTTTAACGTAAAGTAATGGATTCAAGATACTCAAGATACTTTAAGATTTAAAAATACGGCGAATTCGACAATATTACATTTTATCAAATCTATTGACAGATGTAATAATAATATTAGTAATAGTAATTTTATCATTTCAACAGGATAAAATCCCAATTACAGGAATAAACAGATAAAGTTAAAATAACACATCGAGTAAATAAGTACATTACACATATTACAAAAACCTTGAGAGAGAGGGAGGAGGATTGAAACTAGACTAAGTGCGATACACATGGCTACAAACTACATTTGTATTGCATTAAAAATATCATAAACTGAGGGAGGGCCGGACCTGTTCATGGCGTCCAAGATCGCCTGATCTGAACCCTCTACATTTCTTTGTTTGGGGATATTTGAAGACATTAGTGTATGGTACTCCTGTAAATAGCCTGGATGAGCTGCAGCTACGGATTAATCAAAAGTGTCAAGAAATCCAAACCAAGGAGGGTGTTTTCGGGTGTTACTTTGCGGACCCATGTTTATTAAGACTTTTCTGCTTATTTTGGTTCATACTATTACCTCTTAAAATATTTTACACTCTTTTTTGTAACACCCTGTATATACCACACAGTAAACGCAGGCGAAAAACAGTGATCGGGCTAAAACATTGTTTCGATGAGCATTACAGTAAAATAGCGGTTGCTGTCTCAAATTACTTAGTGGTACACGAATGTAAAAGATCCGAACAAACAATCTTATGGTTCAAAATATTATAAATGTAACGGATTAAGGCAATATTATATCGTGCTTCAAGTGTTTCAAATATAAATCGATTCAGAAGATCAGCATGATTGAAATCTGTAGATGTATAAACACCATCCCGCAAAAACGCTAAAAATTTTGATGAACTGCCTCTGAACCGATTCCAGTCTTCGACAATGCACATTGGTCATCGGATTCCATATAGTAGAGCCATACTCCATCCTAGAACGAACAAGCGAACAAAATAGAATTTTCAAAGTCCGTACATCCTTAGAGTTAGTCCCTAGAGTTACGATGGATGAAGCCGTAAGTCTGGATAGAACTCGATATAACCTTGTTAATATGCGAAACAAAAGTCAGCTTCCTGTCACAGATAATTCCTAGATCTTTCAATAATTCAGCACAGCAAGCAACGTACTAGTTGATGGAATATTCGTAAGTTATAAAGTGAATCTTACGAGAGAAGGACATGGCCATATGTTAAATGACAACTGCGCTTACACCATGATGATACTCGATCAATATTAAGTCGAAGTAGACAACAATCTGTCAAGGAATTAATTGTAATATACAGCTTAAAGTCATCAGCGAAGATTAATTTCTCGAATGATACAACATCAGGAAGATTAATAAGCAAAAGAAATAGCAGAGGTTCAAGATTAGAACCTTGGGGAGCCCCTGAGAAGGGATGGGATGAAAAAAATGAAAAGTTTGAGTATCTGACCTGAAACTGTTTCTTTGTTACATATGGTTTAAAAAGAGTAACTAATGATCCAGAAACGCCGAAGCGATGTAATTTCTCTAATAATATATAATAATAATTGCAATTTAAAGATAACTGATTATTGAAATAATATAAGTGTTTGTTATGAGGTACACTGTATATGTGGATAATTTATTTAGAAATGTCTTATTACAAGATATTATTTATTGCATTAGAATCCCACCAGTTGCAATTTTTAGAATTGTTACAATTACATAGATATGCGACCACTTATATATAGGTATCGTATCACCTAGAACTACTTACTAGCAATAATTATTTTCAAGCAAATTTAGTTGACATTACAAGTGCATTGATATTTGGAATTATTGCCATCAGAGGCTTAGGACTTGTTTGACATTTTTTTTCTTTTTTTGAAGTGCAATGAAGAAGAATAAACATGTTGCCTTTGCTTTACTAGTTATACTATCAGAAATAGTTACAGGATATGCCTCTCAAAACAAGTAAGTGATTCTTATTTGAAGATTTAAAGCGGTGCATAGGAAATCTATCTTTTAATCAACTTGGTCAACCGTAGAAGTTTTCGTATAAATAATTAATTATTTTTAATAATAATGAAGTTCAATTTTTTGCTATTACAATTGCAATTACATTAGTTTTTAATTGTTCCATTCACCAATAGAGATCTAATGAAATTTCTACTTGGAACTAATTTGAGAGAGTGCCATTATTATTGCAATACCACTGGAAACTTGCCACCCAAGTTTTCTTTATTTTGATGCAAACATTTAAAAAATGCTCAACCGGGCAACATTTGTCGTCATGTCACTTTTTGCTCGTCACTCAACAACATAAGCCTTTACAACTGTAAACTTTATTATAACGAGAACACTGATTATAACAAATAGAATAAAGTTAAGAAATTCATCTGTTAGCATTCGTAATTTAGAGGTTGAAAGAACAATCATTAATAATAATTCCTGATTCAGAAGATATATTATAGCTATACTGCGATTGTTGCATTCAATTACATGTACATTATTTGATCGCCTAGTTAACATTTTCTTATTTGTTTCAATTCTTTCATTTATGTTATTATCTACTCCACTCTCATCCATCCCCCAAGTCCCATGTGTGTGGTGGCATGTTTTCGTTTCTAGGTTTCAAGGCTACATACTTCCTATAGAATGACAAAAAGTTGATAGAATTATCTTGAATGTTATTTGCGACAGTAAAAGTTCGACTTCTTCTTGTCTTTGAATCAGAAATAGTACCTAACTATTAAAAAGGATCCTCAACACTTTTAATATTCATTTTTACTAATTCGTCATATCTGCAGGCACCCGAAATTCCAATAATTAGAACTACCTGTAATAAGATAATTTCTATTAAGTTATAGATTTTACAATAATCAATATGTACCGAATTTACTTTTTTTAATAAATGTTTCATCATCGGCTTAGCGCAAAAATCTATATATTTCCGCCTGCGAAAAAGTTTTTGATATCTTAGACTTATATTCAGCTCCTTGCTTTTTTAAAAATGCTGTCAACTTTTTGAACTCGCTTAAGTCAATATCATTCTTTGTAGATGATATGGATTTTAGCATCGAGTAGATCGACCATAATGATGATGATTTTAGTGTCTTTGTTTTCTCACAAAAATAGGCGAGGAGTACGTTTTCAAGCAGAAAACCCTTCTGCTTGATTAGAGATTAATGATTGTACATATAAACATATAATTATTTCTTAGTTGTAGGTTGTCCACCTATAAAAACTCCTGTATTATAAAACACTATAATATAGTAATAATGTAATGATATTATCAGTTGTAAAACAAAAATAGTAATATAATAATTACAACAGAAAAACGTTTATTTTGATGCAAAATTACATTGACAAATCATTGTATAAAACAAATTTGAAACAGCAAAATGGAGATAACTTGTCTTGTTTGTGTCATAGCGAGTGGTAGAAGTCTAGTTTTACCTATTGCTTTAGCTGTCGTAACCATTGTACAGAAATAAATATGTCTTGTTTAAGTCATTGGGAAAAAAGTAGCGCATTTGAGAGAAAAGTAAGAAATGTTATCAAAACAAAAAAAACTATGACTTTTATCACGAAATTAAATACAAAAAATGGTACTGAGCCTACCATATGATAATAAAAATTTCTCAGACATCAATTAATACTGAGTGTTACGATTTGTCAATTTGAAAATATATTTATAAACTATTTACTGAAAATATACATTTTTATGCGCAACTCTAGCTTTTAAAAGCAGTTTCATATAAATCTAACGAGAAAAAAATATCTTTATCTACATACACTGCCAGGTACTAACTAGACTTAGTTAATTTTCATTTAAAAGCTTCAGCCTCATATTAGAAAAGAAGGAAATCGTACATAATATATTGAAATTAAATGGTCTCATATATGGAAGCTTTACATTTCAGTGCCATATGCTGTAACTTCAATAATTTTATATCTAAATATAGCACTACAATTTTTGTCATTCATATCATATCATATTTGTATTATCTATAGAAACTATTAATTTTGAATAGATATGCAGAATTCTGTGAAGCGTGTGAAAGCATATTGTATTTTTTGCGAAAAATAAGTGAAAATACAAATGTTGCTTAATTTTGGAAATTATGAGCTTTGCATATATAAATTATATAATTTTGATTTGCACTGCAGTTTTGTCATAGCCCATTAAAAGTTTGGACGAGAACCAAAAACTAGACTTTTGTATTCGTATTATTCCTTGACAACCATATTTAATTTCCTGCCATAGATTACTGAGATAAAAAGTGAACCGATGACGTAATGTTAATATGTATTTTACCAGGAAATATTTAACCTACGTATTTCACATAAATATATCAAATAGATAAAATTTTAATTGTAATATTAACGGTATATGCTTTTTGATGTTTTGAAATTATAAATTGCATAATATACGGGCTGCATCACAAATGATCCGACAATTTTTAACCATATAAATATGTACTTTTAAATGAGAAGTCTACTTGTTGAAAAAAAAAAAATAATAAAACTCCAACCAAAAGTAAAATTAAAATTATTAATTTAACATAAGTTCCATTCTGATTTATTTCTTCAAAAGCTATTCAAAGTTGTCTAAATTCACTTGCAAACAAGCTTGGCCCTGTCAAAACCAATTTCTCGCAGTATATCGAGTTCCTCCTTCCTGATATTCCCAAAAACGCAGATTATCAGCAGTCATATTGATCTGCTCTGCCAATTTGTCGATATTTTCTACATACCTCTGTATAGTTCCTGCTTTAGTATAAAAAATGATAGTGATGGTTCACAGAAACTTGCTGCAGACTGTTCCAAAAGATTTCAAGAATGGGCTGAGCATGGAATGTAAGTAGCCAAAGGATTTACAGTCTGTATCCGCGTTTGCAATACTGTATGTTCTCCAGAGATATTTAAGGTATTATGATAACTATGTTTGCGGCAATCCATTTGCCATTCGTTGGGACTGGCGCCACCAGTTCATCAACAATTCTATACGGCGGTAAGTTACGATGTTGTTTGTCGACCAACATCTCATACTGTGATGGGTCAAATTTAGCAATAAGTTCCGATATACGCTTCTTACTTGCAAAACCGTAAATTTCAAGTCAAATATCATGAATTGTTTTCAGAAGTTTATAATGCGAATTCAGGGGGGTTCGCAAGGTTCCAATTTGGGCCCACTCCTGTTCTTTTACTTTATTAATGATCTTCCTGAATGGCTTTGTTACTCCGACTGTTTGATGTTCGCTGATGACTTTAAATTTTATAAACAAATTAAAGTGATGAATGACTGTGTTCTGCTGCAGCTTGACATGGACTCTGCACTGCGTTGGAATAGAGAAAATAAGCTTCATTTTAATATTAAAAAGTGCTGCAATATTTTCTTTACTCGTAAAAAGAACGTTATTAGATATGCATATAAGACGGATGGTACTCAGTTACCTAATACTCCATTACGAGTACAACATACAGTACAACGTACGAGTTTAACATTTTAAAGATCTGGGAGTTACGATAGATAGTACAATGGCATATCAACTTCGTTTCGATAAATTTATACGAGATGTTTATAAAACTTTTAGTCTTATGAGGGAATCCCATAATCTACAGATTATTCAGATCCTAATTAATTGTACTATACATTTGTTAGGTCAAAACTTGAATATGGCTCATTGTTATGGCACGGTCAGCCCAAAAAATATACTGAGCGGGTTGAAAAAATACAAAAGAAATTTTTAAGGTATTTATACTTCAAGAAAAACAATAGACCACCAGATTTTACGACCATTAGAACTAATCAACTATGTCGAGAATTTAAAATTAACTCTCTTACGTTATACAGGTTTAAATAGTTTTATTAATGCGCCAAATCTGTTCTCCCGTGTGTATATTAATGTTCCTTCCAGAGATATCCGTCAATACCAGTTACTGCATATTCTGAAACGTAAAACATCATGTCCTCCTCTTACAATTATGTACCAGTTATTTAATAAAATCTCATTCATTGACTTGTTTTCACCCCAAAATATATTTCTAAAAGAAATCAAATACATTTTTTCTATAGATAATTTGCAATAAATTAATATCAGTTTTTCGTCCATGACTTGTTGAAGCAACTGTATGGGTGTTGTTCACCCTTCTTGAATAGTGCTCTGTATTCTAGTTTTATCTTTTTAATCTAGTGTTTACATTAGGTAGTGACATGTTATATAATGTAATTTATTATAATAATTATTTCCCTGTAATTAGGTACCCATGCCTGTTGGGAAAAATAAATAAATATCCCTATAAAATTTCCATTTCTGAAGACACAGTATGCTTCACTATGTACACGTAAACCGAACACGTAAAAGTAATAGTTTGTACAACTCCAATACGTTTTATCAATACTCCATTTCTTCGTTTAAATGTTGAATCAGTTGAATATCAATTCTACCTAAAACCTGAGATCGGTCAATGAAAGCATTGTCATATTTTGTGTTGTATACTTCGTTCATGTTTCTCAACTCCTTTCTTATTCCTCCAGTTGCGATATTTCCAGTAGTGCCAAATAGTTTACATGAAGAACAAAATACTGTCCCACTGGAAGATGGATATATTAGTGAGTATCAATTAATACTTCGACCATTTACAACTACTCTTTGAAATATTATTCTGGAACAAAACCTGTTTTTATCAAGACAACGTCTTAACGAAGCCCAATTCAAGATTTTGGGTGAACAGCTGCCAACATTTGCCGCTCCTAAAAATTCCGTCTCTTCAAGCCAGGACTTGGTAGTCTTCTGCCTTAATACGCCACTGCTTACGCTAAAAAATTACAGTTTCTACAACTCTAACAAACACGTTATTCCAATACTCCAATTTTTCGTTTAAACGTTGAATTAGTTGACTATCAATTCTACCTAAAACCTGAGATGGCATTGGCGCATTTTATGTGTTCTATTCTTCGTTCATGTTCCTCAACTCCTGTGTTATTCATTTAGTCGGACAATCCAGTAGAAGTCTTCCCAGTATTGCCAGTGGAAGGTGAATATATCAGTCAGGATCGATTAATAATTTGACCATTTACTCTAACTACTCTTTGAAATATCCTTCTGGAACAAAACCTGTTTTTATTAGGGTAGTGTCTCAATGGAGCGAAGCTCAATTCAAGATTTCGGGTGAACATCCCAAATCCATCAAAAACCAGGGCTTGGTAGTCTTCTGCGTTAATACGCCACTATGTACATCTTTACTGAAAAATAATTAGTAAAATAGCACTTTAAGAATACCTTAATTCATACAAACCGTTAGCGACTCGTATCATCCAGGAAAAAGCTTAAACTGGAGCTCTTATCGCAGTATTAAAATTTCGGACAGTATTAAAAAACGGTTCTTGAACCTTCTTTTTATCAATTTGTTTATGTAAGGTTTACCTTACTGCTATACATGAGATAACAGTAAGTATACATCATATACATCAGAGTATAGTTTATTATTTTCAGTTATTGTAACTTAACACTTTTTGTCTTGTCTTCTGTTGGAATTTTTGTTAGACTTAGGCCAAGTTTGAATTTATAACTCAAAGTTAATTAATATAATTTTATTAAAGTTCATGTGTCAATACGCCTTGTTTCAACGGCAACGATCTTAGTTAATTCTAAAATCATAATCTATGAATGTTTAAAGAATCAGCGAATCAGTATTTTAGCTCACCGCTCGAACTGAACTTCAAATATAAAATTTAAAAGCATAACAGTTGGCCATTCTATTACTGAACTTGTCTTCGAGTTCCTTTTAAAAGACTATAACACCTGAGCTTTCAAAAAGTTTCATAGTCATTCGTATAGTCACAAATGGCATGACTTTAGATTTAAACAGATTTCTCGCCATATATGACATCAGTGGCGGTAAATTACTGTAAACACACAAATGTTACACCAACAACAGCATTAACGGCGGTGCCATTTGTAAACAGCAATTTTGAATTTGCATTTGTGTATCACAATTACTATTATGCATTAATGTGTATAAGCAATCTTCAATACATTCATAAGCACAATAAGATAAATAAAGACGCATTCGAGGCATGCCTCATATCAATAAACATATAGGTAAGAAAGAGATGGAGAGCATGGAGTCCATTGGTAGCCAAGTGCGGGAGAGAGGTACTTTAGAGACATGTCTCGTGTCTAGAGTGCAACAGAGGCAGTCTAGTATAGTTTCCCATATTGGTGGGCCATTTCGTAGTTCTATTTCCGCTATTAAAATGTTACTGTCGTTTCTGATTCGTTTTAGTTAAATTTCAGATGTGTGTAATGTATGATGTGAAATGACAATTTCCAGGACCCTAAGTGCTACCGAAGAACAGGAAAATGTGAGGAGTAGACTAACGATATTATTCGTTGTTCAATAAATAAGCGCAATGGCAAAAATGGATATTCCTATTTAAAAAGTTATCGCGAGATTTATTGATTTTTAATAATAAAATTACTTTGCAAACTAACATTGATAAGTACAAGTAAATAAAATATTACAATGACATTGGACGATGTGCGTATAATAGAAATCAAAAATTAATTAATTTCAAACTTTGGGAAAATCGTCAAAATGTTAAAAAATTCTGACTTACATGAATTTGTTCGTTTAACAAAGTAGAGATTTAAGAAAAAAGGTTCCAAAAAATGTTAATTCTGTAGGTCGTATTTGGAACAGTCCCAGCCTGCTTGCCGCACTAGTTTAAAAAGTCACAAGCCACCACTGTATGGCATGACCTGAGTTTTAAGAATTGTTATGGAATGACTTGATTTTTAAACAGTATTGTAGCCATTGTTATAGTCACATGTGAGACGATCGTATTATAAAAGGAAGAACACTACGTATTAGTATTCTATTCTTATTTAATATAATTAACTGTGTTGAAGTAAAAACTGTCATTCTTAATAGTGAATTAAAATTTTAAAAACCTCATTCACTTTTCTATTATTTATTTATAGCAAATCAATTTCTTATACAAACAATTCTATATTCGCCATATTTCGTGTATGTCTACCTTTAATAGGCGCTAAAATATGTATTTATACTGCGTAGTTTCTTTACACTTTTTCTCTACTGAATAAGCTGCTTAACGGTTCGCGTATAATGTAAGGTGAAACTATTGTTAGACCTCATTCGATATTCTTCACGATATAGATTTTGCATTCACAAGTCGACAACAAAGATCCTTTTAATGAAATGCCAGACTCAGCGTGATAATGTATTCCGCACCGCCCAATTGTTGTATTTTTCCATTACAAGAAACATACCTGAGCTATTTATAATGTGTACGATGAGAAGGATAAGGTTTTAATAAAATTAATATACTTTTACCTAGATTATCTTTCTGCCTTTATCTTTAATTGAACTACAATAATTTTTCTGAAGTAATTTGCTGGGTTCTTTTTAGATGTTAAAAGTCTTTAAGATGAATTCGGTAGTGTGTTTGTTTTACTGTATTTACTTGGTACTAAATAAAGTGCAGCTGTCATACTAAATAACGTTATGGAAAAGAAAGAGTTTACCCACTTATCTTCAAAAAACCATGAGCCATCTCTGAATATAATATAATAACATTTACTTAATTTCCATTACAATTAGCTGCCTTGAAAATGTGGTATTTTAGATTAACAGATTTGTATACAGGGTGTTTCAAACTCAACAGTATGGGCCTACTGTGAAGATAAAATTAAATAAAATTTGGGATATGTGGTGTTAAATCGGATGAAGCAAGCTCCATTTTCAATCTAAAGTATTATTTTTGGGATTTGATACAGACGACTAATGATGTCATCAATTATATCTTTTCCAGAAATATACCCAATTTTTTCCTGTTAAAAAGCTCTCTTTTTTCTAATAAACCAAAGAACGTACCGAAAAAAGTTCTGATAAACAGTTTCCACGTTTATCTACTACGATGTGAGCTATAAAATTAAGTCTATTTTCAATCTGAAGGCAAATATTTCAACTTATTAATATTGTAATGTATATCCATTGGTCTTTAAAATTCGTTAACCAGTTGATTTATCGAAATTCAATTCCCGGCTAGCATCCCGTATAGAATTTTGTGGATTTTGTTCGAAACACTGTAACAGTCTAGCTGTATTAACATTGTTTCCTAGCCTTTGCTGATTCTTCTGAACAGAAAATGCATCTTCATGTCACCTCCAATGTTGTAAAGGTTCTATGATCACGAATGATGAGCTCTGGATAGTTTTTTCGATATAACTCTACAGCTCTTCTTGAAGTTTTTTGAATGAGAAAACAGTTTGTAAGCACAAAAGATACGTTTGATGTTCGTATTCAGTAATGACAAGTATTTAGTGAAAAAATATTTAAGAGTTTAAGCTTGATGTTTAAAAAATGGCGCAAAACCCCCTTTTCTCCTAGAAAATTGGCGACTATGATAACCGCCGTTCCAGATGGCTTCAAACTACGAATATCTATGTGGTCATTTTTTGTGATGTTGTTAATTATAGAAATGTTGAAAATAAACATTTTTATTAATAATAATACCTGACAGACGCGTACGCATTAGTCTCTTTTTTAGTGGTTGGTAAACATTGTAAAAGAAGTTGATACAGTGTTTAGGTTGTTATGACTACAACAGTTGCTGGCTAGAATAGGAAGTCGATGCGTGTGCTCTATTCAAAGTGACAGTAAAAATTTATGTGTAGTCCAAGTATTATAATTACGTTATTGTTGTTGTTCAGTAAATAATGTAATGTGTAGCAAACAGCCCTGTATTTAAATTTAAAAAAAATGTATTGAGGTTATGTAACGACCTCAGCATAGATCTGCTATGACGTGAGATTTAGTTCTGCAAGAGTACGCACCCAGAGAGCACGCATGTCTACTTTTTGGCGTCCTGCGTACTCTTTGGTAACTGAATGTATCTATATTCTAATTTTTGGATTTATAGTTAATTGCAATGGAAAAATATAAAAGAAAAAGTGAGACAATCAAAATTTACTGAATTTACTAAAGAATTATTACATTAAGTACTTTTTATCCCTTAATTGTTGCGTATTTTTAAAATCACATATACGTACTCTTGAGAACGTGTACGCATATTTAAGGTTTTTTTTATTCAGTGGCGCAATCTGAACTCAAGTAGTTATTTCTATTTTCTTTAATTTTAAATTGTTGCTACTACAATTCCTTCATTTATTTCTAGCAAAACTGTATTTAAAAAATATAGGTGCATACCACAGAAACTATTTGTTTAGAATTTTTAGTGCTAAGAAAAAATGCCAAGAACATTTACAAATGCTAAATATGCCGATATATATTATGTTTATGGTAGATGTATATCGTCGATTTTCGGAATATGGTTTGCGCCGCTACAATGATCATAATCGTAATGTATCGCCAAGAAATAATCCGCAAATTCTTAATCTTTTTGATATCGATAGAACTTTAAGCACACGCCGAGCAGCTTGGAACTCCATTTATCTCAATCAAAAGTGCTGAGAGCACTCAAACAAGATCATCGAATGGCTTTCCATCTCCAACCAGTTCAAGGTTTGTTGCCAGGAGATGCTGAAAAACGATTAAATTTTTGTAGATGGGTTTTAGATTCAACAGAAATTAATCCAAAATTTCTGCATAAGGTTTTATGGACTGACGAATCTAATTTCACAAAAGCTGGCATTGTGAATTACCACAACATTCACGTCTGAAGTGAAGTCAATCCTCGATGCGTCAGACAATCTTCATTTCAGCAACAGTTTAGTGTAAATGTGTGGATAGGTGTTTTAAGTAATAATCTCTGTGGGCCGCATATTTTGTCTCCTCGTTTAAATGGAGATTTATTTCATGAGTCTCTGCAAAACTCTCTTCCCGACGTGCTTGACGATGTTCCCTTAAATTTACGCCAAGGAAACTGGATGCAGTTGGATGGTGCCCCTGCACATTACGGAAGGCAAGTACGGCAGTGGTTGGATGAGAATTATCCTCGTCGATGGATTGGACGGCAACTCAACAACCACCCAAATATGTGGATTCCTTGCGAAGGAGCAGTGGCTTGGCCTCCGCGCTCGCCAGATCTAAATCCTCTGGATTATTTCGTTTGGAGCCATCTAAAAGCAATTGTGTATGATACGCCAGTATATACCCGTGAGGAATTGATCCACAAGACATGCTTGTGATGACATAAGAAACAATCCTGTTCAAATAGCAGCTGCGATTAATACACTAGTTCGTCGATGCCAAAAATGTATTGAGGCTGGAGGAATGTACTTTGAACAATTATTGTAATTTTTTTAGTAGTTGATAAGTTTGTTGTAAATTTTGTAATAAGTGGTTCAAAAGTTATGAGGGAAAAACGAGAAAAAAATTCCTACTTCAACGCCCTCTTTCTCGGAAACGATGCGTTTTAGGAAATAAGTTTATATCACAAATGAACATTATTTTAACCTGTTCTATCGATTCCTGAAGTTATTAAGATTAAACCTGAATCACCCTGTATTTGTTATGAAACATAATAAATACATTTTTGCCAATAGCGATGATGTAACAGTATTGGCAGCACGAAGAACACATAATCGTTCGTTACTATGGCAAGATAGGACATTGTTGTATAGATGGTTGCATAGTTAAGGTACGGTCAGAATAATGTATGACAACACCAGAATTAAGAGTTGTTGAATTCCTTATAGAACAAATAAATTTAAAACATAGATCTAACTAGAACCAATTTCTGATTACTACAATTTATTAACAGAAGGAAATGCATTGGATGGATATCTTTTAGATGTCTTATAAACCATATTCTGCATGTTAATAAATAATCATCTATATTTTGTAAATAAATGATTCTGTTTAATTAAGTGGTAAATTTAGACACGTGACAACGCAGCCCTACATCACTACCTTTGACTTATGCGAAATTTAAATTCACGTCTGGTGAGTGGCCACGTCGATAAACAGGGGTTTAATATACTTTACAATTCCGTTAATTCTCATTTTTCTTTTCTCTATCTTAAAATATTTGTACTTGGTACAGTTAACCTTGTGTGTTATTACATTATTGAATTCTCAACATTTCCCTGATTGCTTTGAAATAAACATATCTTTTACTGTTTACAACATATTTGTGATTAAATATTTGCATCATTTTTTAATTATAGTGCGGTACTCGATTGTTTTTTGATATAAACTGATAAAAAACAATTTGAAATCCGCTTGAAAAATTAATCAAGAAATACAAGTTTCTGTTTTCCGATATCTCCTAGGCAGCAAAGTTACAGCCGAATTAGCGTGATCACCCTGTACTTCATAAAAACTGAGAGGTAAATTCTTCTGCGAAAAAAACTTCGTATAACTTTTGTTCATTAACATAACGTAGGTTTTTCTTGTTGACGAAACTGAAGAAAAAATATGTCAAAATTTCTTATATGTATATCTAAACTGCTTTATAAACTCGATAATGAAAATTAATATCGATAGGATTATATATTTTTCGATAAAAATGAGGAAAATAAAAGAGCAGAAGTAAATGTAAAAGTATTAACATAAAAAGGATGTTAGTATAGATTTTCAATAATTTATCAACACAAATAGTAATTGCCACAACAAATTAAAACAATTTTATTAATATTTGGTATATCGACCAATTCATTCAAACTGTTCTAATTATATTACATTATGCTAATAATTGATAAACTTGTATTGATATCACAATTACTATTTATGGCCAAATTATAGTAATCCATTGTAACATAAGTTTTCATGTCTATATTCTTAAGTTTATCTTCACTATTTTAAGTGAAAAATGTATATTCTATCGATATTCAATAAGAAATTTTGACTTTTAACATGTTTTTTTTTTCAATTATGTCCCTCAAACTCCCACACCATTGCCACTGCCATTGACAATGGTTTACACGTTTTTATCAAGACGATTAATATTAATTCATGCACAAATGTTGACATTAAGAAAAACCTTCTTCAGGGTAACAAGTACAACTATGTATCTCGGAAACACAACGTTAATGAAAATAAATAAATAATGAATAAATAAATAAATAAATGCCTGCCCCAGTTTCATCAGTCTGTCAGACATTTTCAGGAATATTAAGAAACTGTGATATTTTTTAAAAACTTCACTATTCTATATCTCCAAATTCAGCAGCTTTATGTTTTTGGTACAATAATACGTCTGGTTCTAAATTTTAACAAGCCCTTGAACACCTGAATATAGGAAAATCCTTACCTAAAGGTATACGAAATTCCTAAAGGTATTCACATACACAAATAAATGTGTAATGTGTTTAATATATAAACAAATAAATGGTTTATATATTATTCAAAGTATAAAATTCTCCAAAAAAAATATTGAAGGCCTGACTCTGTGTATTTTCATTCAAATCTGAATTTATTATAGGAATTGAAACTGACTCATTGTCGTAAGTTCTCATCGTTCTCCCTAATTTACGAGAAAGAACTTAAAAAGGAATTTTCCAATTCACATATGAGTAATTTTATTTATTAGTTAAATCTTTGTTTGTCGCTTACTTTATGTATTAATTAGAGAACAATTATAAATTAATTCGCAAATAAATGTATTAGCAAGAAGAAAAATCTATTAGATATTAGTATTGTCACGGAATTTGCCCCACTCACACCCAAATCGACGACTGTGGTGCCGCGAATTACTAAGATTCTCGAACATTCTAGAACTTTGTACGCGAGTGAGACAAAGACCCAAGTGTGACATATCACCGCACTTGTCGTGACTTAAGGAAGTGAACGGTGCTATTTGCGAAGGACATTCTCGAACATTCTAGAACTTTGTACGGGACTGAGACAAAGACCAAAGTGTGACATATCACCGCACTCGTCGTGACTTAAGAAAGTGAACGGTGGTATTCGCGAAAGACAATCTCGAACATTCTAGAACTTTATACCAGAGTGAGACAAAGACCCAAGTGTGACATATCACCGCACTCGTCGTGACTTAAGGAAGTGAACGGTGCTATTTGCGAGGGACATTCTCGAACATTCTAGAACTTTGTACGGGAGTGAGACAAAGACCCAAGTGTGGCATATCACTGCACTCGTTTCATTGTAAGGAGATCAACGGTGACATTTACAAACACATTCGTGGACATTCTAGAACATTCCAAAGAAAATAGAGTGAATGCCTGTAACTAGAAGTCAAGTCAACATGGATGCACAACTAGCAAAACTGTTAGAAATGATGCAGACAATGCAACAGGAAATGAAAGACCAGACGAAGACGATGCAAGAGAAATTAGAAGAACAGGGACAAACGATGCAAGAACAGGGACGGATGATGGAAGAGAAATTTGAAGAACAAGGGCATAAAATTGAAGATCAATCCCAAATGATGCAGGAAAAGTTAGAAAAGAAATTAGAAGAACAGGGACAGACGATGCAAAAGAAATTGGAAGAACAGGGACGGACGATGCAAGAGAAATTAGAAGAACAAGGACGTAAAATGGAAAACCAGACGAAGGAAATGCAGACGAAATTAGAAAAATTGGAGAATACACTAGAAGAGAAGCTAGAAGAACAGTCACATAAAGTAGAAACACATGTACAAGAGAAACTGTTGGCACACAAAAAGGAAATAGACGAAGAAATAAACTTGGTTAGAGAAACCTGCGAAGAGCTTCGACATAAGCTGGACAAAATAAGAAAGGATGGCGTAATCAAATCAGAAGGACCTGTTATCCGAACTCAGAAAACGAAACCCCCTGAATTCGACGGCAAGGTCTCCTGGAATGTCTATTTGCGCCAGTTTGAAGCAGCAGCTGCCGCAAACGAATGGTCTGATTGTGAGAAAGCTACTGCTCTGATAGTTGCTCTACGAGGGGAAGCTCTTGACGTCTTACAAGGAGTTCCTGCTGGGCAGCAGAGTAACTACGACATTCTAAAACAGCATATGGAAATGAGATATGGGGATAAGCACCTGCAGCAAGTTTACCAGGCACAATTGAAAAATCGTCACCAACAGAATGGAGAGAATTTACAGCATTTTGAGACCGATGTTGCCCGACTGGTTCGATTGGCTTATCCAACAGCCCCGTCCGAATTCTTAGACCAGCTGTCCATCCAAGTTTTTACCGATGGCCTAAGAGATTGCGAAACCCAGCGTTGAACGACGCTCTTTCGCATGCACTGGAATTCGAGGCAGCAAAGATGGCATCTGGTAGGCATGTTAAAGTTCGGGCCATCAGTGATAACAGCGATAGTATGGCAAATGGAGACATAATAAAAACGCTAAAGGAGATTATTGATAAATTCAGCCCAACTACTAGGACAAAGAAAGAACAATCTGATAGTCGAAGGGATCGCCTTGTTCAATGCTGGAACTGTGGGCAGATGGGACATCTGAAGAGACAGTGTAGGGCCCCAGTCGCAGATCAACAAAGGCGCGACTCCCAAGCGGCAGCCTCCAGGGAACATGTTAAAGTGCGGACTATCAGTGATAATAGCGATAGGATGGAAAATGGAGAGATAATGAAAACACTGAAGGAGGCCATTGATAAACTCAGCCTAACTACCAGACCAAAGAGAGAACTCGATAGACGAAGAGAACGCCCACTTCAATGTTGGAACTGTGGGCGGACGGGTCATCTAAAGGGACAGTGTAGGACCCCAGTGGCAGATCGGCAATGGCGCGACTCCCAGGTAAGAAGGAGACATGGAAACGCAGATGCTCTTTCTAGACATTGTCCGACCAACGGCAAGCACTGTAGTAATCTTGAAAGAAAAGAGGACATATCATTTGTTCCATGCAAGATGGTGGCAGCCCAACCTGAAGACCGATGGAGTTCAGCGGTGATTCGGGAAGACCAGCAAGCTGACTGTGACATCAAGCCATTATTAGACTGGAAAGAAGCCAACAACCGACCCTCTTGGGCTGAAGTCAGTAGTAAAAGCTCAGCATTAAAGAGCTATTGGGCTCAATGGAATTCTCTGGTGTTGGAAGACGGTGTCCTAAAAAGAGCATGGGAGAACAATGACGGAACGGAGGTCAAAAAACAAGTACTACTCCCGAGGTCCCGGGTCAAGGAAGTGCTGCAGGAAGTACATGGAGGTACTGGGGGTGGACATTTCGGTATCAATAGGACTCTACAGAAGATTAGGGAGCGTTTCTACTGGGTGAGCTGTAGGACGGATTTAGAAGATTGGTGCCGAAAATGTGACATATGTGCAGCAAGCAAGGGACCGAAGACCGTTCCAGAGGCAAAATGCGCCAGTACATCGTAGGAGCGCCGTTTGAGAGGATTGCCATTGATATCGCTGGCCCCTTTCCGAAAACCCAAAGTGGGAACCGATATCTGCTAGTAGCCATGGACTACTTCAGCAAATGGCCGGAAGTATACCCCCTTCCCAATCAAGAGACCACAACCGTAGCAGAAGCGCTAGTCAATAACCTGTTCTGCAGATTTGGTGTGCCCATGGAACTACATTCAGATCAGGGCCGAAATTTCGAATCAGGTGTGTTCCGAAAGGTCTGCGAGCTTATGGGAATCCGAAAAACCAGGACCACCCCACTGCATCCCCAGTCAGATGGTATGGTGGAACGCTTCAACGCCACACTAGAAACCAATCTGAGGATGTTTGTGAACGAGAACCAGACAGACTGGGACAAGCTCATTCCACTCTTCCTGTTAGCTTACCGCTCAGCTGTCCATGAAACTACTGGGAAGACTCCCGCAAGGATCGTCTTTGGAAGAGAGCTTCGCCTTCCAGCAGACTTGGTATTTGGTCGTCCTGCGGAACAGCCCACAGATCCAGACACTTATATCCATGACCTAGAACAAAGACTAGCAGCCGTACACGACCAAGTCAGATCTCGAATGCGACTAGAGAGCGATCGCATGAAAACTCGATACGACGTCCGGGCCAATACAGTCGGATTCCAACAAGGTGACCTGGTGTGGCTGTACAACCCCACGCGGAAGAAAGGAAAATCGCCTAAGCTACAGAACCGTTGGGAGGGCCCCTACACCGTCATTAAAAGAATCAATGATGTCGTCTACCGGATACAGAGGACTCCCAGGAGTAAGATGAAGGTTGTCCATCTGGAGCGTCTGTCCCCATATAGAGGTGTATCGGGACGATCGGTCCTAAGGAGGGGGCAGTGTCACGGAATTTGCCCCACTCACACCCAAATCGACGACTGTGGTGCCGCGAATTACTAAGATTGCCCCGATCGCCCCTATTCCGTTAAACAAACAAAAAGCCGTGGATCGAGACGGGACTAGAAAATTTGAGAAACGACGAGAAGCGTTCGAGAGATGCTAGAAAATAGATCTAGAGACGCTAGAATATAACTGGAATATTCGTTGGGTCTATAAAAGAAAAATAAACGGCCGATTAAGTTAGTCTTGTACAAGTCTTGTATTACAGTGTTGAATTGAAGTGTTTAGTTGGAGATATCAAAGTGATTTAGATAGCGATTAATTAAATAAGTGTTTAGTTGAGTTCTAATTAGTGTTCAGTAGTGTACTGAGTATAGTTAATAAAGAAATAGTTAATTAAGGGATTGTTTTTCTGGCAATAGTAAAATTCGGATTGAGAAATCCGTGACAGTATAAAGTTCGATGATATAATTTGCATTTAATAATAAAAAGGCACCTTCAAAGAGAGTACCATCCAGAATACACCTGTTCTTCAATTTCTTCAAGTCAGTTTCAAAATTAAGAGTATTATTCGAATTTCTCAGATGCCTAGTCCTTTTTACTGAAAATTTCCTAATTATCTTTAATTTTACCTATGTCAATATATTGTCAGACATGGAGGTTTTTTGTTGTCCTATTTTACTGATATCTTATGTGTAATATTTTAAATAATATTTAAGTTCTGAGCTGATGATGACTTAAATAAAACATTAGTGATAGATCATGTTTAGTCCTAAAACTGAATAAAAATTATGTCCTCTTATTTATTGGAATCGACTATAAAACTAGATATTTAATATAATTTTTTCACTCTTTATATACACTAGCGGAAAAAATTAAGAAATCAAAAAAAAATCTCAATTTTTGCGATTCTTGAAATGGCTGTATCTTTGGTAAAAATGGTCGTATGTGAGTGAAAAAACAATTTGAAGCATGAAGTGTCTAGTTTATGGATCTTGCGATAAAAAATTTTCCAAGCAACAATTAGCGCAAAATCCTAATGAATATCATGGAAAGAAAATTGTTCGAAATTTTTTGCACTCCTATTTTTAGTGTACGGACTTAAAAAAAATTCAACCTAATAGTGATTAGGTCCAATCCATATAGTGATATGGATTGGATAAGTTGTTCATTTAGCTTCAATTTCTTTTTCTGTCGGCCTCGATACGACCATTCCTCGCTGAATTATCAGCCTTTGAATGAAAATGCGTCTTTTTCTCTTCTCTCAGCAATATCTCGGGAACCAATAGTGGCTCAGAAAGTGGAAGGGGGGTTTCGGAAACTTAGATCCATTCTCTACAATGTTCTGGCATGTTTTTTCAGGAAACAATTTTTTTTTCATTCTTGACATAGCTGAAAAATTTCGAAAAACAGGACTTTTTCAGGTCTTTCAGAAAATCACGTGCCACATTGAGAATATTGGGAAAATAACTAATGTTAAGTGTACATCTTATAGACCATTGTACCCTCAAAAGCCCTACAAAGTTTCAACCTGATCCACCAAGCCGTTTTATTGTTTCATTCGATTGAATTTTTGAAAAAATTGAAGGACCGCGTTTTTTTGCTGTTAGAGCTCATAACCTGTAAAAAAATGAAAAAAAAATTCTCCAAATTTATTTCAACATTTACCATAACCGATCCATCGCCGTAAGCCACAACCTGACGAACAAAGTTTTGCCTGAAACACGAAAGATGTCGAAAAAAATTAGAAGAATTTTCTTTTTTCATTATTTTACAGATTATGAGCTCTAAAGGCAAAAAAAACGCGCTCCTTCAATTCTTTCAAAAATTCAATAGAATGAAACAATAAGACGGCTTTATCGATCAAGTTGAAACTTCGTAGGGATTTTGAGGGTGCAATGGCCTATAAGATGCACACTTAACATTAGTTATTTCCCAATATTCTCAATGTGGCACGTGATTTTCTGAAAAGTCCTGTTTTTCGAAATTTTTCAGTCATGTTAAGAATGAAAAAAAAAATTGTTTCCTGAAAAAAACATACCAGAACATTGTAGAGAATGAATTCAAGTTTCCGAAACCCCCCTTACATTTTCTGAGCGATCATTGGTTCCTGAGATATTGCTGAGAGAAGAGAAAATGGCGCATTTTCATTCAAAGGCTGATAACTCACCGAGGAATAGTCGTATCGAGGCCGACAAAAAAGAAATTGAAGTTAAATAGACACCCTATCCAATTCATAGTGGTTAGGTTGAAAAAATGTTTTTGAAGCCCGTACACTAAAAATAAAAATGCAAAAAATTTCGAACAATTTTCTTTTCATGATATTCATTAGGATTTTACGCTAATTGTTGCTTGGAATTTTTTTTTATCGCAAGATCCATAAACTAGACACTTCAAGCATCAAATTGATTTTTTTTCACTCACATACGACCATTTATACCAAAGAGACAGCCATTTGAAAAATCGCAAAAAATTGAGATTTTTTTTTGATCCCTTAACTTTTTCCGCTAGTGTATAATATAATGTTTTTAATAGTTTTTGATTTGTCCATTAGAATTATTTCTTTTTATACTAAGCATCTTTATTGTTATAGTAAATACACTTAAAAACATGAAATTTTAATAAAAAGCCGAAAAATTCTTGCTTTTACCTATTTATATAGTATTTTTCAATGATTTTATTTAATTCAGGATTATTTAATTGTTTTGTGCGTCAAGTCAGAAATAGAAATCAGTATAATATTTGGTGGATTCGCCGGTAACTATATATTACTCTATATTAGGCAACACGGAATACACCAGTAACATGCGGATTAGACAACACAATATACACTTTATCAGATAATCATAAATTTAACTTTAAAGGAAATTTAAATGTGTATTTTCTTGTGTCGAGAAAAGTTTTTAATAAAGTAACTTCAGTTTCATCTTAAAAAATTGGACTAACAAGTGCTGTATTGCTTTAAAATAGATAATTTGCATAAGATGTTAACGTAATGCCATCTACTAGTGATGCGATTAATCTCACTACGTTTTAGATTGAGTTTACTATTTAGAAACTAGTTTATCTCGTCTGTATTTAGGAAATTACTATTAGAGGACGGTCGGGTCCATGATACACCTTTGTGATTTGAAATATTTAAATACAATATGGTTCACTTGTGCCTATTTCCATTTTGCAATTTGATACATACGGTATAAAATCATGGGATTCGATAATTCTTAATATCAATATAAATGTTACTGAAGTGCCAAGTAATTTTAGACTGATTTAATGTATTTCGCGAAAATAAGTTTCATCTGTACACATAAAGTAGTTGGTTATTCTGAAACAAATATCTACGTTCAACATATTCAGTCTAAAATCAATAATGCCAAGTCAAATAAACCATGACTCATCTAATATAAAAGTCGTTATTAACTAAGAAAATTGTAAAAAAATATTTTAGATGATAAAATATTTAACAAAATGCCAAATAAAAACAATTATGATTTAAAAATGGTGTACCTTCAAACACGATTTGCATTTTCAGTATAATTTGAAATTATGATCGTATTTAAATTCAGATTCAGTGAAAACAACACACGAAATTCATTTATTTCTTAGTTTTCGACAAATTTTAAATGAGTAAATGTATTCCACTCACCTATAAAAAGTTATTATCCTGTTATATGTCTGCGAGATGAACCTTTTGATGCACTCCTGGTCAGATGTACCAGTAATTTTGGGGCACGACAGGCCGCGAAACGAAAAGCAAAAACTAAAAATTACAGGTCAGCGCAGCAGTGAAATCGTCAGGTATAACACAAAACTTGTTCAAATGACTTGTCCAACGTGAGTGAGCTGTTATGGAAGAAGCGATTTCCCAACAGTCAGTGCGTTGCAAACCGCATTCGATCCCCTATATAAACGAAGAATTACAAGATTATATTGCTGATTTTACGTGTGCACGTACCTGTGTGTAGTGTTATAATGTTCTCTCTGATATGCCATTGTATTCGAATCATAATTAAAGTTATAAAATAATTACTTAAATCACGGAAACAATAGAATGTCAAATCTCAAGGCATTAAACTGTTTATTTAGCGTTGTTTTTATTCCATTTAACAACGAAATATATTGAGTGCCCTATAGCTATAAGTCGCCGCTATAGCTATAAGTAGCGTAGGAGCGCTTAAGAGTACACAATTATTATTTTTTTATTTCAAATAGCATCTACATTTATTTATTTATCAAATGTTGACAATAACATTAAATCGTTTTTAAGCAACTAAAATCCTCAATAGCTTTTATAATTTTATAAAAAACAAATAAAATTTTTATAACTTATATTATATTTATAATTTTATAGAAAACAAATAAAATTTGTATAACTTTAAATATGCGTACTCTTACAATGGTATTCAAAGTCCGTCTCCGGTCGCCGGAGAGCAGTCTCCTTCCCGAATTTATATTAATTTCATTATGAAATTCGCATAATTTGAGGAAGGAGATATAGGATACCACTGTTGTAGTACACTGTCATTCATATACTAAATGATCGGTTACATGATTACACGTAAAAATAGCAATTAATTTGATTGCCACCCGCTACCAAAACTAATGACTAAATTCTACAAACGATTGAAAATTATTTACACTTTACAGTCGTTGCCTGCACACGTTATACATGATAAGGCTGTAGTGTGACTCCGTACACACCCCACACCCTGATATTTAAGACACGATGCGATCTTTCTTGTCCACGGCATTCATAGCTTGAGTTCACTTTACCGGTGTTCCACAGTACTTGAGCAGCGTTGTACACTCGATGTTATTGATACTATACCATATGTGGTAATTCTTGATCTGAATTAGACATTTTGAAATAAAATTGCTACTACAGTCTGTTTAGAAATGAAAGAGAGTAATAAAAGCTTATTATGTATGTAAATCGTAAATAAATGTAGTACTGGTGCTTATATTCAATATTTTTATATTATGTATTATCGGTATAGATGAGGTGTACTTTTAAAAAAACTTTGTGTGACCGGCTTGTACTAAATTGTAGCAGGTAGCTAAAATTTAATCCCCGACAATTCGTTTTTGTCTATGCCGCTTCAATTTCTCGGTCCATTTCTCTCATAAGTAAACAGTATAGAAACAGCATTTCAAAACATGAGGCTACTTTAAGCATCATAACCGGGTTAAGAGGGTTTTTAGTAATTCAAATAAAATTATTCAATTTTATTATCAAAATATTTATTTACATTTAATGAATAGACTTTTATTCCACACAAAAATATATGTATTTTGAAAATTCAAATTATGGTGAGTAAATGTAGTGTTGTATAAATGTACAATAAAGAAGATAAAAAAGTAGGTATATTAAAATTCGTCCTCTGAATATTCTAATGAATTATCTTCGTCTCCTAGATTGATAACGATAGGTTCCACAGTAACGTCAATTAAATTATCGAGTTCCCACATTTTTTCCTCTTCTTTTTGTACATGTTTTATACATCTTTGCCAGTTATCTGCAGTTACTCGTTCCAAGGAATTTTTTAACAAAATTTCCACGTCACTTAATTTAAACGTCGTATTATTTCGCGCTACATCTTCTTTTACCTGCGCCCAGACTAATTCGATTGGATTAAGTTCACAGTGATAAGGTGGTAACCGTATTACCGTTATTTGGCGATTTGTTGCAATTTCATCAATAACATATTTTTTCTGATCTTTATTAAGATTGACAAACCGTAGTTGCATACCACATTACTTATTGAAGTCATTGTAACAACCAACGAAGTTAAAATATTATAATATTAAGAGCCAAATAACTTTATGTGTCAAATAAATCTTTGTCATTATATATTTTTGTAGGCATTAATAATATTGTGTGAAACTAACTACTCTGTGGACAAAAGCCTCAACCAGCGTTGAATTTCACCACAATATCTACCCATATATTCCTTATTATTAGCTTTTGTAACATTTTTTACTGCATTAGAAAGGGATTTTAAGCTAATACAAATAAAATCTCCCACAATTCCTATCAATGAAGTCATATGTATGTTCTCTGATACCAAACATCTAGGTATGCTAATGAACAATTCCACAGATAAAGCTCTATTCAATAATTATCTAAATACGTTAACCTATCTAAATTTACTAACCTGCTTTAATGAAACACTCTATAAATATCCAACTTCACTTTTGGCAGTTGGAACACGACAATTCAACCACAATAGATGAGATCTGACCTATTTCTGCATTTTTAGGATTGCTTCTTCAGGTGACCTCCTTTAAACCAGGTTAGTAAATTTAGATAGATTAATGTATTTAGATAATTATTGAATAGAGCTTTGTCTGTGGAACATACATATGACTTCATTGATAGGAATTGTAGGAGATTTGATTTATATTAGCTTAAAATCCCTTTCTAATACAGTAAAAAATCTTTGTCATCTTTTAACCCATATGATTTTTGTGGGACATGTATAGATTTAATGGGAAAATAAAGTTATTAGGAGGTGGAAATACTGGCCCTTAGATTGCAAATAAACTATGCTGTCATTTCGGATAGTGCAGTGCACTTTACGACTCAAGTGGCCTTAAAGGTACAAAAAACAGTTTTGGGTTTACTTGTTAATAAACTTTATTAATAAAATTACAAAATATGAAATTAAATTATTATGTCAATATCTACTCGGGAGGCAAACAAGTAGAAACTTCAAATAGCTGTAAGAGTAGTGGATATACTTCTTTTATTGATACACAAACTTCCTAAAATGTATAATAATGCTTTTCTTTCAAACAGATTTGTTATTACTTATTTTTATTTATAAAAATTCAAAACAGTCTAAGTTGAGGTTTAAATTATCATCAGTATTGTTAAAATTTATGATACAATTAGTTATTAATGGAAATTCCCCCTGAAGGAATATTGGATCTGCTGGTGGAGATGAGTTCCTATTTGTTATTTTCAAAATTCGTGATCGTGGTCGTTGATAAAGTACTTGCGGTAGAAACAAAATTTTCAAAGTACTTCCTCCCGTAATTATTTGGGTGGCTACCTCACATTTTTTAGAAATACAATAATCTAAATACCCTTCTGCTGCTGCGTTTGTTCGCCATCTCCCATGTCTTTTTAGAGTGCGAATATCACTTCCAGCATTAACTAATAACGTAGCTGAAGTACGACGGACTGTGTCCAGTATAGCCTTCCGAATCATCCAAATTTAAAAATATTGCTATTCTGTATGGAATTTTGGCAATTGAGTTTTTGCCAATTTCCTGGTTTGTACATTTCCCTTTAGCATAAGCTACAAAAAGTCTAAAATGACATGTTTTAGGCGACCTAGAGTCCATATATTTTCCATACATAACCAAGACAGATACTCCGCTTACAATCTCATTTGTTATTGTAAATGTCCTTTTGATATTAGCTTTTGAGTCAGGTATTTGCACCACCAAAATATCCTCAAGTACCATATTAACTAATTCATCGCTACAACATGCCGCAGCAATTCCAAATATAAGCGCGACCTGAAAAAAGAAAAATGCACTTATGACCACAGCCTAAAATGTTACTTAACTGTCACTTTTTAATACTTTCTAATAAAAAATGCTGCGTTACGTTTTTATTTATTATTCAACAATAACGATCAATCTTACCTTCATATGTAAGTAAGTTTCATCTGGAGCTTCTGCAATAAACTTTTTGATATCTTCCCTTGAAAAAGTATTGGCTTTCTTGGCTTTATATCAAGTAGATTTCCTTTTTAAAAAAGCTACTAATTTAGGAAACTTAATGTCGATATTGTCTTTAATTTGGAGTGTAGATCGCAACATGCTATATTTGCTCCATAATGTTGAAGGCTTTAAATCGACGCATTTTTTGGAAAAGTAAAATAGGACCACTTCATCACATATTTTTCTTATTTTCTAATCTACTCAATAATTTACCAAACCAAATTTAATGAAATTTCATTCCATGGATATGAGGAAAGTAATTATAACCAGGGTGGATATGAATTTATTGGACGTGCAGATTTTGGTACACATGAATCAATTACTGAATCGAACTTTGAATAAAATTTACTACAAGCATGATCAATATAATATAGTAAATTGTATGTATAAGGAGAGCTATAATTTATTTTATGATTTTCGGACTTTTTGAAGATAGCTATAAAAGTTACTAATGAGGGATGATAAGAATCTTCATTTAAGAGAACATCGGGTATCTACGACGTAATTTTTATTAAACAGAAGGATCTAAGATGCGATTGTTAACGTTTTCTATGTATTAAACTGTATTAGATTTAAAAATTGCCGAAAGCTTTAGAGTGCTTGTGCTTGTACATTTTCATAAACTGTGTAATGCGGTATATTTAAGTCCCCCAAAATTAAAAGATCTGAATCAAAAGTGAAATAAAGAGAACAAGACGCATCGTAAATAGAATGATATTGCTGAAATTATGTTTGGAGGCATGTATATTGTGAATATATAAACAACTTAATGTTGATGCCATATTTGCACTCCAACAACATCTATGATAGGCAAATCAGCAAAACCATGATTTTCCAATGAGACTCTAATGGTTTTAAATCTAGAACTTACTGCCACCATCACTCTATCACCACGACTGCAATATGATGCTAGGCGATTACGATCTGATCTAAATATTGAAAACAGATTAAGTAAGAAGAGTAACCGAGATCCGTTCTTTAAGTTTATATACAACATTTATAAAAGAATGGCAATTAGCATGATATGGTGCTGTGTCATCGGTTATCCGATTCTTTTGCTTCCCTCAAGTTAACACAGATACATCGAAATCTATTAGCATTACAGCTATTCTTGTCATGGGATTTACCATAATTTGAACAAGTTAATTGCTCTTTTCATACTGTCCTAGAATGATTAAAACTTTTTAAAAATATCTAAACCTACATGTAAAAATTAGCCATTATCTTACCATTATAAGTTAGTCATATCTAGGTGCAGTGTTCGTTGATATACATATTTGTTATTTTTTGTTGGCCAGATTCTTATAATTTTACATCCAGAATTAATATTAATTATTTCAATAGTTTGTTTATGTATTGAATTTAAGTTTCATTATCAAATTTTTTGGAGAAGCCAACAATACGAATACGAGGATGAAGGCCTAGCAGTTCTCTGATGTTATAATTATCTGAAAGTTTTCAACTTTTTTGAATATTAATTTTTCTCCGCTATAATTTTGTGTCAAGCCGCTTACTCACTCATTACCATTAACTATATTGTCCTTGTTTCGATTATTTCATCCTAAACACACTTTTAAAGACATTAACAATATATCATAGCTAATAGCTATTTTTATGTTAAGTGCGCATAACCAGTGTTTTTTTAATGGCGTTGACAATGTGAATTTTTGGCCGACATCGTAGGCCGAGACATGAAATCATTCGAAAGCGCTATAAAACACTGATTTCACGCACGAAATATAAACAATATTTTTTTGCCACTATAGATTTAATATTTTTCAATATTGTTAGAAATTATCCAAAATTAACTACTCTGAATATATTTTTTCTACGTTCATGCAAAAAAACAAAACTTTATTGAACTATATTTAGTGGAAAAAGTGGTTCTTTATTGCACTAGTGCAATAAAATATTTATTACATTCATCTGTCATTCTACTACACTTACTGTCATCTATAGTCTGTTTGGAAATGAAAGAGAGTAATAAAACCCCGAGATAAGAACCGGCCATGGGCGTGGTACTATTTAGTTTCAGGTAATTATCGGGTAACACTAATGCTAACAGGTAATGGATGTACATTAGTATATTTTACTGGATACATCATAGGGCAGGAGCCAGTGTATTGTGACAGATCAATCCAGTCTTAGAGCTGAATAAACGCAGACGTGCTAGTGCAGTAGAGTAAAATTCGACTTGTGTTTAGTGACTATTGTGCCAGTGGATATAATATTGTTTGGGTAAAATGTCGAGCTTATCACATACCTGCTAAACGCGTGAAAAGATGTGCGCTGTCTCAGAATGAGAAGATTATTATATTAAATGTATTTAATGCATTGAAACACCAAAATCCTGCCAACAGTAGACATCGTGGAAAAGTGTTCCAAAATGACAGGGATTGGAAAATCGACTATCTACAGACTTTTAAAGGAAACACAAAATGAACAAGATACTGTAAATTAGGTCAAAAGTCGTTATAGATGATTTCTCCAGAAATCATTCGCAGAAAAGTACACTCATTTTATTTTACAGGAAGTCAGTTCTTATCGATAAAGATGAAATTATTTGTTGGCGAAGATCCTACTTAAGATCAATTAGAAAATTCCGTGACGAAGGGAGGAATATTTATTATCTAGACGAAACTTGGGTCAACGAGGGATATACTGTAACAAAAGTATGGCAAGATAAAAATGTAAAAAGTTTTCGACAAGCATTTTTGGATGGACTTTCAACAGGGTTCAAGGCACCTTCAGGTAAAGGGCGAAGGTTAATAGTGACACATATAGGTAGTGCCAGTGGTTGTGTAGATGGCGGTTTACTTTTATTTGAATCTAAAAATACAGGTGACTATCACAAAGATATGAACGCAGATGATTTCGAAGAGTATTTTACACAGATGTTGGATCTTATTCCTCCGGGGTCTGTAATTCTCATGGATAATGCCAGTTACCATTCACGGCAGACCGAGCGGACGCCTACGACTGCTTGGAGGAAAGCCGATATAATTCAATGGTTATCCGGAAAAAACATTTCTTTTGAAACAAATATGGTGAAAAAGGAACTTTTGGTACTTGTCAATCTTAATAAAGATCAGATAAAATATGTTATCGATGAAATGGCAACAAATCGCCAAATAACGATACTACGGTTACCACCTTATCACTGTGAACTTAACCCAATCGAATTAGTCTGGGCGCAGGTAAAAGGAGATGTAGCGCGAAATAATACGACGTTTAAATTAAGTGACGTGAAAGTTTTGTTAAAAAATTCCTTGGAACGAGTAACTGCATATAACTGGCAAAGATGTATACATCATGTACAAAAAGAAGAAGAGAAAATGTGGGAACTCGATAATTTAATTGACGTTACTGTGGAACCTATCGTTATCAATCTAGGAGACGAAGATAATTCATCAGAATATTCAGAGGATAAATTTTAATATACCTACTTTTTTATTTTCTTTATTGTACATTTATACAACACTACATTTACTCATCATAATTTGAATTTTCAAAATACATATATTTTTGTGTGGAATAAAAGTCTATTCATTAAATTTAAATAAATATTTTGATAATAATATTGAATAATTTTATTTGAATTACTAAATACCCTCTTTACCCGGTTATGATGTTTAAAGCAGTCTCTAGTTTTGAAATGCTGTTTTTATATTGTTTACTTATAAGAGAAATGGACCGAGAAATTGAAGCGGCATAGACAAAGATGGATTGTCGGGGATTTAATTTTAGCTACCTGCTACAATTTAGTACGATCACACAAAGTTTTTTTAAAAGTACACCTCATCTATACCGATAATACATAATATAAAAATATTGAATATAAGCACCAGTACTACATTTATTTACGATTTGCATACATACTAAACTTTCATTACTCTTTTTCATTTCTAAACAGACTATAAATAAAACATTTTTTGGTTTTTGCATGAACGTAGAAAAAATATTGTATGCAAATCGTATAAAAAGTGCTTATTGCACTTGACGTTTTGTGACAATTTCACGTCGCGTGCAATACTTACTTTTTGTACTTGTTGCATAAATAGAGAAAATATAAATAATAATATTATGTTGTAGCGGTTGTAACAAGATAAAAAATAGAAACAAAAAACTATTTGATATAAACTATTGAAATCCATTGAAATATGACTTCAGATTATTAAGGCTGGTGTTAAAAATATCGATGTTACTGCAGATCCTAATATGGATTCTACACATAAAATGCAGTGGTGGAAAGTATTCACGTCTAGCATTGAGTGATAAAAATGAAAATTCATTGAGTAAATCGCAATGTGGATATCCCACAGGTGGATAAACACCATGAGACCTAAAATACAAAAGTTTCAAAAGTCTTCTTTGTATATTTTCTAACGTATTTATATCAATATTATAATTGGAACACCAAACAAGCGACGCATACTCAAGTAACATTTTCTAACAAAGGAGCAGTAAAGAATTTTTAGAGTATTTACACTAACAAAATCATGACTGTTACGTATAATGAATCCCAGCGTTCGAAGGGCTTCTCCAGCAATGGTTTGAATATGCGATGAAAACGTCAATTTTGAATCAAAAACTATACCGAGATCTCAGAACGTGGCTGGTCTCTCTAATTTTATACCATCTATATTGGAATCAAAAGTAATACAAGACAAATTTGCGACATGACATTGCATTTAGCAACATTAAGGGGTAGTTTATTAATTGTGCACCATCTAGATAAACTACATAAATTATTCTGAAGTCGCCAACAGTCTTCTATGGTTTCGACAGTTGTAAAAATCGTCTGCGTAAAGTAAACAAGGCACATCTAATACGTCAGGTAAGCTGTTAATAAATATATTACGCATATCACCACCTACTTTGGCCCTGTTCGATACGAAGTTACTCAATGAGGTTACAAATGTGTACAAGCCTTTATAAAAGTTACAATTGAGTGACTAGATGACCATGTATATTCTCGGAGATCTTATCTAGAGGAATAACTGCAATTACAAATTCTTTATTTCTCGTTTTTCTATTTCACAGTATGATGTAAAAAATTAACAATGACCTTGTCCTCGTATTATTGCTACATTATACCACTATATTAATATTAATTACTTCTTATATTTGTATATATCTATAATTAAAATGATATTTACCCATCGACATAGGTGTCCGTACAGGGAGTCAAAGGGACCACTTGCCTTCTACAGCGGCTTTAGCATTAATGCACAAAATCAGAAAACTCACTTTTGATTAATTTATTATTAGTCTGAATTAGTTTTTAATCCTTTTTTATTTAATCTTTCGTTCCCTCTCATCAACTTTCTACCATCAAATAAAAAATAACAATAGTTTATTGGCAAATTTTCTGTTGACACCCGTTCCAACAGACTTTATATCTGTTGATTCAAGCTTAAGAGACAACTTATTATACTTTTATCTCTTAAAATAATTATTGTAATAATATATTATTACTTTGTTCTAACAGTATATTGACATACTCGTAGGTTTTGACTTTATGAGAAAATTTCAGTTTTTATTGTATTAGTCACTACTTAATCATAAATTTCTATAATTGTAAATAAATTGACTAGAATAACTAAATGATTAGGCCATTCGAAATGAGTGAAATACTTACAGAGAAGTGTTTGTTGTATTAGAAATTGTACATTTTTTTTTACTGTTTTAGAAAGGTATTTTAAGCTAATATAAATCAAATCTACAATTCCTATCAATGAAGTCATATGTATGTTCTCTGATACCAAACATATCAGAGAACATACATGACTTCATTGATAGGAATTGTAGATTTGATTTATATTAGCTTAAAATACCTTTCTAAAACTATAAAAAAAATGTTACAAAAGCTAATAATAAGGAATATATGGGTAGATATTGTGGGTGTAATTCAACGCAGGTTGGGGCTTTTGTCCACTGAGTAGTTAGTTTCACACAATGTTATTAATACCTAAAAATATATAAAAGAAATTGTACAGTCTACAAGAATATTGTAACATATTTTTATGTGATCATTTATTATTATAAATTAATTATTACGACTGCCTAAAACTAAGTATATTTGAATGGGAATTGTTTATTGTTCGACTTTGTTTATTGCTTTTCAAACTCGCTATTAAACAGATCTGTGGAATTTTTACACAATTAGCTTCCGGAACTAATAGTTTTTCTTGGAAAAAGTGAGGGGTCCGATAATAATTTCATACATATACGGGGTGTCCGGAAATGATGAGCAAAAAATTCAAGGGATAATTCTAGACCGAAGATAAACGCTACCTCTTTCTATAAAATTTTTTCCAAAACTGATTATTAACGCAGTTACAGGGTGTTAAAGTTAAATTTTATTTGCAGTTTTTGTTCAATACCTTTTGCCACACTCATAATATTTTGACGAAATTTCGTACATGGGGGTTTTTCAGAATGAGGATTATAAATTTGCCCACCGTTTTTTCGCATTTTGTAGTGGGCGCCACATACGAGTCTTTATTTTGATTTCAATGGTTCCAACATTTTTGTGCAACACTTTAGTGAATATTTTTGTTCTCCTAATCTTTTGACAGTGTGCTATTTGTCAGTTACCTCACCTACATACTGATGACAGCTAATAAGCTCTAAATCGGTATATGTCTGGTAGGCAACTGACAAATTACTTTGACTGTTTGTTTTAGGTATAATTCAATGCTGGTTGGGGTATTAGACCGCAGTGTAGTTCCGTTTTGCAAATATCGTTATCGCCGATGCGTACATGGAGTAGGTAGTGACCATCAGATGTAGCTTGTTACATTTTGCGTTACCTTAAATTTGTAAACCACCGGAAAATAATATTCTAATGAAAAAATCATTCTTCGGCTGAACGTTGTTCCTAAATATTACTGTACGGATATTTAGAAAATGTATTATGGCTACGGTTTGGTGATTGATATCTACTTCAGATGTAATTTGTCTTAAAGAAACAGTTTTTTCCTATTTCTACTCCAAAATATGAACTTCAATCGCTTCACCAATACATAAAACGAGAATAATTTTCCTTGGAATTGGGTTCTCTACGAAACGGATTTTCTAGATAAAAGTTCTAATTTAAAATAATTTTTCACAGGGCATCGTTCAACTGATTTATTTACATTTTCAATAAATAAGCAACTTTTTCATTTCTTTGAACAATTGTTGAACATAAAGAAAATACTGATAAAGCAACAGAAATGTTTGACAAGCTAAATACATATTTTATTGTTTTCTAAATCATGTTGGATATTTCTCACCTGTTTAATTAGAACAAAATTAAGTATTTTTATTTTCACATTCTTTTTCAAAATTCAAAAGTGTAATATTATACAAGGTGTTTTATTTAAAAATAGAAATCATTTTTATGTCAAAAAATGAAGTTTATTAAGTATATGGTGTTCCAAGTTTCAATAATTTATCTTTAAAATTTAAACCAAAAAAGGTATACAATACAGTAGCTTAATTGCATAGAAAGTATTGCAGAATAGACAAATTGTACCAAAATAAAAATTCCGCCAGTGGCGTCAGGAATGGTAAAGTGCCTTTCTACCCCTGTCGTACGCCTCTGGTAATAGCCATGAACGATTATTTAGCATTCTTAATATGTTTTAAAGTATCTAAACTTTATGCCAAGTATAATAGCCAAATATCAAACAAAGTTAAAGTAATGAAACACCCTGTAACTACGTAAGGAGCCAAATTTTATCTAAGCGTTATGTGTCAATTCTTCATATTTTCAGCCCAGGATTATCCAGTTGGCGTATGTACAATTATTAGAATCGATTTGTATAATAAGAATAGAGTGTTCATTTTAGTCAATACGTAAGAATAATAATCTTTTCAAAATTTGCATTTTGTGGTTATTCTGAAAACTTAATCAACTAGCAGCAAATGTGAAAATTATATAAACGTGGGAACTAAATGATGACTAAAAAACACAAAACGTTATCATTGTACAGGATTTCTCAAAGTTCGTTGTAATTGCTGGATATCTTGGAAACAATAAATAGAAGAATTTTCGTAACACTGGACTACTTTTTTCGAGAAACTTAAGACTCCGTAATCAGAACTCTCTATTTTGAAATACAGGGCGAAATCTAAAAAAACAAATTCTAAGGCATTCTTTCTATCTTAGAGAATAGCTGAGATATTAGATTGGCGAGAATTGCTTCTGATAGTGTTTTTTTTACGTTTAGTGGTGTAGGTACTTGTAATTTCTCTACAGGGTGTTTCTTTTAAAGTATGACCCAAGCAGGCTTTTTTTAATGGAATATCCTGTAGATTTTATGCCATCCGATTTCATAATTTTTTCCCTTCATAATGATATATAATAACTGCTACTTTATGTTTTGAAAATTGTCAAAAACACGTTAAATTGATAAAAATTATGTTACTTGGTACATAGCTGGCCATAATTTTTATATAATTATACAAAATTGGTTCATGAATTAATTCACTTTAATAATATTAAAATTAATTTTCTCTTTAATAAATCAATAAGATATTGGCCAATTAAGTAATTTATAAATAATATAATTGAATAACTTTTGAAAATAAATAAAATTAGACATAAATAAATAATTATCTATTAAGAAAACTAATTTAAAGAACAAAATTATTTAATATTGACAAAATATTTTGAAACTGTTTTGAAAATTAGACCTCTGGTACAATAGGAATAAATAGAAGTATGTATTTCGAATTTAAATTTTCCCAATATTATTAATTATGGTGCTAAAGATCCGCTAGATATAGCGTAAAAATTATGAAATATTTCTTATACAGCTTAATTGATTAAACAACTGATTATTTTGCATATATATTTATTTAAGTAACTAAAGTAGAGTTCATGAACCAATTTTGTATAATTATATGAAAATGCAGTACGCAACATAATTTTTTCAATTTAATTTCTCGCTGTAAAAAGATCAATATTTTTAGGTACTGAAATTACGAAAAATGAAACACGTAGAGTTTCAAAAGTAATATCAAAAATAAAATTATTGATGTTTTGTTTATACACTTTTATTATTTAAACTCTCCTCAAATAATATAACTTTTAAGATGCATTTGTATGACACACATTATTTCGCTATTCTAACCCCACATTTTAACAATTATTTTCACATACTTATAAATAAAAGTGAACAATCTTATATGCAGAACTATCTAAGTTTATGTTATAACAATGTTTACATCTAGAGTAAAATTTAAAAAAATGTATTTTGAAAGATTTCAGCACTTAAAGGTTTGTTGGATAGATCCAGATCGCTTTCTGACGTTATACAGTGCTTTCGAAAAATAACGAATAAATTTATTATTTTTGAAATTGAATTGAAATTCGAAAACACCCCTGGCTCGTCGATTTTGTTTTTAAAATAATGTTTGAAGATTTTTAAATTTAATTTTCAGAATACTGAAAATGATAATGATTATGTAAAAAATCGACTAAATTAAATGTTCAAATTGTGCACCGTTGGCTGGCTGACAGTAGCCAAGACGATTAATAAATCCTTTTTGGACATTATTAGTAACTTCAGGAGGTATACGATGTATTTCGTAACGAATTATTGCTTTTAAATCTTCTAAATTAACCGGTCTAGTAACGTATACTTTGCTTTTTAAGTATCCCTACAAGAAATAATCTAGGGGTGTCAAATCAGGCGACCTGGCTGGCCACTCAATCGGCCCCCTTCTCCCTATCCAACGATTCGGGAACAGCTCGTCTAAATAAGCACAGACAGGTGTTGCATAATGGGAAGCTGCACAGTAGCAGCAGCAACTATTATATATCATTATGAAAGAAAAAAAAATTCAGTTTTTACCGTTCGGTTATCTCAACTACTCTCTGAGATACAAAGAATCCCTTACATGTAATTTTGTTAAATTTCGCCCAGTAGCTATTTAAAAAACGAAGAAGTCAATGCATGCCAGTTAAAAGTATTTTCATAATTTTTACTACCTTTCAGATATACAGGGCGATTCAGTTTTTTATAAACAAACTTTTAGGGTAAGGAGAACTTTGAAAAATAATGACATTTTATTATATAGTAGATATGATTTTGGGGCTTTTTAAGGAAGATACAGGGTGTTAAAGTTTAAAGAATTTTTTTTATTTTTTTGGGTGTAATTACTAAAGTAATGAGGATATTTTAGCCATACTTGGTACACAGTGTAGTTAGTTAAGGTGTCATAAAATGTGAAAATATCGAGCACATTGAATAACCAGTGGCGGAGATATGGGCAGTTCGTATCTTTAAGTTTTTGACATTTTTAAACGTATTTTAATTTCTAACAAAACCCTATGTTACATTTTTTTCATATCTGCTGCGGTTACATAGTAAATTTGACTTTTTTTTACTCATTTCACTGTTCCTGTAATGATATTGTTTGATGGTAAATGATACCCGAAACGAGAAAATGTGTACCTATGAAATTACGTTTTTTATTAGCTAAAAAACTGCGCTAGAGCTAAAGGAAAATTAATAATTTTCAGATAAGTAGTTATAGAAAACTAAAAATTTTCACAATACACGTTGACGTTGAACAGAAAATTTATGCAACACGCCTGCGTCATCTACAACGCCTGTCAACTGTCAACAATCAACTGTCAACATATTATAGGGGACAGTTAAACTACTACCGTTCTACCAAATGAGTACGTTCGAAAAAACTTGAAATGTAAAATTGATTTGATTGATTTAATGCCTGAAAGCATATGAAGAATATTTAGAAAAATTATTATTTGGATAATATAAGATTATAATAAATAATTTCTGCTTTTAAACATAGAAATAAGCATAATAATCTACTTTTCAATTTTTAAAGAAATCAAATGAACTACTTGCCAGTTTGGAATCTACTATATCGGTTTGACTAACGTAAATTCACTTGTGTAGTTTTTCTTGGATGTCATTTATTTGGCATCAAATTTGTGCAAAATGTCAATTGAATAATTAAAGGGACAAAAATAGACTTGTTTAATCAAACATGTGTGAAGGCTTAAAAAAACTAAGTACATTTCCTTCACAGTTGAAGAAGGAAACACTAAAATATGTTTAGAGAACTGTAGATAGAGTAATACAAATATTTTCAAAAATGGTTGCTGCTTGTAGAACCCAACATTTAACAAAAAATAGTAAGAATATGACAATATCAACAAAATTTCCGTTTTCTGCTCCAAACCTTCCATTTGTCCATAGAAATTATTTTAATTATACTAAAAATGTGCCTAGTATCATTTCAAGATATGATAAATTGGTGAGGTTATGTTGTGCTTGTCGTAGGTTTCATTCCACTGACAACTTTCAGATTTTTAGAGAATCTAAAGTGGTGTTGACACCCCAAGATGTAAGCCATTTTATAACGTATCTAAAAATAATGTATTGACTATAAAATAAAATCATTATTGAAATTTATTTTGCACAAGTACATAGGTGCTAAAGTAGACGAAATAGTTAATTATTATTTTATTAAATACATCAAGTTACACACATAAATATTACAACATTAGAAGACCCCCTAGAGATTATATCGTTTATACTTAAAATTGTGGAGCATCCATAATCTTGTATGATAGTGGTTTCATTATACAAAAGTTGATTACCTGCATCTAATACTAACTGCACTACTTGTAAAACTACTGCAACTTCCGGATATAATGCAGAAATCAAAGGAATTATAAATTCAAATGCAGAAATTAAATTTTCAAGAAAAGATCCCCTAAAACTTTCTCACAGCAGTAACAGGCGTGATTAACGAACAAACCAGATTTAATATAGTGCCTATTATAGCTTGAATAGGAATAAATACAGCATATTATTATAGTATCTGCTGCACAGTTGTTCCTGCTCCTGTCTTGTCTAGCCTTAATAAGTTGTATGTTTCCGCATATGTTTCTGCTGGTATGACATACGTTCTTCCTAATATTAAATCTTTGGTGATGACATTGGTGTTGTAATTAGGTATGCCTATTATATATTAGTTATGGTTGTAGATTTATGCCAATATAAAATTCCTCAGAACTCTAAATTTTCATAGCATGAATTGGTACATGAATATTTAAGATTTTTAAGACCTTGACTTGATAAGAAATTTATTTCGCATAATTTTCAAAGCTTATAAAATAAAAATAAAAACTTATAAAATTATAGTTACAGTAACAGTTATAATTAATAAGCTAATATATTTTGATTCCATTTTACTGAAATGACGCTTGGTCTTTGTATGTTAGTGGAAAAAATATAGGTATGTCTCGATTGTTAGGTATGTATGCAGCGTGTTCAAATTAAAATAATGTTTTTCGTTGCGTGGTTCTATTTGTTTGTAATTGTGTTATAATTTTAATTTCAAAATATCAAATTTTTTGGAAAGTTAAGTGTCTAAGTTTAGAGACACAATAAAATATATTAGTATGTTAATTTTTATAAATTTTAATTAGTTTTGTACGCTGATTTAAATCAATGTAATTAGATATGTTGGATTTATTTGTTATATCCTGACGTAGTAATCAGAAAAACAAGAAGGATAGTAAATACAGTTATTTCTCAAAACATTACCATAAATTATTCAATATAAGCACAACACAAAATTAAAAAAAAAACTATTATTTTTTGAGCAACAAAAAGAATAAGTTAATGTTTCTGTGAAAAGATAAGTATTTAATCTTATTTGGATATGGATTATTTCTATGCCTTATATATGTAAATAAGAAAGAGATAATCATTTCGCTGCATGTTTCCGTAGATTTTACAAGCCTGAAAGATGGCTTCAAAAAGTGTTATTTATTGTGTAATAACCGTAAGTAGCAATTGTTTAAAAAAATAACATTCGCAGTTCTCAATATATGTTTTGTTCTAGATTTTGTTGGTTAATACCAATGTAGTTTTTCCACTGGATTTACCAGTCATTGGAGCGTTTTCAGAGAGCAATTTTATCAGAAAACTCAATGGAAGAACTAAACAATATAATCAGTCAAGATCTATCGCGAACAAGTGTACATTCACACGTGAAAAGCTTAGTGTCAGTTTGTAAAAAATCTACGGAGATCATCGGCTCTTGAAGACCTACTGCAGACTCTCGTCACAAAATATGCTGAAGATCCGATAGTAAAAGAAGTCGTATCTAATGATGATGTCCAATGTATTCTAGATGTGCTTAATTACGATATAGGATTAACAGTTTTAGTCATAAATGATTCTATAATAGTGGTCAATGTTGACGCTTTGGCAGGAGTATTCCGCAACCGTACAACAACTTACTTACAAGAGATGTATCCCGACAACATTTACATGCAAATCATTGTCGGTGCCGTTGCGGATGAACAAATCACATTACTCTCTACAAATCTAAAATCTATTCTAGCACATAAAGGAATATCGGTGGAAATAATAGCTGAAATAGTTTCACTTGTAAGCAATTTTAGTAGATCTCATATACGCGATACTGCAGCATTTAATAAGTACAATGTAACTAAAATAAAATACTGCAAAATACAATAACTATCAATACCTACAAATTAGAGTAATTAATCAAAATGCCATGCATGAGAGTCAAAAAAGAGTGACAGCAGTTATTTACCGACAGGTACAGTGTAATAACTGAAAAAAAATCAAATTTACTATGTTACCGTAGCAGACACGAAAAAATGTAAGATGAGGTTTTTGTTAGACATTAAAATACATATTTAAAAATGTCATAAACTCTAATATTATACAGGGCGATGCAACTTTTTCCTAAATTAAAAATACGAACTGTCCATATCTCCGCAACTGGTTGTTCAAAGTGCTTGATATTTTGACATTTCATGACATCTTAAACTAACTACACTATGTACCAAGTATGGTTTAAATATCTCCATTACTTTAGTAATTATAACATAAAATCAAATGTTTCCTTCAAATTTTAACACCCTGTATCTTCCATATAAAGCCCCAAAATTATAAACATTATATAATAAATTGCCATTATCTTTCAAAGTTCTACTTGTTCTACTCGAAGTTTGTTTATTAAAAACTGAATCACCCTGTATAATCTGCATGAGAAATTATTTCGTTGCGAAGATAATTCAAACAGATTGAGTGATAGATGTCGTTTCATGATTACGCTGCCACTTTATTTTTTTTTCAAGAGTTTACTATGTAATTTTAAAAATTTCAAGGAATTCCATAAACCATGTAATTTTAAAAATGTTCAGTTATCCGTTTATTTGCTAAAGATAGTACAATAAACCTCAGATTTCTTTGTAGAATATTAAGCTTTAAATGAAGAAAACATTTTTTCTGGCATTTGGAAAAATATTCATCTTGTCATATCCTTATTAAATAATACTGGGTTTACGAATTTTTCAGTTGCATTTACCAATGGGTGCACTACAGCTATGTTAACTTATTTTAAAAAAAAATATAGCGTATTGTATAATGAAACGCTGCTCCGAATAATATGGTAAAGATTTAAAAGAAATGGAAACAAAAGGTTTTGAAAAAAACATTACGCATAACTAGCGCTCTCTGTAGTACTTGACAGAACTACTTTTTTAATCATATTCCGATAGACTATCTACAATCACATACCAAATTCCATTAAAATCCGCGTAGGAGTTCCGGATATATTTGAAAAAAAAAAAACAAATTTTAGGCGCAATCGGAAAAAATACGTGTCAAATAATTTCTCACGTAGATTCTGTACTTAATTTTTTTCCTAGTATTTCTGGATTACCCTGTTGATACAATTCGAAGTATAAGAATGATACTTGGGATGACCGCATCCTTGAAGAAAATAACGCGATTGGAAGAACTCTTGGGACGTAATTTATCAAGCGATTAGGTGTTCATATTAAACGCTGCTTTAAAACAATGCAACACTATATAAAATCCATTTTTTAAAGATAATTCAGTTTAACAATATTTATACATCATGTTGTCTAAAAGAGCAGTTAAATTTATATTGTGTGTCATTAATATAGTGTTGTGCTTTAGTTTGCGAGTAACAGGTAAATTGCGGAGTCATTAAGGTTTTTTAAATTTTTATATCACTTGTAATTTTGATGTGATGGGGTGACGAATTTTGTTTTTCAGGTTTTGATAACTCACAATTATTTAATGATAGAAGGTGAGTAATGTGGAATGCTTGTAGTTTTTAATAGATATACCAAAAATATTTTGCAAATAGATATACAAGACCTACACCAATTTTTCAAACATTTTTGCTGATGTGTACGAATTTTTGCTATAGCAAAAGCATTTGAAATTAATACCTATGCAGGTTGTCTACTATTACTAGCATTGTTGGAAGAGGTGATTGTACAGTCAAAATAAATGGGATTCATCCAAATATATCTATAAGTTCGCCGTTTCCGAGACACAAGGTGTCGTAGACAGTGGCGTAGAAACCCTGTGACACTCTTTTTTATTTACAATAAAAATAATACGCTATTGTCTTAATTATTTGGAGTAAATAATTATTACTTGAAATACTTCGTGATTAAGTAATTGTTAATTTGAAATATTTTAAATTACTTAAAATTAAAATGATTTTAATGCAATTTTATTTTAAAGAAAATTTCAAATAATATTTATTCAAAATAGCAAAACTTACAGGATTTTTATTTTATTTTATTTCAGTTAATTAAGTTTCCGAGTAAATAAAAAAAATAAAAATATTGAAATCTTTGACACCCTCGGAAAGGGTAAACTTTTATATATAGATATATTTGGGTAAATTTCATTTATTTTGACACAATGCGATCACCCCTTCTAAGGATTCCAGTAATATATGAGATACCCTGTACATGGGAGCCGACAGGGGGGCAAGGGGGAGGCAGCTGCTTTCCCCTGAAAGTTAATATTCCACTTAAAAATGACGATTAAGAGGTAAGAATTTTAATTTTTTTACAGTTATTTCTTGTTACTTTTGTTTTCGCTTGTTTCTATATTTTTTTAGAATGTAGGATTTGTTTTAAATGCTTTTTTAAGATTTGGGTACATTTGCATATGTAATATTACATTTTATTTTATTTAGGAGTGTAAAGCCGGCCACGGACCTCGTGATTTTTCATCGGTTATCGTGACAAACCGTCGTGATTGTGACAGGGTATCGTGACACTTTCCACCACCGATGACCGATGAAAAATCACGAGGTCTGTATCCGGCTTTAGTCATCAGCTATAACACCTAAGATTTTACCAAAGTTTCGTGTTTTACGTTATTTTTATTTTTTATTAAAATTTAGAAATGAACTACCTACGCATTATTTTCGTTGCCTCTCCCCCTGATTTTTTTTTCTGCCGGCGCCCATGACCCTGTATATGTCGTAGTCTCATTATAAAATCAGTGATTATAATATGACTACGCTTTTTCAATTTGACTGGGTGTATGTAATACGATACAAAACATCGAGAATCTTACAATTTGATTGAAAATGTCTCACCAACATTTTCTAACCAATTATAGGCTTCTATTTTGTTCCGGTTACCATGGTAATTCAAAAACATTCCAGAAATTTTCATCCTTCTTGGAGTAAGCTGCATGCGATTACACTGGATTTTTTTTATGTTTATAAGTAGATTGACATTTTGTATAATAGAACTTGATAGTTAATTATTTTTAATTCTTAAGGTTTAATGATGTACCTATATCAAGTAAATTAAAACAAAAACAAAGACAGTAACTTTTATTATATTCTATATTTAATTACTTTCATTTACAAAGGCTAAATGTTGTTATACTCCAATTATACCTTCAAATTAGTTTGATGTGAAATTTTCTCACCGAATATTACACGAGCTTAAATTATTAACCGAAAATTATTACTCGCTCATGAATATTTTTAGAAAAACATCAGTCAATTATTAATTTTCAAAATATTCACTATCTCGAAAACATTTCTGGAAATAATTTAAGCGCTAGAAATACTGTAAGTGAACATTTTAAGCGTATAGCAATATGCCGGCCTCTTCCTAATTTTATTGTCAGAATGAGCTTCCGCGGAAGCGTATTGGAATCAGTGTTACAATCAGACTGACGATATGCCAGGCTAATTATAAAACAATTTCATGTTGGTGTTCAATTTTGTGTAGCTATTATTATTATTTAGTGCTAAAGTACCAAAAATTTTAAAATGAGTGAGGAAATAAAAAACGTGTTTGTAAATAGAACCTTTTATTATGAAGAACTACAAAAATTATAACGGTAAGAAAACAATAAATCTAACTACAAATTATTTAATACAGAAAGGAACAATTTTCGTAGTATTTTTAATTTCCGGTCTCCTAAATATGTCAAATGCGCTCTTGTTGTGATCCACCCTGTATATTTTCAATATTATCCGTTATTACTTCTTTATTTATAAAGATCCAATCAATATAATTATTAATTTGTTCGCATGACGTGCAATCATTGAATGACAATTGTTATTTTATTTTAATGATTTTTTCTGTCTCAAAACATTTTCATATGTTTTTTACACTCTTTTAAAAAGCTTAATTTATGCATAAGCCTAGGTTTTTTGCTGGAATAGCTTGTTTCCCAATTCGCTTGGCATACTGTAAGTTTGCTTATAATGTCGGATTTCATATAAGCTTGTAATACACAAGCAGGAGAGCTCAGAGCATATTTACAATTTTCAGTTACAATACACCCAATTATACTGTAAAGATGTATATTATATTGCATGATTTTACAATAAACCTACGGTATATTTCCAAAAGAGTAGAACAAATGTTACTGGCAAATTTACAGTTAAAAATAACACGTTTTCATAAAAATGAGCTTAGTAAATAGTTCAGCCCTTAGAAGGCACAGCTCTTTAGAGTTAAAAAAAAAAATGAAATAGCGGTTGTAATTTGAAAACCATATAGGTATTGCTTAAAATGAACTTCTCAACAATTTTTCAAAATTTCAAGGGGTATATAGGGCAAAAATTGAAAATTCAAAAATACGTATCAGAAAGTCTGGTTTATTTTTAAATTTTCACCTCTATTACTTTTTTGCTTTAAATCTAACCGTTTATTAACAAAAAAATTAAATTAATTATCATTCGCACTACAACTCACACGATTACTAAGAAATATGTAGGTGGTTGTCATGCTAATTTCTGTCATTAGACCTTTTGTGAGTGCTTCCTTAGATTTGCCACTTAAAAATGTTATTTTTTACGATAAATTAAAGAGAATTATGGCAAATAATTTTACTAATAATGACATGCTGCGAGTATTTTTTGAATGTCAGGAATATTGTGCCGCAGCATGAAGAAAACTCGTAAAAGTTCCGATAACAGAAATTAGCATGACAGCCGCTTATTTAAATATATTTAGTTGTAATCATATGAGTTGTAATGCGAATAATAGTAGATTAATTTTTTCTTATTAATAAACAGTTAGTTTTGAAACAAAAACATAAACGAGATGAAAGTTTCAGAATAAACAAGGCCATCTGATACGTATTTTTGAATACTCAACTTATGTCAGACAAATAAATTGTAGCAAGAAATTACTTAGAGTGTGCTTCTTTCAACCCCTTATAAAGGCAGAAATTTTCGAAGAATTGTTGAGAAGTTGCACATAGAAAATTTGTATAAAATTTGATTATATCTCTTTTGGTTTTCAAATTACAGCTACTAGTCCATATATTTTTGGAAACTTTGAAGGGCTGTGCCTCGTAAGGGCTGAACTATTTACTATATAAGATAATTTTTATGCCAATGTGTTTTTAGCTGTAGATTTACCAGTATCATTTGTGCCATTTCTTTTGAAAACACCCTGCATATAAAATAATATAATTTACAAATAAAATTTTTCTTTAGTTTTATTGGGTTTTTACCACACTTCTGAAAAAATAAAGATTAATTAAATAAGCCCATGCGCCACACGGATCAGTCAAGGGTTATTTTTGAAACTAAGTTTGCATAACTAAAAAATCTCACACTGAAAAAAGCAGAGTAAAAAATAACAAATATCACATCACTATCACGCACTTCCGCATTTTTGACGTTTCGAAAAACTCTGTTTTCGTTCTCAAAAGAGTAGTAAAAATATTAAACGTATGTCAAGTTTGACAGTTTAAAATTTGTTTATCTGCTTCCATAGATGATCTTTATTTTATTGTTCTTCTTGATACAACTGTAGCCAACAATGATCAATGTTTACTGAGCAGTTTGACACACACTTATCTCCGTTCAACAAAATAATCGCAGTCGCGAATTTTCTTTTTGTTACGTTATCTTCCTTCTTCAAAATTTTTGCCGAACCCCATTGAATCAAATGACCGTTTTCCCAAATTTTGGATTTTTCAAATTCCCGTCTTAGTTTCAAAAATAACCCTTGACGCAAGGGCTTATTTAATTAATCTTTATTTCTTCAGAAGTGTGGCAGAAATCCAATAAAACTAAAAAAAAAACTAAAATTATGCCACAAATAAATAGCTTCAGACAATATATTTACAAATAAAACATAATATTAGTATAACCTTCTGAATTCTTATTCTGCAAATGATATTCACCTTTAGCAAACAATGAACTTATTATAGGTACACGTTTAAAATATAATTCATTGTAACTATATAGGAGTTAGTAATTTTATACATATTTTTCTTATAGATTTATTATTAAAAAAATTTATTTTCAGTGATGAAGTTGAGTACTTGACAGGCGTAGTAGAGAATGCGGAGAAAAATGGTTTCACTTACAAATTACCAGAGAATGCAAATGAATATAAACCTAAATGCAACAATGTTAAAGGTATTTTTTTAAATAATACGTATATACTGATGATTTACTTGTAAAATTTGGACATTTATTATTATGATGGCTAAAACAATTTTTATTTTTGATTTGATCAGGATGCAAAAAAATCGTTGTTATTAAAGAACTAGCTGTTTGCAACAAAATCATTTGAATTTTAAAAACTCAAACTGGTTCCAGAAAAAAGCTGTGCCATGTTATTATTGTATCCTGTTATGAAGTACGTAAGAGTATTGTATTGTAAGAATATCTTAAAGGTGTCATACCATATTTTTTTTAAATGTGATATAAGTATGTTTTTATTTTATTTTACTGTGTTGTAAAGGTATTTAGGGTTATATAAATTTTTATACAATTTCTATGAATAATGAATATACAGGGTTAACTATGACACAAATATTTTAAGGGGGGATAGAGAAAATTAAGAATTAAAGGAATCGCCTTTTAAAAAAATACCAAACTTATTTATAAAGTGAAAACAATTTTTTTCAATATTATATTAAATCCATATTTAACGCCGCCAATGTGAGAATCCGAGTAGGCGACCAGCACGCAACGGTTGCTTCGCTGTCATAATTCAATTCCTGTGTTTACGTTGTAGTTTGATGTTCTTCTTCAATTGTTAATGTCTTATTTTAATTTTAAACGTTTTATAGTTGTTAAATAAGGGAATATGTGTCTGGTACAGATATTTTCCCACAATATAGTTCGTCGGTTTGTTTTTCTGGGTTATGGGACAAGACTGCCGCGGGTGCATTAAAAGTTCTCTTATAATAAATACCGGTAGTGAGTGGTTGTAACGAGTGAAAATATAGTTTTGTCAGTTTGTTACGAAATAATGAAAAACGAATGCAAAATACTGGAGCTAATTGGATTAACTGTTACCTATCTATCAGGTATTATTACCAATAAGAATACTAATTTTTGTCGTTTCTGCATTTAGAAACGCTGCAAAAAATTACCGCATGGTAGTTGACATTGTTGACAGATGTAAGTTTTATCTATGGATCTAAGCCATCTCAGTCGATGCTTATCATAGGCGCCGACTTTCCGTTGGAAAAAAGGGTTTTGCTTATTGAGCTAAAATTCTGGAATAATTTTTTTATTGTCTTTTAGGCCTCCCTGAGCAGGTGGTAAAAATTTGTGTACTTAGTTAACCCTGTATATTCTCTGATGCCAAATATCTAGGTACCTATATTAATGAATATTTTCATAGACATAGCTCTATTCGATAATTATCTAAAATAAAAATTGATCTAGAGCTAAATTTACTGCAAAAAGTCATATCTGATTTAATGAAAACATTCTATAGATATTAAAAAGTGCACATTTGAAACTGTGAGAACTCGAAAATTCAACCACTATAGTTGATATCTGATCTATTTCTACATATTTAGGATTGATTCTTCAGGTAGCCTCTTAGTTGAGTCTAATATTTAATTATACAAATTAGGGCTTTAGTCCGCAGAGTAGTTTGTTTCACACAATATTGTTAATAACTAATAAAAACGCGATAACAAGAGGTAGATTTGGCAACGTCTTGTGACTCGTCACGTTTGGGCTTTAGTCCTCAGAGTAATTAGTTTCACACAATATTGTTTTAATATATGTAGTAGGGTGTCTTGAAAGTCGTTACAATAATTTTACAATATTTACAATTGTAAATTATTGTAACGACTTGAAAGACACCCTGGATAAGAAAAAATATATATAAAAAATTATGTATTTACTTTGTTTCTTTTAGATTTCGGAGAATTTGACTTCATAATAGTAGGAGCTGGTTCGGCTGGCACTGTGGTAGCCAATAGGCTGTCTGAAATATCAAAATGGAAAGTATTACTGCTAGATGCGGGAGATTTCGGCAATAATCTGACAGATATTCCAAATATGTACTTCCCGGTTGAGTTTACAAAATATAACTGGGGTTTTACCACTACTTCTCAACAAACTTCTTGTTTAGGTAAATATATAACACTTTGTATGCAACAATAACAAATAGCAGGATTGTTATTATATTTTTTTATGACTGACCAGAAAATACTCCGTTTTTGGGGATACTTTTCATTTTGCTGACCAAAATTAGAAAGGAATTAATAATTGATAAAAGCTTTTATGGATCTTTTTTCTCTTAATTTTTCTGGTCCCTGCACATGAAACAATGCTACATAACTTATACAGAAGATTGCCTTGCTATGAAAAAAATGTTCTGTTATTATTTTGCTAAGGTAAATAATAGACAACAGAAATTTGTTGAATATGAGTTACTATTTCCATCTGTTTTGATCTTGTATAGAACATATCGTGAAAATGTAGATATAAATTAAGTAGTGAAGATTTCTAATCTCTCTTTTCCACACTTTGGCTGCTTTTCCTTATACCTAACAAGATAACAAATTCAGTTATCGTATGGAAATTTCTCATCGGAAATATTCACCCCTTGACACTGACGTAATAAAAAACAGCATAAACAAAGAGGTTAACAGCCGTATTCACAGACGTTACCTTTCCAACAAACTGTTAAGTCAGTTATCAGTCGGTTAAATTATTTTGGTATTTGGTATTCACCATCCTTATCAAACTGTTAAAACGACTGTTAAAGTAACTGAAGAAATTTGGCCTGTTAAAACTTTAACGGAGGGTTAAATGTTTAAAATTAGGTTATGGTAATTTGTAACTTAGAATCCATACTTTGCCTTGTTTTCCTGGATTTGTTTTTGTTATTAAAAGCAGTGATTTTGTTAGCAAAACTCGTTGGTTATAAACACAAACCTAGTATTTTGGTTGTACCTTCACATTTCGAACCTGTAGTTTGAGTTTGTAATTCAAATGGATAGACTTGAACAAATTAATTTAAATATTTTGTCAGATGTATTATCAGATAATGAGGAAGAACCCCTTCAAGTTGTTAGAAACCCTATAGTGCGAAATAATTTATATGAACAATTAAATGACATTGAATTTATAAATATTGCTATATACAGCATTGTTTTTTTTTGTTTTCAATCACATGTATGTACGTTTCAGCTAATGAAAGCAATATTTCTTGTTCTCTCTGTGTGTAATTGGATGATCTTTTTCTGTCTATTTTTTTCCATTTCATCCATAGCTTAAATTAAAACCAGAAAATCTTTTTGATTTTATCTATCTAGGCACTTACAAAATGATTACCTCTTATAATAACTACTATCAAATCTCAACTTCTTGGATAAAATATACCTACTTCAACTTCATGAAAATGTTGGAAAACATAATAAATAAATTTATATTCTATATATAGGTTAGAAATACTATGGTTTATTAGGTCTATGATACAAATAGAGAAATTTCTTTATTTGTCTATGGGGATTACCCATGGATTACTTTAAAATCTGCTGTTGCCAATATAAAAATCTAGTGATTTTTATTTAACAGACTGTTTGTCTAACCACCTATGATTATTTTTGGTGAATACAACTTTTCCCTAATACTCTGTTTAAGAATATACCTCTGCTAAGTTATCAGTCAGTTAATGCAAGAATGGTGAATACGGCTGTAAGCCTCCCACATATTCAATGGCAATACTCAATAGAATATTCAGTAGTAATATGGAATGTTCAGCCATTTAATCTAAAATTGTCACGTCATATTGTATGTCTTACTATTTCCGCAAAATCAATATGTCAATCTTGGATGTTATGTCTAAGGCTATTACATAATACACTATTCACGAAGAAATCTAACGTCAAACGAAGTTTGAAGATATTAACCGCAATAACGTGACCATTAGCAGGTTTTTAAAATAAATAAAGTTTACGAAAATTATAAAATCTAAGATTTCTACAATAAAAGAAATTTGAAAGCTTTCTGCTTCCTATAGATGATGTCAAAGATTATTATTATAAGTAGAAAAGGTATGTGAGTGCTAATCTTCCACCACAGCAGGAGATTACTTAAAAAATTCCTTCCAAAACAAAGTTACATAGCAAACAAAATCCAAGCAGAATGTTCCAAAGAAAATGTACACCCAATTAATTTTATTGATATAGCAAAGATATAGACATATATATATATATATATATATATATATATATATATATATATATATATATATTATAAATTAAATTACTTAGTTAATTATTTTATGGTGTCTAGTATTTGTTACAAATTCATATCATGTTGGTCTCACGAAAATATTATACCAGTGTTGTTCTTGGCGACTAAATGAAGGATTCAGGATGAAACGTTGTGTTGGCTTAGCTTTTCTAGGAATTTAATGTACCATTTGACCAAATAGGAATGCTTCACAGATTTTGTAACGTAAAGTATAATTGTTCTTAAAAATATTATATGAATTATCATTTCGTTCCAGGTATGGTTGACAAAAAATGTCCACTGCCGAGGGGAAAAGGAATTGGAGGTACAACTTTAATAAATGGTTTAGTATATTCCAGAGGATCCAGTTTAGACTTCGACAGGTGGGGCAAACTCGTTAATGACTCTAGATGGGCTTATCCTTCAGTATTAAAGTTATTCAAAAAGTCTGAAGACTTCCACCATCGCGATAAAAATGCCCCGGTCGACAAATCTGTTCATGGTAAGGACGGATATCTAAATGTTGAGTATCACTTACCCAGGAGTCCTCAGTTGAATGCCTTCCTCAAGGCAAATGAAGAACTTGGCCTACCTATTACTGATTATAATGCTGGCACAGGACTAGGTGCATCACCTGCCCAAATAAATACCAAAGACGGTAGACGATGTGATGGAGGAAAAGCTTTCGTTCGACCGGTTCTAAAAAGAGATAATCTTCAGGTTTTAGAAAATAGTTACGTAACCAAAATTTTGATAAATAAATCCACCAAAACCGCTAAAGGTGTCACGTTTACACATAAAGGACAAATTTATGTCGCGAATGCTAAAAAGGAAGTAATATTATGTGCTGGAGCCATTGGCTCCCCACACATTTTGCTGTTATCGGGTGTAGGTCCAACAAACCATCTAGTGTCAAAGGGTATCGACATAATTCATGACTTGGAAGTGGGAAGTGCTTTGAAGGATCATCCCACCTTTTACGGTCTGAATTTTGGAAGCAACTACACCGAACCTACAACGTCCGTGGAGGAGAAAGTTGAAGAATATTTGCATGGCTATGGACCTCTTGCTGCTCCCGGAAATAACCAGGGAGTTGGCTTTTACGAATCTCAGTTTACGAAAGGTAAGGTAATATTAACTCAACTAGCAATTTGATATTTTGTAACAGCTACAAAAACGTTTTCGAAACAAATCTGATAAAGTAGCATGTCACAAAAACCTTGTAAGAATATACAGCAACTATACAACTAAAATTAGCACCATATTATAAAGCACTTTAGTCGCCGTTGATATTTTGTAAGGCCTGTTGAAAACAATTAAAAAATAGTCACACAATCAGTCCAAGTACCCCAATTTGGTCATAATAACATTTACGTTATTTCAAGATTAATTGTTGTTCAGAAATAACATCTCTGTTATTTCTTACATGTTATATAGAATTTTAATAGAATTTTCTAAAGGTGTCCTTAGGTGTTGCTATAGTTTAACATATTATCTGTTATTTGCATTGTGAAAATGGATAGATTATTAAATTTACATTTAATTCGTGGTATTTTAAATGCATATCGAAGGTAAATTATAATATTTAAATCCAACGAAAAAGGATAAAAAATGTAACCAATCCATTTGATTTGCCTGATGAAAAACTAAAAAATATATTTAGGTTTAATAAAAGCAATACGGCAATTTATTAACTAGTTAAGATCATTTTTGGCAGTTCCTCAGAGACAAGAAGTATTTTTTGATAGGTGGCTTGGTTCTAGTATTTGCAGCATTATTATTTTTGACATAAGGTAGTTACCAGACATGTATTGGTGATAATTTTCATTTAGGACTGTCAAAAATTAGTTAGTAACTGTATTATACAGGCAACCAATGCTGTTACCGAACATTTACATATGATGTTTCCACAAACTCAGCAAACACGGAACCACATAAAAACAGAGTAAACTGTATCAACAACAGTTTAGTTTAAACAGATTTTTGTTTTATCATAATTAAATTATATTATATTTATAGCACATTAAAATTAATAAAACATTAATCGAATTGTCAACAATCATTTAAGCAGAGAATACACATGCCTATTACCTGCCTAATAGCATTCAAGGAAGTTGCAGAAAGTAGCAGTGTTTCTCAATAAATTGCCGTATTGAACCCTTACTAGATATAAATAATTTTTTAAATTCTTCATCATGCAAATCAAACGAATTACTTATATTTTTTATCCTTCTTCATTGGATATTTTGATTTAAATTTTACAACCAACTTATTTTCGATATGCGTTTATAAAACTGTGAATTAAATGTAAATTTAATAAGCCGTCCCATTTCATAATTATTCAAATAACACATATGTAAAACTATAGCGACACCTAATTCCTTGTAAGAAACACTGTTAAAATTCTACATAACGTGTAAGAAATAACATCATCGTTATTTCTTAACATACTACAAAAATTTAAGGTGGTGAAATATAACATTTAACCTTGAAATAACGTAAATGTTATTATAACTAAAATGGGATACATACTTGGGTTAAATAGCAACAAACCAATTAAAAACCAATTTTATAAGAGCTCTATTTTGTAATCTTTAGTAGCAATAATACGACATATTTGTAGCATAAAATTCATAAAAAAAAACAAAAAAACAAATTATTTATTAACTGTATCGTAAATATATCAGAAGGTATAAAATAACGAGCATCTTGGTTTAATCAGTGTCTGCGACTGGAATGTCTATTACCCCAATATTGTTTTACGTCTATTACTGCAATTTATGGAAGTCATTTTTATTGCGTAAAAAAATTATTGTGATTTGTATGGCCCAATCTAATTAATTTTACATGCGAGTGTTTAGTGATTATTTACAATATCATCATAATTAAAATAAAAAAGGTTTTTTGTAGTTTCATAGTTTTTGACGTTAAAACTAACGCCAAAAGCTTTAAAATCATCATTACTACTTTTTTTTGGTTTTGACTATTCAATAATAGGAAACCGACTAAATTTGTGTTATTTTTCACCTTTTTATCAAAAAGGTGCAGCTTATATAATAATTTGGTTGCAAAAACTGTCGTTAAATGACAAGTAAGCTAATTGAACTATTTTTATAAAACACTGGCAATTAGGATTTGTCATAACAGGGTCGTATTGTAAATAATATAAGCAAGCATTATAAATTATAGGTTTGTTATATTTCTAAAAAATTTCAATAAAACGGGTGAGATAAAAGTAGAAATTCTTTCAAATTCGAGTCATAGTTCTTTTTGTTTTGATAGCAATTCTTTATTTTTCTTCTAAATGCGCCACTTTCTTTGCTTTTTACACTGGCTTTAACCTGACATTTTATTTTTTCTTTAGTTTTATTGGGTTTTTGCCACACTTCTGAAAAATAATAAAAATTAATTAAACAAGCCCTTGCGCCAAACGGAATAGTCAAGGGTTATTTTTGAAGCTAAGTTTGCCTAACCAAAAAATCTCACACTGAAAAAAGTAAAAAATAACAAAAATCACATCACTATCGCGCACTTCCGTAATATTGACGTTTCGAAAAACTCTCTGTTTTCGTTTTCAAAATAGTAGTAAAATATTAAACGTTTGTCAAGTTTGACAGTTTAAAATTTGTTTATCTGCTTCCATAGAGATGTTAAATGATTTTTATTTTATTTTTACTTATTTCTTCTTGATACAACTGTAGCCAACAATGACCGATGTTTACTGAACAGTTTGACACACACTTATCTCCGTTCAACAAAATAATCGCAGTCTCTTTTAATTTTCTTTTTGTCGTGTTATCTTCCTTCTCTAAAATTTTTGCCGAACCCCATTGAATCACATGACCGTTTTCCCAAGCGTGTTCGCAAATTTTGGATTTTTCAAATTCCCGTCTTTTGATATAATTTTTATGTTCCTCAACTCTAACATTCATAGTAAGTAAAAATAAAATAACAATCATTTAACATCTCTATGGAAGCAGATAAACAAATTTTAAATTGCCATACTTGACAAACATTTAAAATTTTACTACTATTTTGAAAACGAAAACAGAGAGTTTTTCGAAACGTCAATATTACGGAAGTGCGCGATAGTGATGTGATTTTTGTTATTTTTTACTTTTTTCAGTGTGAGATTTTTTGGTTAGGCAAACTTAGCTTCAAAAATAACCCTTGACTATTCCGTTTGGCGCAAGGGCTTATTTAATTAAATTTTATTATTTTTCAGAAGTGTGGCAAAAACCCAATAAAACTAAAGAAAAACTAAAATTATGCCACAAATAAATTACTTCAGACAATATCCTGACATTTTATATTCTACAATGATTATGAAAGCTAAAAGCAAGAGGTACGATTAGACTTCTATCGTTCGCTATGACACAAACGAAACAAGGTACCGTGTTTCAAATTTGTTTTATAGAATGGTTTGTCAATGTAATCTTGAGTCAAAATAAACGTTTTTCTGTTGTAATTATTATATTACTACTTTCGTTTTTCAGCTGATAATATCATTACATAATAGCTATATTACAATCTATATAATACAGCTCTTCGCTCTTAGAAGCAAAATTGCCTTCAAGCATCTTTTAATATAACAGTTTTATAGGTTGATAACCCACATCTAAGAAACAATTATAAAGTTTTTTTATAGTGCTGTTAGAAATACTACGGAATGTTACTAAAAAATTGTACAAAACACTTTAGTTTTATTAGCTAACATGTTTTATAAGCTTTTTTCAAAGAAATGTTTATAAAATAGTTATTATAAAACTGTTTTGTTGGTTGAGAAGTTACAAGGACAATAACTAAACCCGTTATATTTTACAGGTACTGGATACCCTGATATTGAAATCATGTTTATTCCTGCAAACGCAACGCAAGATTTATCACAAAAGGCGTTCAGATTAACAGATCAATCTTATCAAGACGTATGGGGACATAATAACCGTTCTCAGACCTACATTCTCTACATAGTAGCATTGCACGCTGAATCTAAAGGCACCGTAAGGCTGAAAAGCAAAGATCCCTACGATTATCCTATAATAAACACAAATTTCTTATCAGATCCTGCTAATAAGGATATTAGAACTATATACGAAGGCATCAAACTAGGTCTTAAACTCGTGGGTACGAGAGCTATGCAAGATATTGCGTCAAAACTTCAAGGAGGACCTTTGAGGGCGTGCAAGCATTTCAAATATATTTCTGAAAAATATTGGTATTGCGCCATAAGGCAAATGTCCATGGATTTATACCATCCTGTTGGAACATGCCCTATGGGTCTGTTTCCGGAAAAGGGTGATGTAGTAAATTCAAGGCTACAGGTTTACGGAATAAAAAAATTACGGATCGCCGATGCTAGTGTATTTCCATTCACTTTGGCGGGTCACCCTAATGCTCCTTCTGTTATGGTTGGTGAGCAGGTATCGGACATTTTGAAAGAAGACTATTCGCGAAGGAAATAAATACTATGGATACTATATAATAGAACTGTAGAAATATTTTACACACTAAATAATTATTTATTTATGTAACCTCCTACTTAGAAATTAAGCAAAATATATACCTGTATTTTTGTAGACATAATTTTATAGATTATAATATTTTTTCGCATTTTGACTGATATGCTGTTTTACTAAACAATTCAAAATCGTTTGCTATCACATTGTTTACTTTACCATATTGAAATGTCACTTTACTATATACTATACAGTATATAATGTCACCGTTAATAAAAACAGTTTAACAGAAAATTGTTTGTTTAAAAATATTGGACACATTGATATACAGATAGAGAAAATATTTAACCGATCATGGGGAGATTCTATTACATACATTTCAAATGCATGGAGTATTGGTGGGAAGATGACGCACGGCAGGGCGGGCTTAGTCAGTACTCTCCTACTCTCCTACGCCCACGGCCGAATGCCAAACGAATAGTGTGCTATACGAATACTGGTTTAGTCTACCAAAATAGGGGAGGACGCGTCAAGCTTGGACGGCGAGCAGTGGAAGGGATTATTCTTAGCATTTCATATGATCGGTTAAATATTTTCCCTATCTGGTATATACAGTGTCTCAGGTATTACTGGCATCCTTGGAAGGAGTAATTGCATAGTGAACATAAATGAGATTTACTCAAATATACCTATATCTAAGAGTTTATCGTTTCCGAGATACAGGGTGTCAACCATTTTGAGTCGCTGAACTATAATGTCAGTGGATTCGTTTCTTCCAGATACGGCTTAGAGGTGCCAAATTCACTTGCCGATAGTGTACAAGATCGTCCTATAGATTATTATTACAGCGATCGTGAACATCTGCATTTTTTCAGACTATTTGACCTTTTCAGATCCGAGTCTGAATCTGAATTGCAACAAATGAAAGCTGTTAGTTGTTAGCAATAGTCAGAGGGACCGGAGAGGAATGGGTGAGCAGTGCAGTACATTTGATAAATAGTGATTTTTCAGTTTGTTATGCCGTGACCTCGGTAACTGGTCGCTGCCAGAAACAGAATTAAAGTGTACATCCCTAGCATTAGCCGGGATTAATTTCGTCCGAACTGCTAACGTATTAGCAATGAAATCTACATTCAACTTTCAACATTAATTCTTAGTCAATAGAGATCTAATGAAATTTCTACTCAGAACTTTCAGTAGGTCAAAAACTGAGTTGAGGTAGTGCTACTATTATTGCAATAGATTGTATCTATCATCTTGTCACCCAAGTTTTCTTTGTTTTAATACAAAACTATTTTATAATTTTTTTAGTAATGTTCCGTAGTATTTTTAATCGCGCTATAGTAGTTATTTATGTATTAAGAACGAAAAGTGATACATTATTGCTCAATACTGGCAGTAATGGCACTTCTTGTTTTATCTACAACCACTTAACAAAATAAAACATTTGAATTAAGTTTATTATAACGAGAACATTAATTTTAACAAATAGAACAAAGGTAAGAAATTCATTTGTTAGCATTTGTAATTTGGATGTTGAAAGAGCAGTCTTTACAATGTTTAATAGTGATTCCTGATCCAGAAGACATATTATGACTATATTCTGATATGGTAAAATTTTCATCACTGCGATTACTACATTCAATTACTTGTACATTATTTGATGGTCTAATTAAAATTTTCTTATTTGTTCTTATCTATGTATCTTTCTGCAACTGTAGAACTCTTCCATCCGTGTCGCTCCAATTGTATAATATCACCTCCACCCTCCACCATGGATCAATAAAGTAACCGATGTTCGGCGATAGCAATTACCTGTGTATAAATGACACTCTGGTAGGTTAAGATAATTAGCAATATCGTTTGGTTAGCAATAACATTCATTCCTACCCACTTGATTAAAACACTTGCCTTTATTACATTTTAAGAATAATCGTGCTGGTGTGTTTTCGTTTCCTGTAAATAGCCTGGAAGAGCTGCAGCTACGGATTAATCAAAAGTGTCAAGAAATCAAAACCAAGAAGGGTGTTTTCGAAAGAGTTCGAATATCGTTGAGACGAAGATGTCGTGTCTGCTTGGAAATCGACGGAGGGCACTTTGAACATCTTCTGTAACTATTTTTTTGTTTGTTAAAAGCTTCTTTTGTCGGTTTATTCCTAATAAAATAAAATGTTTGAAAAACGAATAGTGGTCCATATCTCCACAAACGTTACTTTGCAGGCCCATGTTTAATAAGACTTTTCTGCTTATTTTGGTTCATACTATATATTAACCTACTGCAATATTTTACACACTTTTTTTAACACCCTGTATAATAGATTCGCGTCAGTTTATGATATTTTTAATGTAATATAAATGTAGTTTGTAGCCATGTGTATTGCACTTAGTCTAGTTTCAACCCTCCTCTCTCTCTCTCTCTCTCTCTCTCAAGGTTATTATTTGTTTTTGTAATATGTGTAATGTACTTATTTACTCGATGTGTTATTTTAACTTTATCTGTTTATTTCTGTAATTGGGATTTTTTCCTGTTGAAATGATGAAATTACTATTACTAATATTATTATTACATATTTCAATAGATTTGATAAAATGTAATATTGTCGAATTCGCCATATTTTTAAATCTTAAAGTATTTTGAGTATCTTGAATCCATTACTTTACGTTAAACGTTTATATGCTAAATCATGACGCGAAAATAATTTAAGCGGACGTTTTAGACTATTACAGTCTTCATTTTCAACAAATATTAAAAAAACATGGATTTATAGAATTGATAAACACAAGTAAAATAAATAAACCAGAAATGTATCGCCGAATTTATTGAATGAAATCTGAAACAAAAAGTAAGTAAATATTTTAGATCAAATATATGTACTTTCCATTTAAACTATTCTAAAATAAATGCATATACAGAGTAAATTTCAGAAGGGTTGATGTAATTTTAGAACCATAGCAACATTTTTTCAGAAAATGTTATTCACATTTCAAGTAGGACAAAGCATGGGTACGAATATTATATGAAAAGTTTTTTTTTTATCTTAGATAGTGCAAGAAGAACCACAATCATCCACAACTAGCAAAATAAATTTTATAAACATTGTATAAATTGCTATAAAATAAATTTTATAGGAGCTTCAAAATTATATAACGTGGTTAAATGCCTTTATACGATACTTATAGAATCGAAAACGGTCCACTTTTATAATAAAAACACTCACAGTTCTATAAAAAATGTATACAACACTTTTAAAACAATTTTATGCAGCAACTATAAAAACGTTTTGTAGTCTGTATTTTGGAATTATTTAAAGAAACATTATATTTTTTATTGAAAAACATTAAAACCAAATCATTTTAAGATTAGTGTATAATGCAGATTCATACTTATTTCTGCTTGTATTTAAAAATGGGGTAGTCTAACCTCAATGGCGATCATTTGTATGGTAGATAGGTATAATACTTACAATATTATCATTTCAACAATCTAGTATTTCAATTTTATTGCGCCACAAATTTTATTTATAAACTATAGATATGTTTGTGACAACAAAACTATGCGCTTTAATTTAGGCCACATTTCCTTTAAAATTATAAAAAACAAATTAAAAAATAGTAAAATTGTGCTTTCTTTAATTTATATTATCATTGTATATGATCTGGTTATAAAACAATCTTTCAAAAATAGTAAAATCATGTTTTAGATATAATTTTAAGACTTTCAACTAATTTTACATAATGGCGGCAGTCTCTGATCCAAAAAATATTCATTTAAACATGGCCACTTATAATAAAACGATTTTATTCCACACATTAGACTAAAATTAAGTTAGGTTTAGAGTTTTATTACGCAGAATATACAATAATTTTGTTTTCTCAAACCACAATTTTGTTTTACAACATATTTATAAAACTGGGAATATTTTTATGGATTAAACACAACTATAAAACTTTTATATAAATAAGCGCATATCGGGGCTAAAAAATATTATTATTAGTTTTCTTATATATCCTTAATAAAACACGTTAATACAACTATTATAATTAAAAATCATTTGTCCAAGTATACAACTCTTACACAATATGTTTACAGTCCTTATATACATATTTTTTTAAATGTTGTATAAAGCATTATAATACTTTTATACAATTTTTAAAGAACTAAAACTTATTTGTTCTATAAAACACTTTTTAAAACTATTATAAAACAATTTTACACAATTATTTTCTTCAGAAACAAAATTATCACAATTATTTACTCTATAAAATCAAATTGTTCATTTAACAACGCTATTCGATAGTTATAAAATAATTCGCTTCTTTTAAAGTTCCATTTTGCTAGTTGTGATCAGGATTAATGCATATTCCAGTAATCATGAATTCTCAGAATTCATGAGTAGGTACCTGAGTATTCAAGGATACTCTAAATTCATGAAACACTCATTACACGATGAATACGGACACTGAATACCGTCAGATAAAAGTATTCAATACTTGAATACTAATTATATGAATATTGTATTATATTAAATATTACTTATGAGCATTTTGACATGAACGATTCTCCACGTTTATGAACCATCTGATTGCATTGTCTGTAGAACATAATATAAGAAAATAGACTGTTAAGATATTATTAAAAGATTTTTCAATAGAAGGAATTTTTGGAATACAACCGCGCAAGCTGACAAAATCCAATTATGAGATAGGACAAATAGATATAAATTTAAATTAACGTTATAGTCTACAAACTACCACTTAACGTAAACATAAATATAGTATAAATATAAGCTTACCACAGTACCTATACATCATGTTATAATATTAGTGAACTTTTAAAAATGATAAAATGTGATAATAACGAATATAATTAGCAATATAATTAGTGCACATTGTGTCAGTACTGGAAGATTTAAGCCCATTTTTAGTAGCGGATAAAAAAGAATATTACAACGAGTTTGAATAATAAACCACTGAAGTTTGCCAAGATTTTTTAAATTAAATTTCTCTAATAATTCCATCGAGTTTAAAACTAAGATATTTAACAAATTTCCTTTCAATTCCTCAATAATTTGCATTTTATACTGATGGTTACAAATAATACTCGCGTATTCTAATTTTGGCCTGACAAAGCGTTAAAAAATATAGAGGCAGAGGATATGTTTGAAATGTCAAAAATTTTTCTTGATAAAGTCCAAATTTTTATAGATATTACATACTGCTTGAATGGCTCTATTTAATATAGTATAATGTAAGGGAGTTTCAACTAAAATTGTCTCAACTAAACAGTGCAAAAAAGACGCTGTTTAAATTTTATCGTTCGGCAACCAATAAAGTGACACTCCTCAATAAACGGCAAGTTTTCGTTGTCACTATCAACCAAAAAAACTCTACTTTCATGAGTAGATGATAGTTATTTATTGTATAAGTGTTTAAGTAGCATCTTATCCACGCAAAAACGTATCCTTAAGTGGATAAAAGGCAATTAAAACACAAATGCAATACAACGTTTTATCCATAATCACATCACAATCATATTTGTCATATTTCCTGGTAGTCAATGAAACACAAACTTGATATTGCAACGAAAATTCAAGGATAATATAGCTGTTTCTTACAAAAAGAGACATCCGTAACTTGTGCAAATTCGTTTCAAAAATAATGGCAACAATGCTACAAGAATTTATACTAACGTAATGTGTATTACTATAAATGGAAATGTTAATAAGTAATTAAATTAGATAGAAATAAACACGTCAGGTTTAAGCAAGCTAGCGGAAAAAAATCAAAAGAAAAGTAAAGGAAGTTCAAATATGCATTAAAAAAAAAACTACGACTTTTATCTCGAAATTAGAAGATATGTCAATTTGAGTTTGAAAATATATTTATTAACTATCTACGGAAATCTTAAGTTAGAAAAATGACGACGTCTTCCGGTTTGTTTCATTTTTAGTGGAAATTCTGAGTGAACTAAAAAGATCAAAAAACATCATCGGGTGGTTGAGAAAGACTGTTATTTGGGTATCAAATAGCTTTAAGGGCGCAAATTTCTACAAACTCAAGCTGTTTTTAGAGGTAATTTTATAAAAATCTAAATAAATTAGAAAAATTATATTGTCACGGAATTTGCCCCACTCACACCCAAATTGCCTCAATCGACGACTGTGGTACCGCGAATTACTAAGATTGCCCCGATCGCCCCTACACGATTCTGTTAAACAAACAAAATGCCGTGGATCGAGACGGGACTAGAAAATTTGAGAAACGACGAGAAGTGTTCGAGAGATGCTAGAAAATAGATCTAGAGATGCTAGAATATACCTGGAATATTCGTTGGGTCTATAAAAAGAAAAATAAACGGCCGAGTTAGTTAGTCTTGTATAAGTCTTGTATTACAGTCTGAATTGAAGTGTTTAGTTGGAGATATCAAAGTGATTTAGATAGCGATTAATTAAATAAGTGTTTAGTTGAGTTCTAATTAGTGTTCAGTAGTGTACTGAGTATAGCTAATAAAGAAGTAATTAATTAACGGATTGTTTTTCTGAAGAAGAAAAAGAGGGGTTAGGAAATCCGTGACAATATAATATATTTATCTACACACATTACCCGATACTAACTAGAATGTTAGTTCATTTTTATTTAAAAGCTTCAGCCTCATATTAGGAAAGAAGGAAATCCAATTTTTTCCAATCGTATTATTACAAAGTATTATTAATTATGGTGCTAAAGATCCGCTAGATATAGCGTAAAAATTATGAATTATTTCTTATATATATATAACTTAGTTGATTAAACAACTGCTTATTTTGCATATTATATATCTTTTAAGTAACTAAAGTAGAGTTCATGAACCAATTTTGTAGAATTATATAAAAATGCACAACGGAACATATTTTTTTCAATTTAAGGTCGCTGTAAAATGGCCAAACTTGTAGTATTTGTTAGGTACTGCAATCTCGAAAAATAAAACACGTAGAGCAAAAAAAATATATTAAAAATAAAATTATTAATGTTTTGTTTATACACTTTTACAATTTAAACTCTCCTCAAATAATACAATAACTTTTAAAATGCATTTATATGATACACATTATTTCGCTATTCTAACCCCGCATTTTATCAATTTTTTTCACATATTTATAAACAAAAATGTACAATCTTATATGCAGAGCTATGTAAGTTTATGTCATAACAATGTTTACATATATAGTTAAATTAAAAAACACCTATTTTGAATGATTTCAGCACCCAAAAGTTTGTTGGATAGATCGCTTTCTGACGTTATATATTGATTTTACTTCGGTACCTTTGAATATTCGCAGGTGGCATGAGATAGCATTCTTGTTATTTGCTAAACTCTATATTATTCAGTTCTTAAATGTCTAAAATTACTTGTATTTGTAGAAAACACTATTTCAAGAATACGGCTCCCTTAACGTTTTTTGGCAGTAGATATTCAGATGGTATACATTTATCTGCCACTACTTTCAGATTTTCTTATAAGGTATGATAAGGTATTTCCTAGTATGTAAAATACGATGGAAAAGATTCGTTAATATTCTAACAAATTAGATAAAATATTATTTTCAGCAGGAGCTTTATCGATGTTCTTTAAAATGTCAGTTATGCCCTTTCCCAAAGCGCATATCCCTTTACCTAGTTGATTCTGAACTTCAGACTGCGAAGAATCTATTGATAAAGATAGGGCCGCGGAAATTTATGGACTTAATTTCGGCAGTGCTAAATTGGATAAATTGGTAGGTACAGTGAACTTGTTTAAAATATCTACGGGATCATCTCTTTTCAGACCATTTTGTAATACAGAATTCCATCTAACGACTAACTGGTCGTGTAGTGCGATCTCATTAGAAGATGCCTTTTCTCGATCTTCCCCTAGAATTTCCAGAACATCTTCTGGCAAAAACACATCATTGTGAAGCACCAGATCGTCAGCATCAACGTCATTTATGGCAACGCTGCAAGCGATCATATTTTTTCTCTAAAACAATGCTACAGGCATCGCTTCTGGTTTCTTGCGGATAGGGATTTTCCACTGCAAGTGGCAAAAAATCTGCATCGGAAGAATGCGCTCGATCCAATCGAGCGCTGTCAGCTGACATCCACCGCGCACGCGGTCGATGGGTGCGGGAACGGCTGTGAGCAGTGTTGCCAGTGCTGGTACCATTGTACCAGATTTGGTACATTTCAATGTAAAAAGTACGTCTGTACAACTATAACAAAATTTGATACAAAACCAATATTCTTAGCAAAGCAAAAAACCTTTTGAGTTTTAGAGTATGAAACTGGCTTTCTTACTGCTGCTTGTTGAATTTACGTTGATTGTATTGTAGCGTGAAACTCCTTTGTTTACTGTAATTGGTAACATTCATGTCACATTTTCAATGACGTTTAAAATGACAAGTTAGTAATTTTCAGAGAGCAATGCAGCCTTCATATTTGCACAACCGCAAAGCAAATAAAATATCCATTTTCTGGACCTTAGGTCCCTAGAAAATGCGGCAACTGTCACGTGACCTACATCATGAACCGACGCAGTCTATATTTTTTCTAGGTTTGTGGTTGAAATACATATTAGGTCTATTCCTTTGCACAGAAAGTGTAGCACCAGTTGCACTGAATAGCCCGAAAACATTCCTTTGCAAGAAAGTATTGTATTCATCATCACAAAAAACATCTTTGGCGTTCATAATTAATAATTAGTTAGGAAACATCTTCCAAATTTAGAATATATCTTAATCTTATTACTGCACACGCATGGTTGTTCTCTGGCTACACCATCTCACACTTCGTTATTCCTTTAATTCTAGCACCACTTCTGCACTGCGCTGAACAGCTGATTTTCAGCGTAGTGTAATTTACACTACACTGAAAAACAAAGGAAGGAACCTATTTAGTTACATGTGCCCACGGCACCATTTGAATCAATGATCGTAGTTAGGGATCTATGACATCCGTAGACACTAATATATCTATAGATCTATCCCTTTTTCTGTTCTGTGATGTAAATCAGACAAGAGCATAGAAAGAGAATGAACAAGAGGACAATGTTCTCTTGTCTATGCGTGTAACCTAAAAAGTGAAATTTGCTGCTTTATTTGTTATTCTTTTAGCACAAAAATGCAGAAGTAAGTAAATGTTATAGTTACCAATGATATGATATGTAATTTGGCAATAAAATCTGGTACAATTGTCTGAAGGAATTGATACAAGGTTTCTTCGGCGCTGGCAACACTGACTGTGAGAGCGATAAGGAGAACGCTTTCGACTCACGTGGCGACTGCGTGATCGAGACGATAAACAAGAACGGCGTCTAAGTAATTCCTTCTCCAGTTTTTTTTAGACAGTTTGCCAACTTCTTGTTATTTTCAAACTCACTACTACTAGATGACCTACTACGGCTCCTTTTATTTCTCTTGGATTTACCCATATTTTGAGACTGAAAAGATTATTAGTGTGATGTACGAGCTGCCTCTTCCAAGAGACTGCTTCCGCATGCTTTTTAAGAATATTTGGATAAAGTATATATCAAGTATAAATGTGAATATATTTGTATTAGTGTTGGGAAAACCCGAGTTATTTCAATAACCGAATACTGAGTAATTGTGATTTCGAAAACCGATTGATAACTCGAAGGATGGTGACAGGCATTCTCAGCAACTGACTATTTTTGTAGTTTACATATAAATGTTTTATTTTAAACAGATATACACTTTTTGTATGAGTATATTTATACATTTAAAATAAAACAATACAAATCATACATATATAACAATATATGTTGGATTACACACATTACAAACGAAACATGTAAAAAAATTCAAATACGACGTAAACTGAAGCACTCAACCCTCCGTTATTCGACAAGGCAAAGAATGTTCTTACTTGGAAATTTAAAAAAATAAGAAAATCCTTACTTGCGCATATAAAAAGGTGGCAATCCAATAGTGAACAGTGAGTAAAAAAATCAAATAAATAATTCGTTACTCGTATAAGTGATAACCGAGTGATTTCGATTATTACAATAACCGAATAATCAGTTATTTTTCACTCGAGTGATTCCAACACTAATTTATATACTTACAGAAGGTAGTAATTCCTTTGACTATAAGACGCTATAAGTAATAGCAAATGTGTTTTACCGATTGGATAATCGGGACGGTATTCGAACACGTGCCACTGTTCGGAGCACAAGAAACACAATGATGATTGATGACACGATGACAGATTAGGCAACGGAACAGGGTAGATTTTTAAAATATTCTTTGAACCTTGTGCTCGAGAGTGGAAGAAGCATGTACTACAATGTAAACAATTATGTAATATTTTCGGACTGGACCCTCATATAATTACGATCGAACTTCATAGGTAAGTTCATTTAATCGGTTAATTATTAAGTTCTTAAGGCTTACGGTGAGCGCTCTATAAGACGATATAAAGTTTTCGCTCAATAACTCCTCAAGGGATAAAGATAAAAATATGCGGTTTTTTTTAATAGACTACAAATATTATTTTACATCGACGCTGTGTTTTGAAATTCTGAAAAACTGTAAAATTATTTTTTTTAAATGAATTTTGCTCTTTTCCGAAATTTCAAAACACAGCGTCGATGTAAATTAATATTTGTAGTCTATTAAAAAAAACCGCATATTTTTATCTTTATCCCCTGAGGAGCTACTGAGCGAAAACTAAAAAAATATTTCTTAGCAATAAAATGCTGCCCCCTTGCGGTGGCATTGATAAAAGAGACGATCACATTAGATTCTAAATGTCCAACACTGAGAGAAGTGATTCAGGCTAACGGTAAATGCTCTATCATACGGAATATAGTTTTCGCCACGTTTTCGCTCAATAACTGCTCAACGGAAAATGATAAAAATAGGCGGCTTTTTTTTAATAGACTACAAATATTATTTTACATCAATGCTGTTTTTTAAAATGTTGAGTAATGTAAATTTTTTTTTATTTAAAATTTTTCACTCGATGTAAAATAATATTTGTAGTATATAAAAAATAGAATAACATATTTTACTATATATATATATAGTTACCGAACGAAAACCGAAAAACTAAAATAAAAGGACAGATTTTATAAAAGACTTAAGAGAAATGATTACGTATTGTAGTTTAATAGCTTTATTATAATTACGAATTTGTTACTTGAAACTAAAAATATAATGTTTTTCAAATACAGAAATATAGATTATTTTTAATATAATATTCTGTGTCTGCCTACTGAATAATAGACACCAGCTAAGACATTGCTAAATAGACGTATTCATTAAAATATAATTAATATGTTTAATAAATATTAAAAAAATGGGGAATGCAAATGGGTAGTTGAGATTTATGGAATATATAAAAATGTTATTGAAATATGGTTTTGTTTATCTAATTTTATTTTTGTCGCATAGTATTTTTTTACATGGCATCGATGGTTTGCTTCTCAGCACTTCAGTAAATAATAATATACTATTTGTTGCAAACCCAAACTTAGTAGAAATACACATAAAAGAAAAAATGTGTCAAAAGCATTTTATTCTATAAATGAAATTATCTCTTTATTCCATATTTTCTGATTTAAGTTGAGCCCTATGTCAAGTGAAATTATTTATATTTTAGTATTTCTCATATTTCTCTTCAATAATCCATACATAGTCTTTATATTTTACATTTTGGACATAAATAAATATACATTTATGTTAATATCTCTTATGTATTTTCGATGATCTATTAAAAAAATACGAGCATAAAAAACTAAAATTTAATTTTATTCGACATAAAAATTATGGAAAATATAGATATTTCTGACTTTCCGAATGAATGCATTGTCCTATTCTGAAAACGTATACTGCATCGCAAGTATAAACTTAGCTTACACACGAAACACGAGCATATGTAAAATTCAATTTTTTGAAAACCGTAACACGTAGCGAAGTAAACTTTTTTTAAAAAAATTTTTCATACTATCGACTACATTTGTCTCGATATAACTATAGTTCTATTTTCAATAATTAATGTAGCTCTCCGCATAGTAAAGTTTTTAATGCACAAATTTACTGGCATTGACTTTGAAACAATTTTTTTCGAAAAGGCTTTAAGTTATTAAAAATTGGTATGTACTATTAGAAGCGCTGTAGTTTTTTATACATGTTGTGAAAAAATTATGAACATAACTTGAATCGTTGATTTGCAAACGCGATATATGTTTCGTAAAACATAATTGACAAATAACGTCCGAAGCACCGACAATTTGAATTTATAAAGTTAGACCCTACTGAAAAAAGTTGTAAAAGTCCATTTCAGATGTCGAAATTGTCCCTCTAAAAGATGGTAAATGTTTAATTTAGTTATATCTTTATTTTAAAAAAACGGCATAATTGAGAACCGATTTTACTCCACTAATAGAGTTGTGATACCTTTATTTCAGTGTATCTTTCGTTTTGTCTCCATCCCAAATGCATTAGCCTCTAGGCAGCACATATTTCAGCGTTTTGCCACAACACGTCAACATAGTCTTACTCTGCGCAGCGATATATCTGGTTTTAACAAAACTTGATCACGTGTTTCACCGTTAGCCTTAAATGTCTAAAATTACTTGTATTTGTAGGAAACACTATTTCAAGAATACGGTGCCTTAACGTTTTTTTTGGGAATTTCCAAAATATAAAGTAGCAACTACTGTGTATCATTATGAAGGAAATAAATAAATTCAATTTTTACCATTCCGATATCTCAACTATTCTCTAAGATACGAAGAAAAGAAAGAAATTTGGCCCAGTAACTATATCAAAAACGAAGAAGTCCATGAAAGTTCTTACCAGATAAAAGTATTTTCATAATTTTTACTATCTCAGATATACAGGGTGATTCAGTTTTTAATGAACAAACTTCAAGGGTAAGTAGAACTTTGAAAATAATGGCAGTTTATTATACATATAGTAGTTATAATTTTTGGGCTTTATAAGGAAGTTACAGGGTGTTAAAGAGTGAAGAAATTTTTTTATTTTTTGGTATAATTACTAAAATAATGAAGATATTTTAGCCATACTTGGTATACAATGTAGTTAATTAAAGTGTCATAAAATGTGAAAATATCAAGCACTTTGGACAATCAGTGGTGGAGATATGGGCAGTTCGTATCTTTAATTTAGGAAAAAGTTGTATCGCCCTGTATAATGTTAAAGTTTATGACATTTTTAAATGTGTATTTTAAATTCTAACAAAAACCCTCTTTTACATTTTTTTTCGTATCTGCTACGGTTACATAGTAAATTTTACTTTTTTCACTTATTTCATTGTTCCTGTAATGATATTGTTTGATGGTAAATGATACTCGAAACGAGAAAATGTGTACCTATGATTAAATTACGTTTTTTTATTAGTTAAACAACTGCGCTAGGGCTAAAGGAAAATTAATAATTTTCAGATAAGTAATTATAAAAGACTAAAAATTTTCACAATACAGACATTGAATAAGTACAATTTAACTAAAATAAGACACTGCAAATTACATTAACTATCAATACCTATAAATTAGGAAAATTGCTCAAAATACCATCCTTGAGCGACAGCTGTCAATAAACTGCAATAAAAATTAATAGTCATGCATTCTGAAAAAAAAGAAGTTATTTACCGATAGGTACAGTGAAATACCTGAAAAAAGTCAAATTTACTATGTTACCGTAGCAGACACGAATAAAATGTGAGATGAGGTTTTTGTTAGAAATTAAAATACACATTATAAAATGTCATAATCTTTAACATTATACAGGGCGATACAACTTTTTTCCTAAATTAATGATACGAACTACCATGTCTCTGCCACTGGTTGTTTAAAGTGCTTGATATTTTCACATTTTATGACATCTTAACCTAACTACACTGTGTACCAAGTATGGCTTAAATATATCCATTACTTTAGTAATTATACTAAAAAATCAAATATATTCTTCAAACTTTAACACCCTGCATCTTAATTATAAAGCCCCAAAATTATAAACATTTTATAATAAATTGCCATTATTTTTTAAAGTTCTACTTACCCTCGAATTTTGTTCATTAAATCACCCTGTATAATCTGCATGAGAAATTATTATTTGTTTGCGAAGATAATTCAAACAGATTGAGTGACAGATGTTTCATGATTACGCTGCCACTTTATTTTTTTTTTCAAGATATTACTATGTAACTTTAAAAATTTCAACACTTTATTTTTTTCAAGGAATTTAATAAATTATGTAATTTAAAAATTTACAATTATAATTTTATTTGCTAAAGATAGTAAACTTCAGATTTATTTGTAGAATATTAAGCTTTAAATGAAGAAATCATTTCTTCCAGCATTTGGAAATATATTCATCTTGTGATATCCTTATTAATACTGGGTTTACGAATTTTTCAATTGCATTTGCCAATGGGTGCACTACAGCTATGGCAACTTTTTCTGGAAAATTAAACTTCAAATAAAAAAAAAAGTAAAAAGTACTGTAGATTGAAACGCTGTTTCGAATGCTTTGGCAAATATTTAAATGAAACAGAAAGAAAAGTTTTTGAAAAAAATGAGTGGCATTACGCATAACTAGCGCCCTCTGTGGTACTAAACTACCGTCTTAATAATATTCAGATAGGCTATCTACAACCCACACTAAATTCAATTAAAATCCGCTTAGGAGTTCCCGAGATACAGATTTGAAAAAAAAAAAACAAATTTTAGACCAAATCGGAAAAACAAAAAAATATGGGTCAAATAATTTCTCACGTAGATTCTTAACTTATTAATATTTTTCCTAGTATTTCTGGATTACCCTGTTCACACAATTAGAAGTATAAGATTCATACTTGGGATGCCCACGTCCTTGTAGAAATAACGCGATGTGAAGAACCACGTAATTTATACTATATCAAGTGTTTAGGTGTTCATATTAAACGCTGCTTTAAAAGAATGCAACACTACATAAAATTCAGTTTTTAAAGATAATTCAGTTTAACAATATTTATTCATCATGTTGTTTGAAAGACCAGTTAAATTTATATTGTGTGTCATTAATATAGTGTTGTGCTTTAGTTTCCTAGTAACAGGTAAATTGTGCAATCATTAAAGTTTTTTAAATTTTTATCACTTGTAATTTTGATGTCATGGAATTTTGTTTTTCAGGTTTTGAAAACTCACAATTATTTAATGATAGAAGGTGAGTAATGTGGGATGCTTGTAGATTTTAATAGGTATACTAAAAATATTTATTTTGCAAATAGATATACAAGACCTACACCAATTTTTCAAACATTATTGCTGGTGTGTACGAATTTTGGCTACAACAAGAGCATTTTAAATCAATACCTATACAGGTTGTCTACTATTACTAGCATTGTTCGAGAGGTGATTGTACAGTCAAAATAAATGGGATTCATCCAAATGTATCTATAAGTTCGCCTTTTCCGAGACACAAGGTGTCGTAGACAGTGGCGTAGAAGCCCTGTGACACTCTTTTTCATTTATAATAAAAATAATACGCAATTGTTTTAATTATTTGGAGTAAATAATTTTATTTGAAATACTTTGTGTTTAAGTAATTGTTAGTTTGAAATATTTTAAATTACCTAAAATTAAAATGATTTAAATACATTTTTATTTTAAAGAAAATTTCAAAGAATATTTATTCAAAATGGCTAAACTTACAGAATTTTACGTTTTTCTTTAGTTAATTAAGTTTCCGAGTAAATAAAAAATATAATAAAAATATTGAAATCTTGACACCATCTCGGAAATGGTAAACTTTTATATATAGGTATATTTGGGTAAATCTCATTTATTTTGACTATACAATGTAGAACTAGTTTTATGTGATTCTTTATGATTTGGGCACGTTTGCATGTGTAATATTACATTTTATTTAGGAGTGTAAAGCCGGCCACGGACCTCGTGATTTTTCATCGGTTATCGAGACAAACCGTCGTAATTATGACAGGGTATCGTGATACTTACCACCTCACACACTTCGGTTTTGTCGCGATCGCTTGTCACGATCACCGATGACCGATGATAAAAAATCACGAGGTTTGTATCTGGTTTTAGTCATCTATAACACCAAAGATTTTACCAAAGTTTTGTGTTTTAAGTTATTTTTATTTTTCATTAAAATTTAGAAAATAACTACTTACACGTTATTTTTGTTGCCTCCCCCCTGATTTTTTCCGCCGGCGCCCATGACCCTGTATATGTCGTAGTCTTATTGTAAAATCAGTGATATTACATGCCTACGATTTTTCAATATGACTGGGTGTATATAATACGATACGAAACATCGAAAATCTTACAATTTTATTGAAAATGTCTCACCAACATTTTCTAACCAATTATAGATTTCTATTTTGTTCCGGTTACCATGGTAATTCAAAGACATTCCAGAAATTTTCATCCTACTTGGAGTAAGCTGCATGCGATTACACTGGATTTTTTTTATGTTTATAAGTAGATTGACATTTTGTTTAATAGAACTTGATAGTTAATTATTTTTAATTCTTAAAGTTTAATGATGTACCTATATCAAGTAAATTAAAACAAAAACAAAGACAGTAACTTTTATTATATTCTATATTTAATTACTTTCATTTACAAAGGCTAAATGTTGTTATACTCCAATTATACCTTCAAATTAGTTTGATGTGAATTTTTCTCACCGAATATTACACGAGCTTAAATTATTAACCGAAAATTATTACTCGCTCATGAATATTTTTAGAAAATCATCAGTCAATTATTAATTTTCAAAATATTCACCATCTTGAAAACATTTCTGGAAATAATTTAAGCGCTAGAAATACTATAAGTGAACATTTTAAGCGTATAGCAATATGCCGGCCTCTTCCTAATTTTATTGTCAGAATGAGCTTCCGCGGAAGCGTATTGGAATCAGTGTTATAATCAGACTGACGATGTGCCAGGCTAATTATAAAACAATTTCATGTTGGTGTTCAATTTTATGTTGCTATTATTATTATTATTTAGTGCAAAAGTATTTTAAAATGAGTGAGGAAATAAAAAACGTGTTTGTAAATAGAACCTTTTATTATGAAGAACTACAAAAATTATAACGGTAAGAAAACAATAAACCTAACTACAAATTATTTAATACAGAAAGGAACAATTTTCGTAGTATTTTTAATTTCCGGTCTCCTAAATATGTCAAATGCGCTCTTATTGTGATCCACCCTGTATATTTTCAATATTATCGGTTATTACTTCTTTATTTATAAAAATTCAATCAATATAATTATTAATTTGTTCGTATGACGTGCAATCATTGAATGAAAATTGTTATTTTATTTTAATGATTTTTGCTGTCTCAAAACATTTTCATATGTTTTTTACACTCTTTTAAAAAGCTTAATTTATGCATAAGCCTAGGTTTTTTGCTGGGATAGCTTGTTTCCCAATTCGCTTGGCACACTGTAAGTTTGCTTATAATGTCGGATTTCATATAAGCGAATTGTAATACACAAGCAGGAGAGCTCAGAGCATATTTACAATTTTCAGTTACAATACACCCAATTATACTGTAAAGACCTAAGTATATTATATTGTATGATTTTACAATAAACCTACGGTATATTTCCAAAAGAATAGGACAAATGTTACTGGCAAATTTACAGTTAAAAATAACACGTTTTCATAAAAATGAGCTTAGTAAATAGTTCAGCCCTTAGAAGGCACAGCCCTTTAGAGTTAAAAAAAATGAAATAGCGGTTGTAATTTGAAAACCATATAGGTATTACTTAAAATGAACTTCTCAACAATTTTTCAAAATTTCAAGGGGTATATAGGGCAAAAATTGAAAATTCAAAAATACGTATCAGAAAGTCTGGTTTATTTTTAAACTTTCACCTCTATTACTTTTTTGCTTTAAAACTAACAGTTTTTTAACAAAAAAATTAAATTCATTATCATTCGCACTACAACTCACAAGATTACTAAGAAATATATAGGTGGTTGTCATGCTAATTTCTGTCATTAGACCTTTTGTGAGTGCTTCCTTAGATTTGCCACTTAAAAATGTTATTTTTTACGATAAATTAAAGAGAATTATGGCAAATAATTTTACTAATAATGACATGCTGAGTATTTTTTGAATGCCAGAAATATTGTGCCGCAGCAAGAAGAAAACTCACAAAAGTTCTAATGACAGAAATTAGCACGACAGCTGCCTACTTAAATATATTTAGCTGCAATCATGTGAGTTGTAATGCGGGTAATAGTGGATTTTTTTATTTTTTATTAATAAACGGTTATTTTTTTATCTTTATTCATAAAACCTAAGCAGGACATGATGCGTCAATACAACACGTGTACATAAAAAATATAACAGTGATATGAAATCCCAATATTTGAAAATTTTGAAATAATACATATTTTTTAATCTAGAGATAAAATTAAGGAAATACTTCATACAGATATTAAATCTAATTTTACGTTAAGTATTTATAGGTAAAACACAAGAATAGAATTCCTGTAGAGAGTAAAAAGCATGTTTACACAAAAAATTACGTAGTTCTGTTTTGAATTTCTTTAAAGTACAAATATTTTTAATATTTAAAGGTAAATTGATAACAAGACTCGCATTTCTTGTACTGTGAGTATGCAAAGTGTCTCGTAAAGGGAATTTGTCGGAGTTAAGTTGCACAAAAATAACCGCCTCATAAATAAGTATTGAATAAAAAGTCAGTATATTGTTTTCTTTAAATATTGTTCTGCAAGAATCTAATGGATTTAAGAAAAAAATCAATCTAAGAATTCTTTTCTGTAAGATAAATATTCGGTGTCCATGCGTTGACGAACCCCAGTATATAATTAGATATTTAATATGTGAATATGCTAAGGCATAGTAAACATTTAGTAAATATTGTTTGCTCACAATGTATTTTAGGTTCCTGATTGCAAAATAAGCTGAATTTAATTTACTAGCAATGTACTCTACATCAACTAACCATGAGAGATTTTCGTCTACATGTAGGTAGGAAGGTTGGTATTTGTGGCATTCTTCAGTGGTATGTTATTCAAAATTGGATTAATTTGTTGTTTACATTTTTGTAAATGGAATACTACATATTTTGTTTTAGTTGCGTTTATTATGAGTCTGTTTCTTTCGCACCAGTTGTAAAATTGTTGGAGAACTATATTTGCTTGACTTTGCAATTCACTAAAATTGTTACCTACAATGCCAATAGTAGTATCGTCGGCAAACATCACCAGTGTTATGCTATCGGTCATATGTTGTTTTAGATCATTTACGAAAAGTAAAAATAGTTAGTTAGTTTTGAAACAAAAACATAAAAGAGATGAAAGTTTTAAAATAAACCATAAACCATCTGATACGTATTTTTGAACATTCAACTTATGTCAGACAAATAGCAAGTGTAGGAGTATGCTTATTTCAACCGCTTCTAAAGGCAGAGATTTTCGAAAAATTGTTGAGAAGTTGCACATAGAAAATTTGTGTAAAATTTGGCTGTTATATCTTTTTTGGTTTTCAAATTACAACTGCTAGTCCATATTTTTTTTGGAAACTTTGAAGGGCTGTACCTGCTAAGGGCTGAATTATTTACTAAGGTCATATTTATGCCAATATGTTTTTTTAGTTGCAGATCTACCAGTACCATTTGTGCTATTTCTTTTGAAAACATCCTGCATATAAAATAATTTTATATTTTACAAATAAAACATATTAGTATAACCTTCTCAATTCTTATTCTGCAAATGATAAATATTCACCTTTAGCACACAATGAACTTATATAGGTGCAGGTTTAAAATATAATTCCTGTACCTGTACATTGTATAGGAGTTAGCAATTTTATACATATATTTCTTATAGATTTATTATTAAAAAAAAATATTTTCAGTTATGAAGATTATGAAGATTATGAAGATTATGAGAATTATGCAGTTGAGTACTTGACAGGCGTAGTAGAGAATGCGGAGAAAAATGGCTTCACTTACAAATTACCAGAAAATGCAAATGGATATAAACCTAAATGGAACAATGTTAAAGGTATTTTTTAAAATAATACGTATATACTGATGATTTACTTGTAAAATTTGTATAATTATTATTATGACGGTTAAAACAATTTTTATTTTTGATTTGATCAAGATGCAAGAAAAACATTGTTATTAAAGAACTAGCTGTTTGCAACAAAATCATTTGAATTTTAAAAACTCAAACTGGTTCCAGAAAGAAGCTGTGCCACGTTATTATTGTATTCTGTTATGAAATACGTAAAAGTATTGTATTGTAAGAATATCTTAAAGGTGTTATACTATATTTTTTTAAAATGTGATATAAGTATGTATTTATTTTATTTTACCTTGTTGTAAAGGTATTTAAGCTTATATAAATTTTCCTACAATTTCTATCATGATGAATATACAGGGTTAACTATGACTAAGTACAAATATTTTAAGGGGAGATAGAGAAATTTAAGAATTAACGGAATCGCCTATTACCACATTCATTTCGTTTGATTCTTTTATACTAAATACCGGTAGTAAGTGGTTGTAATGAGTGAAAATGTAGTTTTGCCAGTTTGTAACGAAATAATTAAAAACGATGCAAAATACTGGAGCTAATTGGATTAATTGTTATCTATCTATCAGGTATTATTACTAATAAGAATATTAATTTCTTTCGTTTCTGCATTTAAAAATGCTGAAAAAAAACTACCGCATGGTAGTTGACATTGTTGATAGATGTAAGCATTATCTATGGATCTAAGCCATCTCAGTCGAAGCTTATCATAGGCGCCGACTTTGGGTTTTGCCCCATTTTTTACATATCTGGAATAATTTTGTATTGACTTTTAGGCCTCCCTGAGCAGGTGGTTAAAATTTTTGTACTTATATACCTATGTCAATAAATATTTCCATAGACAAAGCTCTATTCGATAATTATCTAAAATAAAAATTGATCTAAAGCTAAATTTACTACAGAAAGTCATATCTGGTTTATGAAAACATTCTATAAATATTAAAAAGTGCACATTTGAAACTGTGGGAACTCGAAAACTCAACCGCTATAGATGAGATCTATTTCTGCATTTTTAGGATTGATTTTTTCCTTTTAGTTGAGCCTAATATTTAATTATACAAAATAGGGCTTTAGCCCGCAGAGTAATTTGCTTCACACAATATTGTTAATAATTAATAAAAACACTATAACAAGAGGTAGATTTTTTGATAAAGCAGTGGATGTCTTTAAATTTTTTGACAGATCATTATCTCTTTTGACATTGGCAAAATTTATATTCATATAATTTTAATTTTAATGAATATAATAATTTTTATGGTAAGATATTTGCCTCAACTTAAAAGAGGTCACCTAAAGAATTAATTATAAAAATGCAGGAATGTGTCAGATCTCATCTATTGTGGCTGAATTATTGAGTTTCCAAAGAGAACTTTTTAACGTTTTCATTAAACCAGTATTGACTTTTTGTAGAAAATTTAGCTAAATTAATTTTTATTTTAGATAATTATTCAATTGAGCTTTATCTATGGAAATGTTTATTAGCATACCTAGATATTTGATATCAGAGAACATACATAATTATGAGTTCATTAACAGGAATTGTAGGAAAATTGATTTGTATTAGCTTAAATACCTTTACAGCATACTAAAAAAATACAAAAGCTAATAATAATAAAGAGTATATGGATAGATGGGTGCATTTTAACACTGGTTTGGGCTTTAGTCCTCAGAGTAGTTAGTTTCACACAACATTGTTTTAATATATGTAATATGGTGCCTTGCAAGTCGTTACACTAATTTTAGGAGAAGATATAATACGTGATTTTGAGTCGATTGAAACAAGCATACCTATATATCAAGTGTTACAACATTTGTAATAATAAATTTTTTTAATTTAACCGTACTTTTCTACAATTATTGAAGTGTAGAAGAAAAACAAATCTTTTTATAACAAATATTTCTATACTTTTTTTATTGGTAATGAATGGATTATTTAAGTGATTTAACCAATCCAAAGTGGCTTCGTGATTTACCTATAACTTCATAAACTTGGTTTTTCTACTTTGTAAAAGCGAAGAGTCAAATTTAAACCTTTGTGTGTAGGTTTATTCAGATATTATTGAAAACTTACCTAAGCAATGCTCTTTCAGTTCTTAGGAAAAGTTTCTTGATAAACATTCTAAAAACTAGGGAAATTAATCTTAGCACGTTTAAATATGCAGCGCATTTGCCAAAACAGGACAGCCATTCAGTATGTAATAAAGATGGTTTAAGAAATTAAGATATTTGCTAACAAGAACGCAACCTTTAGACAATATTGAAGATATTAAAATACTGGAAGATTCAAAAAGCAAAATATTTATTTCAATTATTCAAATCTTAAAAGCTAATTTAAAGCTACGGCGTAAAAAGGGAAAACAATGTTTCTATTAAATAGCTTGGTATGCCATGAGAAAACAATTGTCCTTAGTTTCCATAGCAGCCGTAAATATATACCAACAACTATCAAACTATACGTTCGAATCTCAGTTAGAGAGTACTATTCTTAGTCATTTTCAACTGCATACTTAAAAGTGTTAACGTTAATTTCTCTAATTTTTAGAATGTTTATCAAGAAACTTTTCCTAAAAACTAAAAGAACATTGCTTAGGTAAATATCTGAATAAACTTACATACAAAGGTTTAAATAAAGTCCACATTTAAATTTGACTTTCCTTCGCTTTTACAAAGTAGAAAAACCATGTTTAAGAAGTTTTAGGTAAGTAACGAAGCCACTTTGGATTTTATTGGTTAAATAATTTAAATAATCCATTCATTTGTCACGTGGTAATAATTATATAAAAAAAATAATTAATATGGTAAATCGCTTACCTAGACTGAGTTAATCTGTACCAAAACCGGCTAGCAAAGTAGCTCTAATATATATTTTTTTAAGCGCCACGTGATTTAATTTGATACAGTTAGATTTTCAAAATAAAGAGGTTCACTCTCAAGAAAAATCACGAAAAGGTGAACGACAAAAAAAAAGATTTTAATTTAAGTTTGCCTACGGAAAGCTTTAACCAAAAATAGTGTAAAATGCAATATGTAAAGGCAAAGGCTAACCCAAAAAAAAAAAGAATAATAAACTGTTAAATAAATATATCTGCGTATATTTAGATGTATAAACATATATAAGAATATATTTGTATGAAATTATATATCAATGTATTTTATTAGAAATGGCAGATATGTGATCCTTACTAAATATTAGAAATAAAAAAATGGATATAAATGTTAACGTATTAAGTTAAAATATTAACTCAAAATTCCCCAGAGTACAGCTGAACTTTGGTTCACAATTGACCAAAAAAAAAAAGAAATGGTACATATAGGTATATCTGCATACCCAAGAATATCTTCTTATATATATATAAAAAAAATATAGATATATCTGCAGATCTACATAAACAAATAATGTAATAATAGTTATACTAAATATATTTTTTCTTTAGTTTTATTGGGTTTTTGCCACACTTCTGAAAAATAATAAAAATTAATTAAATAAGCCCTTGCGCCAAACGGAACAGTCAAGGGTTATTTTTGAAACTAAGTTTGCCTAACCAAAAAATCTCACACTGAAAAAAGCAGATAAGTAAAAAAATAACAAAAATCACAAGTTTGACAGTTTAAAATTGACAAACAATATTTTACTACTATTTTGAAAACGAAAACAGAGAGTTTTTCGAAACATCAATATTACGGAAGTACGCGATAGTGATGTGATTTTTGTTATTTTTTACTTATCTGCTTTTTTCAGTGTGAGATTTTTTGTTAGGCAAACTTAGTTTCAAAAATAACCCTTGACTGTTCCGTTTGGCGCAAGGGCTTATTTAATTAATTTTTATTATTTTTCAGAAGTGTGGCAAAAACCCAATAAAACTAAAGAAAAACTAAAATTATGCCACAAATAAATAGCTTCAGACAATATACTAAATATAGTTGTGTAATTTGTGTAACTTATACTCAACGATTTTATTATCCTTAGAATAATTTATTATTTTACCAAAAAAAAGTATAAAATGCAAATTGCAAGATATTAAATTTTTCGGCAGTTAATTGGACTTGTCTTATCCTTGAAGAGCATAAAAAAATGGAGTAGTGCAACAGCCCTCGACAGTACAAGTACTAGGTACAAAAGTACGGGAACCGTATTTTAGTTATTTCTTCTCAGCACTGGAGCAAAAGAGTAGTACATCCAACCAATCTGGAACACAGGGTAGTTTGTGGAACCCAACTGGAAAACGGGGTAGTCTATACAATTCAACTGGAACACAGGTAGTTTGTGGAACCCAATTTCAAAACGGGGTAGCTATACACCCACTCAGAAAACACTATATAATAGATATAAAAAAAACATACATTATTGATAGAAATCACTAAAGGTAAATATACTGACCTCGATGTCTGGAGGGTGAGATTGATGTGACTTAGGGGTGAAATATGTGTCTAGGAGATCCTCCGAGGAGATTTTCACACAAAAATAACACTAAACAAAAACCAATAAGTGAAAACAACAACTTTTGCTTAATGGATTGATCCCAAAATTGGATAATTAAATATTTTCCACAGCAAAACTATTAACACATGGCACCCCTTTTCACGACCACTAAGAGAGAGATTTCGCGGGAAAATCGTCCCTTTTCTATGATGAAAAAAATAATTGACAGTCTTTACCAGAGTATCCAACAAAATAAAATTAAAAACTACTAAAATGGAACAATCTAGAAAGATAAATAGTAGAAATAGTAGACCCAGAGACGTACATTTGTAATAGGAAATAGGATTATAATTAATAAAGAAGACTATGATTTATGCTGAATGTTGCAATCAGTAGAGGACTAAAATACATATTCGGGAAAATTGTTTGTTGAACAAAATACAGCTCTACAACTAAGGAAATGAATTTCATAAACACATGTTTTTAGGAATTATAGGCGCGCGCTTATGTGCGACGGTTATCAGTAATAGCAAGAAACTGTATTAAAATTTCTAGTTTTAACGAGAAGTTCCCGTTAAAATTCAAATATATAAACACGGCTAACCTGGCTCAATACAATATAATTAATATAATTGAAATGCCAACATAGTACAAATAACATAATAAGATGCCAATAATAATATCCAGATAGGTATGTGATTTCCATTTTGTCACCTAAAATTACAGAAATAGTTAGCAAATTGGAAAAATAACAATATACTTTTAGCAAGAAATTTGGAATAATTAATTATTTTATTATTTTAAATTTATATGAAATTCATGTTGTGACACATTCCTAAAAAAAAGTATACAAATATTTGTTATAAAAAGATTTGTTTTTCTACACTTCAATAATTGTAGAAAAGCACGGTTAAATTAAAAAATATTAAAAAATTAATTATCACAAATATTGGTACACTTGGTATGTTTGTTTCAATCGACTCAAAATCAAGTATTCTGTCACCTCCTAAAATTATTGTAACGACTTGTATAATAAAAAATGTATATAAAAAGTATGTATTTACATTATTTCTTTTAGATTTCGGAGAATTTGACTTTATAATAGTAGGAGCTGGTTCGGCTGGCACTGTGGTAGCCAATAGGCTGTCCGAGATATCAAAATGGAAAGTATTACTGCTAGATGCGGGAGATTTCGGCAATGATCTGACAGATATTCCAAATATGTACTTCCCGGTTGACTTTACAAAATATAACTGGGGTTTTACCACTACATCGCAACAAACTTCTTGTTTAGGTAATACTTTGTATGCAACAATAACAAACGGTAGGATCGTTATTATAATTTTTTATGACTGACCAGAAAATACGCCGTTTTTGGGGATATTTTTCATTTTGCTGACCAAAATTAAAAAGGAATTAATTAATAATTGATAAAAGCTTTCATGGATCTCTTTTTTCTTAATTTTTCTGGTCCCTACACATGAAACAATACTACATAACTACAGAAGTTTACCTTGCTATGAAAAAATGTTCTGTTATTATTTTGCTAAGGTAAATAATAGACAACAGGCTTTTATTTGACAGAAATTTGTTGAATATATGAGGTACTATTTCCATCTGTTTTGATCTTGTATCTACTACCTTCTTCTAACTAGAACATATCGTGAAAATGTAGATATGAATTAAGTAGAGAAGATTTCTAATCTCTCTTTTTCACGTTTTGGCTGCTTTTCCTTATACGAACAAATTCGGTTATCATATGGAAATTTGTTATCGGAAATATTCACCTCTTGACACTGACGTAATAAGAAAGAGCATAAACAAAGAGGTTAAGCCTCTCACATATTCAATGGCAATAGTCGACAAAATATTCAGTTGTAATATGGAATGTTCAATCATTTAATCTAAAATTGTCACGTCATATTGTATGTCTTACTATTTCCGCCAAATCAATATGTCATACTTGGCTATTATATCTAAGGCTATTACATAATACACTATTCACGAAAAAACCTAACGTCAAACGAAGTTTGAAGATATTGGCCGCAAAAACGTGACCATTAGCAGGTTTTTAAAAGAGGTAAAGTTTACGAAAATTATAAAATCTAAGATTTCTAGAATAAAAGAAATTGAATGCTTTCTATTCCCTATAGATGATCAAAGATGTAGTAGAAAGGACAAAGTTTGTAAGGCAGTAAAATATATTGAAGATAAGGAAATAAGTATTATAAGTTCTTTAGGCGACACCTATTATAAGTAGAAAAGGTATGTGAGTGCTAATCTTCCACCGCAGCAGAAGGTTACTTAAAAAATTTCTTCCAAAACAAAGTTGTATAGCAAACAAAATCCAAGAAGAATGTTTCAAGAAAAATGTATACCCAATTAATTTTATGGATATTATAGCAAAGATATACAGTCATATTTATTAAATTATTTAGTTAATTATGTTATGCTATCTAGTATTTGTTCAAAAATCATATCATGTTGGTCTCACAAAAATATTATACCAGTGTTGTTCTTGACGACTAAATGAAGGATTCAGGATGGAACGTCGCGTTGGCTTAGCTTATCTGGGAATTTAATGTACCTTACTTGACCAAATGGGAATGCTTCGCAGATTTTGTAACGTAAAGTATAATTGTTCTTAATAATATGATATGAAATATCATTTCGTTCCAGGTATGGTTGACAAAAAATGTCCACTGCCGAGGGGAAAAGGAATTGGAGGTACAACTTTAATAAACGGTTTAGTATATTCAAGAGGATCTTGTTTAGACTTTGACAGGTGGGGCAAACTCGTTAATGACTCTAGATGGGCTTATCCTTCAGTATTAAAGTTGTTCAAAAAATCTGAAGACTTCCACCATCGCGATAAAAATGCTCCGGTCGACAAATCTATTCATGGCAAGGACGGATATCTAAATGTTGAGTATCACTTACCCAGGAGTCCTCAGTTAAATGCCTTCCTCAAGGCAAACGAAGAACTTGGCCTATCTGTTGCTGATTATAATGCTGGCACAGGACTAGGTGCGTCACCTGCCCAAATAAATACCAAAAACGGTAGACGATATGATGGAGGAAAAGCTTTCATTCGACCGGTTTTAAAAAGACATAATCTTCAGGTTTTAGGAAATAGTTACGTAACCAAAATTTTGATAAATAAATTCACCAAAACCGCTAAGGGTGTCACGTTTACACATCAAGGACAAATTTATGTCGCGAATGCTAAAAAGGAAGTAATATTATGTGCTGGAACTATCGGCTCCCCACACATCTTGCTGTTATCGGGTGTAGGTCCAAGGAACCATCTAGTGTCAAAGGGTATCGACATAATTCATGACTTGGAAGTGGGAAGTGCTTTGAAGGATCATCCCACCTTTTACGGTCTGAATTTTGGAAGCAACTACACCGAACCTACTACGTCCGTGGAGGAGCGCGTTGAAGAATATTTGCATGGCTATGGACCTCTTGCTGCTCCCGGAAATAACCAGGGAGTTGGCTTTTATGAATCTCAGTTTACGAAAGGTAAGGTGATATTAACTCAACTAGCAATTTGATACTTTGTAACAGCTACAAAAACGTTTTCGAAACAAATTTGATAAAGCAGCATGTCACATAAACATTGTAAGAACATACAGCAACTATACAACTAAAATTAGCACCATATTATAAAGCACTTTAGTCGCCGTTGATATTTTGTAAGGTCTGTTGAAAACAATTAAAAAATAGTCATATAATCAGTCCAAGTATGTACCCCATTTTGGTCATAATAACATTTACGTTATTTCAAGGTTAATTGTTGTTCAGAAATAATATCGCCGTTATTTCTTACGTTATATAGAATTTTAACAGAATTTCCTAAAGGTGTCCTTAGTGTCGCTATAGTTTAACATATCTGTTATTTGAATTGTGAAAATGGATAGGTTATTAAATTTACATTTAATTCGTGGTATTTTAAATGCATATCGATGGTAAGTTGTAATATTTAAATCCAACGAAAATGGATAACAAATTTAAGCAATCCATTTGATTTGCCTGATGAAAAACTAAAAAAAATATATTTAGATTCAATGAAAGCAATACGGCAATATATTAACAAGTGAAGATCATTTTTGGTAGTTCCTCAGAGACAAGAAGTATTTTTTGATAGGTGGATTGGTTCTAGTACCAAACATGTAGGTATTGGTGATAATTTTAATTTAGGACTGTCAAAAATTAGTTAGTAGCTGTATTACACGGGTAACCAATACTGTTACCGAACATTTACATATTATGTTTCCACAATCTCAGCAAAACATGGAACCACATAAAAACTGAGTAAACTGTATCAACAACAGTTTTGTTTAAACATATTTTTGTTTTGTCATAATTAAATTAATTATCATATTTATATCACATTAAAATTAATAAAACATTAATCGAATTGTCAACAATTATTTAAGCAGGGAATACACATGCCTATTACCTGCATAATAGCATTCAAGGAAGTTGCAGAAAGTAGCAGTGTTCCTCAATAAATTGCCGTATTGAACCCTTACTAAATATAAATATTTTTTTTTAAATTCTTCATCATGCAAATCAAACGATTACTTATATTTTTTATCCTTCTTCATTGGACGTTTTCATTTAAATTTTACAACCAACTTATTTTCGATGTGCGTTTATAAAATTGTGAATTAAATGCAAATTTAATAAGCCATCCAATTTCACAATTATTCAAATAACACATATGTAAAACTATAGCAACACCTAATTCCTTGTAAGAAATACTGTTAAAATTCTACATAGAGTGTAAGAAATAATATCACCGTTATTTCATAGTTACGTACTACAAAAATTTAAGGCGCTGAAATATAACATTTAACCTTGAAATAACGTAAATGTTATAACTAAAATGGGATACATACTTGGGCTGAATAGCAACAAACCAATTAAAGAACAATTTTATAAGAGCTCTATTTTGTAATCTTTAGTAGCAATAGGACGACATTTTTGAAGCATAAATTCCATCAACAAAACTAAATTATTTATTAACTGTATCCTAAATGTATCAGAAGGTATAAAGTAACGAGCATCTTTGTTTAATCACAGTGTCTGCAACTGGATTGTTATGTAGTTTATTACTCAATATTATTTTACGTGTAATACTACAATTTATGGTACAAGTAATTTTTATTGCGTAAAGAAATTATTGTGATTTGTAGGGCCCAATCTAGTTAATTTTACATGCGCGTGTTTAGTGATTATTTACAATATCATCATAATTAAAATAAGAAAGGTTTTTTGTAGTTTCATAGTTTTTGACGTTAACACTAACGCCTAAAGCTTTAAAATCATCATTACTTTTCATATTTTTTTTGTTTTGTTTTGACTATTCAATAATAGGCAACCGGCTAAATTTGTGTTATTTTTCACAGTTGTGTCAAAAAAGCTGCAACTTATATAATAATTTGGTTGTAAAAACCGTCGTTAAATGACAAGTATGCTAATTGAACTATTTTTATAAAACACTGGAAATTATGATTTTATAAAGAATTTGTCATAACAGGACCGTACTGTAAATAATATATGCAGGCATTATAAATTATAGTCATATTTCAAAAAAAATTTCAATGAAACGGGTGAGATAAAAGTAGAAATTCTGTCAAATTCGAGTCATAGTTGTTTTTGCTTTGATAACAATTCTTTATTTTTCTTCTAAATGCGCCACTTCTTTTGATTTTTTACACTGGCTTTAACCTGACATTTTATATTCTAAAATCATTATGAAAGCTGAAGCAAGAGGTGCAACTAGACTTCTATCGTTCGCTATGACACAAACGAAGCAAGGTACCGTGTTTCAAATTTGTTTTATATAATGGTTTGTCTTTAGTTAAAATAAACGTTATTCTGTTGTAATTATTATATTACCTACTATTTTTGTTTCACAACTGATAACACCGCCCCACAAAAAAAAAAGTTCATTCACAAGAGAGTGACATATGTATTCCCATGTATTTTTTGACGCTGAATCCGATCCTGAGCTCAGAATTGGGCCTACACGTCTGGAATTGGCCCCAGGGGCCGAAAATGGCCTGAAATGCGGTTCCCGGGATAAGGCTGAATTTTGGAGCTAAAGCCGGATTTGTGCTCGAAAAGTTTATGGCCAACTGAAATTCCGGGTTTAGGTCCGGGAAAATGACTCCTTGGGGCGGGAAAATCCTGTTTTGGACGTCCCGGTCGCGACTGTGGTATTTTCGTGTGTTTTTCAATTCTGGACCTGAGACTGGGTGTGAAAAGTTTTTGGTCAGCTGAAATTCCCAGTTTGGGTCCGGGAAAATGGCCCATTGGGGCCGGAAAATCATATTTCGGACGTACCAGTCGCAAAAGTGGGATTTTCATGTATTTTTCAATCCTGGCCCTTAGAGTATGCTCAAAAAGTTTTTGGACAGCTGAAATTCCCAGTTTGGGTCCGGGAAAATGGCCCATTGGGGCCGGAAAATCATATTTCTGACGTACCAATCGCAATAGTGGGATTTTTATGTACTAATTCCTGTAGTTTAGACTGTGTTTATGGCCATGTGAAATTCCATGTTCGGGACCGGGAAAGTGACCCTTCCGGGCCGGAAAATCGTGTTTTGTACGTCTCAGTTGAGACATTGGTATTTTCATGTACTTTTAAATTCCGGAACTCATACCATGTTTGATATGCCTTTGGTCGATTGAAATCTCTCATTTACTTATATGAGTTCCGGAATTTAAAAGTACATGAAAATACCAATGTCTCAACTGAGACGTACAAAACACGATTTTCCGGCCCCTAAGGATCATTTTCCCGGTCAAGAACAGGGAATTTCACATGGCCATAAACCTGTCAAGCACAGTCTAAGCTACAGGAATTAGTTCATAAAAATCCCACTGTTGCGATTGGTACGTCCGAAATATAATTTTCCGGCCCCAATGGGCCATTTTCCCGGACCCAAACTGGGAATTTCAGCTGACCAAAAACTTTTCAGACCCAGTCTCGGGTCCAGAATTGAAAAACACGAAAATACCACAGTCGCGACCGGGACGTCCAAAACTGGATTATCCCGCCCCAAGGGGTTATTTTCCCGGACCCGGAATTTCAGTCGGCCATAACCTTTTCGAGCACAAATCCGGCTTTAGCTCCAAAATTCAGCGTCGACTTCGCCTTATCCCGGGAACCGCATTTCAGGCCATTTTCGGCCCCTGGGGCCAATTCCAGACGTGTAGGCCCACTTCTGAGCTCGGAATCGGATTCAGCGTCGAAAAATACATGGGAATACATATGTCTCTCTCTTGTGTATGAATTTTTTTTTTGTGGGGCTGTATAATATCGTTACATAATAGCTATATTACAATCTATATAATACAGCTTGCCTTCAAATATCTTTTAATATAACAGTTTTATAGGTTGATAAGCCACATCTCAGAAACAATTATTAGGTTTTTTTATAGCGCTGTTAGAAATGCTATAGAATATTACTAAAAATTATAAAATATAATTTATAAATATTTTATAAAACACTTTAGTTTTATTAGTTTACATGTTTTATAAGCCTTTATCACAGAAATGTTTATAAAATACTTATTATTAAACTGTTTTATTGGTTGAGAAGTTACAAGGACAATAACTAAACCTGTTATATTTTACAGGTACTGGATACCCTGATATTGAAATCATGTTTATTCCTGCAAACGCAACGCAAGATTTATCACAAAAGGCGTTCAGATTAACAGATCAATCTTATCAAGACGTATGGGGACATAATAACCGTTCTCAGACCTACATTCTCTACATAATAGCATTGCACACTGAATCTAAAGGCACTGTGAGGCTGAAAAGTAAAGATCCCTACGATTATCCTTTAATAAACACAAATTTCTTATCAGATCCTGCTAATAAGGATATTAGAACTATATACGAAGGCATCAAACTAGGTCTTAAACTGGTGGGTACGAGAGCTATGCAAAATATTGCGTCAAAACTTCAAGGAGGACCTTTGAGGGCGTGCAAGCACTTCAAATATATTTCTGAAAAATATTGGTATTGCGCCATAAGGCAAATGTCCATGGATATATACCATCCTGTTGGAACATGCCCTATGGGTCTGTTTCCGGAAAAGGGTGATGTAGTAAATTCAAGACTACAGGTTCACGGAATAAAAAAATTACGGATCGCCGATGCTAGTGTATTTCCATTCACTTTGGCGGGTCACCCTAATGCTCCTACTGTTATGGTTGGTGAGCAGGTGTCAGACATTTTGAAAGAAGACTATTTGTAAAAGAAATAAATATTATATGCATACTTAACATATTTTCTATACAATAAAGAACTGTACTGTAGAAATATGTCACATACTAAATAATTATTTATGTATGTAACTTTCTACATAAAAATTAAGCAAAATACATTTGTGTAGACACAATTTTGTATATTGCAGGTAATATTTTTTTCGTATTTTTACTGATAATATGCTATTTTACTAAATTCAATATCGTTTCTTAAAGTGGAACTTTGCCACATTGAAATGTCATTTTACTATATAGTATCGAAGTCACCGTTAATAAACAATTTGACAGAAAATTGTTTATTTAAATATTAAAAGCAGTGTTATATTATATTAATAGTACAAATATTCAAATTTCAAAACTTCGTCTGCAGCCCATTTTATAAACATAGTGAAGTTTTCCATAGTCCACAGTAGACCATATATAGTTTCATATAGACCATAAATGAATGACTTAAGAGATTTTGCCTAAAATAACGAAATACATTGTATGAAAAATACTAAAATATGTAAATATAGAAAATAGCTTATCTTCTTAAAAAATATGCTAGCATTACCATTTCATCAGTTTTAAGAGCGTTTTTTGTTATCCTCCACTTACAAAATATTTCTTACACTTTCTTGTATTTTTCCTTGGATTTTAAAGGAAGTTTGAAGATGATTCTCGAGCGGCATTTAAAACGTCTTCAGAACAATTTTGTAAATTGTTTTTAGTAGCAAGACTCATTTTTATAATTAATATACAGGGTGTCCGGAAATGACGTGTACATCGGAAGACTACAGACTCCTGGGTTCAAATAAGTCGATTTACTTTTTCCAAAATTTCTTCGTTTAGTCGCTAGAGAGCGCCAAAATTCGCGAAAAATATTTGTTTATTCCGAATATCTCGAAAACGACTTGATCGATGTTCCATTTTTGGGCTACGCAGTCTAACCGACACTTTTTAAAATTATTTAAAATTTTTTTCAGTCATTAGAAATATAAGAAAAATCATGAATCATGCAAATATAAGCACATATTTTTTAACCCCCTGTACAATTACTCTCAGTTTTTTTATATTAGTAGCTGACTTTATTTGTACATTTTTTTATACTTTCAGAATTTTGAATAGATGAGTAGTTTAGGCAGAAAAAATATTTTTCTTATGTCACGAATAACAGTATTCGTTCTGCAACAAATAACGAAAATTCCATAACTCTCATTTATATTTTATTTAATAAATACAAGATAATAAGATATTAATATAACAAATAAAAAAGAGTTGATGATATCTTTACAATAATTGCTCAAAGTGACCACCGTTTACTCGTACGCAACAAGTAATCCGTTTTACGAAGTTGTAGTGCAGCCTCTCCATGATTCTTGGATTACCTCGTAAAATGTTAACTGCGTCTTGGATTCGCCTAAATAGTTCCTTTTTGATTATTAACTACATAGGCATATACTTTGTTTTGTACTGCACCCCACAAAAAATAATCGCAAGGGGTTAAGTCTAGTGCCCGAGGTGGCCATTTTATAGGAGCATCGTTCCCTTTTCCGATCCACCTGTTAGGATACAGATTATGTAAATACTGACGAACGGGTATTGTAAAGTGGGAGGGTGCACCATCGTGCATAAACCACATGTTACAACGAAGTAGTAACGGTAAATCGCCCAATAAATTAGGTAATATTTGCTGTAAGAAGAATAAATAGTTGACCCCATTGAATCGATGTGGAAGCAAAACCGGGCCAATAATAAAGTTGTCGATAATTCCCGCCCACACGTTTACTCTGAATTCATATTGAAAATATCTTATTTCAGTACAGTGTGGATTTTCATCAGCATAAACGTTATTGCTGGTTATATTATGTACAGCTGTTGCTCCACTGGATAATTTAAATTGAAGTTGGAAATTTTGAGTTTCACTCGACTTCAACAGCGAAAAGAGGAGATTACCATTCATTTCATTGGCTGAATATCACGTGACTTCGTGTTGCTGGCAATCCTACATTGTTTTCTGAAGTAGGCTTTACACTTTTGCGGCCGTTACCTTGACAAAATCCATAAACCAAAGGCATATCTACTTGTTCGGAATATGATACGTATCCATGATGAAATAATGAAAAATGACAGAACAATAACGACAACAATTAAAGTAAGACCTAAAGTAGCTAAGTAATTGAGCAAGAAGAATAAACCGAGAAACTAATTTCAGTAGCTGATTAGATATGACACACAACTGACACTTAAAATATTAGAGCCAACTTCTGGTACTTCGTTATTTTTAGTTGCAGAACGAATGCTGATATTGTTGACATACGAAAAATATTTTTCCGCCTAAACTACTCATCTATACAAAATTCTGTAGTATAAAAAAAAGTTTATAGATAAAGTCAGCTACTAATAGAAAAAAACTGAGAGTAATTGTACAGGGGGTTTAAAAAATACGTGCTTATATTTGGATGATACATGATTTTTCTTATATTTTTAATGACTGCAAAAGCTTTTAAATACTGTCAAAAAGTGTCGGTTGGACTTATAACTGCGTAGCCCAAAAATGGTTAAAATCGATCAAGTCGTTTTCGAGATATTCTGAATAAACAAAAATTTTTCGCGAACTTTGGCGCTCTCTAGCGGCTAAACGAAGCAATTTTGGAAATAAGTAAATTGAGCTAAATCGGCTTATTTTGAATCCAGGAGTCTATGTTCTTCCGTTGTATACGTCTTTTCCGGACACCCTGTATAACAAAATCAATTCGGCTCACAAAAATGAAACTTAACTAAATAAATATACAAAGCCGTTTCAGGTTACGGAAATCCTTCACGTACCTACTATACAGGATGATTCAGAGCTTATCTAAAAGAACTTGGGAATAGATGCATAATGAAAAATGGAGTCAATATCGTAAAAAAAATGTAAAATCCTTATAGTTTCCGAGAAAAAAATATAATAAGTTGGAGCTGATGACCCAAAATATAGATCTGCATTCAATGCATTTTATAAGAATTATAAAAAATAAATTACGCTAATGAAAAGAAAACGGCTATATTAATAATTCTAATAATAGAAATAAAGATATCTGGAAATTAGTTAATTATGAGCGTAACTACTTGAAATCACAGATCAAAGAGAGTAACGTTACAGTGACGGAACTAATTCACTTACCCCTGACCATGTCTTTCTACAAGACTGTTTGGATAGAATTCCAATGACTTCTTTCTCTTCTGCTTTTTGCCTATCTCTGAGTAAGATGTTTTTGATGTGATAAGAGAACTCGGTAACTCTAAATGTTTTGATTTTCATGATGTTTCCAGTTTCTTTATTAAAGTCTTTGCCGACTTACTTGTAGGACAGTTGACAGCTCTTTATAATAAAAGTTTATTAGCTTGTGTTTTCCCTGAAATTTTTAAAATCCCGAAAGTGGTTCCTATTTTTAAAAAGGGCGATGTAAATTATCCCAACAACTATCGTCTTATCTCGGTAATACCATTCTTAGGAAAAATATTTGAAATATTAGTTAAGAAATATTTGATAAGTTATTTTAATCCAAAAAGTTGTTAAGCAATTGTCAATTGGGCATTAGAGGGACGCAATTGAATCTCTTTACATCTTACCTTCTAGGATGTGCAGCTCTCAAGAGTGATGTATTTGATTTGGCTGTTGTGGAGAATGGGGTACCTCAAGGTTCTGTTTTCAGGCCTCTACTCTTTACAATCCATATGAATGTTTTTCCGCTTATTTGACTACCGAAAAAATGTATTCTCTACGTCGATGAAACATCATTAATATGCAGTAATAAAAATGTAATCTCTTTGCAACCTAAAGTTAATGAAAAGGAAAATAAGGCCAACGGGTGATATTTAAATAATAATCTAACATTAAATTTCAATAAAACCCAATGTATACATTTCTTCACCGATTTTAGTATTCCTAACGGGTCTGTAGTTGTATTGTTGGGTATTGACTATTGATGATCGTTTAAATTGGCCACCTCATGTTACTTCTTTGAGGAAAAAACTGTCATTTTATTTATACATTGTTCGTAAATTAAAACCTAATTTCAGTCAAAGTTCTCTTGTAAAAATTTACTTTTCATTCTTTCACTCTCATATTTGCTATGGTGTTACTTTCTGGGGCAATTCTTCTTCCGCTATGCAAATATTTAGAATGCAGAAAAAGGTCATCAGATGTATTGTAAACGCAAATTATTTCCAGCACTGTCAACCTTGTTTTAAAAAATTAAAGGTTATGTCTTTGCCAACTCTTTTTGTACATTACCAACTATTGGAAATACATAAAAATAAAAACACCTTCATAAGTAATGCTACTGTACATCAGCATGGCACTGCCAGGTTTTCGATTAACATTGACAATTATTAAGAAATATTTACTTAAAAACTGCTTTTATTCGGTGCATAAGTACCTGAAAACTACCACCTTGCTTACTAATTTAAAAAAATTTTGTCTTGTTACATTTAGTATTTTGTTGTCCAGTTCTATATTGTACTGTTCTATCATTTTTACATATTTACAATTTATTTTTATATACTTTTTCATTATTTTAATTAATTAGTCTATGTATTTTTGTCTTACCTTTCTGTGTGTATCTGACTTGCTACAATTGTATTTTTTGTAAAAAGTAGTGAAATAAATTTAACTCTCTATTTGTCTTGTATTATTACAGCGATCGTGAACATCGGCGTCTTTTCAGACTATTTGACCTTTTCAGATCCGATTGTGAATCTGAATTGCTACCAGGCCAATTATTCCTTTTCCATGTCCATATTTAATCTAAATATCCAAAGAAACCTGGAAAATTGTAATACATATTAATATAGTTTATTTCTTACCAAGCTTTACGGGTTTTTTAGCAGTCCACGTGACCGTTTTTTGCAACTGGTGCGTCAGCAACTGTACGCGACGAGCACAAAGCATCGAATGAGAGCTGTTAGTCTTGAAACGCACCGACCGCAACACTCGACTTAAAAGTCGACACTTTTTTCACATGCAACAATTGCATCGCAACAAAATTATCTCAGTACATTAATCATCATTCGATGAAGTGACAAGCGTTTTTTGGTCTTTTACCCCCTCACTCTGCGTCTTATCATTCTTCATAAATTTTGAAGAGACATAGGGAATATACAAAATGGATGAGCATACAGAAGTGACTATTTTGCTGTTGCAATTTTTAGAACTACTGGATGAAGAAAATCAAAAATAAAATAGATTGTGAGTTGTGATGTTCTTTGAGGTTGTGATTGCAGATCGAACGTCGAGCCTCGACTAGCACCAAAATCGATCAGCATCAATATCAATTGATTTTTTTCCTCTTCTATCTTTTTATTATCCATTTTATAATGATTACATTATAAATATTATTATGAAAATGCACCACTCCTCCAAGAAAACACACTAAACTCTACGAATGTTGTAAGTAAACTGTTTCCCGGTCTTCAGCACTGCAACATCGCCCTCTTATTGCAAGACGTTGCGTGACATAGTTGTGTACGCTGGTTGATTACATCTTGTAGGGAATACGGAGCCTGTAACGTTGCGCAAAGTTGCAAAACTTTTTTTTTGTTATGAACATAATTAAGAAATGAAACGTCTAATCTAATGTTGAAATTTGGTACAGTTATGTTTTAGATAAGTACAAGCGTTACTAAGAAGTAAGTAGTGCCGCATATCGTAGATGGCGCTCTTGGCAGTTTTTTGTAATTAATTTTTATCGTATCTTTTTTGTTGCTGCTATTCTGATACGCTTGACTGAAAATTATGATGGAGAAATTTAGATTTAGATTTTTGCGTAGAAAATCTATACCTGTTTCATGTTGATACAATACATGGTTTTCGGTAAAAATGCGTTTGAAAATGTCCGCACATTAAAATAGAAATAAATTTTGTAATTCTAAGTTACTACTTGTTGAAATTGATACGCTTAAATTAAATAAAATTTGAACAAATGCCTGTCAGATTAATCTTAATTGTTGTACTGAGTTAGTATTATTTTGTAAAATTTTAAAACATGCCTCTATATAATCAGTTTTCCAACTCAGGAATGACAGATATGAACGCTGTTTATTGTCAAAATCAATTTAATGGAGGAGATGCAGCAAAATGGTACAGTTTTTACAGAAAACGGTGCATTGTATCAACATGGAACATAGGTATAACTTTTCTACGCAAAATTAATTTGTCCGTTATAATTTTCCATCAAGCGCATCAGAATAGGACCAACAAAAAAGATACGATAAAAATGAGTTATAAAAAAATGCCAAGAGCATCCTCTACGATATGCAGCAGTACATCGCAATGCTTGTACATATGCAAAACGTAATTGTACCACATTCCAACATGATTGGACGTTTCGTTCCCATAACTACACTAAACCAAATAACGTCGCAAGCTCGTGATAATGTCATCACTTTTGTGACTGTGACATCACACTCTATGTTGACAGCCATATTACAATCACGTCATAAAGATGCTTAATGTCCGCAGGCAGCTATGTCCCTAAAGTGACTAACCTAATTGCCACTTTAAAATCACACCTTTGTGACAAAAATTCAGTAGCAGAAATGATATTTACACTATTTTATCAAGATTTGTACTCCATATATGATCTTTATTGATATAATTATGATCAATATATGCCAACTTTATAATAGATATATGAATTCCAGGTCACTGAATAGAGATTAATAATATAACGAAAAAACTCTATATACTATTTTATAGAACTATGGCGCAAAACACCACTGTGCCACTCAAATTACTGTACAGCCCTTGGTCGGGCCGTTTGAGGTGATTTTTTTTTTTAATGTTCGTTATAAAATTCCCTATCGATCCCTCTTTCTCAATTTTCGCTTTGGGTCCACATAAAATCTTACGGTCTCGACTATCTACTCACTACCATACATTTCCATCTGAACAGTTCCAGGAAAAATCAATCATTTACGGGAAAATTCGGAAAATTTGTAACTGGCTATTTTGGTGAATGTTCAAAAATGTGTCCAAAATCTGGAAAATTTTTTGCGGATTCCTCGAATCTGTACAAATAATTTTTGTGAGATGAGATTTTTTTCCAATACTTTTCCAGTTTTCAGTAGAACGATTTCTGTTAAGTGAAAATTTTTGGATGATTGTGGCCATTTTAAGGGCAACGGAAAATTTCTCCCCGAAATCTAAGTCTAAGACAGTCTTGTAGAGCTTTCCAAGACGAGCATTCCCCCATATAAAAGTCCGGAAAAATCTCAATCTCGTGTTCCGTAGGGTCATTTTTGTGCGAAAAATCTAGTTTTTTCCATGCAAACCCATTTTTGGAGCTAAATTCCGCGAAAATGAAGACCCAAAGCGAAAATTGAGAAAGAGGGATCGATAGGGAATTTTATGACGAACATTTAAAAAAAAATCACCTCAAACGGCCAAACCCTAAGGGGTGTACAGTAATTTGAGTGGCACAGAGGCGTTATGCGCCACTGTGCGGCGGCTGGTGAAATATCAGATATCTCAACAACCAGACGTGGGACCCAAACCAAACTTTAGGATATATGTACTGTGTCTATATAGACAACATTTGTAAAAGGATAACTTTATTGCAGTTTGTGAAAAAATGTTAAGAAAAATAGCTGTTTCACCTATGAATTGCCAGATTGGCTTCTTTAATTTTAGTGAAATATTTTGAAATTTATATTCTATTAGAATAGTTTATAAAAAAAATCTAAACGGCATAAATTCTACAAATATCATTAGGTTTTAATAAAATTTTAAATACTGCGATAAAACTACATCTACTTTATGAAAAAAAAAAATAGTTCACTAAAATTGAAGAAACCAATCTGGAAATTCATAGATGAAGCAGCAATTTTTTTTGCAAACTGCAAAAAGGTTCTCCTTCTACAAAAGCTGTCTATATAGCCACAGTACATATATCCTAAAGTTTGGTTTAAGTCCCATGTCTGGTTATTGAAATAAGACATTCTTGAAATCTCACCAGCCGTCGCTGAACTATGATTTAAAATCTGTATAAAAATTAAAATATTTCTTGTCGTAAATATTACTCCCTCGAAACCTGCAAAAAGAACATTCATAAGACGTGACAAAAAATATTGAAAATGATGCAGTATTTTCAGAGCTGGATTACTTAAAACTAAAATAATTAAACGTTTAATTGGCCCCAAACATGTAAATGGAACTATTAAACTACTAGATTTTACAGGTTCTTAAAGATAACATTGAAACTAAAAATTAAAACAAAATTATAAGTCACGATTTGTCTATATTCCTCAAATATTATTAGGTTTTTTATAACCATGATAGCATCCTACAATAAAAGGTTTACTGTCACGAGGCGCGTTATGTATATCTACTATGATGGTAGTCCATCAATATGTATCAACAATTTTAACACATTTGGTACATAAACTTCATTAGTGTCTAATTTCTTGAACTCATAGGTAATCCCTTCAACAAGCCGAAAGTGATGATTATTTCCAGAAATCATATTAATAAAATTACATTTTCGTGGTGTTTTTAATAGTCTTCTGCAATCTAAAGACAACATTATACTTTCCCCTTTTCATATCTTCCGTAAGGATGTTGTTGCCTTTTGCAATATACGGTTTTCAACAACCCATTTATGCAAGTTTATTTTTTAATATGATTGGATGTAATAAATGTTGTATGACGCAAATTAGGAGTATCAGATTCATATATTTTGTTATATTTTATTTTTCTTATTGTATTGTCTTTTGTGTCTTTCAGTACGGTATGTTCTCCGGATATGCTATGATCAGAAATGTAATGTGAATACCTTGTCTAACATTAATGATTCAATGCCTTTAATCCTTCAATTGGTCTTCTTTATTTCTTATTTATTCTTGGTAACTGTTGGCTGCTTCTTCCTGTTCTATCTTTTTAACCTAACACTTATTTATCCTTTTTATAGACGTTTCTATAAATTTCTCTAATATCAGCTCCCTCCAATCTATCTTATTTTTCTTTTCTAACATTTTCTCCTTCCTATTATTCCGTTTCCTTGATTATCTTTTTTTTTATTTTTTTTTTCAATGCACTCTTATTTCACTCTTTTTAATAAATATTACATTTCCTTCAATCAATCAAATTGACATTTTATAAAATTCACCTATCACCTACTTAAATATCTCTTCAACTTTAAAAAAAATATATTTTCATATTGCATTTCCTTCCTTTTACCTTTCATTGAAACTTGCTGATGCTTTTCGCTAGATTTGCAAAGCAGTTTGAGTAGCATTAACAGAACTACATGATTTTAAAGTTTCAGTCAAATGTTACCGTATTTTATTTTCTTGGCTAATGTTAATCTTCTTTGGGATAGCTTTTTAATTGAGGCTAAGTTCTTTCTTTGCCATCTTAGTTTTTTATTTAAAAGTAACAGTAACTTTCATGCTAAACTTAGATATTTTTCGCTGGTCATCGAATAACTGCTTGGTCCTGGATCTGACGACATTTTCCTACGAACAAGAAATGTTTCAAAACTATTAGGAGATTTTAGGCACGTACACTTATTAAAATTGTATAAATAATTACTGATGGAAATATCAATAATAATATGTACACATTGTCCGTATATTGCGTGGACAGAAATGTGACAGAAGGATATGAAATAAGTCGTATTAATTTTTTTGTTAGAGACTACATCGTAATTGTTTTAATAGGTATGGAACTACCAGAATATATATAACAACTTATTGCAATTTAAGCACAGCACAAGTAATTTTTAATTTAAAAAAAATATTAGTTTTTAAAATTTAAATCTTAATTCCTAATTTAAACCACAAAAACTACGAGAAAACCAACTATTTGTATTAGTTTTTGGCTTCAAAAGCGTTCAGTATTATATACAGGGTGTTCCAGAATGATGGTCAAATATTTTACCAGTGTGTTCCACAAGCCATTTTAGGGGGGGATTTTCATATAAAAATTTTCAATTTGGATCCTCCCTGTTGAGATATTCGAGTTTCAAAATGGCGGAAAAAAATAGTTTTTTTATTTTTCCTTAAAAACGGTTGCACTTAGATGCTTCAATTTTGGTACACATTATCAGCTAGTCAAAAGCTATTTTGTGGTGGTGTCTATTCCTTAGCTTATGTTTCTGGAGGGAGGGAATAACCAACCCCTAGATTTATTTCTCTCAGAACTTTTTCCTGCAATGACCGATTTCAACAAAACTTTTTTTTAAATACTTCACCTAATTTTACTACTTTTTTCCCTCTTGTAATTTTTTCATACAACCATCAGTTTGCGCGGAGCCAAATAAAAATAATTTTCCTTACTTTAAACATCTTTTCGTCACCGGTTACTGATAACCGCAGTAGGCGGTTGCTATGATGATGTTTCTCTGTTGTCTTATGAAACAAATCAGTCTTGACAGTTTTTGCAAATATTTGTAAACAACTGACTCTTCCGTACAAATATCAGCGAATAAATTGATGGAATATGCATACGGCAGGATTGGCAACAGTTATAGGAATACCGTTGTTTAGAAATATTTGCAAAAACTGTCAATTATAGACCTAATAGCGATTTGTTTGACAAGACAACAGAGAAACATCAACATAGCAACCGCCTACTGCGGTTATGAGTAACCGGTGACGAAAAGATGTTTATAGTAAGGAAAAGTATTTTTATTTTTTTCCGCGTAAACTGTTGGTTGTATGAAAAAATTACAAGAGGGAAAAAGTAGTCAAATTAGGTATAGTATTTAAAAAAGAGTTTTGTTGAAATCGGGTATTGCAGGAAAAGTTTCTGAAAGAAACAAATCTAGGGGTTGTTTATTCCCGCCTTCCAGAAACATGAGCCAAGGAGTAGATACCACCACAAAATAGCTTTTGACTAGCTGATATTGGGTACCACAATTGAAATTTCTAAGTCTAAACGTTTTTAAGGAAAAATAAAAAAATTATTTTTTTCCTCCATTTTGAGACTCGAATATCTCAACAGAAAGGACCCAATTTCAAAAATTTAATATGAAGATCTCCCCCTAAAATCGCTTGTGGAATCCACTGGTAAAATATTTGACCATCATTCTGGAACATCCTGTATATTTATCTCTATCCAATGACAGCCATGTTGTCGTATTAGGCCTTGCGAGCTGTGAGTCAAGTCTTAATGTTCCCTGAAGATCAATTTACAAAACCTTAGATCTCTTAGCTATCCTTTAGCAATATTACGCTTCTTAAGCAGTCAAAGTTACTTAATTCATAATTCTGCTAATTACTAATAGAACATTGTATATTATACTACGTTGTAAATAACACCAAGCCACACAGTACACGAACACACTGCAACTGCCTGCACGTTTACTTGTCGGTCGGTGTTAGCGCGAATTTCAAAATTTGATATGAACATGGTATCTTCAAGTGAAAAAAGTTAAATAATTAGTTTTTCTTTGAATATAAAATCATAGTTTTACGATTTCCATCTAACTGATTCTTAAATGAGTGTTTTAACGGTCATACATTGTCTCTCACTAGTTAGTATGAGATTGAAACTTCAAAGTAATTGAATTTTCAGTTATTTATTTTGATTCATGGATTGGTGTAAAATGTGACTAAAATTTGAGTGATTTTTCTGTTTGTTAATTCCACGTTTACAAACTATACGTGAAAATAATGTGATGTTTGTGACGTGTAATATCACCGCTAAAATATGAGTCGCCATAGCGTTGTAAAAATAAAATGTGGCATAATATGCCATCACAACCACATGTTGCTATGCCATCCACAAAATCCACTAGAATGTGGGTGGCTATGAGGTGGTTGTGGCAGTTTGTGTTTACTGGGATAACAAGACAACAATTTTCTTTCTTTGAAGCCTTGTAATTTCTAAGCGGGACACTTTTGGACTAAGCTAAGTTTGTCTAAATCGGATCTATTTGGTCACAGGAAGCTATGTTTAAGTTGGGTCCCATTACTTTCCGGACATTCTGTATATTACGACGAAATTAAGATATATAATTTATTTGTAAAATTTGCAAGATTTCATTAAATGAACTTCTTCCGCTTTAAATGATAAACAACAATTTTCACTGGAAAATCATGCAACATACATGGCATTAAGAGCTTCACTAACAACCACAGATCACTGGACAAAACAAACTGCTTACCTTGTTTCTTCTTTAGTTTTAACGTCGGAACAACAGAAAAAACTCTTATTGATTCAGCATTGCTGTGTGGCAAACATAAACATGTAGCCGCTAATTTAGCTACATTAGCAAATTCATGTTCCAATATAATGGAAATATTTAAATAAAAAAGTATTTCTTATAAAGAAGAAAATCCCTAAATTATGTATAAAAATCCCTTTTTCCTTAAAATCTCGAGAAATCCCCAGATTTGGAAAAAAATCCCTAATATAACATCATTGGCTGTTAGTAACGGTCAGAGGGACCAGAGGGGAATGGGTGAGCAGTGCTTTAAACATTGTACGTATGACGGTACGACAGCGGCGTACTACGTAGTTAAGTGATATAGAGGATTGGACGCTGAAATATAATTTAAAAAGCGTAATTATTGATTCAAAAAAACCGAAGCGATGTAATTTCTGTAATAATAATATATGCTCCTTTATGGGTCTTGTATAGACAATGTAGATATTAGAATAATTCAAAAAGTTCAAAATAGCTACTTAGGTTTGATTTTTGGTATTAGGAAATATGAAAAAATATATAAACTTACTGAGCTAGGATGGCTGAACATGGCCAATAGACGTAGACTATGAGATGCAGCTTGTCTGTACCACAAAATTATTATAAATAAAGCACCCAATTACCTGTATAATAAAATCTCATTTAGGACTGACGTTCACAACTTAAATATTAGATACAAAGGTACTATAACGCCACCTATACATACTACTGAATTTTTTAAATGTTATTTTAGTTACCAAATATCAAATGTATACAATAATACTCAGTCTTAATAAAGCAAACAAATCTATTAAAATTTAAAACTGCATATACAAAGCAACTAATAAACAAACAATCTTCATAAGTAACTAAACACAGTATAATGAGGACTTTTGTGTGTGAGTATCTTGGGTTAATGATTTGAATAGGTATTATGTGTATGTGTATATTATTATACATATTTTTTTATTCCTGTTGTCCTGTATTTTTTTCCTGTGGAAGAGCAGAAATTTTAAAAAGTTATCTCAACTTCGCCCTATTTTTCTTTGCCTATTTTTTTGTAATATTGTAATTTAAATTAATAATTAAATAAAGACTATTATTATTAATTATTATTATTGTCATTTATAATTGTTTGCTATGAGGTACACTGTATAGTTGTTGCCTCGTTCTCACCGACTCACCGAGTGGATTATCCTTTACTTCCATCGAACAAATTTACACGCCGGTCCTCGCACCCTTCAATGTTTAATATCCCAACAGTTCTGGATCTTATCACCCCGATGAGCTATCCATCATGTATTGTGTCAGACCTCTCTTCGGATACGTTTCTAGCCGCATTGCGTTAATTCATTGCCTGCCGAGCTCGATATTTACAGTGACTGTGGCACTAACTTATGGGTGCAAATAAGTTACTTTTTTCTTACATGCAACAAGCTACGGAAGCTTTGGGTAAAAATGGCACTTCAACCCTCCCTCTTCTCCCCACTTTGGAGGTCTCTGGGAGGTTGGAATAAGATCTGTAAAAACCTACCTTCGTCGGGTCGTTGACGATTAAACTTGAAGAACTATCAACCATTCTTTCTCAGATTGAGGCCGTGTTAAATTCACCCTTTGAGTAGTATAAGTACTGACCCCAATGAATTGGCTGCACTCACACCAGGCCATTTTCTTACTTTGGAACCTCTGTGTGCGCCTTCTGAAAGGGATGTTAGCTCCGTGAAACTCAACAGACTCACACGCTGTCAGTTGCTCCAGAGATTCCATCAGGATTTTTGGCGCAGATGGCGTGAGTATCTTCATACACTTCAGCAGCATAGCAAGTGGAAGTACAAACTGCTAATGGTCTTGCAGATCGCCCTATCGCAAAATTATGCCAATGCAATGTATATATATATATATATATATATATATATATATATATATATATATATATATATATATATATATATATATATATATATATAATTTGAAATATTTTATTGTTTGTATGTTATTTAATTAAATTAATTTTTTTATTATTTATTTTTAATTTAAATGTTTTATTAAGTTTATATATATATATATATATATATATATATATATATATATATATATATAATTTGAAATATTTTATTGTTTGTATGTTATTTAATTAAATTAATTTTTTTATTATTTATTTTTAATTTAAATGTTTTATTAAGTTTTTAGTGTCAAATTTTAATATTAATTTTGTTGAGCGCCTTGATACTTTTTATGTATTATGTTTATGAGGGTATGTTGTGTGTAAGCTGTAATTTGTTCAATACAAACCTTTTACTTAAATTCTTTTGTTATTTATCTCTTTATCTTACCTTATTTATATATTTTTTTTTATCCCTTGCTAGACACAGGGTCACAAAATCAAAAACAGCAAAAGAAACTTAACTCAAGAGTCGATTCAAATAGTTTGCAGGGCTTTTATTTTATAACAGATAGTAACACAATTAAAAGATTAATGGCTTTTGGTCTTAAATTAATTTGATCGATAAAGAATATTTTTTTTTACTACTACTCCTATGTTGATAATTTTAACAAATCACTATAAATTGGAACTTTGTTATTGAATTTTATTAAAAATTTTAGAAATTATGCTAATAGATAATACAGATTCCTGCTATATTACTAAAAATTATGGCGATATTCTTGACAGATATTAATAGTTCCAGTGAAACTTTGTGAATATTGTTATTATTACTTGGATGATACTTATTTTGTACAGGTAAGTCCTGTGAGTTATTCTTAATACTTTGCAAAGATTGAGAGAAATGAAATCTGTTTTATTTTACTATAGCTATAGAAATTTTTATAGTGCACTTTATTTTTAAAGGTACCTGAGGTTGGAAAGTTTATAATTTTCCTTTCTGGAAACTGGAAACTGTCCTGTAGTGAGTGTTCTTTGGAACTGCAAATTTCCCTGGAGATGGTTGATATTTTCTTGTAGTGGCAAAATAACTTTCCTGGAGGATGGAGACTAGTAAATTTCGCTGGTGAATAGATATTTTCTTAATTTATACTTGTTTGTTCTAATATAATTTGTAAATTTTCGGGAGCTATCTTGCGATGCTGCACCTTGTTCAAAACCCAAGCCGTAAGTATCAACAACTTTGTTTTTCATCCTTTCTGCAGATTGCCATGTTAAAGGTCCTTTCACATGTATTTTCACAGTCTTTGGATGTTTCTTTAATGCACTTAATCACAACACTACTTATAACTAATACATTTTATAAATGTCCTTTTGTTTTTTGTTATACAATTTTAATTATTTTATTAATGAAAATACTCTTTATTTGGTGTTTTAGGTCATTTACAAGAGATTCTTGCAAAGTCACCTTTAGTCTTGACAGATCGGAAATTAATTTTATAATTTGACATTTAAATTTATTTTTCATGATATGGTTTATCTTGAATCGATATATCTTTTATAATGTTACTCGTCTGCCTACAATATGTATATCAGATTAATCTATAGACTTTCACCTTTCATTCATTATAAGTTGCTCTGAGTTTAAATTCCTTTGTCTTTATTGAATTATTATTTTTATGTTATGTAATTATTTATTATTACTAAATTTATATCCGTTAAGTTAGTTAATTTATATTAACAATTCTTTATATTTTTTTTATAAATTTACACTAATAATTATTCATTTTATTCAACTTTAAGTTCGGTCAGGTATTATTTTCATGTCATTTTCTATGTGCATATTTCAAATTGTTGCAATATATATATATATATATATATATATATATATATATATATATATATATATATATATATATATATTGAGACAATATGAAATATCAGCTTCAATACTTATGGGGATTTACATGTTTATTTTAAAAAACCATAAAATAGAATAGAAATTATTATTGTTATTAAAATTAAAATATAGTAGAATTATAAAAAGTGACAATGCAGAACATATAAGTAGTTATTATAGTGTAAATTAAATAAATTAACATTCTTGAAAATAAAATATAGTTAAATTTCATTAAATATTGGGACATGATCTCATATTTATCAATAGTTCATAAACAAAAAAGGAGTTAAACCCAGATCAAAGTATATAGAAAGAAAAAGAAAAGATCATTTAATAATATCATACACATATCGACAGAAGTCAAGCGAAGATAATTAAAATATTAGCAATTTAAATAAATAAAAGGTATAAAATGTTGCGAAATGTCAAATAAATATCATAGACATGGACAAATGTCAAGTCTAAAGTTGGCTTCACAAGAGATATAACAATGTACATAAAAAGAGTAATATTGAAGAATATTTAATAATTAGATATAAGTAAAATTGTAATTACATAAAAAAAATTTGTAGTAGATTTAAGTAGTTCAGTGAAAACATAAAAAAACAGTGCATCGAAAAACTAAATAAGATCATATGTATGAACCATAATATGTATGCAAATTTTACAACAAGGAATCAAGATATCAAATTGATAGAAAAATATTAAAGAAAACAAAAGTTTGTTGATTAGAGACGAAAGAATAGAAAGAAAAGCAGCATGGGTTTTTGAAGAAAGGTCCTAGAAAAATAAGAAATTGAGCAAGAAAAAGTAAAGTAATAGTTAAAAGTAATACTTACGTCATAAGAAAAGTGTCGAGTAACAATATAAACAGAGATCCAGGTCCAAGCTAGGAATTTGGCAGTACCATATAGTGGGAAAACCAGCCATCAATATCAGCAGCCCAATCACAAGTTAAGAGGGATTTCTAGTAGAAGTCTTATAAAAAGAAAATTAACATCAGAAAGGTATTTTATGTGCACATAAATTCACAGAAATTTACGTAAATTTAATAAGAGACAAGAAACGCTAGCTAGCCATAAAATTCACAAAATAGACAGTCACAGACTCTAAGACTTATTAAAATAATAAGTTACTTACCTTAGTATAGTTAATAATATTTACTTTTCTATTTAATATATTAAAACTCGTTATTTAGTGGACCATCTGTCAAATAAAGTATGATTGGCAAATATAATACATCACCGGCAATGAACATCCATTAGAAGAATACCACTGAATCACGAATTTTAAGAATTAAAAATATTAAAGATAGGCAACTTTTAATACGCAACTGCCTTTAAAGAAATTTTATCTGTTACCTATAAATTATGTTCATAAAACTTTAAATAATTTTGAATAAGTAGTAAACAAATCTCTCATGAAATAAAAATTGTCCATTTTGAATTGATATTTATTTGATGAAGTAAGGTACAGTGTGTTAAAAAAAAAAAGGAATTGACTTGATGAGCGAACCGACTACCAGAGTCTATGTTCTACAAGCAGCCAGGGTAATTGAATAAGAATAAAAAAAAAATATATAAGATACAGGTTTGTAGTCCAATAAATACAATTTTCTTTTACACACAGAAGACATAAACACAAATCATTAAAGAAACACAAATACAATTCAAACATAAATATTATTTGGCGCCCAACAAAATTACATAACATAGCAATATATATATATATATATATATATATATATATATATATATATATATATATATTACTAAATAAAAAATTGTCTCTTTTTTTTTGGTGGACGGAATGTTCGCGTTTGTTTTAAATTAATTCAAATTTTCATGGGACGCGTAAACCAACCTAAGGTTTTGCTTTAAGAAGTGTGGAGAGTGACCCTGCCGAAAGAAGGCCAAAACAGTAGTGTGATTCAAGGTATTACCCAGAACAAACGTGTTTTGACTCCCACTAAAAAAACCTTGTGTACAACCTACCTACCATTCGGACTAGAAAAAGCGTCCTGAGGAAGACAAAGATAAGGGAAACCTTAAGTCGCCGCTGTGTATTTTATGAACTTGCCATTTTGTTGTTATCCAATCGTGAACATTTTTATGTGGTTAATTTATTTAAAACTGTTTTATTACAAAATATTATTGCATTAGAACCTCACTAGTTGCAATTTCTAGAATTATTATAATTACATAGATATGCTATCACTTATACCGGGTGGATCATTTAACTTGAGAAAGCTATACAGGGTGTTTATTAATTGAATGTCTATACTTAAGGGTGTGAATCCTTCGGTCATTTTGAGAAGAAAACTTAATATCAATATATGTCCTAAACCTCTTAATTTTTGAGCTACAGGATGTCACAGTTTTAAGAAAAAAATAACTTTTTTATTATAATTTTCTTATCACTCCAGATATTTTTATGAAATTTTGTACACACCTATTAATCGTTAAGGAGCATAGTTTGATGTAAAAATGTTTTAAAATCTTTGCCAATGACGTACGTACGAGGTTTGAACCAAAAATTTTTTAAGAAGGAAATGGTACGCCACTGGCTTTTCTAAAAACTAAAATTATTTTTAAAATCTCCATTTATTTTACAGCAAATTTGGCCCCTAGACTTACTCTCGTACGACCCAAAAAATGGTAAATTTTACAATCGGTGAATTAGCTGACATGCATTTTACTTATGGGGTTGCCGATGGAAATGCATACAAAGCCAGGAGGATATACTAAGAGCGGTATCCAAATTGCGTACTACCCGATCCGAGAACATTTTCTGGGATTCATAGACGTCTTCACGAAACCGGAAATTTAAAAGTAGACAACAGTGCTAAAGGAGTCCCTGAAACAGTAAGCACACCGGAACTTGAAGAAGGAATTTTACATGAAATTGAGGAGAACCCCAAAACTAGCACGAAGAAAATCGCGGCAACATTTAATGTTTCACACGTACTTGTTTGGAAAATTTTTATCGAAAATTTGTTATATCCATATCACATTCAAAGAGTCCAGGCATTACTTCCTAGAGATTTCCCGTTGCGCATTAATTTCTGTGAGTGGTTTCTTCAAAAGCTGCTGGAAAATCCGTTATATGACAAGTACATTATTTTTACCTATGAACCTAGTTTCTCTCGAAACTCAATACGAAATTTCCATAATAACCATTTGTGGGTGGATGAAAACCCTTTTGCAATTGTTGAATCAAATCATCAAGAACAGTTTTCATTAAATGTTTGGGCCGGTATTATTGACGATTATTTGATAGGCCCATTTTTTCTCCCAAGAAGATTAGATGAACAATCATATTTACACTTTCTTGAAGAAGATAATAACCATTTGTGGGTGGATGAAAACCCTTTTGCAATTGTTGAATCAAATCATCAAGAACGGTTTTCATTAAATGTTTGGGCTGGTATTATTGACGATTATTTGATAGGCCCATTTTTTCTCCCAAGAAGATTAGATGGAAAATCATATTTACACTTTCTGAAAGAAGATCTGCCTACAATGCTTGAAGACCTTCCTCTTTTATTAAGAAACTAGATGTGGCTAATGCACGATGGTGCGCCTCCACATTTTAGCTTACGGGTGCGTGAATTTTTAAATCACAACTATCGCGATCGATGGATAGGCCGCAGAGGAACGCAGTCATGGCCGCCCAGATCCCTCGACCTTAATAGTTTAGACTACTTTTTCTGGGGTCATCTAAAAAGCTTAGTGTACGCAGTGCCGATTCAAGCCGAAGAAGAGTTACGAAATCGTATAGTAGCATGCTGCCAAACCATAACAGACACCCCAGGAATTTTTGAAAATGTACGTCAGTCTATGCGAAGAAGAGTAGATGCTTGCATACGTGTGGGTGGAGGACACTTTCATCAACAACTGTAAATACATAATTTGGGTTATTTATTTTGTTTGTATTTTCTTGTCTTGTCGTTTCGTTTTAGGTTTAAGATTTTGAATTTTTCGTTTTACTAAAAAAATCGCGATTTTTAAAATAAAATTTAAAAAAATCAGAGGCGTACCGTTTTTTTCTATCCAAACATTTAATATTATGCCTACGTGGAGGTCACTGGTTAAAGTAGAAAATTAATTTTTGTCCTAAAAAAAGTGTTTCCACGCATGGTGGATGTCTACAAAATGGCAACAAAATATCAAAAGCAGTCTCAATGAACTTGGGGAAAAACTTTTTTTGGTTTTAATTTTTTTACGTGAAAATGGTGCGTCGTACGAGAGTAAGTATAGAGACCGAATTTGCTGCAAAATAAATGGAGAATTTAAAAATAATTTTAGTTTTAATAAAAATCAGTGGCGTACCATTTTTTCTTCAAAAATGTTTAGTTCAAACCTCGTACGGACGTCATTGGCAAATATTTTAAAACATTTTTTACATCAAACAATGCTCCTTAATGATTAATAGGTGTGTACAAAATTTGATAAAAATATCTGGAGTGATAAGAAAATTATAATAAAAAAGTAAATTTTTTATTAAAACTGTAATACCCTGTAGCTCAAAAATTAAGAGGTTTAGGACATATGTTGATATTAAGTTTTCTTCTTAAAATGACCGAAGGATTCACACCCTTAAGTATCGGCATTCAATTAATAAACACCCTGTATATTTCGAAAACGGCGCGTTCTATGAAAAAAATGTGTCAAATAGAATTTAGCCAGTGTCGGGGAGCAAGTAAAATGGCGTTGCAGTTTTTTGACCTTGACTATGTTTTAAAGGTAGTAACAGGTTAATTCTGGATTTTCAAATTGGAAGCTATTCTCTTTTCCCCTAGACTTAGTAAGGACTAAATAACTAGTAACTTTTATTGGAAACATTTTTGTGTGTATTTGCAATATTATAATATCAACTAACAAATCACTTGATGTATTTCAGCAAATAGACACCAGGTTTTACGCAAAGAAATAAGTTCCCAATATATGTTCAAAATGATGACCATAAATTTCAATACACTTGTCAATGTTTAGTTATAAATATATATTTAATAATTGTATTTATATTTCAAAAGCTTTTATTAATTTATATATTTTATTAATAATAATTATGACTATCAATTACAAACATATCTTAGCAACTATTACAATATTAAAAATAATAGTGGGCTTACAAAACATTATAAAATAATTATTTTATAAACATCTCTCTCTTCTAATTGGAACCCTTATTTTCCTTAATAAATTTAGAATTTCTCCTAAGTATGTTATTATGATTATCCATCTTAACTAAATAGGATCGCGGTGTTTCACATTTGTCAAGTACAACCCCTGGATACCAGTATTTGGTTATTATATCTTGTATAAACACCCTTTCCTCTTTCCGAAAATCTTCTCTAATGCTACTATTACTATCATAATGGATTTTCTGCGATTTCTGGATATCCTGCATCCTAGCAACTACATCACTTGGTACCAAGTTAGGTTTTAATTTTTCTGGAAACATTGGAAGCTTAGTTCTACTACGTTCTACTACATAGTAATTGTACTGGAGAAAAATTTAGCCCTGCTACTGGAGAATTACGATAATTCAATAAGGTTAGTTCAATATCAGTGCCTGATTCATGGGATTTCTTTAACATAGTTTTTGCAATACCTACAGCTTTTTCAGCTAAACCATTAGATTAATGATAATGCGGACTACAAGTTTGAATAGTAAAATTCCAATCCTTTGCAAATTTTCTAAATTCATAAGAAGAAAAGTATATTATCAGCAATTAATAAAGCAGGAATTCCTAATCTACTGAAAATAGTTTTGAGTTCTTTTATTACACATGAACTTGATTTATTATTTATTTGACAAATTTCAATCCATCTAGAAAAATAATCAACAATTATTAGGTAACTTTTTCCTGCATATTGAGCTATATCTGCTCCTATTTTATAAAATGGTATATTAGGTATGTCATGATTAATCAAAGGTTCTTTGATTTTGGATTTGGAATATTTCTCACATACAATACAAGAGGAAATTGTGTTTCTTATATCAGTTGATATCCCTGGCCAATAAAACATTTTTTTTACAATACCATTTATTTTGGTTATTCCAAGATGTTTTATAAGATATTTTAGATCAGCGAAAAATGATTCAAAACATTCACCTTCTTGTTGTATTCTTTTTAAAAAATGATATACATTCATTATCATATTTTCTTTTGGTTATTCCAAGATGTTTTATAAGATATTTTAGATCAGCGAAAAATGATTCAAAAGATTCACCTTCTTGTTGTATTCTTTTGAAAAAATGATATACATTCATTATCATATTTTCTTTTGGTAGGCAATGATTTTCTAATACTTCTAAAATTTTGTTGACTGTTTCTTCATCATCTTTCAATTTTGTGATTGATTTGTACAGTTTTAAGGCTTCAGTGCCTAGTAAGTTTTTTAGTCTTGCTACTTGTATTTCTCTTGATTTTTTTATAGTTTCTGTTGCTATAAGGTATATTGTAATTTCTTCTTTGAATTCTCTAAAGTTTTCTGCTACATTTCCATTTAATTGTAGTTGTCGTGGTTTATTAAATTCCATTTTTCTTTCTTTCAATTGTAATGTAGGTACTTTTCGTCTTTAGTACGACTGCGCCATGTTTAGTTATAAATATATATTTAATAATTGTATTTATATTTCAAAAGCTTTTATTAATTTATATATTTTATTAATAATAATTATGACTATCAATAATATATCTTAGCAACTATTACAATATTAAAAATAATAGTGGGCTTACACAACATTATATAATAATTATTTTATAAACAGTCAACTCGTCTCACAAAAGATTCATGATTTCGTAAAATAATTTCTCTGTCAAGATCTCTGCAAGTATTTCTAATCCGTTCTTTCATGTTTCAACCAAGTATGTTGGTCGTTGGTCGTTACTAGTTTTTTACTCCTTATTATGTTTAGAAGAAAAAAAGTATATGTTCCCATTCAGCATTAGCAATACTTCTTCGACATTCACTATAAATTAAAATCATTCCAGTTTTTATTTCAACTGTTAAATATTCCATTTTGGTAGGTAAATAGCCGAGCACTCTGAGGATCAGAAACTGACGACTGTAATAGTATTGTCATTTTCTGACATCAACATACTTGATCGTTATTGTTTTTATGTTACAAAACAATATTTCGTATAAAAGTTACTAGTTTTTTACTCCCTATCAAGTTTAGGGAAAAAAAGTATAGTCTCCCATTTGAAAATCCAAAGTTAACCTCGGTATAACGTTGAGAACGTAGTCAAGGTTAAACTGTAACGCCATTTTATTTGCCCCCCGACACTAACTAACTTCTACTCAACACATTTTTTCACAGAATGCGCTGTTTTCGAAATATATAGCTTTCTCAAGTTAAATCGACCACCCGGTACCTATATAGATAACCTACCACTTATAACTAAGGCACTACATTTTTAGTACGTTTCCACTAACGTACGGTTGGGTGGAAGAAGGAACGCACGTCGCCGCGCGACTAGGAATAACAAATAAAACCGGAATTTGAGCGTTTTCAAAGTTTTCAGGGATCCTGACATATAGTTTAGATAGTTTATAGAAAATCTGATGCTCTATTTTTTTCTTTAATCTGTTTGCTGAACTAAAATGTAACTATTCTTATTTAAAAACTAGGAGAAGTCTGACCGGTAAGTAAAATATGATCAAATTTACCACGGTTCTTTGCACGTCGAAAAAAATGATCAAAGGAGTGATGGAACACTTAGTCCAAGAAATATTTTGGAGACCAATGATTGGATTCGCTTTTTTAACTGCTCGATATTTGAAAACTGCTAAAGATCTATCATGTAATTTCTGAGTATTTAAACAATACCCAACCGCCAAAAGATTCAACAATTCTAGCAACAGCAGTAGACATACAAAGAATACTATATGCCTTAGATAACGAGAAAAGAGTTTGCATCAGAGACAAATGTGGCAATGTATTAAGAAAAATATCTAGATTTCTCCAGATTAAGACACCTCCATAGAAATAGCTCTCCCACGAATTCATTAACTGCTTTTAGAAATTACTTCAAATATGCACTTCTAACGTTATTAGATGTCGAACAGTCGTTTTCGTCATACAAACATATTTTTTCTCCGTTGCGGCATAGTTTACGGAATCTACTGTGGAAACATATGTATTGTTTTAGATATTTGCCAGAGCTCATGCAGATTTTTAATACGAAAACATTCCACAATATCATAAAAATAAATAAAATTGCGTTTATAATAAAATTATTTATTATAAACGCACTAGGTAATCCATGCGCGGACGCCACTGCTTTTAAACTGATATGTCGAGCCTTACTAGCAATAACTATTTTACGTTATAATTATAAATAAGCACATTCAGCCGACATCACAAGTACATTGATATTTGGAATTATTGTCATTAGAGTTGCAATGAAGAAGAATAATCATGTTTCCGTTGCTTTACTAGTTATACTCTCTGAAATAGTTACAGGACATGCCTCTCAAAATAAGTAAGTGATTCTTATTTGAAGATTCAAAGCGGTGCACAAAAATATCATATCATTTAATCAACTTGTCCAACCGTAGAACTTTTTTGTTTAAATATTTAATTAATTTTAAATTTCAAGAAGTACAATTTTTTGCAATAATAATAGTACTCTTTAAAATAAATTTGGCGATTTATTTGATATAGGTACAGGTTTAAAATATATTTCACTGTAACTGGTATACAGGGTGTTAAAAAAAGAGTGTAAAATATTTCAGGAGGTAATAGTATGAACCAAAATAAGCAGAAAAGTCTTAATAAACATGGGTCCGCAAAGTAACGGTTGCGGAGATATGGACCACTATTCGTTTTTCAAACATTTTATTTTATTAGGAATAAACTGACAAAGGAAGCTTTTAACAAACAAAAAACAAAGTTACAGATGTTCAAAGTGCCCTCCGTCCATTTCCAAGCAGGCACGATCTTCGTCTCAACGATATTCGAACTCTTTCGAAAACACCCTCCTTGGTTTGGATTTCTTGACACTTTTGATTAATCCGTAGCTGCAGCTCTTCCAGGCTATTTACAGGAGTACCATACACTAATGTCTTCAAATATCCCCAAACAAATAAATCTAGAGGGTTCAGATCAGGCGATCTTGGAGGCCATAAAACAGGTCCGGCCCTTCCTACCCATCTATGTGGAAAAGTTTGGTGTAAATGCTCTCTAACGGCCATGGAAAAATGAGCTGGAGTACCATCATGCTGGAACCACATTTGTTGCCTCGGATTCAAAGGAATGTCTTCCAAAAACTCATACAGTGTGTTCTGCAGAAAGTTGAGGTAAGCAGCTCCTGTTAATCCGTTTGGTAAAACAACAGGACCTAGAAACCTGTCATCTACAATACCCATCCAAATGTGCCTGTGTCCAGATTCTATTAGAGTATGAGGATTTTCGTCGGCCCAAATATGCGTATTGTGAAAATTAAACACTCCATTTCTTGTGAATCCGGCCTCATCAGTAAAAAGAATGTTTGCAAGAAACGAGGGTCTTCAGCATCATGACGTAGAAACCAGCGGCAAAAAACCAAAAGTGTTTGATGATCATTTATTGGATTTAAGGCCTGTACTCGTTGCACATGGTATGGATCAAGCAGTTGCTCGTGATGGATTCTCCAAACAAGAGGACCACTAATTCCTACCTCGGCTGATATTCTCCGCACACTCGTACCTGGATTCTGCTCTACCAGTGCTCGAATGTCTTCTTCTGCTCTAGGAGTGGATACCGATCTTGGTCTTCCGGATAAATGGCACTGTTGTCTCAAGGAACCGGTATCACGCAATCTTTGGTGAATTCTTCCAAAGATGCGTTGTGAAGGAATCTGGCGATTTGGATAAGCGTCCACATAAAGACGTCGCTCTTCGGTGGCGTTCCCATTAGCACGACCATACATGAAATGCATGTCTGTTAATTCTGCGTTAGAGTAACCAGCCATAGCGAAAGAAAACTTGTGCACTGAGAACAACTGTCAAATACGTATTGTTTATTTCACTAAACATCAACCAACTATTATAAGAAAATACACAACGTTTTTGCAAACTAAAAAAGGGGCTAAAAACATAAAACATTCCATATCTCCGCCGTTACATTGCGGACCCATGTTTATTGAGACTTTTCTGCTTATTTTAGTGCATACTATTACCTCCGTAAATATTTTACACTCTTTTTTTTAACACCCTGTCTATACAGGGTGTTAAAAAACCTCCTCTATAGGAGTTCACAATTTTATACATGTTTTTCTTCTAGATTTATTATTATAAAAAATTATTTTCAGTGACGAAGCTCAAGTTGAGTACTTGAAAGGCGTAGTATTGAATGCGGAGGAAAATGGTTTCACTTACAAATTACCAGAAAATGCAAATGAATATAAACCTAAATACAACAATGCTAAAGGTATTCATTTTAAATAATACATATAAATATACTGATGACTTACTTCTTTTATTTGTAAAATTTGGAACTTTATTATTATAATGGCTTAAATAATTTTTATTTTTGATAAGACCAAGATGCAAACAGGCATTGTTGTTAAAAAACTAGATGTTTGCAACGAAACTATTTGAATTTTTAAAACTCAAATTGGTTCCAGAAAGAAGATGTGCCATATCATTATGGTATTCTATTATGAAGTATGTAAATGTATTGTAGTGTACGAATATCTTAAAATTGTCATACGATATTTTTTTAAATGTAATATAAGTACGTATTTATTTTACTGTATTGTAAAGGTAATTAATCTAATCAATTTTCCTACAATTCCTATCAATGAATTCATATGTATGTACTCTGATACCAAACATCTAGGTATGTTAATGAACATGAACCATAGATAAAGCTCTATTCAATAATTATCTAAAATAAAAATCATTCTATTTAAATTTACTATAAAAAGTCAAACCTGTTTTAATGAAAACATTATATATTGCTTCTTCGGGTCGCCTTTTTTTAGTTGAGTAATATGTAACTATAAAAATTAGGGCTTTAGTTCGCAGAGTAGTTATATTGTTAATACCTTATAAAAAATGTATATAAAAAGCGATAACGAAAGATAGATTTTTCAATAAAATAGATGGATATCTTTATATTCTTCTTGACACATCAACATCACTTTTAACATTATTGAAATTTAAATTCAAATAATTTTAATTAATGTAATAATTTTTATAGTTAGATATTTGACTCAAATTAAAGGAGGCCACCTAAAGAACCAATTAATAATAATAATAATAATAAATGCATTTATTACCTAACAGTTAATAAAAATAATAATAAAAAATAATTTCAATTAAGTTTTATATATATATATATATATAGTGTACCAAATACAATTATGTCAGACACATATCGAGTTTAACAGAATTAGAAATATAATTATAGGTATGCTTTACATTTGTTTTAACTCAACAATACTGCAACAGAAAATATCGCAAACGGAAGCAATTATATTTGCATTAGCACCAATATATCAGTTTGTGATAATAAAGCAAGACAGTCAATTTTACCCTGTAATAGCTTACATACAAATAAAACAGGCGCTCATTTTCTACGCCGGTCCAAGGACATTAAAACTACTCAATAGATCACTATAATCGCATCTTCATTGGGGATACATCCAACTCGTTCTAAAACACAAAAATTTTAAAAACTTCTTTTGAACTCTTTCAATAGCAGAATAATATTGCAGATATATAGGATTCCATATTAAAGAGTTCTAATTAAACTAAAATACATAGTTGACAAGACACATCTGAGAAATTTTGTCCATTATACGCTGACTTTATAATATTACTTTTATGTTGATTGAATGTTGGTTGATGATCAAAGTAAACTCCTAGGTCGCTTATATTATTAGTTTTTTTCTAAAGTAAAAATATTGATTGTGTAGGGATATTGCAAAACATTTGACTTAAGATAAAACGATATTATTTTACATTTCGAAATATTTAGGAAATTCTCCAATAGAGCAATTTGTCCTTGCAGCATAATATAGTCATCCGGTACATGCTTTCAGATCATCAGTAAGCATCAATTTGCTATAGTCTATTACATTACATAAATCATTGAGGGAAATCAAAAAAAGTAAAGGTTCTAAATTGCATCCTTGAGGAACACCACTCGTTGCAATATAGATATCAGAACAAAAAACATTGTAACAAATAATTTGCTTGCGGTTACTAAATAAGATTTAGAAAAGTATGAAATATTTGCTATAAGAGCCTAAATCCGAGAATTTCTTAAGTAGTGCTTTGTGACATATTTTGTCAAAAGCCTTACAAAAACCGGTGTAGATGGTATCAACTTGCCCTTTACAATCTAACGCTTCGCATAAAAACTGACTGAACACAGCTAGGTTATTCGTAGTTGATCGAGAATTCATAAATCCATGTTGAAAGGTTGATATAACATTTTTGATAGATGCATAATATATACGACTGTATAAGACACTCAGAAATAGGTCAGATCTCATCTACTGTGGGAAAACTAGTTTCCACAGTTTCAAAAGTGAACTTTTAAATGTTTATAAAATGTTTTCATCGGACCAGGTATGAGTTTTTGTAGTAAATTTAGATAGATTCATTTTTATCTTAGATAATTATTGAAATAGAGGTTTGTCTATGGAAATGATTATTAGCATACCTGGTTATTTGGTATCAGAAACTTCATTGAGGAATTGAAGGAACATTAATTTATGCTTAAATACCTTTACAATACAGTAACAAATCTACAAAAGGTAATAATAAAGAATATACGGGTAGATATTGTGGATGTAATTCAACACTGGTTGGGGCTTTAGTCCGCAGAGTAGTTAATTTCACACAACATTGTTAATACCTAATAAAAAATGTATATAAAAAAGTATTTACTTTGTTTCTTTTTAGATTTCGGAGAATTCGACTTTATAATAGTAGGAGCTGGTTCGGCTGGCACTGTGGTAGCTAATAGGCTGTCCGAGATATCAAAATGGAAAGTATTACTGCTAGATGCTGGAGACTTCGGCAATGATCTGACAGATATTCCAAATATGTATATACCGGTTGACTTTACGAAATATAATTGGGGTTTCACCACTACTTCTCAACAAGCTTCTTGTTTAGGTAAATATATGTCAATTTGTATGCAACATTAACAAATAGCAGGATCGTTATATATTTCTTTTATGACTGGCCAAAAAATTTGCAGTTTTTTTGGGATTCTTTTCATTTTACTGGACAAAATCGATAAATAAAAATAATAAAATAATAATATCTCTACCCCTCATTCTAATCAAGAGGATTATCCCATAAGTCAGAGACTTGTGCGGGAGAGAGGGCGGTATATTATTATTAAACAGGCCGCATTCGCGCCCAGGAAGTACTTACGTTGATAGGCCCTAACCATCATTCAGTGCAGGAATGAGGGAAACCTGGAAAACCTCATTAATTAGGGGAGTGGTCAAATATCGATTGATCCTTCCACCGCCAATGTGGTTTTTAGGTAGTATTTCTATGATATGATATTGCTTATAACTTTTGAACCGTAATACATGCTTTCAAACGTTTCGCCGCTCTTCACTGTCGTCATCTTCAGTGGTGACTCTGCAAAAGCTTCTCCGTAACTCAGTATGTCGCCACAGAACCTAGCCCGAGAACAACCAGGGCAGGTAAAAGAATCCCGACTAATGATAGGGATGTGCATTTTAACCCTGTTTCTCGCAGCGACCAGTTACCCGGAAAACTACTATGTGTCAAATCTATAAAATTATTAAGTAACTTATAAAAAATATTAGGTTCACCTGAAAGCTATGAAATTCTAAAGATACTAAGCCATCACTGTGAAAAGTAATTCCTGTATCGTTAATGGGCAATTTTATTATACCCATTGTCCGACAGTATTATTACTAATTGAGTATATTTACTCTAGTTCTGAATTTTCTTTAGTCATGAAATTTATTTGGTAAAGTTTTGGTATTTGGTAGTTTTAAAAAGCATATTTACTATATTCATGAATCATACATAGTAAAATTTCCATGATCTTAGTTAAGTTTAATATCGTCAGTTTGGAACAAGACTGTCATAACTCAAAAAACGTAAATTTTCAGGAGAGCTCGGTAAAGTTTTATAAATAATCTTACTCTAAATATGGGAGAATAAATAAATATATAATGTTTGAGTCATGTTAAAATGTTTGTGTGGATAGTTGGATAGTTCTTAGTATTTTTAATAAAAATTTTTGTTTGCTTTGGTTTTTGGCACTTTGTTATTGTTATTTTTGTTAAATAATTCCGAGTTGTGACTTTCTTTCACATATTTTTTACAAGTTTTTAACATGAGTTTAGGTAATAAAATGAAATACATTTCAAGTAAACTAAATTATTTTATTAAAGTAGACTAAAATAATACAATTTTAAAGATTATTATAAAAATATTTATAATGCTGCTCAAAATATTACGGTTTATTGTATGAAATGGGAACAATAAAGCTACTTAGCTTATGAGAATGATTCGTCTATTTAAAAATGTGACAGCTTTGCATACAATAAATACACATAAAGAAACTAGTTTCTTATTGATATTATTTTGACTTGTGACACTCTTTTCCAAAATTTGCTCATCTCATCTCATTAAACATAGATTAAATAAATATAAATAAAAAAAAGATAGGAAACTTGAAATAGAGAATATTATTAGTTATGACTAATGTCGCTTGTAGCGCCCATATTGATCATATGTCTTTACAAGTCTGTGGTCAATGGTCCATGATCAGATTCAGAATTTCATTGTTTGTCAGGACCGGCTTTATCATTAGACTCTACAATAAAATTTTGAAATCTATAATAATGGATGATAGGTTTCATTCTCTTGCAAATAAAAAAACAAAATTTTGTTTAAATTTATTCATAAAAATATAGGTCTATTAACAAATATTATTATCCTTTTTGAATGTAACAGTTTATTCTTAGTTTTACATTTAAAATGTCCGACATCTAAAAAAGAAATGGAAGGCATTTCAAACTATTAAGTTGAAATATTAAATTGGTAATGATAACAGTTGCAACGGAAAGAACATAGATTATGAAACTGTAACCAACAGCAAGTTGAAAAAAAATCTATATATGCAATGCAGTTAATGAAAATTTGAGTGGTCTTATTTTGAAAAAAAAGCCTGAGTCAGTACAATGTTATAATTTGTACGCTTATACAAGAATTTTGGTAAGATTATCACAATGGTTGTAGATAAATGTAAGGAAGTGTTTTTTATATTTCACAAACTTGATTTCACAGTTATCCTTATTTAAATTGTAATGTAATACTTAACTTTTATTTTTGTAAATTCATAATGCTGTAACTTTAAGAAAAATGAAGAATTTTGTGAAAACTGAACAATACCTACTTGTTTTTATGCTTTGTCGAACAATTTTTAACGTCTGTAAACCGTCCAGATTCACAAGATATTCCAATCAACTCTGTTAGAACTGACAAATGACACTTATCATTACTATTTATGCCCCTTACTATATTTACTACACTGTTGTATTACTTTATGTAACAAATTCCCTCTTTTTTCAACATAAGTTATATCTGGTGGAGTTGAACAAAACTTACAGTAAACCCAATATATCACATCCAAAATTAACCTAAGTTCCACACACAGATTACTGAACTACTTTTAAACAACAACAACGTTGCTAGGCAACGTTGACTATACCGTAGAAGATGTACCACAAACCTAGAAAAAATATAGACTGTGCCAGTGTCATATTGCCGGCGATCGCAAATTCATGGCTGCCCTAAAAGGTCCAAATCGCTAAAACTTGGTTTTTATGCCAATTTATGTTGGTTGTATTGTAGCGTGAAGCTCATTGGTTTACTGTGATTGGTCACATTCATGTCACATTCTTTAATGACATTTAAAATGACAGCAAGTTAGTTAATTTCAGATTGCAATGCAGCCATCATATTTGCAGAACCGCTAACATAAAGCAAATAAAATATCCATTTTCTGGACCATAGGTCCCTAGAAAACGCGGCATCTGTCACGTGACCTATATCATGAACCGACGCAGTCTATATTTTTTCTAGGTTTGTGAGATGTACAACTTCCATAGACCTTATAAATCATGGACCGGCCCTAGAAAGAGAGGTCCGCTGCCCTGATGTGTGCAAGAGGGATGAAGCTAGTCCGGGCAAAAACAGATGTTTTATGACAGAAAAATATATAAACATAACCTGACAAACCTTTTCCTGTTACTATTGTTAATGATTTGTGTGCCTTTTGTGATTTAGTTGTGTTTAGTGTGTTTATTAGAAATAGTTTTTAAAGACTCATAAACTATGGTGGTGTCGGTCTGTCACCGTAAATGTCATACGTCTGTCATTTACGGTTTTTGTTTTTTTCGGCCAATGATCTGTGGGTTTTTGCCCGGACTAGCTCTATCTCTGTCGCACACATCTGAGCATCAACGATTTGTATAGGCAGAAAACGGTTTTGGGCGCGTCCATAATTTATAAGGTCTATGACAACTTCAAACAAACTATTCTGGATTTTCAGTGTGGCCATGATGATTTTAAACATATGGCTAACTTTACACTGCTGCTGTTAACGCCGCTCGTGGCACTAGTCAACATTACAAGTGCATTCCCCCTGTCATTAAACGTCACAGCACGACTAATTGTGACAGTTTTGTCTAAAGCATAAAACCACAAACCTAGAAAAAATATAGACTGCGTTGGTTCATCATATGGGTCACGTGACAGGTCCCGCGTTTCCTAGAGTCTTACGGTCCAGAAAAAGGATATTTTATTTGCTTTATGTTGGCGGTTGTGCAAATATGATGGCTGCATTGCAATATGAAATTAACTAACTTACTGTCATTTTAAATGTCATTAAAGAATGTGATCAATCACAGTAAACAAATGAGCTTAACGCTACAATACAACCAACGTAAATTGGCATAAAAACCAAGTTTTAATGATTCTGGACCTTTTTAGGGCAGCCATGAATTAGCGGTCGCTAACAATTTGACATTGGCACAGTCTATATTTTTTCTAGGTTTGTTCAACGCAGCGCCATTCGATGGTTATTAAGCAAAGCTCACTTGTAACCCTTGTAACTCTTTTACACATAAAAATATGCAATATTTGGAGGTGATACACCACTAAATCATGAAAAATTAAAATTTTGAGTTAAGACTGTCTTGCTCCAAACTAATAATAATTTATCTGTGGTACGCAACTCGGATACGAGCATTCGTATATTCCATAAATATGTATTTTATAATTAGTTACATAGGGGGTGTAGATAGATTCATTCGAGTAAAGTGAAAAACAAATAAAGCTCGAATATGTCATTCTAAAAGCTACATATTTGCAAACTACGACATTCTTCTCAAAATTGGTAATTCTCTGCCGTATATCATCCTTTTTTTTATTGGGGGTTAATTTTTGAAAACGTTCTTTAAATTCGTAATCTAGCAACACTTTAAATATCTCAAATGACCACGATTTTTTTTATAAAAATCCAATCACTTTTTAACTAAAAAATAATGTTTCCTAATCGATAGATAGAATAGATGCAATTATTCAGTGGCCACTACACTTTCCTAAATATTTGAAATAACGTAAAATAGTTATTTAATCCATTGAGTAGAAGTATATGTACAGGGTTAACTATGACTAAGTACAAATGTTTTAAAAGGGGGTAGAGAAAATAAAAAATTAACGGAAAATTTCAAACTTATTTATAAAGCGAAAAATAGCTATTTATGATATACGTGTTAAAAGTAAGATTTTATTTTGTGAGTGAAGATGATAACTTCACGAATAAAATAAAATCACTTTTAACACGTATATCATACACTATTTTTTTACAAAACAATCGGAAGAACTTTAAACTCAATAAAAATAAGAAATCAAAAAATACCACACAGATCGCAATGTTTATGAACCAAAATTTTCGTAGCAACCAGTGCTGTTGTTAGTTATGGAAAAAACGCAAAAATATTGACAGCATTTTCTAGTAATATTATAAGTATAATGAATAATCTCGATAATGAGCGTAACGAATCCATCCCTGCTGAAATCAAAGAAGCCGCCAGTCGAGCAACATTGGAATTATTGCCGGCTAAATCAAAGGAACAGTACGAAATCGCTTATAGACGCTTTTCGGAATGGTGCAACATTAAAAAAGTCCCTGGGAAATGTAACGAAAGTGTTTTACTAGCTTATTTTGAGGAAAAAGCCAAGATATGGAAATTGTCAACGCTGTGGTCAATTTATTCCATGATCAAAACTATGTTAAAAATAAAGCAAGATCAAGATATAACCAGACATTATAAACTTATTGTTTTTTTAAAACGGAAGGGTGAAGGATATCAAGCAAAAAAGTCAAAAGTTTTGACGAAGATGCATATCGACAAATTTCTCACAGAAGCAGAAGACGAAAAATATCTGATGATGAAAGTCGCAGCAATAGTGGGTGTCTTCGGGGCGTGTCGCCGGGAGGAATTGTGATCATCGACAATATCGAATATTTGAGCACTTCGGCTGTTGTGACTATACCAGATACTAAAACGAAAGCGCCTCGGACTTTCAGTGTTGTTGGTGAATTCTATTTAAACTTTTTTAGAAAGTATATGGCACTCCGGCCACCCAACGCTGACCATAGACGACTTTTTCTGAAATATATGAAGAATAAATGTGTGAAGAATCCAGTCGGAATTAACATGTTTGGTAAAATGCCTACCGACATTGCAGAGTTCTTGAATCTACCAAATCCTCAACTCTACACCGAACACTGTTTTCGTCGTTCATCGGCGACATTGTTAGCAGATTCTGGTGCAAATCTTACTACCATCAAGAGACATGGAGGATGGAAATCTTCGACGGTAGCTGAAGGCTACATTGAAAATTCACTGGAACAGAAGAAGGAAATTGCGTGCCAAATACTTCCTACTGCTGCAACTACTAGCAAGACCACCAGTACTACCAGTAATATTTCTACAGAAAATAGATGTGTCACACATGTTGACAGTAAAACCAACTTAAGTATGATGACTCCGCAGGGAATTACAATTTCAAATTGTTCTAATTTTACTATAAATGTTAATAGTAATAACTAGTTAAGATGTTGGTTTGTACTTATTTAAAATAAAAAGTTGTTCATGTGTTTGTTAAAACGTTTTATTAATTTTCAAAACAAAATTTAAATAAACTTTGATTTACTTTTAACACTAGTGTTAAAAGTAACTTACTTTTAACACGCGTGTCAAAAAATGACATTTTTAACATCAAAAATGACAATTAAAAAGCCCACTTTTAACAGTTTTGTAGAAAAATTTTTTTTTTCGATATCATATTAAATCCTTATTCACTGCCGCCAATGCGGTAGTCAACCAACAAGCAACGGCCGCTGTCGCTGTCATGTCATAATTCAGTCCCTGTGTTTACGTTGTAGTTATGTGTTCTTCTTCAGTTTTTAGTGCCTTATTTTAATTTTAAACGTTTTATAGTTATTAAATAAAGGAATATGTGTCGGGTACAGATATTTTCCCACAATATAGTTCGCCAATTTGTTTTTCTAGGTTATGGGATAAGACTGCCGCGGTGCGTTAAAAGCTTTCTATTATCACATTTATTTTGTTTAATTCTCTTATGATAAATATCGGTAGTGAGTGGTTGTAATGAATGAAAATGTAGTTCTGCCAGTTTGTAACGAAATAATGAAAAACGAATGCAAAATACTGGAGCTAACTGGATTAACTGTTACTTATCTATCAAATATTGTTATTAATACGAATGTCAATTTTTGCCGTTTCTGCATTTAGAAACGTTGCAAAAAGACGACCACATGGTAGTTGACATTGTTGACAGATGTAAGCTTTATCTATGGATCTAAGCCATCTCAGTCGATGCTTATCAAAGGCACCCACTTTCCGTAGGAAAAAAAGGTTTTGCCCCATTTTTTAAATTTCGAGTTAAAATTCTGGAATAATTTTTATATTGTCGTTTAGGCCTCCCTGAGCACGTGGTTAAAATTTTTGTACTTAGTTGTAGTTAACCATGTATAAATGATGTTGAATAATTTTGGCAAAAACATTAGATTTTCTCTAATTATAAAAGGCCGTTTATGCATTGCTAAGAAGTGAATATGCATGTAATATCAATTACTGTAAGTGTGTTTAACTAGTCTGTTTCTTAAATACTGTTTTAACTTTTCTTTGCAAACGCAATTAAATTGTTAAAAAAACATTTGTTTTCGTAAATATGGTGAAGCTGACTAGTCCTATGTATGAAATTAGTTATCAGATACTTGCTTAAAATCTCGGTAAATTATCTATAATTGTTTTTCAGATTTCTTTAGAATTTGAAATTTAAAAATGTCATTAAGTGCAACCCAATATTCTGCGGCAATCTGTAATGTTGCATGACCTTTAGAAATCGAAATTATCTTGAAAAAGAAGAGAAAAAATGATCAAGTTTGACAAAATAATCCAAATAAAATGTTACTAAAATGTTAAACTCTGATGCCTGGTATAAACATTTAGATGTTTATACGGGGCAACCCGGTAATAATATTGGCAAGAAAATGGAAGGCAACCTAACTTTTACATGTTTCTTATGATTTTTACGTTCGATTGGTATTAACTTTATTTGGTAAGTGAACACAATATTAAAAAAAATAATACAAAATATTTAATTAAGAGTAGCCATGAACATATTTCATTTGCGATACCTATATTTGTTTACGTATTATGTAAAAAATACTTTTCATCCGGTAAGCAGATCGGTGGAGGACGGCCTTAGTTCGAATCTTAGACTTTATTATCTAAACGAGCCTTTTATTTCAGTTTTTCTGGTAATTTAATGTACCTTACATGTACCAAATAAGAATGCTTAGCAGATTTCGTAACGTAAATTACTATTGTTCTTAAAAATATGATGAAACATTATTGCGTTCCAGGTATGGTTGACAGAAAATGTTCACTACCCAGGGGAAAAGGAATTGGAGGTACAACTTTAATAAATGGTTTAGTATATTCCAGAGGATCCAGTTTAGACTTCGACAGGTGGGCCAAGCACGTTAATGACTCCAGATGGGCTTATTCTTCAGTATTAAAGTTGTTCAAAAAGTCTGAAGACTTCCACCATCGCGATAAAAATGCTCCGGTCGACAAATCTGTTCATGGCAAGGACGGATATCTAAATGTTGAGTATCACTTACCCAGGAGTCCTCAGTTGAATGCCTTCCTCAAGGCAAACGAAGAACTTGGCCTATCTGTTGCTGATTATAATGCTGGCACAGGACTAGGTGCGTCACCTGCCCAAATAAATACCAAAAACGGTAGACGATATGATGGGGGAAAAGCTTTCGTTCGACCGGTTTTAAAAAGAGATAATCTTCAGGTTTTAGAAAATAGTTACGTAACCAAAATTTTGATAAATAAATTCACCAAAACCGCTAAAGGTGTCACGTTTACACATAAAGGAGAAATTTATGTCGCGAACACTAAAAAGGAAGTAATATTATGTGCTGGTGCCATCGGTTCCCCACACATCTTGCTGCTATCGGGTGTAGGTCCAAAGAACCATCTTGAGTCAAAGGATATCGACATAATTCATGACTTGGAAGTGGGAAGTACTTTAAAGGATCATCCCACCTATTTCGGTCTGAATTTTGGAAGCAACTACACCGAACCTTCAACGTCCGTGGAGGAGAAAGTTGAAGAATATTTGCATGGCTATGGACCTCTTGCCGCTCCTGCAAATAACCAGGGAGTTGGCTTTTACGAATCTCAATTTACGAAAGGTAAAGTGATATTAACACAACAATTTGATATTTTGTAACGGCTACAAAAACGTTATCGAAACAAATCTTATAAAACAGTATAAGTCACAAAAAAATTGTAAAATCGTTTATACAGCGACTATACAACTAAAATTAGCAGCATATTATAAAGCAATTTAGTCGCCATTGATATTTTGTAAGGCCTGTTAAACACAAAAAGTAGTTACATAATCAGCCCAAGTATGTATCCCATTTTGATCATAATAACATTTACGTTATTTCAATGTTAAATAATGTTATATATCACTTTAAATTTTTGAAGTATGTATCCTCCTACAACTGTTAAAAAATAACTATGATGTTATTTCTTATACGTTATATAGAATTTTAACAGAATTTCCTTTAAGACAAGGAATTAGATGTCGCTATAGTTTAACATATGTGTTATTTGAATTGTGAAAACGAACGGATTATTAAATTTATATTTAATTTATGGTTTTATATAAATGCATACCGGGAGTAAGCTGTAATATTTAAATCCAATGAAGAAGGATAAAGTAACATAAAGTAGTTACTAGATATGTATTGGTGATAATTTTAATTTAGGACTGTCAAAAATCAGTTAGTAACTGTATTACATAGGCAACCAATGCTGTTACCGAACATTTATGATGCTTCCATATACTCAGCAAACAAGGAACCACATAAAAACTGAGTAAGCTGTATCAATAACAGTTTAGTTTAAACAGATTTTACTTTTATCATAATTAAATCAATTATCATATTTATATGATATGAAAATTAATATAACAATAATCTAATTGTCAACAATCATTTAAACATTACATACACATGCCTATTATCTGCAAAATGGCATTCAAGGAACTTGCAGAAAGCAGCTGTGTTCCTCAATAAATTGCAGTATTGAACCTTTGCTAAATCTAAATATATTTTTTATATTCTTCATCAGACAAATCAAATCAATTACTTACATTTTTGATCCTTCTTCGTTGAATGTTTTGATTTAAATTTTACAACCAACTTACTTTCTATGTGTATTTATAAAACCGCTAAATAAATGAAAATTTAATAAGCCGTCCATTTTCAAAATTAAAATAACACATATATTAAACTAAAGCGACACCTAATTCTTTATCTTTAAGTTTGTTAAGCGTTCATGAAAATTACTCCAAAATCGATACTCGAGGATTTTCGGGAATGCCGAATTCAATTCTGGCATTCCGGGGGCACTCGGGGGTGGCTCTGTGGGAAATGGTAAAGGCGAAAGTGAAAAATCACAAATTATGAAAATAATACGTTATTCAAATAACAAATAGGAGTTTTTATTAATGTTGAATTATTTCCCCCCCCCCAATCACTCCCAGACAACCCCACAGAGAGACCCCCGAGCGCCCCCGGGGAAATCTAATGCTAGAATTGAATTCGGCATCCCCGAAAACCAACGAGTAACGACTTTGGAGCGCTTCCCATGGACTATGCAATAACCCCCCCCCCAGAATGACCCCCCGGATGCCCCCGCAAAGCCGCCTCCGAAAGCCCCCGGGTAATTCCAATGCCAGAATTGAATTCCGCATCCCCGAAAACAACCGAGTAACGATTTCCGAGCGATTTTTCCGAGTTTCCAGTCGTTGCTATAATGATGCAAGTAATGATGCAATTGGAAAATGCATTTTCCGGCCTAGAAGGCATTTTTTCAAAAAATGGCTAAACCAGACGATATAGACTTTTTTCATGGGACCTTCCTGAACATAATGAACAGAAAACGCATCTCGAAATCTGCTGTGCCTAAAAATTTCCACTATTCCGGTCGATTTTAATCTAAATGCCCTGGACTAATATGGTCTCCCAAATTGGTGCGCTATTGTAATCTTATTGAGTCGTTTCAATGCGCGGTTAGAAAATTTCCGCATAGTGCTGTCAGTCCCTCATATGAAGAAAGACTGTGTATTTTTTAACTTTTGCCTGTCTAGACACAAACGCGGTGATCTCATAACCACTAATGGTGCGTCACATAAGTTATATTCCGTTGAGCTAAATAATATTTACAATATAAACATTGATCTGCGCTTTCGTGGTTACACTTACAAACTGTCATGACATGTATAAAAATGAGTAACACAGTACAGAAATATAAAAAAACAGGTATTTAAAAGTTAATGTCCTGCATAAAATTCTTGTAAGGAATAAAAACAATTTTCTACTAGAAACAAGCGTAACTCTTTTTTAAATAATCTTATACTCGTATGGCGCTTAATGTTTACGGGCAGTTTATTGAAAATTGTTCCACATAAGTAGAGAGGCCCCTTTTGATATGTGGTTAAATTATGATTATTTAAGTAAATAAAATTATTACCTCTTGTATTATGAGAATGTATCGTGTTGTGTTGTCTAAAAAGTTCATTATGGTTTGCGACAAATAATGCTGATTGGTAAATAAGTATACAAGCTAAAGGAAAAATTTTATTTTCTTTAAATGCTGGCCGGCAAGATTCCAGTGGATTTAGAGACATAATTAATCTCAGAATTTTTTTTTGACAAATAAAAACTCTTTCAAATTCTGAACTAATACCCCAATAAATTATTAGATACTTTAGATGGGAATATGCCAATGCAAAATAAAGATTTAAAAGATATTGTTTACTCATTATATTTCTCAAGTTTCTGATAGCATAATAAGCGGTATTTAATTTCTTTACAAGTTGTTCAATATGAGTGGACCAAGCGAGTTGCTCATCAATGAAAATACCTAAAAGTTTTGTACTATGTACTTTCTCAATTACCGTGCCATTTAGTGTGACTGCAATATTAGGGCATATGCGTTTTTTAAAAAATGTAATATAATGAGTTTTTGTTGGATTAATAATAACTTTATTTTTAAAACACCACGTATAAAATTGATCAAGCGTGGCGTTAACTTTAGTCTGAAGCTCATCGGCCGACGAGGCACTAACACAGGTTGTACTGTCATCTGCATAAAGAATTAAGTTTATCCCTTCGACAATTATATGCTGCTCCAAATCGTTCATAAAAAGTATGAACAATAGAGGAGACAAAACACTCCCTTGAGGAACACCTAATGGTGTTTTACAAGAGTGTGAAATATCATTACCAATTTTCGCATTTATTTCTCTGTCACTCAAAAAAGAGTAGATCCATCTGTCGATTGGATTCCTCAAACCCAATTTTTGCAATTTTCTGAGCATAAAGTCTTTATGAATACAGTCAAAAGCTCTAGTTAGATCAAAGAAAAGAACCAAGACAAAATTACCCTTGTCAATGGAACTTACTATACTATTTACCAAAGAAAATGATGCCGTATTTGTTGGAAAATTTGATCTGAAGCCGTGTTGGCAATTAGCTAGTGGGTTTTGTTTATCTATGAAACTGGCAATGCGACTGTGGCAAATTTTTTCAAATAATTTACAAAAACTAAATAACAAAGCTATAGGTCTGTAATTATCAATGCAATCGACGTCACCTTTCTTATATAAAGGAATGATATTGCCAAGTTTAAACGCCTCTGGAAAAACCCCAGAATGAATAGATAAATTAAAAATGTGACATAATGGATACACAAGAAACCGAGAAATATATTTTATGACCCTAATGGGAATGCCGTCTGGTCCACTCAAGGATTTATTTTGCATTAGCTTAAGAGAATTTTCAATTTCTAATGGAGTGATATTATAGAAAAAAATTGATGATGGGCATTCCACTCCAGTAGAACAATTTTCGCTTGATATTGAATATGCAGCATGTAACGATTTTATAGCAATTTCTGAGAAATAGGAACAGAGAACGTTTCCTATCTCAGTTGGATCTGTTATTGTTTGATTATGATAAGTTATATAAGATATATTTGTATTGCTTTTTGTTTTGCCCGTACTAGAGTTTACAATAGCCCATACTTCTTTATGTTACATTAGAGGCGCTACTGAGTCTATTTGTATAAAATTGTCTTTTTTTTTAAATTAGATTACTAGAAAATTTACTTTTCAAAAGTTTATAATTTTTGGTAAAAGCTGGATCTGAAATAGAATAGAATAGAATAGAATAAAAGAAGATTTATTGATTTTTATACAGGGTGTTCCTTAATGATATGCGAATATTTAAAGATAGTTTACTGTATGAACTATGGTTCAAAAATGTTCCATTACAAAAATACGGGGTGTTAAAGGTTTATGAAAGCAAAGGAAAATAATAAATATTTTCGAAATCGCGACATTTCCATGAAATTAGGTAAATGGTGACTATTAGTAAAGGTGCATATTTTGTAATATAAACATAATTTCTATCTTTAAAAATGGTTTTCCATGGTCCCAGATAAAAATAATTTTTTAATTTCCCGTTCAATTTGAAAAATAAGGGCTCATATTCTAGCCAACTAGATTTATTGCAAAATTGTATCCTTTAATAATTACATGAATTGTCTTGGGCAATCCAACGGTTTTTATTTTGTTCTCAAAAACGACGCATTGCAGTCCAAAAACTCAAGAGGTCTCTTATTTTTCACATTGAACGGGGAATTCAAAAATAATTTTTATCTGGGATAAAACCATTGCCGTATCATTTTTTCTCTAAAAATATTAAAGTGAGTGGGCACGAAACTGTGTTTATATTATATATTCGAATATATTAATTATTTTTCTTATTGTTTCCTAAAACTTTAACACCCCATATTCTTGTAACGGAGCATTTTTGGACCATAATTTACAAACTATCATTACTTTTCGATGTAGAATCACCCTCTTAAATATTCGCATATCATTTAGGAACACTCTGTATACATAATTCTGGAGAATAAAAAAAGGAATTAGGATTTAATATTAATGAAAGACACAAACTCGTCAACAAAGTAAATATAAAACAAAGTAAAACAAATATGTATTTCGAAAGCAATAATAATACGGCAATAAAATATAATAGTCGCATAAACTGAAAATTATAAAACTGTTTTGCTGATTGGGAAGTTAGAACGACAATAACTAAACCCGTTTTATGTTTTACAGGTACTGGATATCCTGATATTGAAATCATGTTTATTCCTGCAAACGCAACGCAAGATTTATCACAAAAGGCGTTGAGATTAACAGATCAATCATATCAAGACGTATGGGGACAAAATAACCGCTCCCAGACCTACAGTCTCAACATAATAGCATTGCACACTGAATCTAAAGGCACCGTGAGGCTGAAAAGCAAAGATCCCTACGATTATCCTTTAATAAACTCAAATTTCTTATCAGATCCTGCTAACAAGGATATTAGAACTATATACGAAGGCATCAAACTATGTCTTAAACTGGCGAATACGAAAGCTATGCAAGATATTGCGTCAAAACTTCAAGGAGGACCTTTGAGGGCGTGCGAGCACTTCGAATATATTTCTGAAAAATATTGGTATTGCGCCATAAGGCAAATCTCCAAGAGTTTAAACCATCCTATTGGAACATGCCCGATGGGTCTGTTTCCGGAAAAGGGTGATGTAGTAAATTCAAGACTACAGGTTTACGGAATAAAAAAATTAAGGATCGCCGATGCTAGTGTATTTCCATTCACTTTAGCGGGTCACCCTAATGCTCCTGCTGTTATGGTTGGTGAGCAAGTGTCAGACATTTTGAAAGAAGCCTATTTGTGAAGGAAATAAATATTATGCATGCTTAACATATTTTCTTATAATAAAGAACTGCATTTACACACTAAATAATTATTTATTTATGTAACTTCCTACTTATAAATTAAATAAAATATATTTATGTAGGCATAATTTTGTGGATTATAATATTTTTTCGCATTTTGACTGATAATATGCTATTTTACTATATTCAAAATCGTTCCTTAAAGCAACATTGACATGTCACTTTTGCTATATAGTATCTAAGTCACGGTTAATCAAAACCAGTTTGAAAGAAAATTCTTTATTTAAATATTGGAGACAGTGTCAAATATATTAAAAGTACAATTATTGAAATTTGAAAACTTGTCATCTGGGACCCCGTTTAAAAACAGTAATGTTTTCCATAGTCAAAACTTTTGATTTCTTTGACGTTTTAAAAAGGCAAGTAGCTTTTTATATTGTGATATAACCATATTTTCGTTTATTTGTATAATTACTTTTCAACATGGAATATGTAGACCATAAACTGGTTGACTTAAGAGGTTTTGCCTAAAATAACGAAAGACGTTTGAAAAACACTAAAATATGTATAAAAATGAGCTATAATCTGTTTGGAAATGAAAGAGAATAATAAAACCCTGAGATAAAAACCGGCTATGGGCGTGGTAATATTTCGTTTCAGGTAATTGTCGGGTAACACTAATGCTAACAGGTAACGGGTGTACATTAGCCAGTGTATTTTTGTTGCTGGATTGACAGATCAATCCAGTCTTAGAGCTGAATATACGAAAACGTAGCAGTAGAGTAAAATTCGACTTGTGTTTAGTGACTATTGTGCCAGTGGATATAATATTGTTTGAGTAAAATTTCGAGCTTATTATATTACGTACCTGATAAACGCGTGAAAAGATGTGAGCAGTCTCAGAATGAGAAGATTATTATATTAAATGTATTTAATGCATTGCAACACCAAAATCCAACCAACAGTGTTGACGACATCGTGGAAAAGTGTTCCAAAATGACATGCATTGGAAAATCGACTAACTACAGACTTTTAAAGGAAACAAAAAATGAACAAGATACTGTAAATCTCCCAAAATCATCTAGGTCAAAAGTCGTTATAGATGATTTCTTCACAAATGTAATTCCCGGAAAAGTACACTCATTTTATCTTAAAAAAGAAATACCAATACTAAACAAAATTTTAAGTGAACTTTCAGAGGACAACGATTTGCCAAAAATCAGTAGAAGCGAATTATGGGCCGTCTTACGAGAGTTGAATTTTTGCTGGGAAAAGCCGAACAGGAAGTCAGTTCTTATCGATAAAGATGAAATTATTTGAAATTCCGTGACGAAGGGAGGAATATTTATTACCTAGACGAAATTTGGGTCAACGAGGGATACACTGTAACAAAAGTATGACAAGATAAAAATGTAAAAAGTTTTCGACAAGCATTTTTGGACGGACTTTCAACAGGGTTTAAAGCACCTTCAGATAAAGGACGAAGATTAATAGTGACACATATAGGTAGTGCCAGTGGTTTTGTAGATGACGGTTCACTTTTATTTGAATCTAAAAGTACAGGTGACTATCACGAAGACATGAACGCAGATGTTTTCGAAGAGTATTTTACACAAATGTTGGATCTTATTCCTCCGGGGTCTGTAATTTTCATGGATAATGCCAGTTACCATTCACGGCAGACCGAGCGGATGCCTACGACTGCTTGGAGGAAAGCCGATATAATTCAATGGTTATCCGGAAAAAACATTTCTTTTGAAACAAATATGGTGAAAAAGGAACTTTTGACACTTGTCAATCTTAATAAAGATCAGAAAAAATATGTTATCGATGAAATGGCAACAAATCGCCAAATAACGGTACTACGGTTACCACCTTATCATTGTGAACTTAACCCAATCGAATTAGTCTAGGCGCAGGTAAAAGGAGATGTAGCGCGAAATAATACGACGTTTAAATTAAGTGACGCGAAAATTTTGTTAAAAAATTCCTTGGATCAAGTAACTGCAGATAACTGGCAAAGATGTATACATCATGTACAAAAAGAAGAGGAGAAAATATGGGAACTTGAAAATTTTATTGACGTTATTGTGGAACCTATCATTATCAATCTAGGAGACGAACATAATTCATCAGAATATTTAGAGGATGAATTTTAATATAACTACTTTTTTATTTTCTTTATTGTACATTTATACAACACTACATTTATTCACCATAATTTGAATTTTCAAAATACATATATTTTTGCGTGAAATAAAAGTCTATTCATTAAATTTAAATAAGTATTTTGAGAATAATATTGAATAATTTTATTTGAATTACTAAAAACCCTCTCAACCCGGTTATGATGCTTAAAGTAGCCTCATGTTTTGAAATGCTGTTTCTATATTGTTTACTTATAAGAGAAATGGACCGAGAAATTGAAGCAGCATAGAAAAAGACGGATTGTTGGGAATTAAATTTTAGCTACCTGCTACAATTTAGTACGGTTCGATCACACAAAGTTTTTTTAAAAGTACACCTTAACTATACCGATAATACATAATATAAAAATATTGAATATAAGCACCAGTACTACATTTATTTATGATTTGCATACATAATAAGCTTTTATTACTCTTTTTCATTTCTAAACAGACTATAGCATTAAAATTTCATCAGTTCTTAGAACGTTTTTCGTTATCCTCCATTTAACAAAATATTTCATATTATCGTATTTTTCTTTGGATTTTAAAGCAAGTAAGCTCAAAGATGCTTCTCGCTCGGCATTTATAATGTTTTCAGAGCAACTTTCTAAATTATTTTTTTCTTTGTATCGAGGCTAAGGCATTACCTCTGCCCTCCAAAAAGTACGATGCCATCCATTCTACAATTTTGCTATAAAATCAATAAAAGCTTTTTAATTTTTTCTGGTTTTGTTTCCTTTTCTTTCTTTGTAATGTTTTGCATTTTTCTCCCTCTTCTTATTTTTCTTTTCAAAAGCCGCCACATCTTTATTTTCAACTTTAAGTAGAATCACAATATCGATTTTTTATGGCAAATTTGACAACGTAGCTTCCCAAGTAACACAAGACATTTTATAGCAGTGGTTAAGAATGTTCCGGTAATTAATTTTTTGTGAGTTAAAGTTGTAAGGTTAACAGTCGTATTCACCAACAAGAGCTACCTTTCTAATAAACTGTTAAGTCAGTTATTAGTCGGTTATTTTTTGGTACTCACCATCCTTATCAAACTGTTAAAACGACTGTTAAAGTAACAGAAGAAATTTGGCCTGTTAAAACTTTGACGGAGGGTTAAATGTTTAAAATTAGGTTATGGTAATTTGTAACTTTGAATCTATACTTTGCCTTCACATTTTGAACCTGTAGTTTAAGTTTGTAATTCAAATAGATAGATTTGCACAAATTAATTTAAATATTTTGTCAGATGTATTATCAGATAATGAGGAAGAACTCCTTCAAGTTGCATAATACTAAAAAATAAAGATATATTTTCGTTCACAAACAACGAGTTGCATATAATAAAAACTTTTATTCTTAAGGAGGAACAGAAGTTTGTTTTCACGTAAAAGTTGTTTTTTTTGTATTTTTTTCAAGATGGACGCTGAAAAGCAATTGGAATTAAGTGAATAAACATGGCGCTAAAATAATAAAACAGTTTGGTCACTTCAGAAGTAATGTTAATGTTTAATGTTATGTAAAAGCAAAACATAAGAGTATTATTTTATGTAGAAAATCGTTTGCTCGTGTTAACTACTTTTAAGAAGCAGTTTTGCTTTATTGTAGTGCAAAAATAATTTATCTACTCCTATTAATTTATATATTAATTATTCAACTGCTTTTGAGCAATAAAAAAATAGCGTGAGTTTTTATAGTGCGTTATTATAACTCACGCTGGGCTTCTACAAAGATAATTTGGTATGTAAATAGTGTACGCAGAAATTATCTTCACTAATAATTTTCAATAATTTTCATGGAAAACCGGACCGGCGAAACCTGATGCAAACCGGATAGTTTCAAAGGGCTTTCCGGTTTCCATCCGATCTGATACCGGTATACTCGTATTTTTGCACGATCCATTAATTTAACGTAATTACTAGTTACTGTAAGTTGTGTTTACAAGTGCCAGATCGGTAAGAACAGTAAGTTATCAAATATAAAAAATGTGTAATTTTATCATTTTCATACCGTTCTCTCGACTTTTCTGGTATATCAACCGAACATCTGCCACGTTTGTCATTTTTGATAGTGAGATTTTTTAGTAAGGCTGTATTATTTTATTCAACATTTTCCACCAACATGTTACTAATGGTCAGTTTAATCAATTCTAATTTTTGATTGGCGGTACAGAATCCAGCACACCGAAATGTTGAATAAAAAAACACAACAGGATTGTCACTTTGACATTAAATAGAATAATTTCACACAATATTGTTAATAACTAAATAAATATAAAAAACGATTACGAAGTAGATAAATGTCATGTTTAATTTAAAATTTATTGGCAGGTTAAAGTCACTTTTGACATTGTCGATATTTAATTTCAAATAGTTTTAATTTATTGGTATAATAATTTTTATAGTTAGATATTTGACTGAACTTAAAGGAGAAATAGAAATAGGTCAGATCTCATCTATTGTGGTTGAATTTTCGAGTTTCCACAGTTTCAAAAGTTAATTTAGATATTTGTAGAATGTATTAATTAAACCAGTTTAGTAAATTTAGCTAGATTAATTTTTATTTTAGATAATTATTGAATAGAGCTTTGTCTGTTGAATTACATTACATAAAGAGTAACAATTTTTTGATTAATTAAGTAGGTAAATATCATGTTTAATTTAAAATTTATTGGCAGGTTAAAGTCACTTTTGATATTGTCGATATTTAATTTCAAATAATTTTAATTTATTGGTATAATAATTTTTATAGTTATATTTGACTCAACTTAAAGGAGGCCACCTGAAGAATTAATCCTAAAAATGCATCTAAAAATCATTTAAACCATATAATTTGGCTATTGCATGGATCGTGAAAAAACTTAATAAGCATCACAAGCGTTAAGGGCTACCAGTCTTAGGCAAAATTGGTAGGCCTTGGTACCCTCGACCACCAAACTTTTGCCTTCGACCAGGGAATAACCCTCTACCGCTTTTGATGCTTAAATAACTACATTATACCTGAATATTTCTCACCTGTTTAATTAGAATAAGATTAAATACTTTTATTTTGTTATTCTTTTTCACAATTGAAAAGCGCAGTAATATACAAGGTGTTTGCGGTGAAACCGAAAATGAAAAAAAAATTCGTTCACTTGTTAAAAGTAATAAAGTTTATTAAGTATATGTGTTCCAAATTTGAATAAATTTATTTCTGAAACATAAACGAAAAAAGCAGGTATATTATCGTTATGTTACACCCGGTAAATATTTTTATAAATAATAAAACTAGGAAGTTTAAATTTTAGTTTGTCAATAGGTAAGAATGCTGCTTTGTGACATACCTCGGTATTTAATTCTGGTAACTTAACCAACCAACTGAGAATAAGGGCATTACCTATATAAACGTGTAAAGCAAATGAAAATAACTGAAAAATAAAATAAAATTATCACTCTAGATCCCACATACGTACCCATCTTATTGTTAAGAAAATCGTCTGTACAATTTTGTCTGTAGACCATTTATGACACCTTGTATCAGTATTCTATGCTCGTTTTAAATTTTGTTATATTGTAATCATTGTACCAATTAAAGCATTTTAGTAGTATATTATGTTTCAGATATAAATACAGTACATTTGAAAAAATGAGCACGTTTTAAATAACTATTGGGAGGTAATTTATAATTTATCGATCGTTTAAGTACCCAAGTTTACGATATACTAAACGCTACATTAGAACAATTCTGCACTATATAAAGCCAAATTCTGAAATATAATTCAGTTTAACAATATTATTCACCATGTTTGATAGAAGGGGTGAATTAGTATTACGCCTCATCGACATATTATTGTGCTCTAGTTTTTTAGTTGCAGGTAAATTTTGGAAATTTTATTTTTTTTATATTTTTTATAACATATTATTATGCTTTATTTTGATACTTACAGGTAAATTTTGACAATTTTAAATTATTTTATATTTATTTGCGACATGTAATTTCAGGTTTTAGTAATGCACAATCCTGTTTTGATGAAGGGTGAGTAATGTAATACTTCTAGTCATAGGCGCCGATTTAACGGGGGCAAAACCTACCCAGTATATTTTACTAAGGTTGTAAAAAAGTACTTACTACTTAACTCAAAAATTTTAAAATAATAACATTGCTGTTACAAGGTTTCTTTGTGTCTTTATCCTCAGAAATAATAATACGAAATATTTTCTTTATTTTGTAATTTTTGTTTTGTTATATTTTGTCTTGTTACGTATTTTATATGTTTATGAGTGAGAACCATGATCATGCACCATCATCAATGTTTTCCAAACATTAGTGATGGTGCAAATGAATTTTGATTATACAAAAAGCTTCTGCAAAATATTATACATGGTGTTTTCAAAAATGGTACTGGCGAATCTACAGCTAAAAAGAACACGTTTGTATAAAAATGACCTTAGTAGGATATTCACTCTTTAGGAAATACAGCCTTTTAAAATTTCCAAAAAAATATGCAATAGTGGTTGTAATTTGGAAACCGAAAAAGGTATAGTAGGAAAATTTTTCACAAATTTTCTACTAATGCAAGTGCAACTTCTTACCAATTTTTCAAAAATTTCTGCTCCTTGAAAGGAGTTGAAATAAGCATCCCCTAAGTTATTTTTTGCTACAACTTATTTTTTCTATAAAACTGTTAAATGTGGGCTTTTTAATTGTCATTTTTGATGTTAAAAATGTCATTTTTTGACACGCGTGTTAAAAGTAAGTTACTTTTAACACTAGTGTTAAAAGTAAATCAAAGTTTATTTAAATTTTGTTTTGAAAATTAATAAAACGTTTCAACAAACACATGAACAACTTTTTATTTTAAATAAGTACAAACCAACATTTTAACTAGTTATTACTATTAACATTTATAGAAAAATTAGAACAATTTGAAATTGTAATTCCCTGCGGAGTCATCATACTTAAGTTGGTTTTACTGTCAACATGTGTAACACATCTATTTTCTGTAGAAATACTACTTGTAGTACTGGTGGTCTTGCTAGTAGTTGCAGCAGTAGGAAGTATTTGGCACGCAATTTCCTTCTTCTGTTCTAGTGAATTTTCAATGTAGCTTTCAGCTATCGTCGAAGAATTCCATCCTCCATGTCTCTTGATGGTAGTAAGATTTGCACCAGAATCTACTAACAATGTCGCCGATGAACGACGAAAACAGTGTCCGGTGTAGAGTTGAGGATTTGGTAGATTCAAGAACTCTGCAATGTCGGCAGGCATTTTACCAAACATGTTAATTCCGACTGGATTCTTCACACATTTATTCTTCATATATTTAAGAAAAAGTCGTCTATGGTCAGCGTTGGGTGGCCGGACTGCCATATACTTTCTAAAAAGGTTTAAATAGAATTCACCAACAACACTGAAAGTTCGAGGCACTTTCGTTTTAGTATCTGGTATGGTCACAACAACCGAAGTGCCCAAATATTCGATATTGTCGATGGTCATCTGATACAATTCCTCCCGGCGACACGCCCCGAAGACACCCACTATTGCTGCGACTTTCATCATCAGATGCTTCTGTGAGAAATTTCGCGATAAGCGTCTTCGTCAAAACTTTTAACTTTTTTGCTTGATATCCTTCACCCTTCCGTTTTAAAAAAGCAATAAGTTTATAATGTTTGCTTATATCTTGATCTTGCTTTATTTTTAACATAGTTTTGATCATGGAATAATTTGACCACAGCGTTGACGATTTCCATATCTTGGCTTTTTCCTCAAAATATGCCAGTAAAACACTTTCGTTATATTTCCCAGGGACCTTTTTAATGTTGCACCATTCCGAAAAGCGTCTATAAGCGATTTCGTACTGTTCCTTTGATTTCGCTGACAATAATTCCAATGTTGCTCGACTGGCGGATTCTTCGATTTCAGCAGGGATGGATTCCTTACGCTCATTATCGAAATTATTCATTATACTTATAATATTACTAGAAAATGCTGTCAATATTTTTGCGTCTTTTTAGCTCTTTTACTTTTTGATTTATTAACAAAAAAAAAATAAATAAATAATGAATTCATTATCATTCGCGTGACAATACAAATGATTTATATGTTGTATGAAAAACAAATCTTGTAGAATTTCTCTCAGACGGAAGAAATATTAAATGGGAAATATTATATAGAGAACAAAACATAAATAAAAAGATTGATTTTTTTAATAAGTCTGTATTTGATCTATTTGACAAACACAGAAAATAAGAATATCGAAATATTGTCCTTGGATAACCCCAACAATTAAATTAATGATGAAAGTTAGGGACAATGCACTTTCCCAGTATAGACGAGCGCTAAAAGATATCAATATTAGTCATAAACAAACTTCTGTAAAATGGGATTACTATAAGCAATGTAGAAACTATGCCACTGCGTCTATTCGTAGGGAAAAAAAGGCGTATGTTGAACATATTTTAAATAAAAATTTGAAAAATTCTTAAATATTATGGGCAAATCTTAAAAAACTAAATATTTATCCTAAAAATACAAATACATATATTCCTGATGATCTTCTGAACCCTGAATTAATAAATAATCACTTTATCACATCAGTAACTTCTCCTAAGGCTGATGACAATTTAATAAATGAATTTCACAATTCTAAATGGTCAAACACACAGAATAGCTTTTCTTTTAAGTTAGCCAGTAATGAAGATATTATAATAGTAAATAAATTGCAATATAATGCTAAAGGTGTAGATGGCATATCGGCAGATATGTTAAAAATGTGTCTTCCTTTTTGTGACAATGCTTTGACACATATTATAAACACTTCTTTATTAGAAGGATATGTTCCAGTTGGTTGGAAGTACACTGCTGTTTTCCCAGTATCGAAGAAATCTAGTATTACTGATTTATATGATTTACGACCTATTAGTTTCTAAAATTTTAGAAAGAGTTGTTTATTTTCAATTTAAAGATTATCTTAACAAATATAATATTCTTCCGCTAAGACAGTCTGGTTTTCGTTCTGGTTATAGCACATCCACATGTTTGTTGGATATAACTGATGATATTTTACGTGCTATTAATGACTAAATGGTTACGGTAACTGTTATGTTGGACTATTCGAAAGTTTTTGATTGTCTTGATCACAATTTGCTTTTAACAAAATTAAATTATTATGGGGTCTCTAACAATTCGTTATTATGGTTCAAAAATTATTTATTTGATCGTAAACTCTCTAATGAAGTAAATATTACAAGCGGTGTACATCAAGGGTCTATCTTAGGTCCCCTGTTATTTGTATTATACACAGCTGATGTTTATTCGCATATTCAATAAAAAATGCATTGTTACGCGGACGATGCTGAAATGTATGTATCCTTTAAACCAGGTGAACAGAATTTTTATTTCAATAAGATAAATTTAGATTTAGAAATATTATACGATTGGTCCAAGAAGAATGCTTTAAAACTAAATCCAACAAAGACTACAGCTATGTTATTTGGAACTCCTCAACATGTGTGAAAATTACATCTGATAATAATTTAAATTTATCTGGGTGTCTCATAGAATTCAAAAGTACTTATAAAAATCTTGGCTTAATGTTTGATAATTACTTAACTTTCAAACTGCATATTCTCGCTTACAGTGTCTACACAAATTTAAAAATATTTTAACAACTAATGTTAAGCTGAAATTAACATAGTCTTTGATTCTATCTTTGTTTGATTATTGCGATATTGTTTATGGGCTGTGTTTGTCAGTTTCTGACTTATATAAAATACAAGTTCTACAAAATTCATGTATGAGATATGCAGAAAAAGTCAAGAGGAGAGATCACATCACTCCTTATTTTATTAAAAATGGATGGTTCAAACTGGAAGTGCGTAGAAATATTCATTATATCAATTTAATACATAAAATCATAAATATAAAAATTCGCCATATCTCAATTCAAAGTTAATATTCGGTAATAATGTACACGATAGAAATCTGAGAAATGAACTTTTACTACATATACCTCTGCACTCATCCTCATTCTTTAAATCCTCGAATTCTTATTTAGCTGCACATTTTTATAATATATTGCCAAAGGAACTAAAATTAATTGTAAGTAACAGCTCGTTTAAACATAAACTTAAGGAATATTTTAAATTAACTTAACCAGAATACATAGAAATAATTAAAATTGACGAATAGATTTTTAAACTTGTTATCATCTGTTCCTATTAGAATTAAGTTATTTTGTTGTTGTTGTTGTTGTTGTTGTTTCTTATACTTCATTATGTTTAATATTGCTAATTAGTTTTGTAATCATTTAGTATTTATCTTGTTTAAAAAAATGTATTCGTTGGTGGTTGGGCCTAAGCAGCCAGAGGCTGAGCTCCGCCAAATAAAGACTTTTTGATTTGATTGATTTGATTTGACTGTCAATTTCTGTCATTAAAAATATTGTGACTTTCCTTCTTACTGCGGTATAGTATTTTCGACATTCAAAAAATATTCACAGCATAATCGTATTATTATATCATTAGTAAAATTATTGGTCACAATTCTTTCCAAGTTATCGTAAAAAATTAAATTTTTAAGTAGCAAATCTAAGGAAGCACTCACAAAAGTCACAAAAATCTAATGATAGCATGACAACCGCCTACTTACATATTTCTTAGCTGCAATCGTTGTAATGCGAATGATAATGAATTTTATTTTTTTGTTAATAAATGGTTAGTTTTGAAGCACGAAAGTAAGAGAAATAGCTATTTATGATATACGTGTTAAAAGTAAAATTACTTTTAACACGTATATCATACACTATTTTTTCTACAAAACAATCGGAAGAACTTTAAACTCAATAAAAATAAGAAATCAAAAAATACCACAGAGATCGCAATGTTTATGAGCCAAAATTTTCGTAGCAACCAGTGCTGTTGTTAGTTACGGAAAAAACGCAAAAATATTGACAGCATTTTCTAGTAATATTGTAAGTATAATAAATAATCTCGATAATGAGCGTAAGTAATCCATCCCTGCTGAAATCGAAGAAGCCGCCAGTCAAGCAACATTGGAATTATTTCCGGCGAAATCAAAGGAACAGTACGAAATCGCTTATAGACGCTTTTCGGAATGATGCAACATTAAAAGGGTCCCTGAGAAATGTAACGAAAGTGTTTTACTGGCATATTTTGAGGAAAAAGCCAAGATATGGAAATCGTCAACGCTGTGGTCAAATTATTCCATGATCAAAACTACGTTAAAAATAAAGCAAGATCAAGATATAAGCAAACATTATAAACTTATTGCTTTTTTGAAATGGAAGGGTGAAGGATATCAAGCAAAAAAGTCAAAAGTTTTGACGAAGACGCATATCGAGAAATTTCTCACAGAAGCAGAAGACGAAAAGTATTTGATGATGAAAGTCGCAGCAATAGTGGGTGTCTTCGGAGCGTGTCGCCGGAAGGAATTATGTCAGATGACCATCGACAATTTCGAATATTTGGGCACTTCGGTTGTTGTAACCATACCAGATACTAAAACGAAAGTGCCTCGGACTTTCAGTGTTGTTGGTGAATTCTATTTAAACTTTTTTAGTAAGTATATGGCACTCCACCCAACGCTGACCATAGACGACTTTTTCTTAAATAAATGAAGAATAAATGTGTGAAGAATCCAGTCGGAATTAACATGTTTGGTAAAATGCCTGCCGACATTGCAGAGTTCTTGAATCTACCAAATCCTCAACACCGGACACTATTTTCGTCGTTCATCGGCGACGTTGTTAGCAGATTCTGGTGCAAATCTTACTACCATCAAGAGACATGGCTACATTGAAAATTCACTAGAACAGAAGAAGGAAATTGCGTGAAAATACTTCCTACTGCTACAACTACTAGCAAGACCATCAGTACTACCAGCAGTATTTCTACAGAAAATAGATGTGTCACACATGTTGACAGTAAAACCAACTCAAGTATGATGACTCCGCAGTGAATTACAATTTCAAATTGTTCTAATTTTACTATAAATGTTAATAGTAATAACTAGTTAAAATGTTGGTTTGTACTTATTTAAAATAAAAAGTTGTTCATGTGTTTGTTAAAACGTTTTATTAATTTTCAAAACAAAATTTAAATAAACTTACTTTTAACACGCTTGTCAAAATGACATTTTTAACATCAAAAATGACAATTAAAAAACCCACTTTTAACAGTTTTGTAGAAAATAGAAGTTTTAAAATAAACCTGGCTATCTGATACGCATACTCAATTTTTGTCAAACAAATAAGTTATAGCAAAAAATAAGTTAGGAAATGCTTATTTCAACCCCTTGCAAGGAGTAGAAATTTTCGTATTGTTGAAAAGTTATATATGCATTAATAGAAAATTTGTGTAAAATTTGACTATTATAATTTTTTGTTATCAAATTACAGCCGCTATTTGATATTTTCTTGGACACTTTGAAGGGTTCTTAACGGGTAAAAATTTTACAAAAGTATAAAAGTTCAAAATAAAGTTCAATCTAATTATATAGGTGTTTGCTTTCAGTGATCAAGATAAAGTTGACTACTTAACAGACCTAGTAGAAGCTGCGGAGGAAAATGGCCTTACTTACAAATTACCAGAAAATGCAGATCAATATAGACCCAAAAGCGACACCATTGAAGGTATTTTGTCTAAATAATAGATACGTGTATACTGATGATGATTTAATTGTAAAATTGCTGAAAGATGCTGAAACAATTTTTATTTTTGATAAGGTCAAATTGCAAAAAAATCGTTGTCATTAAGAAACATCAACGTGCGCAACGAAATAGGCATGTCCACAAAATTTTGATATTAATTAATTAAGGTATAGGTTCTATAAATAGCAGTGAAGTTAAAAAAAAATTTCTTCTTTTAGTTATTCGTAGTAGAAATACTTAAGTCTTAAAAGATTTTAGTAACCAAAATTGCAGTAAACACGTTGATATTATGAATTGCAGGCTGATTTGATTAGTGGCGAAATTTATGATAGGCATAAAACAAGAGGGTTTTAAAATAGTCATAGTGGCAAAGAAATTGGTGTTTTGTACCTAGGTGCATAAACACAACAACAAAAACTCCAGATAAGATATTTGTAAGCATTCCAACTAATTTAGAAAACCTATCCAAAATTAGACAACTTTTCTCTACAGTTTTTTAAAAGGTTACTGCTTTATCTACTTTTAACTATTATGGAGATCATTTTAATATAAGTATGGTTAAATCTCTATTGGTGAGTGAAACAATTAAGAACTAATGTGTAAAGTTGAAAGTAGATTTCATTACGAATATGTCAGCGGTGCCATTATTATTACAAACGATTGTATCTAGCTGTACCTAATGAAATTTACAGTCCTATGGCTAAAATAAAATATCAAAAATTATTATGACGTTAAATCAGAAAGCAAACGTATTTCTAATTGGGTCTGATGAATAAAACAAAAGCATTTGCTTGAAGGAAAAAGTAAAAGCAAAAGCAAATGCTGCGAAGTAGGAAGTAGTAGCAAAAGCATTTACTTCGTGTTAAATTAATAATGTTTTGCTTTTGCTCTATAGCAAATCCTTCACGCTCCGCAGCAAATGCTATTTTCTAACAAGCTCACACGTGTCTGTTGCAGGTCCCTTTTGCAGAAAGTTTAAAAACAAGCAGATAGATATCGCATAGTGCAGTAGTATTAGAGCATTAGTGATGTAAACTTAAAAATATATATTTAAAAAAATGAGTTCTGATGAGGAAAACAGTGTCGGGGAGGAAAATCAGGGAGAACAAGTTATTTTACAAAAATCACAAATACCGGCCGTAAAATTGGCGAAAGATGAGGCGCTGAAAAAGCTAAAATAAGATTGGGAAATCAAAACGGGAAAAGCAATTACTGAAAAGCAACTGAGTAAATAAATCAACAACATGAAAACAAAAATTAAACAGAAATCGATATGCATAAAACTGGAAATAAAAAAATTAGATTAAATAAGTTGGAAAAGGCTTATACTGCAGCATTGGAAATCGTTGTTTTAATTGTCCAAAACAACATTCAATATTGAATTTCTTGTGGTGTATTGGGATATTTGCAAATAGCCATTAAACATGGTTTTATGCCGTATTCCTCATTTGCTAGAAGTATAGCATTTTGTGTATTGCGGCGCATGACAACATATGTTGGATGTAAATCTATCCGATGCATCACAAGTTGCCTGGACATTGAAGCTTACAAAGCCGTTTCTGTTTATATATTCGTTTCCATAGTCCAAAGTTTCGGAATTCGCACAAGTGTACAATCCAGTGCTCCTATTGTTCTAGGAAAATTATATTTTTCTTGCCAATGTTGCCTCGCTTCTCTAATTTTTTCCGTAGAATAAGGAAATTTAATTCATATATTTGACTTGACCATTATTTTATTTATCACTTCTGTAATTATTTTTGGCACAGTGATTTCTTATTCCAATTGAGTAACCAATGTACATTTCCTTCATTAAAACGGAAGTTTTCTATAATCGCCTGATAATATTTCTATTCGTTTTTATGATATTTTTCTGCTCTAATTTGATTTAAAAACATAATTCACAATTTAGATGCTGCTTCATATACACGAAGTCTACTAATGAGGTACCTTCAATTTATTATAGCAAATGCTAAACTAATGGTAAACACGGTAGTTTTATTCATATAAATGGTTTTATTCATATTTGCTGTAGCTTTTGCTTCTAACAAAGCAAATGCTTATACTTTAAGGATGATTTCAATGCTCCCAAAATATTAATCATATATATCGAAAGTTTTGCTTCAAAAATATGTAGTAGAAGCATTTGCTACCTTTTATTCATCAGACCCATTGACTTTTTTCACAAATAAAATGCATATTTTGTTTATAATAGGTTTAAGGAATACATTTAACCAATTTTAGTATTATAATTTTTTGTGGACAAACCTATTACTTAAATTTTAGAAACTGAAGTAAACCTCAGGAAGAAGCTGTATCTATTATTATTGTATCTCTGTTATGGAGTACCTATGTAAATATATATGAATATTTTAAAGTTTTCACGTGATTCTTTTAGATTACGGAGATTTCGACTTTGTAATAGTAGGAGCTGGTTCGGCTGGAAGTGTCATAGCCAATAGGCTCTCCGAGATATCAACATGGAAAATATTACTTCTAGAAGCGGGAGATTTCGGCAATGATCTGACAGATATTCCAAACATGTATTTCCCGGCCGAATTTACGAAATATAATTGGGGTTTCACATCTACTCCTCAACGAACATCTTGTTTGGGTATGCAACTTAACAAATGGTAGTATTATTATAAATAACGACTGGTCAGAAAATATGCAGTTTTTTGGTGATTCTTTTCATTTTGTCGGCTAATATCGGAAAAGGGCGCCAAGAATTGACAAAAGCTTTTGTCGAGCTCCCTGATCCTTGTACGTTAGAAAATACAGAAAATCATGTAGAAACGTTTACCTTGCCTTTGTTGCTATGAAATAGTACATTATACTATAAGGAAGAGAAATGCGTTATTTTGGCAGAGGTGCAATTTGAAGCCCGAGGGCTACAATGCACCAAGGACAAAATAGCATCTCTCCCGAATGGTATATACTATTTTTTCCACGGTCTCATTAACTTAAAACACATATTTTGTTATTATGAAGTAAGTAGCACCAGAATTATTGTATTCGGATTTGAGCATTTATTTAGTAGTCGTTGAGTTATTGTCATAACTACAAAATAAACAAACAAAAAGAATTGTCAAATTAAGGTGCTAATTTGGTTTAGTTTAAAGTTTTTTTAGTGCACAATGTATACTTGTGAGTCGGAAGAGATTGTGGAGGCTGCAAATATTGCAATAAGCACTTTGCTGCCTACGAAGTCAAGATCTTTATACGATATAGCCTACAATCGGTTCAAAAAGTGGTGCGCAGAGAAAAATGTATACAGCGAGAATGTTTTGTTGGCATACTTCAGTGAAAATTCAAAGAATTACAAGTCTTCCACATTATGGGCGGAATATTCTATGGTTAAGTCATGCTTGCGACAACATAGATATAAGCAAATTCCCCAAGCTGATCGCATTTTTGAAAAGAACCGGTGACGGATATCAAGCGAAAAAATCGAAAATATTGACAAAGAGTGAAATCGATCGTTTTCTATCAAGTGCAGATGACAAAGAATTCTTAATGATTAAAGTAAGATTACTTTTGTTGTTAGGTATTTCAATTATTAAGTATTTTGATTTTTTATAGGTTGGATTAATTCTGGGGATTGCCGGAGCTTGTCGAACTGATGAACTAGTCAATTTAACTGTAGATGATATTGAGGATGTAGGCTCTTCCTTGATTGTAAAAATTCCAAACACTAAGACAAAGATTCCCTGAACCTTTCTGGTTACCGATGTGGGAAATATGCTTGAATTGTTTCAAAAATACCTGTCCCTTCGTCCTCCCCACGTCAACCATAAGCGCTTTTTTTTTTGTACTACAAAGCAGGAAAATGTAGTTGGCAGCCAGTTGGCAAGAATACTATGGGAAAAATTCCGAGTGTAGTAACTTCGTATTTAAAATTACCTGATGCTGCATGTTATACTGGTCACTGCTTACGAAGATCTTCAGCGACATTACTGGCAAATGCTGGTGTGAATATCACGACAATAAAGCGTCATGCTGGTTGGAAATCAACGACAGTCGCTGAGGGTTATGTCGAGAATTCCATTGAAAATAAGACCAAAATTGCTAATCAGGTTTTATTAGGTACCACTACTAGCGCAATCACAAAAACTGTAAATGTAAGCGAAAGTAATATTCCTTCTAATATTAATTTTGAAAATTGTACAAATGTAACATTTAATTTAAATGTCAATAAATAATTTCAATGTTATCTTTTTTTTTGCATGAAAAACGTTCTCCATAATGTAAACTCCCTTGGGAGCATTATACTACCTTGGGAATAATCGACTACTTCTGTTTTAATTTTGATGTCATAGAAACTGATTTCTACTCCTGACCGCGGAAAAAAGAGTTTATGTCATTATTTAGATAAGTACGGCAAATAATATCCAATCGGCTATTCTCTCCAACCGTCACAAAATTAAGACATTTTTTGATTGTCAGGAGTCTCTAAGGTTGACTAGTATTAAAATTAAATAAACCACTGAAACTGCCACTACTCTCATTTTTGGAGCAATTCTCAAAGAAATCTAACATGTTTTCATTAATAGTTATATTATTTTCAGATGTCGTGAAATCAGAAATGACAACGGTGCCTGGTTTATAATTATCTCTATCAACTTTCAGTATTTTTCCCAATATTTTCTTTATTCAAAAGTTAGTCTTCAATGTAGCACAGTGATCAATCTCAATCCTCCATGCCTTTTGAAGCAATTGAGGACCACCGCCGTCAACTAAAAGAGTAATAGACGTTCGTCGTAATGCTTGTTCTGTACTGTACTCTTTCCAGTTGTCCAGTTAAAAAAGCCACTTTTTGCTAGACGGCACTGATTTTATGAATATCGACCACCATTCGATGACACTTTCCAGTAACATATCTGTGATATAATCGACATTCTACCAATCCGGGTGGATGTAAAGCAACATATTTTCGATATAAACTTAAATAATTGTTTCCCAGCACAGTAAAAGAACTTGGTCTCTTGGTGCTGGTATTGGGAATTATTATAATTAAAGCGGATTTCACATCTTCAAGCCACTTCTTGCTAGACGGCACTGATTTTATGAATATCGTCCACCATTCGATGACACTTTCCAGTAACATATCTGTGATATAATCGACATTCTACCAATCCGGGTGGATGTAAAGCAACATATTTTCGATATAAACTTAAATAATTGTCTCCCAGCACAGTAAAAGAACTTGGTCTCTTGGTTCTGGTATTGGGAATTATTATAATTAAAGCGGATTTCACATCTTCAAGCCACTTCTTGCTAGACGGCACTGATTTTATGAATATCGACCACCATTCGATGACACTTTCCAGTAACATATCTGTGATATAATCGACATTCTACCAATCCGGGTGGACGTAAAGCAACATATTTTCGATAAAAACTTAAATAATTGTCTCCCAGCACAGTAAAAGAACGTGGTCTCTTGGTTCTGGTATTGGGAAGTATTATAATTAAAGCGGATTTCACATCTTCAACATTATCAATGGTTAAATTTATCAGAACGGCATGCGCCTACAGTCCCTAATAATACGACCTAAGAACTTTTTAAAAATGTTATTTTTTTATTTTTTAAGCGTTTACTTTCATCATCCAATATAAATTATCATATGTACTGTTCAAAAAACAATCAACTTGCTCCTTTGTAAATACTCGCGATTTTTTCGTTACATATCCCTAATTTTGTCTCTTGAGAAAAGCACGTAACTTTGAATATTTGCTTATATCAATCCCTTTCTTTATATCCAACGTTGACCGCAACATTGAATATTGTGATCAAAGCGTTGACTGCTTCATTTTATTTGATAAGTGAGAGAAATACTTCTTTTGAATACATCTTAATGTTTTTTTCTTTGCACCAATCCATAAAACGTTGCCAGACAAATTCATAAATTTCTCGAGATTTCTTTGAGTGAAGATTCAAAGAAACATCTTACGCATACTCCAGTATCACCCCAGGTACACCTAAATCTTCACTAGATTCCATTTTTACAGACTTTTCAGCAAACTGAACCACAGACAGTCACAAATGAGCTCAATTATCATTATCCATGACGTCATCGATATATCCTATTTACCTACTGTAAATTTGGTTTTAATAATTTCAATGCACAAATTAATAATTAAATGGGGGATTTTGGTTGGAGAAAAAATAACATGTTTTATTGGGATTAACAGCGTAATTTTTATCTCACAATTTTTCAATTTGCCCGCCACATAAGTGCAAGTACTATTATTTGACTGAAATTTGTGGAATATACGAGTTATTATTTTCATCTGTTTTGATATTATATCTAATTAAGTAGTAGAGATTTCTAACTTCATTTTCCCATGTTTTGGCTGTCTTTTATAAAAAAAACAAATCCCACTGCTGTATCGAAATTTTTCTTGGGAATACTCAACTTCTGATATGGACATGATAAGAAAAAACGATAAACCAAGAGGTTGAGCTACTCACATACAATGACAATACTTTCTGAATATATCAGTTGAAATGTGGAATGTTCAGTTATTTGATCTAAAATTGTGACATCATATTGCAGTTCTACATACTATTCCCGTAAAATCAAAATATTCACCCATATTACACACCATCGGTTATATAAACGTAGTTTACACATTTAGGAGCTGTTTTACATACACCTGAATTACAGCCACACCAACGTCTAACCAATTAGCTTATATTTTGTTCCGCTACCATCATTCAATTCCGGAAATTTTCATTTTCCTTCTTGCAAGCTAAGTTATTACACTGAAAATTTTTTTACGTTTATGTATAGATTGACATTGAATGACTAGATTTTTTACTTCAAAATATTACAATTGAAGTCAACATGATTGTCATAAAATGTTGATAATAAAAAATAAGATGCTAAAGTTGGAGTTTACAAATTGAAATTTCGTAAAAAATATAACGTTTTTAAATATAAGAAAGTAATAATTTGAAAGTATATGTTTTTGGATATGATAAATCATAATCTATTCTATTTCGATGGATTTCAAGAGGGGGCCGCATACTATTACAGTAATATTGGAAGCGCTGTACTTATAATTCTTGTACTTTTCAACATAATTTAAGGGTACTTAATATATGTAATATTTAGAGGACGCTGAACAAGGCAATGTGCTAAATTTTTGATAAAAAGAATCGCTAATATGAATTTCCGAAAAATGGTCCAGAAAAACAATCATAGAAGGCTGTGAAGTGGTAAACTAGCCATCGTGGTAGGTTGTAGAGTTTCATCTGAACGATCTTTAATTACAAAAAATAATCATCAAACCCACTAACTGACTGACTGTTTTATCCCATATCAGTTTTAAGAAAAAATAGTCTACCTTACATGACTAAAAAATATTACTTTGCAGGTTTTGTAACATAAATTACTAATGTTGAAAGTGTGAAGAAATATAATTTTGTTCCAGGTATGGTTGACAGAAAATGTCCATTACCCAGAGGAAAGGGAGTTGGAGGTACAAGTTTAATAAACGGTTTGATATATGCCAGAGGATCCAGTCTAGACTTCGACAGGTGGGGCAAGCACGTTAACGACTCTAGATGGGCTTACCCCTCAGTATTAAAGTACTTCAAAAAGTCTGAAGACTTCCACCATCGCGATAAAGCTGCTCCGGTCGATAAATCTGTTCATGGCAAGCACGGATATTTAAATGTTGAATATCACTTACCCAGGAGTCCTCAGTTGAATGCCTTCCTTGAGGCAAATGAAGAACTTGGCATATCTGTTGATGACTATAACTCTGGCACAGGACTAGGTGCGTCACCTCCACAACTGACTACCAAGAATGGTAGACGATATGATACAGGGAAAGCTTTTATTCGACCGGTTTTAAAAAGACACAATCTTCACGTTTTAACAAATAGTTACGCAACCCAAGTTTTGATAAATAAACATAGTAAAACCGCTAAAGGTATTGTGTTTACTCATAAAGAACAACTTTATTTGGTGCAAGCTAAAAAGGAAGTAATATTATCTGCTGGATCCATCGGTTCCCCACATATCTTGATGTTATCGGGTGTAGGTCCAAAGAACCATCTGCTATCACATGATATCGACGTAATACATGATTTGGAAGTGGGAAGTGCTGTAAGGGATCATCCCATCTTTTTCGGTCTGAATTTTGGAAGTAACTACACCGAAACTCCGTTATCCGTGGAGGAGGAAGTTGAAGATTACTTGCATGGTTATGGACCACTTACTGTCCCCGGCAATTACCAAGGAGTTGGATTTTACGAATCTCAGTTTACAAAAGGTAAGATGCCATCTAGTTACAAGTATAATGATTAAAACCATTAAAATTTACAGGCACTGGATATCCTGACATTGAAATCATGTTTATGCCTGCAAAAGCAACGGAAGAATTATCACAAAGAATTTTCAGATTAACGGATCAATCGTATCAAGACCTATGGGGACATAACGACCGTTATCAGACCTTCGTGCTATACATAATAGCATTGCATGCTGTGTCCGAAGGAACATTGAGGCTGAAAAGCAAAGATCCCTATGAGTACCCATTAATAAACACAAATTTCTTGTCGGATGCCGCTAATAAAGACATTAGAACTATATACGAAGGCATCAAATTAGGTCTTAAACTGGCGGACACAAGAGCTATGAAAAAGATTGCGGCAAAACTCCAAGGAGGACCTTTAAGGGCATGCAGGCAGTTCGAATATACTTCTGAAAAGTACTGGTATTGCGCCATAAGGCAATTGTCCCAGAATTTATACCATCCTGTCGGAACGTGTCCAATGGGTCGCCATCCGGAAAAGGGCGACGTAGTAAATTCGAGATTACAGGTTCACGGGATAAAAAAATTAAGGGTCGCCGATTCTAGTGTATTTCCATTCTCTTTGGCAGGTCACCCTAATGCTCCTAGTATTATGGTTGGTGAGCAGCTATCGGACATTTTGAAACAAGATTGGTTGTTAGAAAAATAAACATCTAATATAATCTAATGGCATTGTACAAGTTTTTCAGACATTAAATAGTTATCTGCATAATGTTCTATTCATTATTTTTAAAAAATGTACCCGCATCTATGACTCTTTAATATTAAGGCCATTTTTTCTCGTTGATTAAAGGTCGAAATCCATTAGAATTTTGCAAAAGTGTAAGCGGCGATCGGGATCACCTTCATTGAGTTCCTGCACAAGTTGAATTTTGTAGGGATGATATTTTTTCTTCCTCAAGATACGTAGCACTGTTCTGTGACTAGTGTCATTGTTTAATGCAACCAATCGTGAAGAATTATGATGATTATCCACCGTACTTATCAAAATGTTCTGTTTCTGATTCTCATTAATGCTTGGACGTCCAGGTTTTGGAATATTTACAACAGTTTCTCTAAATTTAGACTCTACCTTACTGACTGTTGATTGACTGATAGGGCGATCTGGATATTTTTCATTAAATAAATCGCAAACTTCCTGCTGAGTTCTAGTCATATTCCCGCATCTGATAAGAATTAAAATTTCAATTCTTTGAGTAACAGTTAAATGTGCCATAATACTTTAAATTGAATAATAATTTCTATGTTGCTTACAATACTTATTAGAAAGTCGGTGTGACAATTACACTTTGCAAAGATTGTCACATGCATGATCCATAAAAGAACTATGGAATTCGAAAAACTAAACTTGATAACGTTTTTGCTTTATTTTAATTGATTTACGTTTTCTAACATTCAATCGTCATTTACTCGAAAACTTTCCTATGTAAGAGGGCAAAATTTTAGTACTGACGTCATTACTCGAAAAAAATGACATTTGAAAATCGCATGTATGTATTTTTTAAATTAAAAATCGACCTGTTCGAGGATTTTTCCCAAAAAATAATTGTTTCGTTTTTATTGAATTTATTCCATACTTTTGGCGCATACTGTATAAATATCTATTTCTGTAGAAATCATGTAACATTTGTATTTTGTAGAAATATATGCCGCGCTATTATTTTTTTGTTGCTTCCAAGAAGTAATTCTGCCTTTGGGCAAATTTTGCAAAATGCAAAAAAAACGATGTTACAAATGCAACTCATTTTATGTAAAGTGAAAGGCATAAGTTGGTGATTCAGAAGATGTATTATACATAAAAAACTACTGCTTACGGTAACATCGATTAGCAATACAGGGTGTTCCGCCAGTGGTGACGAGAATAGGAATCAGAACTCTCCTCCTTCACTTTTCTGAGATATGCCTCCGATGAAATATGATCAAAGTAACTTGTCATCTTCAAATGGAAAATAAATTGTCAAATGTAATTTACCTGTAATAAATTCTCGTCTAAAAAACACTTCTCTATGTAGAGCCTATCAAAAGTTACGGATGGTTGGTGCAGCATTAAATTGAACCCAGATTGATCGCTTATTACTAATTACGGACAAAGATAATAAAATAAATTGTGGAGGGTATAAATTTGTAATAAATTATGAACAATGAATTTTGGTGGTGGACTGAAATGACTGGTGTAGGTTCAAAGCAGTACAATTCTATACCATTTTTTTTAAGTGATAAAACCATGCAGCAAAATAAAAGCATTCTCGGAACACGCAGTTAATAAGCATTTTCCAGACATAGGGGTATACATTTGTAATAAACGTGTAATAAATTATGAACAAGGAATTTTGGTGGTGGACTGAAATGGCTGATGTAGGTTCAAAGTACTAGAATTCTGTACCATTTTTTTTAAGTGATAAAAATAAAAGCTTTCTCAGAACATGCAGTTAATAAGCATTTTTGAGGCATGGGGGTATAAATTTGTAACAAGTGTGTAATAAATTATGAACAAGGAATTTTGGTGGTGGACTGAAATGGCTGGTGTAGGTTCAAAGCACTAGAATTCTATACCATTTTTTTTAAGTGATAAAACCATGCAGCAAAATAAAAGCATTCTCAGAACATGCAGTTAATAAGCATTTTCGAGGCATGGGGGGTATAAATTTGTAATAAACGTGTAATAAATTATGAACAAGGAATTTTGGTGGTGTACTGAAATGGCTGGTGTAGCTTCAAAACATTTGCTTTGGATCTTCCGCAGAGTTTCCCAAAAATATTAGTGTTAACGGAGTTACAAACAATTGTCCTGCAGAACAAGTAGAAAACAGGCTTGACAAATTCTTTCTTAATATTTATATCTAATTCCGTCAATTGAATTGTAAAAATAAAAATGTAATTCATAATTATATCAATATTATTAAATTGCAATTTATTATTTGCCGCTCTTTATCTTTTTCATAAAATGTTATACACAAAATGATATTTTTAGTGAAGAAAAGGAGTACACACCATTAGTTAAAGGAGAGTGAATATTTAGTGCATTACTATAATAATTAACGCCCGAAAGCGATTATAAGGCCCTCGGGCGTTAAAGAGACGCTTATCGCCCGAGAAATGTTACTATAAAATACAATTTAACGCCAGGCCGTGTATAAAGTTGTTTAAAATTTAACAACATTAAAAAATGGAGGATATCATTATTTTTAAATTCGGTCAATAGAACAATGAACACCTTGTAGTGCTTCAATTAACTTTAATTCATAGTCACACCAAGCATATGATAACTGAACGACAACATGATTTTTTCAAAGAGAGGTCTACTATTACGAATCTGTTTTGTGTAACTGAATTGATTGCTGATTCTATTCATAATGGGCTTCAGATTGACATAGTTTACACCGACTTCACTAAAGCGTTTAACAGAGTTAATATTTTATTGCTAAAAAAATAAGGTCATTTGAATTTTCTGATCTACTTATTCATTTAATTAGAAACTATTTAACTAATAGAATTCAGCATGCGTGTGTCCCTCAAGGCTCGGTTTTGGTCCCATTACTATTTGTTTTATATATAAATGATATTGTCAGTAATCTGAATGTAGATTGTTTACTTTATGCCGATGACCTGAAAATATTTAGCAAAATTTCAATATTAATGACTGTCTGTTGCTTCAGCAGAATTTAGATTCCAATTGGGGTTGGTGTAAAGTAAACAATTTATTTTTAAATCCTGAAAAATGTAAAAGTCATTTACTACTAAGCAGCATATTATTGAATTTAATTATAAGATTAATAATCATTTCTTAGAGAGAACACAAACTTTTAGAGATCTAGGGGTATTATTTGGTTATAAATTATCGTTTAATGACCACATATTGGATATTACTTCTAAAACGTATAACTTTATTATTAGGAACACGTCCACGTTTAAATTTGCTGAAACTTTGATACTTCTTTCCTTCAACTCCAGTTAGGTCGAAATTGGAATATACCTCTGTTGTTTGGTGTCTGAAATTAAGTAACATATATTGACAGTTTAGAATGGGTTCAACGTCGTTTTTAAAAATTCGTGTCTTTAGTTCTACTAACGGAATTTATCCTCAAACTGGCATTTGCCAGGATAAACGTTTACAGAAGTTTTTTGTTAAATCTTTGGAGAATAGACGTAGCATTGCTATTTAGTATTTTTATTTTAATTATTAAATAACCTAGCTGATTGTGGTGATTAAATATACTTAATTTTCATGTTCCCAGGCTAATTTCAAGACATGCTGGTACTTTTTACTTGACATCGCCAAGAACTAATATTAGGAGTTTTACCTCATTGAATTTTATGTTCAATACTGATAACAACTTAAAGTCATCGGTTGATGTATTTCATTGTTTTCTTGCAAGCTTGAGACAGGTAGTACTATGATATTTTTTTTAATTTGATGCTATTTCTAGTGTTAATTACTGTTTTATAATTTTTTGTATCTTAAATTTAAGTTTTTCTTTGTTTTGGTTTCTGTATTTTGCATCTGTTTAGTATTTCTCTTTCTTATTTCTTACATATTGTTTGTTTGTTATTTTTTCTGTATATTTTCTTTGTATTTCTCTTTTTTTTGTGTTTCCCATTCTGTAATTGGTCATTGGCCTATTGAATGGTGTAACGTAATATAAATAAATAAGTAAATAAATAGTTAAAGATGAACCAGTAAGTAATAAACCAAAATGTTCTAAATTTGGTTCTTCTACGGTAAATTGTCCTTTGGAAGCTAACTCCTCACTATGTGTCAGTCATTATGCGGGACACCCTGTATAATTGTTGCACTTGTAATCTACATTTTGCATCACGTTTCGCTCATTTATTAATACACTTCAAACTTCAAAGGATCTGACTATTTTGCATCCTTCAATTAGAAAGTATATTTGCGTATTGGCGATGCTATAACGAAATTCCTCTTGCGGCAAAATAAATAATACATCTTTAGCGAAAACAGCAAAACTAGTGGGTTTGTGCATAGTGCGGGTATCCGAAAAGCGTGTGTGTAAATCACCGAACACTTACAACTTGAAGGATATTATTATCAGGTAATAAATTCCATTGTTGTTTTAATTAGAACATAAACAAACAGCTGTATATTTTAAGGTCGGATGTAAACGAATCTGGAAATAAACTGGTGGAAATTTTTAATATACCCACATTTAGCTGTAGGAGAGAATCGCATTTCGCATTAACTGAATTTATTTTGATTAATTTATTATGTTTTTTTATTAGGTAACTTAGCTAAACTGTACTAGTTGGTTATACATTTGGAATCAGACAGATTTATAAAGTGCTTAATACTCGATATTATAAAAAAACTAGAATGTAAAATATCTAAAGTTCTGCTTGAAATCCTTTTTAAAGCAGCTATTTATTTATTTTACACAACTTTTTTCTGTACAATCAAAAATCTTTATACATTTTCGAAATATTCACTAGTATCGATAAAATATACAGGGTTATTCAAAAAATCTAAACAAAATTTTTGAATATACAGGGGACTGTTACAAATATAATTTGTAAAAATGAAATGAAAAAAAGTAGTTCAAAAATGATTTAAAAATACGCTTTCTCACGGCACTGAAAACTGCTCCACTCTAAAATTTGATAAGGTGTATAATCGGCGACTGAACAAAAAATTTAAAGAAATTAACAAGGAAAGAAATAAATACATTTTACAACACCTATTTTAAGGCAGCAAATTCAACTGCGTTTGCCGCTATTTTTATTAATTGTGAATAGAATTAATTTGTGGTTTCAATTAGTAAGATAGTTTGACATACATGATGGTACAGCAAAATTTTGAGCCCGTCTTATCTAGTTTCTACAAACTAACACAAATGTTTTTGCTTCTTGTACGTTTTGAGCTTCAGCCGTGATTTATTGGCAGCAGTTATGATATATTTGCGTAAATTATCAATAGTGTCCACTTCGGCGCAATATGCTTCAATTTTTAAATATCCCCACAAAAATAAGTCCAAATGATTATATACGGTACGGATATAATTGAGCCTATATGATAGGCCACACTGATGAGATACGCCATGGACGCCCTGACCCTCAATCTCTTCCACGATTCGATTGCAAACTTTCCGCGTCACGCCTGCGTTTGCACTACACTTTTACCGGAAAATCGTTTTGCTAAAGTATTTTCGCATTACCATTTGTTACACAGCAAATATTTGATAAAACCTAAAAAAATCGATAAAAATCACTTTCTCGTAATTTATTCTGATACTGTTTAAACCTGAAACAATGAGAAATGCTGTGAATTCGTGAATTTTTACTATTTTACAGCTACCTTGGTATATTTATAGCTGTAAAATAGTAAATATTCACTAATTCACACCATTTCTCATTGTTTCAGTTTTAGAGAGTATCATACAGAATAAATTGTGAGAAATTGATTTTTATCGATTTTTTTAGGTTTACTCAAATATTTGCTGTATAACCCCTAATTTTAACTTCAGAAAAAATACAAAAAAAATATAGTCTTACTCCCAGCGCACATGACTTTTTTTTGCGGACCTGTGTAAACTTTTGATGTGATTTTTATCGTTTTTATGGGTTTTCTCTAAAATTTGCTGCGACCCCCCCCCCATTCTGACTTCAGATTCGTGTTCAGCGGGAAAAAATACATGGAAAAAATATAATGGGACCCTCAGCACACACCATTTTTTTTGTGGACCTGTGTTATCAAACCCAAAGGAATATATTAGGCATTATTTGCAGCTTTCTTCAGCTACTTTATTAGCCGACACTGGAGCAGGTATAACTAATATTAAGCACTATGGTGGTTGGAAATCAACCATTGTTGCTGAAGGCTAAATTGAAAATTGTCCAACAAAGTGGAAATAGTAAATAAATATATTGGCACTAATACGCCTTTAAGAATTTTTTATAAATATTATAGTGCACACCATTAGTTAAAGGCAAGTGAATATTTACTGTATTACAGTAACTAAGGCCGCGGGCATTAAAGAGACATTTATTGCCCATAAAGTGATATTATAAAATGCAATTTAATGCCCCACCGTCTATAAAAGTAAAATAAATGTCATAGGTCAAACCTATGTGAAGTTTTCAAAGTAGCCTGAAAATATTCACAGTCTTTAACAAAAATTTTTCGGATAAATTAGCTTCCTCTAACATTTTTTCTGTCTCAACACAAAACAACTAAATGACAATGGCCATTAATAACAAAGAAACGTTTGCTATCTTTCCAGCTAATTGCTAATATATGTGAATTTCGGAATGTTCTTATTCTTACAACATCCTTGATATCGTAATTACTGTCATAATAATTGTTTTGTTTCTAATAACGAAGGCACCGATAGAGCTATAGATATAGGATGCTAAAAAAAGAGTGTAACGTTTTTTGTTTGTTAAAAGCTTCCTTTGTCGGTTTATTCCTAATAAAATAAAATGTTTGAAAAACGAATAGTAGTCCATATCTCCGCAACTGTTACTTTGCGGACTTATGTTTATTAAGACTTTTCTGCTTATTTTGGTTCATAGTATTACCTCCTGTAATATTTTACACTCTTTTTTTAACATCCTGTATATCTGACCAATTCCTTCAAAATGTCAAGAGATGCAAGAATTAAGTCGTATTTTTAGCAATACCGGCTGTTATGTAACATTACGATGCTACTAATCTTACCCAATAATAATAATTGCTTTTGCAGTTATATTCTATGTAGGACACTATTAAAATTGATGAATGATTGATTATTAGAGTTTTTTGTAGTACAAGCAGTTAGGTAAACATGAAATAATAATGTTTAATTTAATATTTTTTATTTTCAATTTGCAATTATAATTTTTTGTTTTTTCGTCTCAGTTTCAATGTTTTCTCCACATTTTAAATGACCGCAAAAATCAAATACAAATTTATTAATTAATTATTAGCGTATTGAAGCAATATTTCAATATGGTAATTTTCTTAAGGCTAACGGTGAAACACGTGATCAAGTTTTGTTAAAACCAGATATATCGCTGCGCAGAGTAAGACTATGTTGACGTGTTGTGGCAAAACGCTGAAATATGTGCTGCCTAGAGGCTAATGCATTTGGGATGGAGACAAAACGAAAGATACACTGAAATAAAGGTATCACAACTCTATTAGTGGAGTAAAATCGGTTCTCAATTATGCCGTTTTTTTAAAATAAAGATATAACTAAATTAAACATTTACCATCTTTTAGAGGGACAATTTCGACATCTGAAATGGACTTTTACAACTTTTTTCAGTAGGGTCTAACTTTATAAATTCAAATTGTCGGTGCTTCGGACGTTATTTGTCAATTATGTTTTACGAAACATATATCGCGTTTGCAAATCAACGATTCAAGTTATGTTCATAATTTTTTCACAACATGTATAAAAAACTACAGCGCTTCTAATAGTACATACCAATTTTTAATAACTTAAAGCCTTTTCGAAAAAAATTGTTCCAAAGTCAATGCCAGTAAATTTGTGCATTAAAAACTTATATTATTGAAAATAGAACTATAGTTATATCGAGACAAATGTAGTCGATAGTATGAAAAATTTTTTTAAAAAAAGTTTACTTCGCTACGTGTTACGGTTTTCAAGAAATTGAATTTTACATATGCTCGTGTTTCGTGTGTAAGCTAAGTTTACTTGCGGTGCAGTATACGTTTTCAGAATAGGACAATGCATGACAATCATTCGGAAAGTCAGAAATATCTATATTTTCCATAATTTTTATGTCGAATAAAATTAAATTTTAATTTTTTATGTTCGTATTTTTTTAATAGATCATCGAAAATACATAAGAGATATTAACATAAATGTATATTTATTTATGTACAAAATGTAAAATATAAAGACTATGTATGGATTATTGAAGAGAAATATGAGGAATTAAAGTGTAAATAGGCCAATTAGATTGGATCAAATATTGAAAACATATCCACTAATTGCGATGCTTATTTTTTTGTTTGTTCCTTTAATACTAAAATATAAATAATTTCACTTGACATAGGGCTCAACTTAAATCAGAAAATATGGAATAAAGAGATAATTTCATTTATAGAATAAAATGCTTTTGACACATTTTTTCTTTCTATGTGTATTTCTACTAAGTTTGGGTTTGCAACAAATAGTATATTATTATTTACTGAAGTGCTGAGAAGCAAACCATCGATGCCATGTAAAAAAATACTATGCCACAAAAATAAAATAAGATAAACAAAACCATATTTCAATAACATTTTTATATATTCCATAAATCTCAACTACCCATTTGCATTCCCCATTTTTTTAATATTTATTAAAAATATTAATTATATTTTAATGAATACGTCTATTTAGCAATGTCTTAGCTGGTGTCTATTATTCAGTAGGCAGACACAGAATATTATATTAAAAATAATCTATATTTCTGTATTTGAAAAACATTATATTTTTAGTTTCAAGTAACAAATTCGTAATTATAATAAAGCTATTAAACTACAATACGTAATCATTTCTCTTAAGTCTTTTATAAAATCTGTCCTTTTATTTTAGTTTTTCGGTTTTCGTTCGGTAACTATATATATATAGTAAAATATGTTATTCTATTTTTTATATACTACAAATATTATTTTACATCGAGTGAAAAATTTTAAATAAAAAAAAATTTACATTACTCAACATTTTAAAAAACAGCATTGATGTAAAATAATATTTGTAGTCTATTAAAAAAAAGCCGCCTATTTTTATCATTTTCCGTTGAGCAGTTATTGAGCGAAAACGTGACGAAAACTATATTCCGTATGATATAGCATTTACCGTTAGCCTGAATCACTTCTCTCAGTGTTGGACATTTAGAATCTAATATGATCGTCTCTTTTATCAATGCCACCGCGGGGGGGCAGCATTTTATTGCTAAGAAATATTTTTTTAGTTTTCGCTCAGTAGCTCCTCAGGGGATAAAGATAAAAATATGCGGTTTTTTTTAATAGACTACAAATATTAATTTACATCGACGCTGTGTTTTGAAATTTCGGAAAAGAGCAAAATTCATTTAAAAAAAATAATTTTACAGTTTTTCAAAATTTCAAAACACAGCGTCGATGTAAAATAATATTTGTAGTCTATTAAAAAAAACCGCATATTTTTATCTTTATCCCTTGAAGAGTTATTGAGCGAAAACTTTATATCGTCTTATAGAGCGCTCACCGTAAGCCTTAAACAATATTTCCAGGAAAACGAATGACATGTTTTACTTTTATGTGTGTATACATCTAAATGTTTAATTTATTTCTCTTAATGTAAACAATTACGAAAACGTCTAAAACTATACACTAAAATATTTATAAAACTCGAAAAAATTATGTGTGAAATAAAGACAATAATTAACAAATCGATGCATAAAGCATTAATAATTTATGCAATACTAACTGAATGGATGATTTACTTTTTAATTAAAATATAAAATTATCTATGCTGTTAAAAACGTAATTCCTTTAGTGTTGTGAGACATTTCAATCAATGGAACAAAATATGTAATTGGTTTTAATACATTTTTTTTAACTATACAGATATTGTATTGGGTGTAATAAAAAAGCGGGCCACCCTTGATGCAACGAGGTGTATACTCGACATATTTATACGAAATTCAAAGTATATAATTTTTCCTTTATACATTTTTATTAACATTTTAACATATTTATTGGTTATTACACTTAACGCAAGTGCCTCAGTGTAGATATTTATTTTTTTGTCAAGGTACTTAAAAAAGTTAGCTAAAAATAATCACTGTAGGTATTTGCTTAAATTTAGTTGGTGGAAAGAAATAGTTTTGATTGGAAATACGTCGTTTCACACAGATATAAGAAAATAGGGGTTGTTGCCTGCGAATAAAACGTTATATATTTAAAAATGTCGTACGTTGAGATATTATATTATGCACATATAACTCATAAAATATATTGAACGCTAAAAGAGGTACCAAAAATAGTCAACCTATGGAGAAAACGCGAGTCTGGTAATAATGCAGTACCTAACTTAGCTTCTATGAGTTGGTTGCACTAATGGAGTAGCTTCAAACTAGCATACTAGCAAATTCTGAGCAGCATGGATTTTTTCCAAATATATCAATCCAATCCAATTTAGTAATATATTCAATATATTACTACTGCTATGGACAGTCAGACTCTGATGGATGCCATGTACACTGACTTCAGCAAAGCGTTCGATAAACTTAATCATAACATACTTATTTCTAAGTATTTGAGGTTGGTGTACATGGTAACTTACTGAGGTGGCTCACCTCTTATATTTTCAATAGGTCACAATTGATAACCATTAGTGGTTACAAACGTTGCAAGGTCAGGCGTTCCTCAGGGATGGCACTTGGGACCGTTACTATTTTTAATCTATATCAACGATATCCGTCACTGTTTCAAATTTTGTACATTTTTAATTTACGCAGATGATTTAAAAATTCTCAAGACAATAATTTCGATAATTGTATTGCCTTTCAGGAAGATGTAAACTCTTTTTTCCATTATTGTAAAACAAACAAGCTTCAATTAAATTTAAATAAGTGTTTTTATATTGGTTTTACCCGTAACCACAACATATACTGTTACAATTATAACTTTAATAAAAATATGTTAAATCAAGTTGAATAAATAAAAGATCTTGGCGTTGTCTTTGATAGAAAGATGAGTTTCTCTTCACATATTGATTATATAACTTTTAAAAGTAACAAAATGCTTGGTTTCATTATCAGAGTTTGCAAAAATTTTAAATCAGTCTTTTCTATTTAATCCATATATTTTGCATATTATGTGCACAGGATAATCAACTTTGCCTCTATAGTATGGAATCCTCAATATTCCATATACAGGGAGGATGGGGGTGCCCTTTTTTCCTACGAAAAGTCGGCGCCTATGATAAGAACCGACTGAGATGGCTTAGATCCATTGATAAAACTTACATCTGTCAACAATATCTACTGCCATCGTCGTTTTTTTGCAGCATTTCTAAATGTAGAAACGAAAATTAACATTCTTATTAGTAATAATACCTTATGGATAGGTAACAGTTAATCCACTTAGCTCCATTATTTTGCATTAATTTTTCATTATTTCGTTATAAACTGGTAGAACTACATATTCGCTCATTTCAGCCACTCACTACCGATAAAAGACACTTCCCGTAGGTACAATTAGATAGATTAGATGCCTATTTATTATAACAAAATCGAACGAAAGGAATAGATAATAGACGTTTTAATGTAATCGCGGCAGTCTTGTCCCATAACCTAGAAAACCAAACCGGCAAACTATATTGTGGGAAAGTATCTGCACCCAACACAATTGTCTTTATTTAATAACTATAAAACGTTAAAAAATTAAAAAAAACGCACTAAAAACTGAATAAGAACACAAAATTACAACGTAAACACAGGAATTCAATTATGACATGACAGCGATACCGACTGTTGCATGCTTGTAGAGTATGCAACCAACAAGCAAGTTAACATTGGCGGTGTTAAATAAGGATTTAAAATAATATGGAAAAAAAATTTTTTTGGCTTTATAAATAAGTTTGGAATTTTTTTGAAGGGTGATTCCGTTAATTCTTATTTTTCCCTATCCCCTTTTAAAATATTTGTACTAAGTCATAGTTAACCCTGTATAAATCTCGACTTGAGTCGGTGCAAAATAGATGTATGAGATATTTATATTACAAGGAGAGTGGTGTGTATTCTTTTCAATGCAGCACGTTATTAAGAAACAAGTTTCATATTTTTTTATATATATTTTTAGGTATTAACAATCCTAAAAATGCAGATATAGGTCAGATCTCATCTATGGTTGAAGTTTCGAGTTCCCACATTTTCAAAAGTGAATTTAGATATTTAGAGAATATTTTCATTAACTCAGGTTAGTAAACTGTGGAATTGTTCATTAGTATACCCAGATGTTTGGTATCAGAGAGCATACATATGACTTCATTGATAGGAGATTTTATATATATTAGCTTAAAATACCATTCTAATACAGTAAAAGAATTTCATATTATTTCATTAGAAAATCGAAGAATTATTGTCGAAGCAAAATTTCTATTTAAACTTTTTAATGGTCTGATCGATTCTCCAGATTTATTAGCCTTGATCGGCTTACATGTACCACAACATGATTTTAGAATAAAAAATGCTTTGTTTTATGAGATTTTTTATCGGACTAACTCTGGTCAAAATTGTCCCATAAATAGAATATGTAAAAATTACAACTTGTACTATAGTCATCTAGATATCTTTCACTCTTCTTTAAAAGGAATCACTGTTGCCGGTTAAGATTTTCTATTATAGCAATTATTACTGTACTTCTATATTTAATTTAAGTATCTTGCGGCTGTAAAGTCTGTGATTGTCCCTGTTTTTCTATAAATAAATAAATAAATACTAATGCGTGGGAATTTCAAAATATGAAAATTTTACCTCCAATTCGTAGAAACATATGATGTCTATGGTCGAGTTACAAACATTCCGTTTTGGTTTCAATTGTATCCAGGGGTTTAAATGCAGTATAACCAACAGCTTATATTAAGTTTTCCCTAGATGACTGTTTTAGTTAGTTTTGATATATTCTGTTGTTAATGAGTTATTAGTGTTCTGTGGCACAGACCAATAAAACTATATACCAGGTACACTCAATTAATACAATGTTATTTGAGTTAGCAGTAATCATTGCTTAATAAAACAGCTGGTTTATGTAAATTTTGATGATTTGATATTATGAATTGAGGTGCTCAAGCTCCACAATTAATTGATTAGTCACTTGTTTTAGTGACATTTGATATAAATGAGTTACCTATGCATTGGAGCCACTTTACTGTTTTGCTTGTCAGTACTTACAGGTGTAGAGATCCATGGATAATATTTTGTGTGTTTTGTGGCGTGTTATGTCCAAGGTATTTAGGTGGGATGCATCGTGAGTGTGCCCTTTGCATCTGTTAACACCTGGTGAGTTAGTCCGTGAGGTGGTACATCGTGAGTTTGCCCTTTGTACCCTCAGCGCCCCTCCTGCTAGTCGAAGCCACGTGTTTACCTCTAACACCCGTTGCACTCCTGATATTGGCACTCGCGATGGGTGCCAGATTTGGTTAAATATTCAACATGTGTAACAGTGCGATAATAGATTGAATCATAATGGCTTATTGATTGTGGAGTAGATATATTACACGCTGTATATACTCAAAGTTAAATGGACACAGTCATGTTTACAATTAAAGGTTACATACAGTGGTCATTTATACACATTTTGTAACTAGAAGGTAGGGTAATCAGGTATGTTTTAAATCATTTATAGACATATTTAATGGGATAAATTAAGAATCATCTCATTTCACCATCCAAAATGCTCGAGTCTTGACCTGCTCCGACTACGGCCGATGTAGTATATTCATTTTAGGTATTTATATCTTACTATAGTTACACATCCTATTTAACTAACAGATTTCAATATGTTAACCATAACTGTGTCAAATACAGGGTGAATCTTAAATAAGTACAAATATTTTAACTGCTGGTGTAGTTCGTCATTTAAATCAGTCTAGTGAAAGCCATTTTTAAAAATTTCTAATATTTACGGAGATATTAATTTTTTTTAAAAATACCCACATTTTGAGGACCGCTGGCTGATTTTTCATCCAACAACGTAATGAAACATATGATTTGTTGCGAGGTTGCCATATCTCCTCCAATATAAATATTACGTTTCCTTTAACGTAATAGTTCTATTTTAAAAATACTTGTTTTAAGCATAAGTACAGTAAAATTGGGTATGTAGTATGATACGCAGCAATATTAACATAAATTTTAACATCTGAACTAACCTTACTATACTTCAACGATTAAAAATGAATTTCCGCAAGTTCAATACTACCGTAAAATATTTAGGAAGATATTACGTGATATTACTATGTCCAATGTTCAAAAATTATACATAAACGTGCACACAAGCTTACCTGTTTGATAAAAAATTAACTATTTAATCAGTAATCCACATTTCACAAGTTAAATGTCATTGTACACTGTTAGAAAGGGACACAAAACACAATTTCCTTAAGTTATTTTATGAAGAATAACGAAAAACTATGCACGCGTTTTTTATTTAAAATGGAAAAAATGTCAACTTTTAGCAAATTTTATTGCTATTTTCATGCATTATGTGGGGTTAACAAGTTTGACTTGGGTTTCCGATAATCTGTCATGACAGTCAATGACAGTTTGATAATAAAAAATTATATAAAATGTTACAGTTGACAAAATTCGCTAAAAGTTGAGATTTTTTCTTCCTTGAAGCAAAGACATTTGTGTAATACTGGCAACACTGTGAACCACACGTTCAGTCTGCAGCACTATGACTCATAAAAGTATGAAGGGTCTGTCTAGGCCAGCGGTCCTCAACAAGTTTTCTGCTGAAAAATTACGAAATTTATTTAAAATTTCACTTTTTTATTTCTGATTTTTTTGTAAAAAAACTATTAATTATGTGTTCTACACACAAAACTATACTGCTGGTTAAAATATTTGTACTTATTTAAGATTCACCCTGTATAATTTGTCGGAAATAAAAGGAGTCGGAGTTCCGCAAGGATCGGTTTTGGGTCCTCTGTTATTCCTTATTTACATAAACGATTTCCCCAGTATCTTTAATTGTACAGTTTCAAGCATACTTTTTGTTGTTGATACTAATATGTCCACTTCTGGCTCTGATTTATCTGTTGTACTCAACTACATATCTCAAACACAATATTTAGCAAATGATTGGTTCGCTAATAGTAAACTTACAGTAAATGTATAAATAGAAACAATGATCTTCGAAGTTTAAATGATGTTAATAATCCAGAAAGCGTCAAGTTTCTGGGCGTTCATTTTAGATCTGAAGTTATCCTGGAGCCAACATTTGCAGTAAACTATCCAAACATCTCTATTTACTCCGAAACCTTGTCCATAAAGTATCCTTAACTGTTTTAAAAACATACTGCTTGATACATTACATCATATCTTATGCTATCATAATGTGGGGTCATGCACCTTGCACTGCACTAGTTTTCTCTGCAAAGGGAAGCTATACGGATCATCCCTGGGCTTGGTGTTCAGGACGACTGTAGAAATTACTACTCAGATTTAAACATTCTTACCGTTTCATCAACATACATATGTCAGTGTCTTCTTTTTATTAAATGTAATTTATACAAATTACATAGCAGAAGCCAGGCCCACGCATATAACACTAAAAATAAGAATGATCTTGATAATAAGTTTTGTAGGCTTTTGAAAACTGAGTATACTGGAATACAGTTTTTTAAGGCGTTTCTTCCTAATATAACGAACTTGGATACAAATTCTACGTTCATGCAAAAAATAAAACTTTAATGAACTATATTTAGTGGAAAAACTGGTTCTATATTGCACTAGTGCAATAAAATGTTTATTGCATTCATCTGTCATTCTACTACAGCGTTTTGTCATCATGACAGACATAAACGTTCAAATTGATGTCATATTTTCCTAGACTTGGTGTCATCTAAATAAAACATTTTTTGGTTTTTGCATGAACGTAGAAAAAATATTGTATGCAACTCGTACAAAAAGTGTTTATTGCACTCTACGTGTTGTCCTACTCGGCCTGAAGGCCTCCGACAACCACCATAATTCAAATGAATCTTACAATATTTTGTGGGAAACCTTTTTCAGGATACGTTCCGTCTAGAATGTATAGCGCTGATTTCAAGAATCGTCCCTGAACTTTTTCCAGTGAGTCAATTTGCACCCTATAAATACAGTTCCAAACGATATCTGCATATTCCAGTATTAACCTGACAGAGGATTGATATAATAATCTCAAAATATACATATTGAATCCTTTAGAATACCGAATAATAGACTCTAAAGATTTGTAAGCTGAAGACGTAACTACTTCGATACGTTTATTAAAAGACAGTTTGGAATCAAATATGACGCTAAGGTCTCTTAAATATTCTGGTCTTTGCAATTAAGAATTCTGAATTTTATAGTTATATCTAATGTAATTTATTTTACATGTGAAATTCATAACATTACACTTATCTGCATTTAAGGGCAATCCAACACAGTCCAACTCACACTTTATTTCCGTATACAGTTTTAAGTCATCAGCATATCACCATTAAGATTTGATGTTATATCATTAATAAACAATAAATAAGAGAGGACCCGAAACAGACCCCCGAGGCACACCCGATCCCTGCAATAATTTATCAGACCTGAAGCCAAGGAATTGTTCAAACTGATATCGATCCGATAAGTATAACATTAATATAATAAATCGTAACATATTGTTGTCAAAAATATACAGTTAATGGGATGACCCGCTTTTTTGTACACCCTGTATAACTTTAGTTAAATTAATTTATATTACTTTGTGTTTTTTTATTTTTTTATTTTTATTTAAAACAACACCTTTACTACAGTATAAAATAGTAGATAGAAAATATTTGATAATTACTGGTAAATAACCAAACTAGTTGATCCTTGTTATTTCATCATTTTTATACATTCGACATTTTTAGAAGGAGGTGCATAATGTAATGTAGAAACGTACGACATTTTTGCATAAGTAATGCGTTATTCGCAGGCAACACATCTCACATTTTCTCACATCTGCGTGATTCGACGGATTTCCAATGAAAACTATTTCTTTCCACCGACTGAATTTAAGCAAATACCGAGATTATTTTTAGCTAATTTTTTAAGTACCTTGACAAAAAATAAATATTTATACTGAGGCAGTTGCGCTAAGTGTAATAACCAATAAATATGTTAACAATATGTTAATAAAAATGTATAAAGGAAAAATTATATGCTTTGAGTTTCGCATAAATATGTCCAGAGTGTGCTCTCGTGTTGCATCGAAGATGATCTACTTCTCAAATAAAAATTCCTGCTTGTTAAATTGGGCTCATAAAAGTATTTATATCTGATGAAAATCAATAAAAAATTACTTGGTAGTAGGAAAATCCGGTTCGGTTTGCAACTTTAAGTATAGTCTTCCTTGTTCTTTTTGAAGTACTTGGTAATTTTTTAAGTTTGAATTAGTTTAAAACAAGGTGTTTCAAACATTTAATTTTCAATGTACAAGTTTATTAATTATATTTAGGCCACCCTTTAATATTGCTATTATTAGAGATATAAAATAAAGTTTTGAATAAACATTACAGGACTGTAATTGAACCCTTTTAATAAGTTAATGAAAGCACAGTAGCGTGCTGAAATTGAGGGGTACAAAAACAATAACATAATTTAATGGAACCTGTGTATTGTTGAACTTTTGAATTATTTTTTTTTTCAGATTTCAAAAATATGAATATAATATTCCTATCTTTAATCGTTTTGGAGTTATTGAACATTGAAAATCTTATTTAAGGTATTGATTATACGAACGATAATTAAATTTATTAAAGTAAACACCCCAATGTAGTAATATTTAAAAAATATATAACATTGTAGCTTTGAAATCGTTATTTATATTTGAAATTTATGTTTTTATTCTTAATGTCGTCGTATTTATCGGCGTAAAATGATCAAATTTGTCAAGTTATAAAGTAAATAAGTCTAAACAAATAAAACACGTACAACAGAAGTAATATCAAAAATAAAATTCTTTATATTTTTTTTTATCCACTTTTACTATTCAAATTATTCTCAAATAAAATATTCACTTTTAAAAAAAGTGTTGGTAAGTCACACATTATTTTGCTATTCTAATCCCAAATTTTAACAATTATTTTCACATACTTATAAACAAAAGTGAACAATATTTTTATCCACAGTTCCATTTAAAATAATATATGTATGTTGAAAGATTTCTGTACCTAACAACTTGATTTGTTGGTTAGACAGCTTTCTGTCGTTATACAGGGTGGCTAGATGAAAACGAAACAGAGCCATTTTCAGGAACTGCGTGAAGATTGTAGAAAAACGCTCAGACATCGATTTTAGATTAAAGGGGGACATTCCTTGCTGGTATTTTTGACTTCACCACCTTCACCCCCAAGCAAGGGTAAGCATCGCCCCAAAATATTTAAATGACATTGGAGGTTGAGTAATATTTATTTTGAAAGCTCTTACAATTCTCTTTACAACAGACTTTAAATTTTATAATTCCGCCCAATACTTAACAAGAATTTTGATTTTAATGTCGCAACTTGACGCAGTTTGGTTTCGTTTTCATTTGGCCACCCTGTATATTCGTTTTACTTTAGTACCATTGAATGTTCGCAGGTGTCATGAGATATAACATTCCTGTTATTTGCTAAACTCTATATTATTCAGATCTTAAACGTCTAAAATTATTTGTATTTATAAAAAATACTACTTCAAGAATATGGCGCCTTTAAAAATATACATACTTATGGGGATATACATTGTAAATCATCAAAAAAAAAAAAAATTATTTTTAGTGCCGAAATGTTTTTCCCAATGTGAATTTTTTTGCTTTCTATAATTTACAATTCTGTAATTGTCTCAAAACAAAATAAATGAATTGAATTAAACTGCAATAATAATGGTACTCCCCAAAACAGCTTTTCAACTACTGAAAGTTCTGAATGGATATTTCATTACATCTCTATTGGTGAGTGGAAAAAACAGCTAATGGTACAGACTGGAAGTAGATTTCATTCGAATGTCGAATACATCAGCAATTCAAAATAAGTCGCCAAATTAAAAGAGCGCCATTATTATTGTAATAGATTGTACAAGCATAAAAATATGTTTAAATAGTATTCACTTCCAAAGACACGTTTTTTAAATAACACTAAAACAGACTGTTAGATCTATTTTTGAGTTTTCTCAGATGCAGTTGCGTAAATGTAAGAAACAATAAACGGTTTTCTTATCTAATAATTTTACCAAAATGTCCAAGGTCATTTTTGTAAAATTATGCATTTTTCTGAAAGAGTATATTATAACACACAACAATGATACTGTTGTTCTATGTCGATAATAATCTTCATAGTTTTGAAAAAAAATTGCAGATTCTGGAAACCAAAGCTGGGTACCGTATGTTGCTTTAAAATATTATTTATATATTGGCGATGACGGAAACCGTTACTTCGTACTTATGACCTTTGACATTTAGGAGACAGTAGAAAAAATTACATGTTATTTGAGAATTAGCATTTATTTTTTTATTCTAATTTATATGTACAGGGTGATTTTAGGTCACCGACAAACTTTACAATATGATAATTTTGAACATTTACTATAATAATATGTTTTTCTCTGATTTTTAGTTTTGAGCAATATTTTTAATTATTAAAATTAAAAATTTTGAAGCCTTTCTAACTCCTTAAATAAACAAAATCGAACATACATATGTCCAAGTAACGTTTTTCTTACAAAATTACAATGATATTGTCAAGAACGGAAATTAAATAGAAAATTGGTTATTTGAAAATAATTTTAATCGGTAAATATATTTTAAAAATAAAATCATTTCAAAACTCCAAAGCAGTCCAGTTCCAACCTAGTTTAAAGTCATTGCATAAAACATATTTTATTTTAATTTCGTAATTATATTCTATACTGTGGATAAAAACGTACAGTTGGCGAGTTGCGACATTTCCAGGTGCAGTGACCACGATGACGTTTTTACTGCAAAGCACTGATTGGCGGTGGTCCATCAGGCCATTGCTGACTTTACAAAAATCATGAACCTAGGGTTTCCCCCTTTTTTTGGAATAGCGGTATCTCCCCTGCAAACAATGGGAGTTGGAAATAGGTAAGACCTATTATTAATTGATATTTGTACGACCTCCAGCTGGTGGCAATATTTTCTTACTTCCTGTTGATGAATAAATTATTTTGTTACTGTTTTTTTGGTGTGATTAATCTACATCTGTAGCTACCCCCTTGTGTGTAGAGATAGTACGTAACAATATAATGGGAATAAATCTTTCACGTGGCAAAGTTTGTCGGTGAGCTAATAAATCATTTTGTATAATATACCGGACAAATGTGTCATAATAGTTATTTTTATATTACGTGCGCAAAATCAGTATTCAATAGCGCTTGTAAATGTGAAACAAAAGATCATGAGAAAGCGCCATAAAACATAGATTTCGTTCACGAAATATAAACAATATTTTTTGTCCAAAGTATTTGCCACTATAGGTTTATTATTGTTCAATACGTTTTTATCTGAACTTAGTGTCAATGTCAAAAGTGACATGATCGTGAAGAAAGTACGCAAAGTGTAAAAAAGTCTTTTTTCAGGATCACGTGTTTTTGTTTCCATTTTGTCACGAAAGCAGGCTTTTTTCATCTTTATTAGAAAATGGCTACTTTTGCATATCTATAACGATTAACAAAGTCGTATTTTTTGACAGTTGGTCAAAAAATATTCATTATCTTATCTATCTATCTCTTATTTTGCTGAAAATAGTGACATCGAAAAATATATATTGTTTGTTTTTTATTTGATTTTATTTCAGAAAAGTTTATTATCTTGTAGAGACTTAGTTTAGTTTTTGTATTAGTATTATTGTAAAATTACTTGTTGGTACAAAAGAAACAAAATTAGATATTGTAACCTCGAAATTGCCTTCGCCTGGAAACACGTAGACAAACAAACTTTATTGTCACTCTTGATTATACAAGAAATATCCTTCAGACAAATTTCACAACTACTGTCAACACTTTACTTTGACGTTTGTCAATCGTCTTCGACTGTTCAATATAAAGTGACTCCAGCGAAGAAAATGATCCGCTTATATAGGTTTTTAGGGTTCTAGAAGTTTTCGGCGGTCTCGAGAAGCAAATAGAATGTGGTTGACAAACCAAAAAGGTAGGTGAACCTCCGTAACATTGCCCCCTCTTAGAACTGATCGTCCCTATCAGGTTACTCCACTACATAACTTTCTTTATTTAACGTGCAAGTACTACAACGTCGACACCATTCTTCCACATCGGTACGACTTGCAAAATTGTTCTCTGACTTTATTCAAAGTTTTATTACTGCGAAGAGCTTTAAGAACTTCTGGCACTCTTTTTCGGGGTAATACAGTTTGGTAAATCCTGTCTTTACCATTAGGACTTTCCAATACTCTTTTCAATACGCCATTCTGTATTATTAAAGAATCCCATAGGGTCCAGTAATTTTTCATAGACGAAGATCTGTTGGAAATGTCACTCCAGTTAGGTATATCTTAGTTTTTAATTTTCCACTGGTATATAGCTCCGAAGTCTGAATCTTCACTCTGCTCTTTAGCAAGAGTTCTATTATCCCATTCATTCGGGTTCTGCAACTTAGTTCTTTGGCACACAAGTTTGTCCTTTTCTCTCACTTCATTCAGTCCAGTTGTTAAAGTTACTATGCTACTTTGTGCTTCCTCTTCCACTGATGATTTTGTCCTTTCCGTTTCTTCCAACTGATCTTTATGTTTTATTTTTTCAACAGTTTCTCTTTTTCTTTAACCCATTGAGCTTCTTTTTGTTTCATTTGATTCTTAAATTTATCTGCTTGAAGAGTTCGGCATTAGCAGCTTCCAAAGTTTTATTCTGATTGTTCAGATCCGCTACTGTTTTCTTCTCCTTTTCCAAGTCCTGTCTCAATTTTAATAATTGATTCTTCTGTGTCTCAACATTAAAACTCAGTTCTGGCTGGACTCTTTTGTTGCTTGTGCTCCACTTGTCAAGCCTTGTTCTGCCTTGACTATTTCTAGAACTCCGCGGTGCGCCTTCGATTTCCAGGGCCAGGGCTAAAGCTTTGGACATATTTTTGTGTCTGGCTAATCTCAACGCTTGATTGATCTTAGGGTTTCGCAGGCCATAGATAAAGCTGCTTACTGCTAACTGTTCTTTTAATTGTGCCTGATAAACGTGTTGTAAATGAGCATCGCCATACCTCACTCTTCAGCGTTTGGTAGTATTTTTGTTTATCATCGACAAGTGTTCGTAAGCAACTGTGTAGAGCAACTATTAGTGATGTAGCCTTTTCTCCTTCTGACCAGTTATTTGCCAAAGCAGCTGCTTTAAATTCAAAAGTTTAACCTTAATTGTCTCTTCCAACTTCTAATTGGTTTCTTCTAAACTGATTTTCATTTCGTTTCTTAATTCTTCCTGACTATTTTACATTTTTTTAAAACTATTCTTCATTTCATCTTGATTGTTCTTCATTGCCTTTATTTCTCCCTTCATTTTGTCTTGGTTTTTTGCATTTCTTTTTTTAAGTCTTCCTTCATATTTTCTTGGCTCTTTTTCACATCTTTCATCATTTCCATTAACTGTTTGAATGTTTCCTCCATTTATTTCTGTTGCTCTAGACCTCGTTACCGGCATTCACTTGTCTACTTCAAACGTCGCACTCCTGACACCAATGTAACCTCGAAATTGCCTTAGCGTGGAAACACGTCACGTAGACAAACAAACTTTATTGTCACTCTTGATTATACAAGAAATATCCTTCAAACAAATTTCGCAACTACTGTCAACACTTTACTTTGACGTTTGTCAATCGCCTTCGACTGCTCAATATAAACTGACTCCAGCGGCGAAAATGATCCGCTTATATAGGTTTTTATGGTTCTAGAAGTTTTTGCTCTAGAGAATCAAATAGAATGTGGCCGAGAATGTTAGAGAAAACGTTAAAATAAAGGCATCAAAAAAATTATAAAATCTAACATAAACAGAAACGTAATTTATAAACTAACGAGGTAGGTGAGCCTCAATTATATATTCTAACGTAAGCAGGAACACAATTATTAACAAACCAAAACATAGGTGAGCCTCCGTAACAATATTTTTAAAAGGTTAAAATTTTATAATGGTCTCTTTAAGTGAACAATTCAGTATTTTAGTTTGTTAATGCATAATTATTAGAGATAGTCACCACTTAAGTATTTTTCTCATAGTCAAAGACCTTTCTGAACCGACACTAATGAAATTAAAATGTAAACTTTCTTCTAATGATTTGTTGCTTTTAACAAGGTATCTCAACTGCAATCACTTATTATTTCTTTCTTTTATGCCTAAATTCAACTCTGTGTATGCATAAATGGACAATTTAGTAATACAAACTTTAGAATTGTTGAATAGTTAAGTCGTTAAAGTTTGACGACTCATTTTAAGACTGGAAAGTTTGAATAGGAATTGAACATTCATTTATTTATGACTTTTTTAATTACATCTAACTAGTTGTAGGTAGTACATATAAATTAGAGTTATTTGGAAATCAAATATTTATGTGGGAACTATACAGGGTGTTTCAATTTCGTTGTAATTGCAGTGTATCTCGGAAAATGCAAGAGATAGAAGGATGCGGTTTTAACAATACTGGGCTACTTTTCGAGAAACTTAAGATGAAGTAATCATAATTTTCATAGACCTCTTCTTTTCTAAGACACAAGATCAAATTTAAAAAACTACTTTTAAATGGTGAAAAGAGTCTATCTTTTATGTAGTTTAGTAGCATAGTTGTAATTTGTCTATAGGATGGTTCTATTAAAATGTCACCCAAATACATAATTTTTAAATGGAACATTCTGTATATTTGTATGCAAATATACTTGCATTGTTTTGTCCTTCATACTAATATTATAACAATTAATACTTTATATTTTGCAAATTGTCAAAAAACGTTAAATTAATAAAACTGATATTGCATGGTGCATAGTTCTCTTTGCATTTTTATACAGGTTTTTTCAACGAAAAGTAGCCACCTTCAGTATGTTTTAAATCTATCTTTTCGTTGAAAATTGCCAACAAAGATAACAAAGGAGACATCTTTTTAAATAAAATCCGAATTTCTGCCATCAACCTCTAAGCCGTCACAGCCACCCCCTCTAAATTTTCAAACCATACTATATGCATCACATCGTTGCAAAGGTTATTTCATAGGGAATGCATTCTACTATTCAATTTGTATATTTGCGTGAAAATGAGAGATAAAAAATTAAAAAACCTTATTCTGTTTATTTTGGTTAAACTACTGATAACGATACCGATACTTTTTTCCACCTTCTGTTTTTACCTCAGTCAGTCAACTTCCAGTTCATTTACAATTAAATGTGCCAACATGGTGTACACGACTGCCGAAAGAATCGAGATTGTGCGTTTCTATTTCAAAAATAATGACTGCGCACGAGCTGCAGCGCGTGGTTTCAATGAAATGCATCCCGATAAATTCATTGACCATTAATATGTTTCAAAGTTGATGGAAAACTTCATGGGAACTGGATCAGTGTCAGACAAAAAACATCAACCAGAAAGACGAATTATTAATGAATCTGTTGGAGTTGCTGTTTTGGGACACGTTGCAATGGATAACAATCTTTAAATCAACTTCCCCTGACATCAGGGGTTTCAACAATACAAAATTTGTTCAAGAACTAAACGAAGACGACGATGATCGAAGACTATAGTTTTGCGAAATTATGTCTAATAATCTATTCAATAACGTGTTGTACAATATTTGCTTCAGCGATGAGTGTGTTTTTTTGAATGGGGAAGTCAACAGGCGTAAGGTATTGGTCCGACACGAATCCTCATTTGTTTAGAGAAACCCATACCCAATATCCACAGAGACCTAATGTTTGAGCAGGTATTCTAGGAGACCACATCGTTGGCCCGTTCTTTATTGACCGTAATTTGACTGGCGCTACTTACCTTGAACTTCTTGATATCGCTGTTGATCCGCGCATAACAGAACTACCGGAAAATGACGAAAATTTGCTTCAAAATGAACTAGTTTTTCAGTAAGACGATGGATTGGAAGACGTGGTCCCATCGAATGGCCGGCTAGATCACCCGTCCTGTCTCCGTTGGATTATTTTCTATGGGGGCATTTGAAATCCAAAGTGTATGCAATATAGCCAGTCAACATTGAAGATCTTAGGCAGAGAATAATAGAAGAATGTCGACAATTGATACCGCAAGTTCTTGCAAATGTTTGTGAACTCTTTTAAGGTCGTCTGTATTACTGTATGGAAGTTAACGTCATTTTGAACAATTACTTTAACGGTAATTCCTATTATTCTGTAGGCTTCAACCTGCTTTCGCTGTGTATGTGACGATTTAAAAGCACTATTAAATGCTTTTAGAATAGTGCTCTTATAAGATGTCAACTAATGAACGAAGATATTGAAAAACAAGTTTTTTTTTAATATGTTCTGGAATCAAGTTAATAATTTGTGATATCCTTTCTCTAAAACCCAATTAAGGTATACTTAAAAAATAATTAATAAAGCTGCAATTAGTCTTAGGTAAATTTGTAGAAATTATATGTATATGTGATAAGCTTCGCTTCCTTAATTGAATGGAAAATCTGTATGCACATGTTGTGTCTGTACATAGAGTGTTATATGTGACGAACTTTACCAAAAACCCCAAAACTGTTATTAACAAGTTTTCGCGTGTATTTGTGTGCATTTGTAATAACAAAATTTGCACGGTTTCGATAATAGCAATATAAATATGTTCATGGTTGTTACGTCTGCTGAAAACCAGATTTATTAATAATATGAATAGTTATTAGATTCGTAAATAAATAAAATTAGGCTCATACAGCACAATATTAGACATTAAGAACAAGACGGTCATTACTGTTTGATATTCCTAAAGATTTCAAACGCTTCCTCATCTTGTTGGAAAAATTTCTATAAAGAACGTTAAAATTTTCAAAATACAGGGTCATTCATGACGACGTTGGGGCTATTATTTTTTATTATTAAGAACTATAATTTTGCATGCATCTACAGCTTCTGTATTTAATAGCAGTTTTAAATTACTAAAATAATAAGTGTTAATTTTTTCAGTAATGTATTCCTGATTTCAATATGCGAAAAACTGAATTATTTCAAATAGAACACCCTATACCTTTTTCTTCAATTTGTGTAAAATTAAATTATTTTTCCTTGAGGTAGACTTCTTTCAATTTTCAAGAGTTTCTCGTTAAAGTTGCATATCAATCCTATTAGGCAAGAAAATAAATAATCAACATAAACAATAGAATACAGGTTATTCAAACTGCCCTGCTTAATACGATCCAACGAGAAACCAAAAAAAAGAAATTGTACAAATTTTCAAAAATACTAAAAAATGAAGAAAAAACACAGTGTTCTTTGTGAAATAAGAAAAATTTCGATGATTGAAATCGATAAAATGGAACGCTTAGTGTAGTATTTTAAAGCTTCTATCAAATACAAAAGGTGCAACATGTTAACATTACCAAAAATTATACACCTAAATGGAACATTACAAAAGTTATAAATATTCTTACAAACCCATCAACTGCCATTTTCATTTAAATGTTAAACAATTCCAAAACACGGTGGATTGTTGATTATTTATTGCCTAGGTCAATAGTATGACATAATACACCAGAATGTATTGTTTAATATTCATTATTTTTTTAAGTTTACGCTAAATTTTTAAAAATTGCTTTGTGTGTGTGCCGCTTGTTTCCCGTTCCTGTGCTAGCCTGTGCTTCCCTGTATTGTATTGCACTGACAAAGACTGAGGGCCCTTGGAAGCCATCACAGTTAGAAATTCAGTAAGACTCTTCGTTTTTTTTTTAAATTTTAAATTTACGTGCCAAGTTCCATTAAGTCAGAGCTGTGGAGAAATTTTACTAAAAACTATAGAAAAAACGTGTTTGTGTACACATGAAATGTAATATTACGTTATTGTGTATTTTTAGAAAAAAATCATGTAATTTTACATAAAAGATGTAAATGTACGGTATTCAAATGGAGACTTTTGTAATACAGTGTAGATTTGGTACTTTTTACATTAGTATGGTGTGAGTAACGTGTATATTTACATCATTTAAATAATCACTTTATTTTATTGTGCAGCTGACAACAAACTTTAAATTAATAATAAAATTGGGGAAGATCTCGAGAAAGATACTGTCTAGACAAAATACAGGGTAATTTAAGCTACTTCTTTAATTGTACCTGATTACCTGAACTTGAAAATATTAATGATTGCGTAAATTTCATTGAAAAGCATTTTATCTTTTTTTTTTTTCTTTTATAATTCTAAGATAGCCTTTGTTTCACAATAGAGAAGTATTCCAGTATAATATTGCACATTTTACAATGAAATTTTATCTAAACAATAAAACTATGTGACATGTCATCGATCGAAGAGATAAGTTTATGAACTGAAGTACTTCAGAAAATTCCATTTGAAGTTCACTCAAGGTACAATTTCTCGGATGCTTGAGAACAGCGCATATTATCAGTGAAAAAAATACGGCCAATAAATTGTACCGTCAACAAAGTTCTCAAGTATCTTTGATAAATGCATGTACTTTTAATTTACATTGAGAATAATATGTATTTTGTAATTTGATTTAAGCATTCCATCAATTATCAGGAGTCCTGATAACTGAAAACATTTGCAAAAATATACTGTAATGCTAAAATCATCTGAGATATGGTTGATTTAATTAAACATTGATATTTATTCAACTAAATCATACTAAAAAGTTATAAGTAAATTGTATTAGTATCTCACTGACAATTTTATTATTATTTTCACGCTTAACTTAACAATACTATTCTGTAGATAATTGAAAACATTTGTAATATATTTGTATACTGTAATGCTAAAATCATCTGAGATATGGTCGATTTAATTAAACATTGATATTTATTCAACTAAATCATAATAAAAAGTTATAAGTAAATTGTATTAGTATCTCACTGACAATTTTATTATTATTTTCACGCTTAACTTAACAATACTATTCTGTAGAAATAGATGTTTATTATGCAAAAGATAAAAAATAGTACAAAATGATTTAAAAATTGTGAAGTAAATTTAAAGAAAACGTTTAAGTGATCTCTGTATTTCATCAATCATCAGGATTCCTGATGATTGATGGAATTCCCATGATTGAAATAAGTTTTTAATTAAAAGAACATCTATAAAATGACATTTGACAAAAAAGATATTAGTACTAAATTCCTACCTTGTTTATAAAAATATAATAAATGCCCTACTCCCGATACAATAATATTTTTTTAGCGAATTCCTTTCACGTTACATATTTATAAATCATTTATTGGCTTCAACGAATCTATTACCGTGAATGTAGTTGAAGTATACTGTACTTACTTCCAAGTGAGTGGGCCAAGAACTAGCCCTGCACTGCAACCTTATGGTCTATTGTGACTCACATCCATATTATACTTCACCCAACAGGTTTAGCCTCTTTATGAAGCGAGCATCTTGTCAAATATAGAAAACCTGGTCCGTTCTCCAGCTGGACACAATCGGCACTCGGCCTCCTCAGCCAAGCCCAACTTATGCATGTGATTAACTGGCAATGCCCAGTATATAGGCCAATCAGAGTCTTCAGGTCAAACCTATTTAACTCAAGCAAGTTTTTAACTCCTTTTGTAGATGTGCCCCCTATGAACGTCTTCTAATGAGCTAATCTTGGCAAATCCCGTCAGTAATCACACACTTTTTCCTTCACCCACGTCGAGACGGCTGCTATGCCAAGAGTCGGTTCTGGCCCTATAAATCTGGTAAAGACACCTCGTTGTACTAACGAATCCGCTGCCTCGTTCCCCTGAATACTTGCATGACCAGGTATCCAAACCAGAGCTACTCTGTTGCTTGCTCCCAACTGCTCCAGAGTCGTTTGACAGTTCCATACCGTTCTTGAATTGCAGCGTAGGATCCAAATGCTTTTAAAGCTGTTTGGTTATCGGATTTTTTGTTATCGAACCGCGTGTAATCTAACCTTTTCCAGCCTCTATACACACAGTTCAATGGCATAGATTCCTGCCTGAAATATAGTCGTATACTTGTCCAAACTTACGGATAGCCTGGTCTTTGGATTGCAACTATATATTCCAGCCCCAACACCCTCTGGAGTCTTGGAGCCATCGGTGTACAAGCAACTATCCGCCGTCAGGAGGTCAGTTTCATCCAGCTCCCATTCCTCCCTTCGAGGAAGGAGAAATGCAGTCTATAGTTGATTTTTGTAGGCATAACATCCGAAACCATCGATAGTGTGCTATGTTCATTTCAGCATAGTACTCTGATTGGTTATAACACTGACTGTTGTTATGGTTTGACTAAGGGATGAATAAGAGACAAAGAAATGTCATCTACTATCAAGATCCTCCAAACCTAAGAGATGCCTACAAACTCCTGATCCCCTTGGTGTCATCCGTCTACAAATGCACGAGTAATGTCATTGGTATTATAAATCGAAATCACCAAACTAATAAATTTCGGTTTTGATTTGAAATTTAGAAGTATCTATATTCTGTATTTTTAATTATATTCTTATTTTGGAGTAATTATTGTGTTGCTGCATACATACTTTAATCACAAATTATATTGCGTTAATACGCCATTTATCGTGTAGCTACGCAAAATTAAAATAAAAAGGGAAACTGGTGTATCTTTTAGTTAGATTCTGCCTTGACGGAATAATGAACGATTGTTTAAATAATAAATTTAAATTATAATCTACAGATATGAATTCTTGTTATGTGCTGTATTTAGCCGTAGATCAGTTATTTTCTGCTTTAATCTGAAATCTACATCGTTTAATTCCTCTACCTATTGGTGGACTTTCCAAAAAGCGCCATGCAGAAAGAATAAAATGATAATAAATTTTCGAGTTGTGAAAAACTGAAGGATCAACACAATAAAGCGCGTCTGCAATTTTCTAAACAATTTTCAGAAATTCACGCTCAACATGTATTGAATAAATTTATCATTGCAGATGAGCTTCGTTATCAGCTGAATGGTTTGTAAATGAACAAAAGTGGAAGTGGTGAACAAAACTTATTTAATTTATATGAAGAACCTCTGTAAAGGCAAATTATTATTATTATTATTAGCAAAATAAATTCATAAATTAAATTTATAAAACAAAAACATTATATTTATTCACTTATATACTTGACATATAACATATAACATAAATACAATCTACGCCAATAAAAAATTAAATAAAACAAAACAAAATAAAATAAAAACATTGGCGCCCAAATTATGATTTGTAATTTGTGTATGTATATTTGTTTGTGATGATATGTGTGATATGATTTTGTTGTGTATATAAAAAAAATTATTTGGGCGCCAATGTTTTTATTTTATTTTGTTTTGTTTTATTTAATTTTTTATTAGTGTAGATTGTATTTATGTTATATGTTATATGTCAAGTATATAAGTGAATAAATATAATGTTTTTGTTTTATAAATTTAATTTATGAATTTATTTTGCTAATATTTTTTTTACCTGTACTTTGCTATACCTGGCTATGTTTTTTCTCTTTTCTCAGGAGTGGATTCTAGTTAACACCTTTTTTTTAATTTAAATGTTCAAATATCTTTAACCACTCAGTACATACAAAGAAACGATTATTTTAAAAGATAGTACATTAACTTTTATTAAAAAACAGCAAAATGATAATTCCTCAATTAAATTAGAAAGCATTCAACCTAATGAATATTAAAGAATATTTTTACAGTTTAATATTTAACAAGTTTGATTTTTCTTAGATATTGCCTTCTTGTGTTTAAAATTATATGAATCTTTTTACTGCTCTTATGCAACTAGAAATACACACGAGTGCAATGGAACTTGTCTAATTCTATTTAGATGTAAGTTCTGGATTTTGACGTCTTTAGCTTCTATTTGTGCCTTACAACATTTAACAACTGGAATTTATTAGTATAAGCTTATTAAGTGATTGAAATCTAATAGAAGGTAAGTAATTAACTGTTGTATATTGTTATTAATCGTTTAGAAGCTACTTTTTGTTATTTATCAATTTGTGTTCGATCTAGCTAACCTTGTATACGTATACGTTATTTCTTACTTTTTTGTAGATGATTTTTCTAATGTTGTTGTCTGGAATTTCTCCTCTCTGGATGATGTTGTATTCTCTGAATGCTTTTGATCCTCCGGCTTGGATATCCTGTTGAATTCTGGGCTTCTATTCTTGTTGAGATCTTGATGTGAATTTTGAGGTTAATTCCCTCTAAAGATGGATTTCTTCGACCTTTTGCAAAACCCCCAGGTCTGGTCTGGTCTGGTTATGGAGATGATTTCCAATAAATTCCTGAATGTGATATTGATCGGTGTTGTCTTGAGTTACTTTAAGTTTTTAATTATACTATGAAACTGGTAAGTATGGGTTTTTAAATTTTAATTAAATTTTAACTATAAAAATATGAAATTTTCGGTTCTACCAAATTCACACTTCTTCTCGCTTCACAGTTTTCCCCGTAACTAATCAACAAATTATTGTTTCTAGGTAATTTTACCTTCTAGATTATTAGTAGTTTTGTTAGGGTCAATACACATGTAACATTTTAATTTTTAATTATTCTTGTCGAAGCACTATTCACTACATTATTTGTCTTTGTATTCTTATAACTATATTTTACAACTACATAACAATTTCTACTAATTTTATACTTAAACATTCTTTAATTTGTCTTTTTTAGAGTCCTGTCAGAGATGTTGAAATTTCCTTGAATAGCCATCTTTACATTTGACATTTCTAATTGTCATTATGTTTTAAAATTGGAATTTTTATTTTATCTAGCTAATATTTTATTTTAATGATGTTTCAGTCTTGCGATATGGATATATGCTAAATCTTTGTTCTTTAAGCTTTGTTTTGATATGTCATTGTCTGGTTTTTGAATTCATTTTCTTTATGTACTGTATGTTTTTGTATCGTCATGTCCAAATTTGATAGATAAAAATTTAAATTGAATTTAATAAAATTTGTAAAATTTTGTTATTTAATATAATAATAGGCTTCTTTCGATATGTTTATTTAAGATAATTTCAACAATAATAATTTATCTATATTTTACATCAATAACAGTAACATTTCAATAATAATTCTCTATTATTGTTGCTTAAAATGAATTTCCTAGTATTTAATTCTTATGCAATTTCTGTTTTATCACAATATATATTCATCAATACATTGCTTCATTCATTCTGCTGATCCCACAGAAAGATTTTTATACGGTTTTATAATCACTTTTATATCTGAGATTGAGAATAATATAATAGATTATTTTCTTTCATCAATCAGAAGTAATAGAAAATGTCTAAATTTATAGTATATAGATACCATTCAATATAATTTCTAGCAATTTAACTAGGATTTACAAGTGGTCTCAAGGTTATGACATCAATTGTTTTTTCATTATAAGTAGCTGCAACAAGTGATGTGGATTTTCTAAGTAACTTGTAATTGTTTTGAGTAAGTTAAGATCTAATAAAATATTTATTTAAGTGAAATTTAGATATCTGAACCAAATACGTTTTGTATACAAATGTTTCTAAAATGAGTGTTCAAAATTTCAGTGCATGTATGTCACAAGTTTACAATTTTTCTCATGGCACACTTTGAAAACTGTATGCTAGTATCTAATGGGATTGCATTTTATCGACGTTACTTGAGAACAACGCATCCTATACACATTATTAAGAGTACATATCAGTATATATATATTGAGACAATATGAAATATCAGCTTCAATACTTATGGGGATTTACATGTTTATTTAAAAAAAAAACCGTAAAATAGAATAAAAATTATTATTGTTATTAAAATTAAAATATAGTAGAATTAAACAAAATAATATAAAAAGTGACAATGCAGAACATATAAGTAGTTATTATAGTGTAAATTAAATAAATTAACATTCTTGAAAATAAAATATAGTTAAATTTCATTAAATATTGGGACATGATCTCATATTTATCAATAGTTCATAAACAAAAAAGGAGTTAAACCCAGATCAAAGTATATAGAAAGAAAAAGAAAAGATCATTTAATAATATCATACACATATCGACAGAAGTCAAGCGAAGATAATTAAAATATTAGCAATTTAAATAAATAAAAGGTATAAAATGTTGCGAAATGTCAAATAAATATCATAGACATGGACAAATGTCAAGTCTAAAGTTGGCTTCACAAGAGATATAACAATGTACATAAAAAGAGTAATATTGAAGAATATTTAATAATTAGATATAAGTAAAATTGTAATTACATAAAAAAATTTTGTAGTAGATTTAAGTAGTTCAGTGAAAACATAAAAAAACAGTGCATCGAAAAACTAAATAAGATCATATGTATGAACCATAATATGTATGCAAATTTTACAACAAGGAATCAAGATATCAAATTGATAGAAAAATATTAAGAAAACAAAAGTTTGTTGATTAGAGACGAAAGAATAAAAAGAAAAGCAGCGTGGGCTTTTGAAGAAAGGTCCTAGAAAAATAAGAAATTGAGCAAGAAAAAGTAAAGTAATAGTTAAAAGTAATACTTACGTCATAAGAAAAGTGTCGAGTAACAATATAAACAGAGATCCAGGTCCAAGCTAGGAATTTGGCAGTACCATATAGTGGGAAAACCAGCCATCAATATCAGCAGCCCAATCACAAGTTAAGAGGGATTTCTAGTAGAAGTCTTATAAAAAGAAAATTAACATCAGAAAGGTATTTTATGTGCACATAAATTCACAGAAATTTACGTAAATTTAATAAGAGACAAGAAACGCTAGCTAGCCATAAAATTCACAAAATAGACAGTCACAGACTCTAAGACTTATTAAAATAATAAGTTCTATTTAATATATTAAAACTCGTTATTTAGTGGACCATCTGTCAAATAAAGTATGATTGGCAAATATAATACATCACCAGCAATGAACATCCATTAGAAGAATACCACTGAATCACGAATTTTAAGAATTAAAAATATTAAAGATAGGCAACTTTTAATACGCAACTGCCTTTAAAGAAATTTTATCTGTTACCTATAAATTATGTTCATAAAACTTTAAATAATTTTGAATAAGTAGTAAACAAATCTCTTATGAAATAAAAATTGTCCATTTTGAATTGATATTTATTTGATGAAGTAAGGTACAGTGTGTTAAAAAAAAAGGAATTGACTTGATGAGCGAACCAACTACCAGAGTCTATGTTCTACAAGCAGCCAGGGTAATTAAATAAGAATAAAAAAAAAAAATATATAAGATACAGGTTTGTAGTCCAATAAATACAATTTTCTTTTACACACAGAAAACATAAACACAAATCATTAAAGAAACACAAATACAATTCAAACATAAATATTATTTGGCGCCCAACAAAATTACATAACATAACAATATATATATATATATATATATATATATATATATATATATATATATATATATATATATATATATATATATATATATATATTTATATATCAATGCTTCAGTTTGCACGATATAAAAAATAGGCAGTTTTTAATTAGGTTATCGAAAAGCAACTTTCTTATGGAGTTGAATTATTTCGAAAACCAGTAAAGCTTGATATAAGGAAGCTTGATAAAAGTCCTCCTAAAATTACGCGTAAAATCCAAATATGCATAAAATATACAGGGGGTTCCATTTAAAATAATCAAATAGATGGCAACTTGCTACGAGAATGGCACTATTCATTTATAGAGAGCATCTCGAAAACACCAAAGCCTAAATTTTCAAAATTGGAATCGAAGCAGTCTCTGAAATACTCTAATGACCGTCACAGTAAGACAGCCTGCCTGTGAAGTCTGTTCAAATTTAGTACGTTCACACATATTCAATATATGAGCATTGGGAGTATAACACAAACAGACTTTGACTTTTTAAAGATAATATTGTTATTATTGAAAAAAATATTATTTTAAATTTCTTATTGACACAGAAACAATCAAACAGAAAATAACAAATCAATTCAAAGTTCATAGGAAATTTTTACAGGCAATTTGCAGTAAATATAATTTGATATGGCTCACTTGAACATACAAGAACTTTATTATTTCCAAATGTTTCAAAATATTTACAAAAACAGGTATACAAATCAAGGTGGCAACGTAAATATTATGAACAATTTTGTTATTATAAGGAAGATACACTTAGCTTTACATTGCTTGATACAAGTATACTATACAGAGTGACTTGCTACAAACACCTGTAGCATTCATAGATCACTAAATTTTTTTAAATAAGTATAAATATTTAAAAAAAAATGTACCTAGGCTACTTTTTTATTAAATTTTGCTAGTTTGTGCTTAGAGCAATATACTACAAGTGGCTGGATATTTTAGTTCAAAAATATTCTCCACATTCACAGTGTTATTCAATTTTTTGTCTGAGATTAAGTTCGTTACTTCTTTGGTTTTGATAAATTGACATAATAAGATGTAGGCAGGTACTTAAAAATAGACAATTTATTTAATTAATTCAATGGTGTAATATTAAATAAAAAAAATGCCCAGTTAACTTTTACGTCACTGGAAAATAATTATTTGATTTTGAAAGAGAAACTTTTGTGTATTCAAAATTATGCTGCGAAAACAATTTAAATTACTAACCTTCAACATCCTGTATTTTTTAAGGAAACAAAATTATAACACAAGTTTATAAAACCAAGTGCGAACATTTAAAAAAAATCTACATACACCAGTTAAGTTTGAAACACTAGTCGTAGATCGCTCTGTATAGATAAATTAATTTATTTCAAACATACAGGGTGTCTCATATGTATGGAATACTGCTTATAACTTTTTGAAACATCTTATATAAAAAAATGTTAAGATAAAAGTTTTTCAGTTAAGTTTAGGCATCTTTGCTGTCCCTTATGTAGATAATCTTACTACGCTGATTAGTGGAAAACTCGAAGGCATCTTGTGCCAAAGAAATTAAACAGACCCAAGACTTATTGACAAGTAATGTAAGCACCAGGCTCTGAGCATCAGCCCTAGGAAGACGCAAATGGTTCTTTTCACGATGAAGAGGAAATTGGAGCCAATAAAGGCACCAACTCTCCTAAACACTACGCTATAATTTGCATCGGATGTCAAATATCTTGGAGTCGCACTGGACGCAACACTAACTTGGAATCTTCATTTTGAGAGGAGACTAAAAATGTGTAGATATCCTGTTAGCAGTGCCGCAAAACCACTTGGAAATGACACCAAAACTGGTTATGTGGACATATACTGTCATTATAAGACCAATGTTAGCTATGGGGTTATCGTCTGGTGGCCGAAAGTTCAGCAGGTGACAACTAAACAAACGCTCAACCAGGTGCAAAAGATGCCTGAGCACAGTGGGGTAGCCAGAAATTTGACAAGGGCGGGGGGGTTCAGTGAACAAAGTATTTCAAACTAGATTTTTTCAATAAAAAAAAAATAATTTTTAATAAATTGAAACAATAAAAAGTAAATAAAAAACAACCTCATCATAAACATGTAAATAATAAACAGGTACGAACAAAAATGACAAACATAAGATTAGAACTTAGTAGCAGGTCCTAATGTAAGGTTTCCGTAGAAGATCTAGTTCACTGACCGCTTTACTAAGTCTTGGAGAATAGAGTGATTGCAGGTTTGTAGTGAGACATTACTTATATGACCCAACCAACCAAATCCATGGGGGGAGGTTCTGACCCCCCCCCGTGGCTACGCCACTGCCTGAGCATAATTAGAGCTATACGAACAACACTCACCATACCAATGTAGGTAATGCTATGTCTATAACCTGGATATCTTTCTAAAGGAAGTGATCTTGTCAACTATGCTTCACCTTAAGAACGTTGTTTTCAAATTGGAGGTAGGACGTGGAGGAGTTAGGAGTCGCCTGTGGAATGGGGTCGTCAGGAAGATGCCCCTTCTGGAGGCAGACACTGACAGTATTTTTCCTTTGTTTGCGTTTGACAGACCCTATATAGTACTCATTAGAAGTCAGGAGAAGATCACCAGCAGAGAGAAGATCTGTCCATCATCTTCAATAACGAAGGAATGAAGGTGCAGGGTACTGAATGGATAGACATGCTACCGTGGTACAAACGAAATTAGCAGATATAACTATAGCCGTCAAAAAAATTGCGAGTAGGCATACAACGGGCAAAACTATCAGAATCTATACAGACAGTAAACAAACACTACTGCTCTTACATAATCATAAGTTAATGACTAAATCAGTATGGCAAGCTAAGAACATATCTGTGTACTGGGTCAAGTGACACGAGCGGTGCAATGGCAATAAAGAAGTTGACAAACTAGAAACGAGTGCATCAGTTGCGAATATTTTTGGACATGATCCCTCCAGTGCTACCGTTGTCAGCACTTGTTGACATTATCAAGAACAACAATCACCAAGTTTATGTTTATGAAACGGTAGAACGAAACAAATATCTGCCAATTCCTAAAGTACCCCTGCGAGGGTACAGCTAAAAAATACTTAGGCATCTAGGTGAAATTTTCAACTGGGACAGGTATTCAAACTGCACACTGTTGGCTACGCAAACACTTTTATTATAAGAAAAAATTTGAAGCACCTCTTTGTAGGGATTGTGAACAGGAGGTTGAAACAGTATTTTGTCTTGTACTACGTGAGTGTACTGCTCGTAAGACCACTCGTAAACGAGAGAATCGGTATTGGGAGGACGATAGCCTTCTATATTAAAGATCTCCGTGAGCAACGTCACCACCATTTTCTCTTTAATACGTTGGTTAGCATGGTCAGGTGGATTGATCTTATAATTGGAGGAAATACAAGGGGCCTAATAGGTCCTGTTCAGTTATCATTATTATTAATTGTTAGTTTAATACATACATTTTGTTTGTTAACCTTTTGTTGAGAATTGTATTTGTGTATATTAGATATAGGTAATTTTAGTATTCTTTAATTTCACACGCGCAGATTTCGGCGGCTGTAAGCTGTTGCCTTTTGAGTCGTGTGGTTTTGAATTAAAGAGACCACGAAAGGAAGATAAGATTTTGTGTGATAATAAAAGATTAGCACCTTTTGTATAGCGAGTGAAAGTGATATACTTGAAAGTTGTATGAAAAATTTCCTTTTTTCTCAAATCAGTGCCTACATTTTCTATTCAGTGCCGGTCGGCGACATCCAGAACTCCCAGAGTTCCAGACAAAGAGCCTAACGGTAAGCATTGTTGTAATACAGGTCATTGTTGTCATAATCAAACAGGGCCTAAGTGCTGTAGCTCTTTAAGCTACCTCTCCCACATTTCCAGATTGCACTCCTTTGGCTAATTTTAGATTTTTAATTAGCGTCATTCTATTTTTTGTCGTTATTTGGATTAAACTTTATTTTGCGGATGGACGAGTGTGGAGTTACATTATTTTTTTTTAAACCTAGCATTATAGTAATTGTCATGTATACTTAATACATACTGTATATTGTATATATTTACTTGCTAGTAAAGTAATAAGTTTTTATAATAGAAAACATATATGAAAGAAAGGAAGGATTAAACTTATGTTCTGTTGTACATATTACAGTGAAGAATTTACCACCGTAGTGTGTATTTAAATTATACAAATACGTTACAAAGTAGTGCAGTCATCGTGAGTTGCATAATAAACTCAAGTTTTAAATAAATTTAAATAAACTAAGAAGGATCGTGAGTTTTGGGTTTACTCGTATATGAACAATTAAAAATGGCTATCAAAAACGTAGGTCAACTTCGTGAATTGGATCTGCTAAATTCGGATTGGAGTATCTATAGACGATGGTTAGAAAACTACTTTGTAGCAAATAACATCGCCGATAGAGCACGAAAAAGAGTTATCATACTGAACTTATTAAGTGAAGACGCGTATCAATTAGTACATAGTTTGTGCTTATTGATGAATTCAGAAAGTAAATGTTATGACGACCTGATAAAATTAATCAGTGAACATATTAAACCAACCGTTTCAATTTTTGCAATCAGATAATAAGTTTTATAATGCAAAAAAGGCTTCTAATGAATCGTCAAAGGGATGGGCTACTAGATTAAGAAATTTAGCCCTAAACTGTGCAAAATCAGTTAGAAGTAGTGTTTCGTGACAAATTCATCATCGCGTATGACGCAGGTAGTGTTCAGCATCGTCTAATGGAAGAAAAAAAGTCTGTAGATCTGTAGAAATCATTGAACTGGCAGCTACTAGCAGATAAGAAGGGAAGTGGAAATCCTGTATATGGGAAACAGTCAATCAGGAGAGAGGGAACAAACTCCAAGTACGACGGAGGGACGCATTCCCAGCCAGTGAGTTCCACTTCCGCAACGTCAAAATGTATGGTGTGTGGTCGACGCAATCACTTGGCAACTCAATATTCCTTTAGAGAATGTTATTGCCACATTTGCAATATTAAAGGACACCTTGCTCCAATGTGTACAAACAAGTCTGTAAAACCAAATAAAAATATCAAAATTTCACAAAAATATTTGGAAACAATTTCTGATAATAATATAGAAATCGAATCTCAAAATTTCAGAACAATTTACGTTGTTTAATATAAAAAATAACGATAAGGATTCAGCAGGTCTTCCAATTTTACTTAATAATGTTGAAATTGAAAATAAAAATTATTAATTTGAACTGGATACAGGCTCCGGCTTGTCGATCTTTCCAAAAGAATTTTATTTGCATGAATTTTCTTACAAAACACTAAATAAAATAGAAAGATTATTCAGTTTTTATGATGGTAGTGGAGTTAGATTATATTACCTGTACAGTATCGTATATATATATATATATATATAGCATCTAGTTTAGACATATTTGTAGTGAGAAATCTTACTGGATCTCCAATTCTATGGCGTGGTTTATTACAATTTTAGATTCTATATTGCAAAATTAAATTATATATGTTTTCCTTCAGATTTGGATAGACCTATCCCTTACCTCGAATTGAGGAATTGTTTTGTAAATTACAGGGAGGCGTACAATTTTATAAAGTAGGCCTATTCTCAGCTTACCAGCATTTCTTTAAATGAAGCTTCTAAAAGTTTAGCAACAATTACCATAAAGGTACCGTTATACAAGGGTGCCGTATGGAATTGCCTGAACCCCTGCAAAATTTCAAAACATAATGGAATCCTTAATTCAAGGTTTTAAGGGGGTGGTGGTGTTCTTAGACGATATTTTTAAAACAGCTTTAAATAGACGTAATTTTTTTCAATCCGAAGTATCATATTTCAAACATCCGAATCCAAGAGCTTTGCCGAGGAGAAGGCGGTGCCTAGTAAAGTCTACTTGTCAAAATGACATAAGTCATAACAGACAGAAAGCAATAACTGTTAAGTGCTATCAATGTAAAACATTAATATTGTTTTTCTTTGTACTGTTTATGATACAAAATTTATTACTTTTTTTTGGTCAATTTTGCTTTTGTACCTATTTATGAATACATGTTATTCGAATTCTGTCCTCTGACCTATGGGACGTAATTTTGGTATGTAATGTAATGTAATGTATTCTTCGATTTTACCACATACATTTTTGATCTAAAACAATTTCACTTTATTATTACATTTATTGTTTAAAACACATTTGTTTACAACCTTGTTTTTTTCTCTATACCTGAAAGATTAAAATCAGCTCGCCCCTGAAAACAATTTAAAACGCCATCCACATGATTCTGTGGTCAAATTTGATATTTCTATTCAGAGCGTGCTGAAACAGTTTGTGAAGTTAACAAAACATTTACGTCGGTACTCGATTGTTTTGATTGACGAGAAAAACAGGACGTCAACAAAAGTCTTGCGCACGTGCCTCCAGGATTTATTTTTATCAAGAAGCAATGCATTTTAAATAACTTAACCGCAGTAATTAAGTGTGATTACGAGTATTTTATATGATGTTGCGATACGAGTTGCATGTAGCATCATTTTTAAGATGAATATATTAAATTTCATTATTTATTTTTTTATTTATTACAGATCCAATTGCAGAATATGGTACTTAGTCACTGTATAATTAAGCAAAAATTCAAGCGAAATCATTAAAATTTACATACAGAGTGTTCCTGAAATGCATGAGTCAGCGAGTCATCCTTGACAGTTAAGCTGAAAAAACAACGATGTACGCTATTTACCTATATTATGCAAAAACACAGTTAGAGGTATACATTACCATAATTATTAGTGGTGAACATAAAGTATTCCTAACTTATTTCTTTGTTGAGAATATCAATTAGCTTGTGAAAATTAGCGCGAGAATGCTGTTGGTTACGTCCAGAGAAAAGGTTTTACTTGAGGTAGGTATTTATAAACTACTTATTTTATTTTGAAAAATAATGAATAAAAGTTATGAATAATGATATTCAACATTTACTAAAATCCATCTGTCCACCTATATTTATATGAAAGTTTCTTCTTATTCTTTTGTCATAAAATCACCCCCTGAAATATTTGCTCATAATTTCCGGACACCCCGTATAACATAAATTAGATAACATATTTTCTTAAAAGCATCTTTGCAAAGTTTTGATACTTCTAAATTTTTTTTCTTGAAGTGATAAGGCACTCCTCACGAACTTTAAAAATTATTTTTTATTCACTGTATAAAAATCAGTACAAAAATGAATGTATAAAAATAGCGACACCAGGACAGATGCTTTTTTCTTTTTTAAAATAACCACAATTTTCATACTGATAGATTAATTTAAATTTTTCTATTTGGAAATTCCAACTGTCAACAAGAACTGAGAGACGCAATCTTAAATTTGGCTCAGAATTTAACAAATACAATCAATTATAAATTTGTTATTATCAGAGAAGAATTTTTTCTTCCTACACTTATATAAATTTATATATTTTTCGAAATTCTCGCCTAAATATACCAGCACTTATCGTTACGAATTTATGCGATGTGAAATGGGATCAGACGAAAATTTTCCCAGTGAGTCAAATAGTCTTCTAGTTAATATTTAAAAAAGCAACTAAAATCAAAATTTTGAATTAATAAGGATTTATTAGACTAAAGGATCTATCAGACCAACGCGGTAAACAGTATGGCAACAGTGCGGCAACGGCAGCGGCAACAACGCTTCAATGATGCAACAGTGGTCTATTCACACCAAAGAGGTTGAAAGGGATAGAGGTAACAACGACTAAATTTTACATGCGCAAAGGATGCCTGTTTTCAGGAGTGACTTAGGTGGGGGGCCCATTTTCATGAATAATCAATGATTTAAAAGATGCATATGTACGAATTTAATAACAAAACCTTTCCTCGATCAATAATAAATACTTTTCGTAATTGTTATGTCATCTATACAAAACTCGATAGTTTTTTTTCAATATTAGATATTAATATGTAAACTTTTATAAAGTTATATTGAAGAAAAGAATAAAAAATTGTAGTCTTAAGATTTTAGGAATCAATAAAATAAATCAAAATCTCAACGATTACGATTACTGATTTGTGTTAATTTGTATTAAATTATTTGTAGAATATCATTAATTTTTTACTTAAGACTAAGTGCTTTATCATCGTGAGAAATGTGAAGTATATATATATTTTCTCATATGTGGTATATTTTAACATTTAAACATTTTTATTATAAATTTAAAACATATAAAACATGAAAATCAGTGACCCTTAAATAAAAGTAAGTTAGTTTATTATACAGGGTGTCCAGAAATTAATGGGACATAGAAGAGTAGATTCCTTACATCAAAATAATGCGATTAAGCCAAACTTATCTTGGTCCATTTGTGGCTAATAAAAAAGTTACAGGGCGTTAAAGTTAAAATTTTGAATTCGAAATTCTTAAAATTCTTAGAAAGTTTTCAAAGGGAAAATTTGGACAAGAAAATCGAATCCGTACTTAATTTTGCTGTAGACGATAGAGGGCGCTACGAAATGTACTCTTGGTTGATAAAAACTGGTTATAACTTTTTATCAGTGTGTGTACGAAAGTTTTAATAGAAAAATATTGTTCTCCTATCTAGTTTTCACAAATAAGGTATACTTGTTTTATGTCGATAAATTTAACCGTTTTCGATTTATTTCTTGTTTTTCTATTGGATGAAGTAAAATAAAATAAAAGTACTGATTTGATTGGTATACTGTGAGTTAGACGAACGTATAATTCGTTTCCTATCCTGAATAGTTTGATAAAACGTGTTGAAGAGAATAGGGGACACGTAGAACATTTATTATAAATTAATACCTAATATTTTTAATTAATACTTTTTATTACTGCCACCTTGCAGTTTATTATGTTATTAATTATGTTATTTATTATATTTATTATGGTACGTTAGAAAATATTTTTTGTAATAACCGAGCATAATTTCGATTTTTCAGAGATATACAGGGTGTCCGGTAAGTATATGGCATACTTTCGTGAGTGTGTAGTATAGGGGAGGTCAAAATAACACTAGTTTGTCATCAATTTTTTTTCCTAAAGTGCCCCTTAACGGAGATGCAGAGCCCCTAAGGGGTACCCAGCGATTTACCTTTTCGGCTCTAACTTTTGAACCGACCTTTTATTTAATGAAATTTTAATATTTTATGTAGGCCATAAAGGCTCATAAAACGATACTACAGTAGATGTTTTACACTGTCAGGAACGGACTTACCACCATACTCGTTGGGCCAAAATTTTGACAGGTATCATTTTATAGAGGTGAAAACTGAATTTTTAAATACTTTGGTCATTCCTCTTTAAAAAGGGTACTCTACATTTGTTTTGATAAAGTTGACCGTTTTCGAATAAGAAAAGTTTTTAATAGGAATATACCGCTACATACTTCATGAAGAGAAACTAAGCAGCAGCAAATTTTGCTCTAATTGGTTAACTGTGTTCTGAATTAAGGAGGAAATAAGGAATAAAAAAAATAAACTTTGACACCCTCTAACATTTTTTGGGAAATTTTTCGCTTCAGCAACTTTGGTGAAATCGACACCATTTGGGTTTTAGAATATACCCCTGAAGTATGCAACATTTGTTACGTGACACACTATACAGGGTTAACTACGACTAAGTAAAAAAATTTTAACCACGTGCCAGGGAAGGATAAAAAACAATAAAAAAATTATTCCAGAATTTTCGCTCGATATTTAAAATATGGGGAAAAACCTTCTCCTACGGAAAGTCGGCGCCTATGATAAGCATCGACTGAGATGACAGATCCATAAATAAAGCTTACACTTGTCAACAATATCTACTACCATGCGGTCGTTTTTTGCAGCATTTCTAAATGCAGAAACGACAAAAATTAACATTCTTATTAATAAAACATCTGATATTTTTTTTTATTTCATTACAAACTGGCAAAACGACATTTCCATTCATTACAAGCACTCACTGCTGATAAAACACACTTCCCTTAGGTACAGTTAGATAAAATACGTATTTATTATAACAAAATCGAACGAAAGGAATAGATAATAGAAAAATGTTAATGTACCCGCGGCAATCTTATCCCATAATCTAAAAAAACAAACTGGCGAACTATATTGTTGCAATTATCTGCACACGACACAAATTTCTTTATTTAATAACTATAAGACTTTTAAAAATTAAAAAAGGCACTAAAAACTGAAGAACACAAAACGTAAACACATGGTAAACATAGGAATTAAATTGTGTATTGCCACAACGTGTTGCTAGTTGCCTACTCTGACTCGCATAGGCGCCGTTAAATAAGGATTTAATATAATTTCGAAAAAAAAAATGTTTCGCTTTATAAATAAGTTTGGATTTTTATTGAAGGGTGATTCCGTTAATTCATAATTTTCTCTATCCCCTCTTAAAATATTTGTACTTAGTCATAGTTAACCCAGCATAATATACGAATGAAATTAGCTTAATTAGATTTGAATAGTGACAAGTAAACGCATTTTGTTTTTTAATAGAGTAAAAACTGTCTAATTAGCCCGTATTGGTCTGGAAGATCCTTTAAATTACTAAAATTATTATATTACAAGAAATACACAAAAACTAAAACATTTATATACGATTTCACCAAATATGTATAAAAAATGTATATATTTGTTAGGCAGCTCTATTAAGTGGAATTCGTCATACAAATAGGCGTTGTTTTATTGTAGTACATACGTATTATTCTATTTCCGTTCTATTTTTTCGACAAATGTTACGTAGTTAAAAATGTTGGCTTCCTTTCAATGCATGTAAAGAAATTTAAAAATAAATATAGAAAAAAGGTGAGGCGTTTACGTTAAATTTAAAATTTTATCATTTGTACAGTACAAATATCTGCCAACCGAAATCCACCAATTTTTGTCACTACCCTATTTTCATCTACAATCCGTGGGAATCTGACAAAAAATTGAAAAGTCAATTTGTTTCGATTTTTGTTCACAGCTCATCTAGTATCTATCTATTTTTATGTTTCCGGTGTAAGCAAGTATAGAGATAAGGATTTGGTTTTACAACCTACTCATTTTCTATGAAATAAATGCCATACATTTTATGTAGAACTGCTAAAACTCCGTGTTTTGCTGTATATTTCGATGATACTACACATTTAGTATTGTATCTTTGCGTAATATGTTATACATAGGCTCCGGTTTAACAGGGACGCTAGCGCCCCCCCTCTCCCAGCAAATCTGGAAGAGGGGCTGAGCCCCCTCATCGCTTTTTACTAATAGTCTAAACAACGAAGAGGTTGTAGCCTGCATTGAAGGTGTGGAAAATATTTCTCTGCGGGAATGTGTTTGGGGTAGTTAGGACGTGAAAATATTAAAAGTCCCGCTGCTAGCCTGTCCGCTTCAGGGGGGAGGGGATGCAAAATTCTCTTTTTTTGGTTTTTCGCTTAAAACTTGAAAACGATGCGTTACAGCAAAGAATGAGAGCTTATATAATTTTCTATAACATTTATTTCATACCTTTTTTTGCTATAATGCACCGTTTCCGAGATATCTGCTCTCAAATATTAGTAATAAAAAAAACGTTTTACAGTATTACTTTAATTTTTTCAGTTAGTTCATCTATCAAGTTCCTCTTCTGCTCTTCCAACAGATTTGCATCAGAAAAATAAGTGATGTTGATTTGAAGGATTATTTGCATTAAAAATTGAATCCATTTCTCTTGGTCTTATTCAATGAATGTGGTATGAGGAATACAAAAAATTCCGTACTTTACAAGCTGTTTAAACCAACCAGTGAAAGGTGATTGATAGAGGCTTTCTCTTACATAATAAGGTCATCTAACAAAGAGGATCCTCAGTTTCCAAAACATAGATAGAAGATTGTTGTTGATGGATATAGCAGCTCTTCCAACAGCATTAAGTTAAGTTAGAACAAGAAAGGCGCTATCGGATGAAAATGTGTATCGACATCAATTTCAATCTGGAAACTGAAATTTCAGTGATTCAAGAATTATTTCTTTCCAACCAGGACAAAGATAGGCTGGTTAACCTATTGAGTTCTAAACTCTTGGAAAACGGCACCGCAACATAGCAAGCAACACATAATACTGACTGTGTTGATGGTAAGCACAACTTTAGTCCGCAAGTGAAAAATTCAATGTGCAATACAGAATATCTCATATTTTGTAGATGCACGAAAGATTGTAGCAAGGTGCAGCTGCAAAAAGACAGCGAGGAGTTACTCTCAATTATGCTAAAACTGTCAGGGTCATTGTTTAAACAGCGTCTCCATTTTAAACGAAGATGACAAAGAAGACTTAGAACCCATTTCCACATCTCCTGCGGAGACTGATGATGAAGAAAAGGGTGATTCGCAATTTGTGCTGCGGTCAATGTTGATGCTGCAGCCAGAAGTAGGACCTTCCTGGCCCAAGAGAAACAGACCCACATAATTTTGTTTTGTTAAGATTTTTCATTTGCTATATTCTCTTTTTATTAATTTTTAGAAAATAAAATTTATACATTTGATACATATTCGCCTTCTCATAAGAGTTAAAATTTTTCACAATTAGCTTGCAAATTGGTAAACTTTTGCCTATTTATATAAGAATATATTAGCTTGCAAACTCTCTAAATAACGAAGATAACTATTTTTCTTGAATTTTAGGGAGTTCTCTTATAAAATCATTACTGTTTATCAAAATATTCAGATTTCAGATACATTAGCATATTTGTATAAATTCTTCAATAAAATTTATTGCTCTAAAACATTCTCTCATGGGAGTTTTGTGTAAAACAAATGGCCGAAGAGGTATCAGGAGAATAATGACAAAAAACAAGTCTCTTTTTTTTAATTATCGATTTTTGAGTGCTGATATCTCTCAAACGGTGCATGGTAGCAAAAAATACACCGTTTTTCAATTATAAGCGAAAAACCAAATAAGATTACCTTTCACCGCCCCCCCCCCCCCTGAAGCGGACGGGCTGGCTAGGGGCAGGGACTTTTAATATATTTCCTTCCTAACTACCTTCAGCACATGCCTGCACCAAAAATTCCCCCCCCCCTCAATGCACGCAACACTCCCTTTTCGGTCATTCATTGAGTAGCCTATAAGGCCTTACAATAATTATTTACTACCCAGCTCAAAGATTTTAAATTGACTATTTGATATTTCAATTTTAGACAAGCGGAAGGCAGCAACAAATTTTTAATCGACTGTATGAGTTGAATGGCCAAATTTTCATTTTGAAAAACCTGTACACCTTCTGAAAGTACTCGTAGTGAAAAAATTAGTTTGTTATCGTGCTTAGTTGCCGAGTAATTCAATGGCAACCGTTTTTCTCGCAAACGGCACAAGCTACAAAATTGAAATTGGTCGCATAAATTAACAATAGAATAGCATCAAAATTTGCACCACTAGTTTAAGCGGTTTCTGAAGTTGACTTGTCAGGGTAATTGACGTGAAGTGGAGTTTTATTCAATACGGCAATAGGTTAACGTAAAATAGGTCACCAATGTTTGTCCCCCCAGCAATTTTCAAGTTTCGCCGCTTATGATATTATATAGAATTGCCCTTCTAATCAGGACACTAAACAATATACTATTCATTTTTGAATACAATGAAATTATCTACAAACATGGTTACTTAAATCTGTTTAATGTATAAAAATACTATTTGGTTAAAAGTATAATCAATAATTCTGCATTAGACCTTGTAACAATTTCGAAATAAATTTACACTTCACGAAGTAACTAATTTTTGTTAGAACAGACCTATATACTCAATCCATGGCTTTGATCTTTTTCCTAACAACTTACATACGATTTGTCTCTTTCAAATAACCATAAATAAATAAATGCACGCTAGTCAGCAAATTTCTTTGAAATAAATGAATTAGTAGATACTCATTTGTACTTGGTAAGTAAACTATCCTATCAACAATGGCATGTATAGACGTCTTAAGAGAAGAAAAGTGTTCAAAAATTGGGAATTAATGTTTGCTACTCCCCTTTTAATATAATATTTTATATCAGAATGCTGTACTTTCTAAAAATAAGTAGTTTCGTTTAAAATGATAGCGATGAACGAAATTAGTTCTATAAATTAGGTCTATTTCACATTCAATTTTTTCAATATAACTTGTGCAACACACAAATTAGAGGTGGATGCTTTTAAATTTAGAGTGGTTATATTTTATATAGATTCAGTAAATTTATAAAAAAAAAATAGTACGTTAGGTGAGGTATTTTAGGATAATAGAAAAAAGGTTTATTGTTATATCCAGATAATCCACACATATTTCATATATTTTTTTATTTGAAAATGTCTATAGAAGGATTTAGTTTGCTTAGAATTCAGATCCAGAATTTGATCTACCTTTAAAAATTGGAGTTTACTTGTAAATTTTCAAAGAGTGCTTTCATATAATGTTACATTTTACTACATTTGTAATTGAATAGACAAGGTCTGACATATTTCGTTGTAAACTGCTGTAAGCTTTCTGGATATACTCAACCAATAAAACAGTTTTATAATTTTTAAGTTATACGACAATTATATTTGATTGCCGTATTAGTATTGCTTTCGAAATATATATTTGTTATATTAATTATTTTGTTGTCAGTAACTGAAATATTTTACAAATTTATCATAAGAGCGTTTTGACAACAAAATAATGACACAGCTTATAGGGCAAATATATTAATTTTTATTACTTTTACTGTTTTATAAACATTTCTGTGACAAGCTCATAAAACATTTTAGCTAATAAAACTAATAATTTTGTAGTAGTAGTAGTAATAGTAGTAGTTTGTATTCTGTAATATTTCTAACCGTGCTATAAAACAAATTATAATTATTTCATAGTAGTATCAACCTATAAAACTAATATATTAAAATATACTTCTAAGAGCAAATAGCTGTAGTAGTATAGTAGTACAGTAATACAGTTATTATGTAATTATATTATCATGTTTCTACCACAAGTACTTCATCAACGACCACGATCACGAATTTGGAAAATAACAAACAGGAACTCATCTCCACCAGCAGAACCAATATTTCTTCAGGGAAATTTCCATTAATAACTAATTGTACCATAAATTTTAACAATATTTACTTATTGATGTTAATTTAAACCTCAATTTAAACTATTTTCAATTTTTATAAATAAAAATAAGTAATAAAAAATCTGTTTGAAAGAAAAACATTATTATACATTTTTAGGAAGTTTGTGTATCAATAAAAGAAGTCTATACACTGCTCTTACAGCTATTCGAAGTTTCTACTTGTTTGCATTCTGAGGGAGCCAAATATTTTCCTCCCGAGGGAGGAACAGTGCTACTTTCCTTCCTGAAATGATGGAGTAACATAGTATTTTCTATTTAAGGAGTAGAAAAATTATTTTATAAGCGGCAACCATTTTGACATAACGCTAAAAATCATTGTAGCATATGACTATAAAAATATCGCTATAGCGGGTTTCCTAATATTGAATAGTCTATACGACAATTATGAAAACTTATGAAAAACCATTTCAAAGAACCTTTTCTATTTTAATTATGAAAATGACTCCATAAACCTCATCCTTTAGGACTGGTCCATGTAGACTTGGAAAACGTGTATTTGTACACGTTTACTTGGACCAAATTAACTTGGACGTCAATGACACTACTGACGGCAGAAACATGTAGAAAAATGGCTGAGTTGTTTGAAGGTGTGTAAATGGTCGCGTATATACTCATAGAAGACCTTAAGATTGACAAAAAGATTTAAAAAAGAAAAAATTGGTTCAGGAACAGGATTTTTAAGTATCAGGGTTTGGAAGCTTCTTCCAATTCTCTTCGTAAAGTAGCAAATGAGGACAAAGATTAATTTGAAAACCCTCTAGACTAACTACTTGTTTATAAATGCTTCGCATGACATAATTTTTTTTTCAATACCTATATCACTAGCAGCGAGATCAGGTATATTCATGTTATCTGCTATTCTTTCTAAGGTTAAATTTCTAGCATCTTTATATTAACTAGATCAGCCTCATCCAGCCCTAGTAATTGTAACAGAGTTTTTATTGTCACCTAAAAATATGAATTTTCCCTTTAAATCTCTAGGTGGTTATAATTTTAGAAAAGCTAATTTTCCTGCCCTCTATCAAGAATTTACATCTATTGACTGGTCACCACTTCTCACGTACAATGACGTTAATGCTGCAGTTTCTGAATTTGATAACATGCTTGACTCATTATTTGTTAAATATGTCCCGAAAAAAAAAGGATGCAGCCCGTACTCGATATCCGCCTTGGTTTGATTTGAACATAATATCACTTGTGAAGCAGAAAACAAAAGCGTGGAAAAAATATCGTGTAACCCAAGCATTGGATGATTTAGAAAACTTTAAGCATCTTATAGCTACTACTAAACTAAATATTAGAATTGCTTATAATAATTATATTAACAATGCTGAAACCTCAATTAAATCTGACCCTAAAAAAATTTGGGAATTTATTAATGCTGAGAAAGGTCACTCCTCCATCCCATCTCTTATGACTTACAATACTAATGAAAGTCATGATCCCCACGATATTGTTAATAATTTTGCAATTTTTTTTTCCACTGCTTATATCGATCCTAGTCCATTTACAATTGCAAATAATGCCATTAATAATAACTCTATTATGGTGAATTCAATTGATAATAATGACATTATGGCGGCTATTAAAAAGATAAAGGCAAATATGACTATGGGTCCTGATCTCATTCCGGCGTTTTAAATTAAAGATTGTGGTAGTGCTCTGTGTGAGCTATTATGTATAATATTTAGCCTTATTTTAAAAACTTCTACTTTTCCAGATGTATGGAAGGTTTCCAGAATATGTCCGGTGTTTAAAAAAGGTAATTTGAATGATATAGCCAATTATCGCCCCATCGCCATACTCTGCAATTTTTCTAAGATTTTTGAAAGAGTTGTTTACTTTTATTTATCAAATTATGTAAATAATGTTATTGTACCGGATCAACATGGCTTTTGTGAAAGACGGTCTACTGTTACAAATCTTTGTTGCAAAACTCAATTTATTATTGATGCCTTAGATCGCACTAGTCAAGTAGACGTTGTCTATACAGACTTCTTAAAAGCATTCGACCGTCTAGTCTAGATCATGGTTTATTATTGGGCAAATTGGATGAGATTGGTCTAAGTACTAATCTTATTGCCTTATTTTATTCATACCTAACGAATAGATCGCAGTATGTGCAATACCATGGTTATCAATCCGATAAATATCCGCAGAAGTCAGGTGTTCCACAGGGATCTACTCTTGGCCCCTTATTGTTTATTTTGTTTATTAACGATATTACTGCCGGCCTGGATGTAAACGTTTTAATTTATGCTGATGATGTTAAAATCCTTTCTAATATAGAGTCATACACCGACTGTAATAAATTGCAGCAAAATCTAAATCTTGTTAATTTGTGGTGTGTTACTAATAAATTACCTTTAAATGTTGCCAAGTGCAATGTAATGTCATATTGTCGCAGGTCTCGTATGCTGCTTTATGATTACAAATTGGACAATATTACTTTAAATAGGCCTGAAACTATATGCGATCTCGGTGTCACTATCCTTTGTACCTCATATTCAGAAAACTATTAGTAGTGCCTATAAAACTCTTGGATTTATATTGAGAAATATAAAAGAATTTAAAAATATTAGTACTCTTAAATTTCTTTATACTACGTTTATCAGATCTAAACTGAAATATTCATCTATTGTATGGAATCCTATATATGCACTACATAACACGGCATTTGAAAGGGTGCAAAGGCGATTCTTTAAATCAGCAGTTTTTTCTTTGTATAGTGTATATCCATTGAGAGGCACACCTTACAATTATTTCTTGGAGAGGTTTAGTATGAGTAGTTTAGAAAACAGGAGGGGTGTGACAGCTGTACTGTTTCTATGTAAAATTCTCCACAATAAGGTTAAATGTCCGTCTCTATTGTCTTTGCTGGATTTTCGTGTGCCTAGGATTAATAACAGAAATAATATAATAATACATTAAGAACTATAGAACCAACATATATAAGCAATCTCCAATATACCACATTATAAATAGTCATTCACTAATAGATAGTCATTTAGATATGTTTGTCTGTACAATGCAGATATAAAAAAAATGTTAGCTTCTGAATTTATGTTTGTTATTTGCTTTTAATGTGTACAGTTTGTTTATTATACATAGTAGATGTTTGTAATGTGCCCTATATACACGATTTTAATTATTTTGAATTCTTCATTAACTTTTATTTTTACATAAAATTTTATATATTTATTTGTACATTCTTAGGAGTATTTTAGTTTGTTATGTTTATGTTAATTAACTCAGTTATATTATCTTTTTACTATTATTTTTATTGTATTCTTCTGAAACTTATCCTGTTAATGGGTTCTATCCCGTTGGATATTTTAAATAAATAAATAAATAACCTTACGTTCCATAGCACTTCATCTACTTCATACAACTCTATAAACCGTATTATATTTTGTCTGACCATTTCCTAACTATGGTGTTCATCTTCTTAATTCTCTGCGCCATTTTAAAACCGCATCAAATTCAACTTTGATCCCAGTAAGTTGGCTGCCGTCCAACTCAACTCAAGTGTACTTGATCCAATTGTACATGGATTGTAACGTAAGTTAGTGGATTCCAGTTTGACAGTTTCCTCAAATTTCCTTCGTGAACTAGAAAAAAACTAGAAAACTACTTATTTATCAGTGGTGCATGACATTTTTTTTAATATATTACTAGTAATGAGATCAGGTATGTTCATGTTATCTGATATTCTTTCTAGGGCTAAATTTCTAGCATCCTTGTTCTAACCTTAGGTTCCATAACGCTTCATTTACTTCATACAACTCCATGAGTCTTGTTCTATCCTGTTTTGTCTGTCAATTTTCTAATTTTGGTATTGATCTTCTCAATTTTCCGTTTTAAAACTACGCCAAATTCAACTTTGATCCAAGTAAGTTGGCTGCTGCCCTCCAACTCAACTTATTGTACTTAATCCAACATGGATCATGTCAACACGTCTTTATGGTAAGCTGGTGTGGATTCCAGTTTTGCAGCTTGAAACCAATTCATTATTCTTCTCTACCAAATGTTACATTTCATTATTAAGTTTTCTTTCAAAAATTTATTCTTTACAGTTTTACTTAACTATAGAATATCTTTAATTTTTACACAATGTCCATTACAGTGGCTGGCTTGGACGTCTTTAACATAATTTAACTGTGAATTCTTTCCTTATTTTGTCCCATATTTTAATGCTTTATTTATCCTTCAGTTTTGCATAGAAAAAAATCACGAAGATATAATCAAAGGCACCGAATAGCAACACGGCGACTTCAAAGACGAGCGAATTACAACACATTTACAAGTAAATCAATTATTAATTCAAATAACCAAGCAATGAAGCACTCATTAAATATGTAATCTATCTTCCTGCATAATTAAACGATAATAAAATAAACTACCGAAGCGATGATAAGGTGTATGCTTCAGCGACGATACACGTGTTGATGCAATTATATCAAATCTGGCTAATAATGTACATTTCGCATCATAATTTATGCAATTTTCTGAAGGAGGTTAATACAATTTTATTAAGTGACAGATAAACATGTTTACGGTGCTGCTGGGTGCATTATTATCCATTAACTTAAACGATTTTATTAACAAATTCGTTAGTGTTTCCTTCTTAAAAATGGCATGCGTTTGGTCGCATTCGTCCCTTCATGCGGAGCTATAACTCTCAAATTACGTGTAATAAACGTGAGACAGAAATGAATAAGACTCTAAACTTATCTTCATAAAGCACGTTAGTAGTTAGTTCTATGTTACAGTTCTATCCTTGGTGAATATTATGGTCACGTACTTATAGAAAAAGTTGTTCTAATGTAACAGTGGTTTTGAGGCACTGTTATTCAAACTACTATGATTTCTCGGATTGTTCCTGGTTAACGAAATGTATAATTCTTTGAAAATAAACAGTCTCAAATATAGAGATCATGATCTAGTAATACCCAACGGGCAAACCCAATTACAAAAAAAATTACATGGTTAACAAAACAATAATAAAAACTAAGTTGGAAAAACATATAAGACAAATATGCAACAGTATATACAAAAAGCATAAATCTAAAATACAGTAAACATATGAAACAATAATAAATATAAAATATAAAAGGAATAGGACACATAACACATTATTGAAAACGCTCCTTAATATCGCATAGTGTACTTGATAAAACATCTTATTATATTATCCTCACGACAATTGTTTAACATTTCGTATTACTGTGATTTGACTAATATATTAATACCAGGTATGGCAAATAAGCTATTAAAACTACTAAAATTCAAATAACCTAGTAAATAATCAGTTTTAATAATGCAATAAATTATTTTAAAAAGAAATAATATAGAATGCAATTTACGTCTGGAGATAAGGCTATTTAACTAAAAACTATTGTAAAATATATTTCATGGTATTCTTCTAATAGAAAAAAAAACATAAGTGCTGCTGATTTAAAGAATCTTCTCTGAACCTTTTCAAGAAGCAGAAATTTCACACTCATAAATGAACTCCATATGACAGCGCCGTATTTCAGTTTAGATCTAACAAACGTAGTGTACACCTATAATAGGCAAAGGGTAGTAAAGTTTTTAAATTCTCTGAAATTTATATGCCTCCGCTATGCAAAGCTCGATATGCGCACAAACCTAAGCTGTAGGTCAAATAAAATGATCAGATCGTTAATGACCTCTGAAGAATGTCACTATCAAGCCTATAGTTATATAGTATCGGGTATATGATGAGACCCAAATATATCACATTACATTTACCTACATTCAATGGAAGTTTGTTGTTCACACACCAATTTGTTAAATATATATTGACTTCTTCGCACTAATCGTCAATTCTGGAATATAACTCTATATCAAATACATTCGAAAAGTAGCGAACATTTAGAATATTACCAATGTCATTAATAAAAATTTTGAATAGAAGAGGACCTAGTGCTGAACCTTAAGGAATGCCACAAGTGTACTGATAGCGATCAACTAGATAAAATTGAAATAATCTGAGCAAGTCTGCACAGAAACCGCAGCAAGTTTTTGTAGTAGCAGAAATTGATCAATCTTATCAAATGATTTAGGAAAATCAGTATATATATCATCTACCTGACCACCCTGTTCGAAAAACTTCAGATGGAAATTGCGTGTTACATGTAAGATTTGTAGTGCTGGATTGCCCCTGTATAAAATCGTGTTGATCAGGTATGATCATATTAGAGACGTAACGCAAAATATAAAAGTGTAAGAATACTTCTAGAATACGATTACTCAATATGGAAATGGACATATAGTTCTCAAAATCGTTTTCTATGAACGAGTGTAACTCTTGGTAACTTCCAAATACTTAGAAACTTTCCTGAAATTCAAATTAAATAAAGTTACCAGAGGTCCACAAAATATAGCTGCACGGTCTGTGACCAAAAAAGTTGGTATTTAGTCAATACCCATATACATATTGGCTTTGATTTTTTTTTACTGCCTCCGAAATGTGCAAATTGTTCAGAATCTTATTGTTATCACTATCCAGTATCGCTAATTCAGAGTTATTAGGTGTTTCAAAAGCATTCGAGAAAAAAGTTGCAAATAATATAATCACAATATTTTGAGAGTCATCTATACTCTGGTTTTCAAACGTCATGGTAGATGGAGTGAATGTAGTACTCCGCTTAGAATTAACATACGTCCAAAAATTCTGATATGAAATTAGGTAATTTGTACTTGAAATTTATAAGACGCTAAGAATTTTGAACTCCTCATAATCACTAATAGATCTTCTAGCTCTATACCGCCTATAAGTTTTGTTTTTTTATTGCTATAGAGAAGTAATCTCTTTGTTGAGCCACTTAGGGAATTTTATAGTGTAATTTATATATTTATTTTTAGGAACATGCTTTACTAAGACAGTGCTCAAGATATTGTAAAAAGTGTTAACAGTATTATTCATATCCGATACTGAAGATAAAATAGACCAATGAATAAGAGGGAGTTCACGATATAACTTCTGGAAATCATCTTTTCTATACCTAGTTTAAACAAGTTATCATTTAGTGGAAATGCATCAATATTATCAACCGCTATAGAATTTAAATCCACAAGTATAAATGGATTGCTACAGGTAGCAATGTTTCAGAAGCCTAAACAACATTAAGAATGAGTTATGCTGACATAGATTAAAGTAATTTATAAAATTAAAAAGAGTTAGCACCTTGAGCATTACAGTGTATTGAATTATGTGATTTATTGGCTATTGCTATTGAGGTATTCATTTTATGGTAAGGTTACGCACCCAAAGAGTACGCATATGTATCCCTTTGGCACCCTGCGTACTCTTTGATAACTGTGTATACCCTACATTATCACTTTTTGAATTGTATTTAATTGCAACAGAAAAATATGGAAGAATGAGTATAGTAATAGTATACCGGGTGTTCCCTTTAAGACTTTCAGTGCTTATATCTTAGAAACCATCATCACAAAATTTGCTAAATAAGTAATCAATAATTATTACAGCACTTGGAAAAAAGGAACGGTAACTATGGGTACCTAATTATTATGTACACTGTAGTAACATAGAAAACAATTTACTGAAGTTTTATTACATTATAATGGAACAATTTAAAAATATCCACAGATATTTTACACAATATTTACGCTGAACGGAGCTGCAATGGAAGACTGCACCGGCGCAGCGACCCCAATGCTCCAATAGCCTCAAGTCAAGTCTAAATTTTTATCGACAAGTCTCAATAACACCGTTATGCATACGTAAACTGCACTATACGCATACATTATGTAGCGTTATTTATGTCCAATAAAATACTTTATGCCATTAGTATTTAGAGGTATATGTCATATCACTTTTATTACTTTTTATGGTACTTAATTACCGCAAGTACAGGCACATAAAGAAATAAATGTGGATACTATTTGATTTTAAAAATTAAGTGCGTACTCTTAATGTAACTAATATTGAATATTTATTCCATTTCTCTACAATTCATTAATAAAATGATGAAAAGCAAATTGATATTCTAATTACGTTTATGTAAATATATTTTTTTAAGACTACAGTAGTCTTGGATCTAATAAACCACAAAACTTTGTGGTTGCTTACTAATAATCTTATAATTGCTTTAATGGTATATCAAGTACATGGAACCACAACTACATTATTATCTGTTTATATTAATACATAATAAAATTTCCATTGCAATTATATAAATACTTTTTTTATAAGGACTGGGGAATATGATGAGGATCTTAGAAACGTAGCCTAAAATATTATTATACAGTATGCGCCAAAAGTATGGAATAAATTCAATAAAAACGAAACAATTATTTTTTGGGAAAAATCCTCGAACAGGTCGATTTTTAATTTAAAAAATATATATTTTATCGTAAAATGCGATTTTCAAATGTCATTTGTTTTCGAGTAATGACGTCATCAATTTTTTTAATGGCAACACCATATTTTTTTCCTTGATTCTGAAAGATCGTTTAATTCTTTATCAGACAATACTAAAATTTTGCCCTCTTACTTAGGAAAGTTTTCGAGTAAATGACGATTGAATGTTAGAAAACGTAAATCAATTAAAATAAAGCAAAAACGTTATCAAGTTTAGTTTTTCGAATTCCATAGTTCTTTTATCGACTTTCTAATAAGTATTGTAAGCGACATAGAAATTATTATTCAATTTAAAGTATTATGGCACATTTAACTGTTACTCAAAGAATTGAAATTTTAATTCTTATCGGATGCGGGAATATGACTAGAACTCAGCAGGAAGTTTGCGATTTATTTAATGAAAAATATCCAGATCGCCCTATCAGTCAATCAACAGTCAGTAAGGTAGAGTCTAAATTTAGAGAAACTGGCAATGTTGTAAATATTCCAAAACCTGGACGTCCAAGCATTAATGAAAATCAGAAACAGAACATTTTGATAAGTATGGTGGATAATCCTCATAATTCTTCACGATTGGTTGCATTAAACAATGACACTAGTCAGAGTACAGTGCTACGTATCTTAAGGAAGGAAACATATTATCCCTACAAAATTCAACTTGTGCAGGAACTCAATGAAGATGATCCCGATCGCCGCTTACACTTTTGCGAAATTTTAATAGATTTATGTCAAGGAAATAGAAATTTACACCGGCAAATACTTTTTTCAGATGAGGCCACATTTTGTCTGAATGGTACAGAAACCGTCAAACTTGCAGATATTGGAGTCGGGAAAATCCTCATTGGATGGCAGAGGCACATACCCAACACCCTCAGAAATTAAATGTGTGGACTGGAATAGCTGACGACAGAATAGGACAAAGGATATTTAGAGTTTCTAGAAAATGACCTTGTTCCAGCCCTTGCAGTAATTTTTCCTAACGATAATGACCCTGACATTCTTGACGATATCATATGGTTTCAGCAAGACGGTGCACCTCCGCACTATGCGCTCCCTGTACGAGATTTTTTGGACAACTGTTTTCCTGGGAGGTGGATCGGCAGACGCGGACCGATAGAATGGCCTGCAAGATCGCCAGATCTTACACCTCTTGACTATTTTTTATGGGGATACTTGAAGTCAAAAGTGTACATTAATAAACCACGTAATTTAGAAGAACTTCAAAATCGCATTCGGGACGAAATACGCAGAGTTACCCCAGAAATCATTCGTAATGTGCAAGAAGAATTTCTTCACAAACTTGCGCATTGTCAAGAAGTTGGTGGATGGCAATTCAAACATTTAATTTAACTATAAAATTTAATCAACTGTATTTTATTTTACATACCTCAGAATTGTTACTTTTTTATGGATAAAATTTACGTTTTCTAACATTCAATCGTCATTTACTCGAAAGCTTTCCTATGTAAGAGGGCAAAATTTTAGTATTGTCTGATAAAGAATTAAACGATCTTTCAGAATCAAGGAAAAAATATGGTGTTGCCATTAAAAAAATTGATGACGTCATTACTCGAAAACAAATGACATTTGAAAATCGCATTTTACGCTAAAATATGTATTTTTTTAAATTAAAAATCGACCTGTTCGAGGATTTTTCCCAAAAAATAATTGTTTCGTTTTTATTGAATTTATTCTATACTTTTGGCGCATACTGTATACATTTAATGCATTGAAAACCTTGAGCCTTGAGGAGTGAACATAGAAGCCTCGTATCAAAAATAGAAGTTTCAGCCAAGAATTGAGAGAGGCTTAGTATGAAGGTGGATCAAATATAAATAAAAATGTTGATTTTAGGTAAAGTCAGTAGTGCAATTTCTTAATATACAGGGTGTCAGAAATATACCTACGTGCCGATACTAAAGGGGCTTATATAGGCTGATTCAGGTTTAATCTTGATAACTTCAGGAATCGATAGAACAGGTTAAAATAATGTTCATTTATGATATAAACTTATTTCCTAAAACGCATCCTTTCCGAGAAAGAGGGCGTTGAAGTAGGAATTTTTTTCTCGTGTTTCCCTCATAACTTTTAAACCACTTATCCGATTTAAGTGAAATTCGGAACACAAACCCTCCTTATGATCTTACATAAGCTTCTTAACTACCTAGCTCTCTTAGAAGTGTGTTTTGTATGCTACCCCCCTCTTACTTTATTTCAAAACTACAAAAAAAATAATTAATATTCAAAGAAATTGGTGACAGTGTAGCGCACCAGCCGCGTAAATTTCATTTAACGTTATAGCAACCCATGAAAACAAAACTCACTGTTGTACCATGGATGTTTGTGCTCGTCGAGAGATGCACAATAAGTCTATAGGCTGCGGTGCTTCCGGGGACACTGTCGGACGGCTCTCAAAAAAAAAAAAACTGACTTTTGTGAAAATCATTGTCAAAAGTATTATTTAAATTGTGTTCTCAGTGTTAAGAAATAATGCCAATAACCTCACAAATAAATTTAGTAACAACTACTTATCACAAGATTTACAACAAACCTATCAGCTACTAAAAAAATTATAATTGGTCAAAGTGCATTCCTCCAGCCTCAATACATTTTTGGCATCGACGAACTAGTGTATTAACTGCAGCTGCTATCTAAAAAGGATTGTTTTTTATATTTTTTATCACAAGCATGTCTTATTCTTTGGATCAATTCCTCACGGGTATGTACTGGCGTATCATACACAATTGCTTTTAGATGGCCCCAAACGAAATAATCCAGAGGATTCAGATTTGGCGAGCACGGAGGCCAAGCCACTGGTCCTCCACAAGGAATCCACATATTTGGGTGGTTGTTGGGTTGCCGTCCAATCCATCGACGAGGATAATTCTCATCCAACCACTGCCGTACTTGCTTTCCGTAATATGCAGGGGCACCATCCAACTGGATTCAGTTCCCTTGGAGTAAATTTAAGGGGACATCGTCAAGCACGTCGGGGAAAAAGTTTTGCAGAAACTCATGAGATAAATCCCCATTTAAACGAGGAGGCAAAATATGCGGCCCACAGAGGTTATTACTTAAAACATCTATCCACACATTTACACTAAACTGTTGCTGAAATGAAGATTGTCTGACACATCGAGGATTGACTTCACTCCAAACGTGAATGTTGTAGTAATTCATAAAACGTGAATATAAACGTCAGTTTACGCAAATCACTAAGTTTTGTTTTCATGGGTTACTATAACGTTAAATGAAATTTACGGGGCTGGTGCGCTACGTCACCAATTTCTTTGAATATCTCAGAAACAAGATCAAACATCGAAAAAAAAAACAGGAGACGAAAAAGTTTCGAAATAAATCAGGTCAAAGTGGTGTGTAGATGTTTTATTGAAATTATTATTATTTTTTTTTGTAGTTTTGAAATAAAGTAAGAGGGGAGTAGCATACAAAATACACTTCTAAGAGGGGTAGGTAGTTCAAACTTAAGAAGCTTATGTATAAGTAGTGTTTGTGTTCCGAATTTCACTTAAATCGGATAAGTGGTTCAAAAGTTATGAGGGAAAAACGAGAAAAAAATCCTGCTTCAACGCTCTCTATCATGGAAACGAAGCGTTTTAGGAAATAAGTTTATATCACAAATGAACATTATTTTAACCTGTTCTATCGATTCCTGAGGTTATCAAGATTAAACCTGAATCAGCCTGTAATTGCGGCTAAAAGCAAAAAAAAAACACTCTTATATCCAAAACGAGTAGTTTCTACAAAAACATGTCAAAAATGAAAATACAACTACAATAAAATGCAAAACTGTGTTACAAAATTATGCAAACTATGGTATCTACAACTAAGGATAAGTAAAAGCTACAGAAACGCAATTTGTTTGTTAATGAAGTAAACAATTGTACACAGTTTCCCCGAACATCTTTAAAACTGTAACGTACGACAACATTGTAACCTATCACCTGCTATTGTTAAACTAGAAATAGTTTTAGTCACAGTAGTACTGCGCTAGTGCACTTCGTTCTTCTGTGCTTACTGGATATTTATGAGTATACATAAAGAAAAATGGATCAATTTAAAGCAACCATCACCAGTTACATGACATGTTAATTTATAGCAAATCTGGACAAAACTCTCTGACTATAAGAGATTTGTACGGTAAACGCTTTTCGCAAGCAACATAAATCATTTTGAACATGTGTAACTATTTCACATTTTAATCTGTGTTGTGAAAAGAGCTCTAAGAAAACCTTTCATAGTAAATATGTTTAGGTGTTTCTGTAATTATTATGTACAAACACCTGACCTGTTTTCACATATTCAAGACCTGTTTGCTGTCATAACAACAACAACAGAAACAAAAAATTGATAAGTAGAATATATTTCGTTTGGTACAATTTATCATCCAGCAAAATAAAGTCATTCATATTTCAGAGACCCTGTATATTAGAATAGCATATGATAAACGGGGGAATCTGATTACCTCACCAACCTCATCGTCAGCAGCATCATGTCTAAGCAAGACGTATGTATGTCCGTTGAGGCAAGCATTATTATTAAATATTTTGGTCGTGAAAGGGTGTTAAATCCGCCAAAATTTTGCGACAGCTAATTGTAAAGTTTGCCTCCTGAAAAGTTCGAAATCACTGGCTGAAATTTTTAAGTGGTCGAGAATCAGTGGAAAACGAGTCACGCACATGCTGACCCTGGACAAGCATCAATGAGACGAGCATTTGTGAGAACCGTGGTCTGATTGGTAGCCAGCTCAGAACAGTATGGGAAATTGCTACAGAGGAGAGAATATCGCAGTTACGTTGTATCATTTCCGATGACTTGGGTTACCGAAAAATCTCGACAAGATGACTAAACACCGTCTTACAGTTTGTGAAAGGCTTCTGGCTTTTGAGCAGAGGGAGATGATTTTGTCTGCGATGAGATATAGGTACATCACTACATTCCGGAATTAAAACATACAAGCATGGAGTGGCGACAACCTGGAGAAGCACCACCTAGAGAAACCAAAACTTGTCTTTCTGAAGAGAAAGTTCTTGTCACTGTTTTTTGGGATTGCAAAGGCGTATAGCAAATGCTGCATACCTACTATCTGCTCCTTGATCGAGCCAAATTGGTCTTTCGGCAAAAAAAAGAGATGTGCCTGTTTGAAGTATGATTATTCTTCAAAACAATGCTCGACCACACACAGCTTTCATCTAAAACCTCGAACATCGACCCTGTGGCTTAGGACAAGGCGTGGAATTTTTAGATTTAATATTTTAATGGCAGAATAAAAAAAACTTCAAATTAGGTGGGAGAAATGTATTAAAAAAATTAAAAAATAATTTGAAAAATATGACTTAATTTTTTTTTTACTATGACAATAAATTTAATAAAACAAATTTCAATTTGTTTGTACGCTTATAATGGGAACAAAGTCCCTGTTGTCAGCCAGTTGAGAAACTGTCTTTCTAATACTAATAAATTATAGTTAAATTGACAGATTATTACATTTGAAAATAATATTAAGTATGACTATTGTATGCATCTATTATTATTTGATGAAATTATACTCGTACGTTGAATTATTTCTGTAATTAGTATGACATCAGTGGGATGGACTCGGTCGAGATGAAAATACAGTATGACAAATTTGTAGAATCAGCACCATAATTTATTCTAAATAAATTATCTACATGAATGTATACAGAGATGTGGGACACGGAGCAGTGGTGTATTTTCTACTTAAAACTAATGCAATTAAGCTATATTTACGCTATTCAAAAAATTAAAGGTAATCGAGATAGAGAGTGTTAAAGTTAAATTATTTTTTTCGTTTTTCTTTATAACTTTTAACAAACATAAATTTAATTGAAATTGGCAAACACATTTTTCTTTTGGGAGAGAAATTCAAAGAAATTGCCAAATTGGATCTTACTCTCAGAGGGGGCAATCTGTAGTACTTTCAATATGATTAAAAATGTTAAATTTTTAATGTTTGTGTTTTTTCTTTGTCCAATTGCTATTTGCTTTTACTTTTATGGCAATCTTTGACTTACTTTATAATTTCAAGTTCAAATTTTTATCGAAATTTGGTACGCCATAAAAACACTCAATAGACATTTGTCTATCAAATCTGGTACTTATATGGGTATTTTGATGGATGTTGAATAGCCTGTTAATATTCTCTATTTGATCAAAAAAAAAAGTCTAATATCACTTTTGGAAAAAACACCATCAATAAAATGGTTAGTGGAATATGACCTCTCTTATGATACTAATTGTAAAAAAATTAGCTTGCGAAAATTCCACAGCCTCCTTACATTTCCAAAAACGGGATATACCGTAGACATTTGAAACTTACACTGTGTTTAATAAGTTTCTCAAATATCAAATTAGTTTTCATTTATTTGATATTTGGAGCTCGCGAATTGCATAAAAGAAGCACTTATTTATCACTGTATCTTATAATTCGATTTATTGATCAAAAAACCTTATAGTTTCCATTTTTTTCAAAATTACCAATTTTTACTAGATTGATTTTATATGAACTTCAAGATTTTGTTTCTTAAACAAGCAAAGCTGAATCCCAGAAACTATTTTTCAGTACCAAAATTTGTTTGTTTCTTAAAAGAGTATTTTCAGCTATCCGAGGATACTGTATATTTAGTATTCAGTAACTCAATAAGATTTGAAATTAAAAAAACTCGCAAATCTTTTTTTTTTTGCGGTTGAAAAAAATTCGAAGCAGGCCTTGAAAATTTTTATTCTGAAATTTGGCACCAGAGTAGAGTTATTAAAGCTCTAATCATTGAAAAAAAAAACGGCCAACAAAAAAAACTTTTTGAGAGATAGGTCACCGAGTATGTAGAACTGATTTTTAAAAATTATGTTCCGATTTTTAGTAGCTATTGCTATATTAGTTAGTAGATATCATTTTGCCTTTACAAGAAATTAAATAAATTCGAAACATTTAATTTGATGACACATTTTAAAGGTATTCGTATTTGTTCCAAATAACGAAATATTCCAGTAATTAAGTTTTAAATATGCACGCGTTCCTTGAATTGTTATTGTAATATCAGCTGAAACTACTACTGTATATAGTCCTCGTGCCTGCAAATTATTGTTTCGGATTCATTGAGAAGCGGCTACATTTTTGATCAATGGAATCAGCAAGAATCAATTTACATGTATTTTGTTTATATTAGAAATAAAGAGAGCTGTATTTAAATTGTTCAGATTGCATTCATACATTGTCGATAGGGTCACTATACTCAATTTCTGACTAACGTTACTTTATTATTAATAATGGCAATAGCTCATATCTGGAAGAAACTGGATAATCTTAAATTACTAAATTAGTATCATTGTTTGAATCCTTGAAAATATTCCACTACTTTGACCTTAACCTCAGATTTCAGTGAATTAAATTCCTGCACAACGTGTTCTCATAAATTTATAATCATAATAGGCATTTTTTGACTGTTTTCCTTTTCTATTTTTTTCCATGTTACTTGGAAGTATGTGGATTATAGGTAAACAAACAACGTATGTGTATTTTTCACTTATGAATCATTGAGTTCTATAAACGTTTCTCAAAACATCTTATGTATGAATTTATTACAGCATCAAATATGAATTTATTACTTTTGTGCTTCCAATGGAAAAAATATCTCATAGTCACAATTCAACTCTACAGGGTGATTCAGAACTAATCTATAAAAAAATTTGAGTGTAGAGAAGACTCTTACAAATACAGTAAAGTAAAAAATCAAAAAAGGCAGTTCGATCAGGCGGCAATGTGCTACCGGACCAAAAAATAGAAAGAAATGCTCAAGGAAAGAAATAAATAACATTTTATAACGCCGATTTTATACAGCAAATTTAACTGCTTTTGTCGCTGTTGTTATTAATTACTAATAGATTTAATTTGTGGTTTTAATTAATAGTTTGACATACTTGATGTTACAACATTTTGGCCGTCTTACCCAGTTTCTACAAACTCACACAAATGTTTCTGCTTCTTGTCCGTATTGGATTCGTAAGTTATTGGCAGCAACTATGATACGTTTCCGTAAATCATCAATAGTATGTATCCAGTTCGATGTGATATCCTCACAAAAAGAAATCCAAATGATTAAAAATTAGGAGATCGTGGCGGCCTTGGTACCGGTCTTCCTCGTCCAATCCTTTGGTGTTAATGCTTAGACATGCTGTACATGGTACGGATATACAGGGTGTTAAAAGAAGAGTGTAAAATATTTAAGGAGGTAATAGTATGAACCAAAATAAGCAGAAAAGTCTCAATAAACATGGGTCCTCAAAGTAACGATTGCGGAATGTTTTATGTTTTTTAGCCCCTTTTTTATTTTGCAAAAATGTTGTGTATTTTCTTATAATAGTTGGTTGATGTTTAGTGAAATAAACAGTACGTATTTGACAGTTGTTCTCAGTGCACAAGTTTTCTTTCGCTATGGCTGGTTACTCTAACACAGAATTAACAGACATGCATTTCATGTATGGTCATGCTAATGGGAACGCCACCGAAGCGCGACGTCTTTATGTTGACGCTTATCCAAATCGCCAGATTCCTTCACAACGCATGTTTGGAAGAATGGACCAAAGACTGCGTGATACCAGTTCCTTGAGCAAACAGTGCCATTTATCCGGAAAACCAAGGCCGGTATCGACTCCTAGAGCAGAAGAAGAAATTCTAGCACTGGTAGAGCAGAATCCAGGTACAAGTTTGGATAATCCTTCACAAGTAACTGTTTTATTCATACCATGTGGAACGAGTACATGCCTTAAATCCAATAAATGATCAATTTATTTCTTTGTTTACAATATAGATCCTCTCGTGAAAATTACGGCTACAATTGTGTTGATTACATCCAGATAGAGGATTTTACTTGAGGTATATTTATAAAATTATGCGGTCTGACTTTTATTAAACTACTTCTTTTAATTGAAAAATAATAAATACAAGTAATGAATAATGGTATTTAGCCTTTATTCATTTTTTATTGCCATTTACCACTGATTTAATTCCTCCTTAAACATTTTAAAAAAATTCTTACTTATTACTTTTGTCTGTTATATTATGTTATTTGGAATTGGTATGAAGCGCTGAATACAATAAATGAAAAAAATATATAAGTTTATTTTACCATTGATTTTCTAAACCCCCTGTACACATTATGGTAGTAGCTTAATAGAAAAGTGTAGTTGATTCTTTACAACTTTACATTTGGCACGGTGAAATATATTTTATTCACTATCGACTAGTGATATAGACTATACTATAGACTATATAGATTTATTACCTTTAAAACAGTAGGGAAATGACTCATTACTTACTTTCTTTTCCACGCTAGCAGGAAAAGTACTTTTCCAGCTAGAAGCATGTGTCACTTTTCCGAAGTATGGCATGTTAATCTGGTTTTAAAAGAAATAACAACATTTACAAAGAACTGGTATTTATTTTATTTAATTATAACATAAAGAAAAATATTAAGAACCAAAACTAATTTTAATTATTGTAAATATTAATTGTAATATTTGAACTCTCATTACTTTGAACCGTTAATATAAGCTGTGTTGTTGCTTAACATTATATTGGGTTGAGGAAGTTGACAAAGAGGCTGACGTTCCCGGATTTTCTGTATGGGATAACATTTGCAATTTTTGCTTGACCATGCAATGAGTTCTCCACGTATCCTTCGGCTACGGCGCAAGATTTCCACCCCCCTATTTTTTTTAACTATAGTATGTCTCCACCTGTATTTGTTAGCAATGTAGCTGAAGTACGTCTAAAACAATGTCCCGTAAACCCGTGAGCATTTTCTAATTTAAAAAAACCCGCTATTTTTTGGGAAAACCTCCAATAGCATTGTGGCCACAAGGCTTGTGAAGATCATAGTATTGCTTTATTATTTTTATCCATTCCGATTTTGTAATTGCAAATGTTCGGGAAGTGCAGGTTTTTGTTACAGGAATAACTATCATTATGTTCTTTTTTAAAATTTCCTTATCACCCATTTTCATATTTAGGAGTTCATCAAAGCAATCTTAAAGTAAAATATATTAAACACATAATTAATATGAATTAAATAGTAGAAACATTACCTTTTGAACAAGATATTCTTCTGGAGCCTTATTTAAGAAGGTACTGATGTTTCCTTCTGAGAGAACATTGGATTTTTTAGGTTTATATCCAGCATTCTGCCTTTTCAAAATGCTCGCAATTTGGAATACTGGCTAATGTCAATATTTTGCTTGATATGCGTTACTTTCTTTACTCATTTCAACAAAATATGCAAGCAGTATCGTTTCTGAAGTATGCTGCACACCCTTAATTGCGCACCATTTAATGTAAGACGAAAAAGTTTTCTCGCACTTTTCTTTGCTTTTCTCCGGAATTATTCCGTCAAGCGCAGTGTCCGCATCTTCTCGGATTTCTGGAGGAGTACAGGTTAATTCAAAATCACACATTATGTACTTGTTTAAGCAAAAAAAAATAAAATTTCGTAACGGAAAGAATATTATTTGACTTAATTGTCAAAACCAATAAACTAGTAACATTGCCTAGTAACAGTTTCATGGAGTTCCTTGTGGAAAAAATATAAAATTATGAAATTTATATTTTTAAAAGCTTGTAACTAAGCGATTGTGAATAAAATAGTATATATACCACGCGGGAAGGATCATTCCAGCCACGGCGTTTAGCTTTAACAAAGCTGTAAGCTGTAATGATCTACTTCCCCGCTAGGTATGTACTATTATTAGGCGCTGTAAGCTGTATTCATACATAATGGCACTTTCTGTGCTCATTTTGCGAGTCTATTTTGCAACTTTATTCAACACTAATGCTCATTTAATATCACAAACGACAAATTAACTCTTTTAAACGTATGTACGCGTTCTCCGAAAGCATGAAAATCGTAGATAGATATAAAGCATGTATTATACATGTGCGAACATCATCTGACGTCACAGGTTAGAGGCCATACGAACATTTTAAATACTGTTTTAAGCTTATATCTCCACAAAATCGTCTATAATATACTTTTTTCTGCACGTATTTAAAAAAAATCATGCAATTTCCCCATTAGCTACGAAAAGTGACAACGGTAACGGTTTTTTAAATATAACTGGAGAATATTCTGGTAAATATTCTTATATCATAAACTACTAAATATAAAATTGTTTACATTTATTTATAAGTAAGTGAAAATAATTGTTAAAATGTAGTGTTAAGATAGCAACAATTTTTTTTGAGGAAAATTTAATTAACTAGCGTACCCGGCGAACTTCGTTCCGTCTAATAGTCAATGAATGAGCAGATTTAGGATTTTAAAATTAATACAAAATTATTAAGTTCAATTTTTTATTATATTAGTATGATATAATATATGGGAATTGGCGGGTTGCACTCTTCAGTGAAGCACCCTGTGATATAAGAGATTTTCGTTTTGTTATCAGGCTCAATAACAAATAAAGATGGTTTCCCGACTCGTGAACATGCCACGTACAATTGACTATGAGAAAAACATAAAGTTTCTACATTTAGACCACAAACATTCAAGGATTGGCCTTGTGATTTGTTAATCGTCATGACGAATGCAAGGCGAATCGGAAAGTCGTTTAAACTCAAACGGCATATTGGTTGGGATCATCGGAATCCTCGGAATGAGAACTTCCTCACCTTTGAATTTTCTTTATCGAGTATCGTCGCATAAATCACATTGATCATCAGTTAGTAGTAGTTATCACCAAACGCGTTCCGTTGCATAGTTTTGGTTGATTTAGGTTTCGAAGCATGATTACTACCGAGCCAACCTTTAGTCGTAAATTGTCAGGCACATCCAAGGAGTTTAAAAATTCAATAGGATAGTTGGTGGCTTCATCTTCATTTGTTACACAGTTAATAGATTTGAATGAAGTGTACCATTGATTCCATTCTGAATTACGAAGTTTAAGTCATCCACATCTTTATTCTTAGCTGCCAAAATTACTCGTTCACTCAACCATTCGTTATTTTTGTGGTTAGCAATGATGTTTGGGAATACTTCCGTTATGAAATCAATCCGCTCGATTCGTCAACAGGAACTCGACCATTACCGATAGTTAGCAATTGCTCAGAGAAGTCTTCAGCAGATGTATCATTCAGCAATGCAACTCACATGTTTGTTGTCAGCTGAAGCTTCTTCACATAGTACCATAGATTTGATGATTTGAGGCAAGCGTTTATTTCATCGACAGCAGTTGATCTTGGAATTACTGGCAGTGTTTGGCGGAAATCGCCAGACAGTAAAATCATTGCGCCTCCAAAACATCTCGAGTCATTGCGTAGATCTTTTAATGTTCGGTTAAGTGCTTCCAATGCGCGCTTATGTGCCATTGTGCATTCGTACCAGTACTAAAACTTTGGTCATTGTCGAGTGATTTGATGAGGGCTGTTAGTTGCGTTGCTGTCAGAATGAATTGTCACTGATATTTCTCTCTTTTATTCTTATTTTTTTTATTGATTAATATCAAATTTTAATACTTATTATCCTATTCTCGACGAAGACAAATCCAAAAATACAAAATTCATAAAAATTGGTTCAGCCGTTCTTGACACGACTTTGTTTTATATATATAGATAACAATGAATAAACAGAACATCAATAATTTTATTTTCTGGCTACATTTGTTGCACTTGTTTTTTTTATTCGAGATTTATGTACTTAATTAAAGACATCAGAAATTTCGCGCTTTAATTGTGCATACTCAGTAGATTCTACGGACTCGTTAGTAGCTGTCTGGACTTATGTGCAGTCTGATTGGTTGATGAGATAGTTGTATCCAGATTTTCGATCGGGCTCTAATTGTAATTTTTCATAAGTGCCTTTGCAAGAAAGCTACGGAGACAATGCAGTGACGCTTATATTTAAATTAAAGAGAGAAATTTTACAAATGTGTCTTCTAAGTAAAAGAAAATTCAAATTTCACCTTGTAAAACCAAAAATTAAAAGCAGCCTATAAATCTAAGTCTAATAAGTAACTAAATGTAACTAAACTAAAAATCAAGAAATATTATAAAACAGATTTTATCATAAATCTTATTGTAAAATACATATCTATATGTTTTGTGTATTGGAAATCAGAGGTGAACTAATAATTAATTTATCTCGGCATTGTATCCTTGTATTATGATATTTCGGTACAATTCAATATCTAAAGTTGGATTGTTTTATTTTAATGTTTCTAATAATCCCTTTAATGTTTGAATTTTCGATTATTGCAATCGCAATCCGAACGACCCCGGCGGCCTTTCTACGCTTCATATTCTAAATGCAATTAAAGGGTAGCGAGCGCAACCCCGCATGCTATAGCAGGCAGTGACGTTACATAGCGATTTACGCGAGTATATGTTCTCAAATTATTTTAAACGCTTTAAAAGCGTCAGGAAATTTTAAAAATCAGATTGCACTAAAATTACAGAATCATTCAGAAAATGTAATAAAAAGAATGCTAAATGACCCGTTCTAGTATAATAGAAAAAATGCGTGGTATGTTCCACTGTACCCTTGGTACTCTGTTGTCTAACGACGCTTACAAGTGATTGTGTATGGGTTTAACTTAATTTGATGAAAATTGAGGAACGTTTTTAGAATTAATTTGAATTAACTAAATACCTTTAATGAACCATGAAAACATGTTCAACGTATTTGTTGCCATTCACATTATTGAATGTTGTTCAATGAATGACTTCCCTCCGTGTCTGCCTGACAGTGGCGGCTCGTCAGGTGAGGCACCTCTGCATCTATAACAATCGGTTGTGTGTACCGTTCAAATTATTTTTAATCTTATATAAATTTTGTAACTTGTGCTTTTAGATTAAAATACAGGGTTTATATTTATTGCATAATTTATCAAAGTTAGTAATAATAATTTTAAAATGTAGGGCGCTGAACGCCTTCTCACAGAAACAGTGTTTTGCTGAGCGCGACTACCAGTTTCATATAATCAACTGATAAAATATATATAACGCAAAAAGCCTTTACATTAGGCACTCAAAAATAGTCAGAATATGGAGGAGCTTAGAAAGCAGCCATCTAGAGAAAACTTAATATAAGCTGTTGGTTATCCTGTATTTTAATACCAGCATACAATTGAAACCATTGAATGTTTGTCATTGGACCATAGAAATCATATTATTATGTTTCTACGTATTAGAAATTCCCACCCATTAGTGTGAAGGTACCCCGTTAGTGCAACCAACTAAGTGCTAAGTTACTGCAATATTACTAGTCTCGCGTTTTGTCCATAGGTTGACTATTTTCGGTACCTCTTTTGGCTTTTTATATATGTTATGATTTCTCTGCATATAATGTAGAAATATCATCCGCGAAACCGGCACCCCTGTAAATCCGCTACAAATCATTAGTCTTATTTATGGCAGTTGTCATGACAACGGCGAAACGCATAGCTGCCTAGAACTTGCAGATGCCGCGGAGATCGAGAGCTGCTTCACCTGTTTATACAATTGAAATAAAGCTTTTATGTGACAGCAGCAAAGCGAATTCAAGCGGTTTGACATAATACGCATATAGTCTCATGAAAGTTTCCACACTTGCTGCAGTAAACGACTTCCTCAAAAGGTACACCAATGAATTTGCCTTTTTGCACCTGGATTGTATGTGTTCAGACCACGACAAGTTCTGCGAAATTAATACTCCAAGGTCGTTTTGTGAGGTAACGGATTTTAATGTCGTATTTAATAGTGAGTACTGAAGCAAGGGGTTATTCCTGCCAAGACGGAGAACAGAACATTTTTCAGCATTCAGAGGTATCATCCAGTTCTGACATCATTTCGAAATGTTCATAAGGTCACGCTGAAGGATGTTATGGTCTGTCAAGGGATTGGCATAGAACTTGGTATCGTCCACAAAAAATGCAGATTTGGAATGTATGTGATACGGAAAGTCGGAAGTATATAGCAGAGGACCCAATATAGATCCTTGGGGTACACCACTAAGGACAGGACGTGCTGATGACCGATCGTCACCAACCCTCTGACGAAAGGTTCTGTCACTGAGGAAAGCCCCAAGCCACAGAAGAAGATCACTACGAATGCCACAGTGGTTCAGTTTGTGAAGGAGTCGCTTGTGGGGCACCCGGTCAAACGCCTTGGCCAAATCCAAATATATAACGTCGAAAGGTTTCTTAGCGTCCAGGGACATGGACCAATCATTTGTGCACTGCAGCATATTCGTAGTAACCGAGCGTCCAGGAACAAAACCATGCCGTGACTCAGGAATTACTTTATTGGATAAGAGAGAAGAAAACATTTCTTGCCGTATTATTGATTCCATAATTTTGCTTACTATAGGCACCAAGCTAATTGGGCTGTAGTTTTCACTACTCAACTTGTTACCCTTTTTAAATATCGGAGTTACAGAAACACGTTTCCAAATCGTAAGCAGAGTGTGGTATTTAAGTGATGCATCCATAATCATTGGCAACGGAGAAATAATTTGGGAACAACATTCCTTGAACAGATTTACCTCGATTTCGTCGACCCCAGGAGAAGAACCATTTTTTAGTGTTTTTATACATTGGGCGATTTTAGAAGGTGGAAAATCGATAGTGATTAGAGAGTCGGTTACACGAGGGTTTAATATAATTGGGAGGTTGGCACAAGTAGGTTCATTTGTGAATACACAGTTCACCGTCGGGTTTCTTTAAGTTTGCAGCTTTAAAAAATCTTAGAATAGATGTTATATTTAAAAAGAAAATGAATCAATTAGATAAGTAGTTTTTGTTCTGCAAAATGACAAATTCACCTCGAAGTATTATTTATCTTTTCTCTTTACCTATTATCAAGTCCATGAGCCGCCGCTACTGCCTGGCCGGCTTAATACTGCAATTAGTATCTCATTAACGTTTTATTTACTTCTCTTTATACAGTTGTGGTCTTTAAAACTGGCCCTCGTCACCACCTTGAGTTATATATTTCGCATTAGTAATCGCCCGGCCTTATGCTGGGTCATATAAGATTTCAATGCTTCTTACCAACTAAACAGGAACCTATTCATATTCAGTTCACGACTATCATGGTTTTTTAATAACTTTGTATTGCTTGGAGTATATGATAAAAAAATAAAATATTATCTGAACGCCTACTGCGTCCATAAAAGTTAAAATAAATACGTAAAAATGTGCAGCAGATACTATTGCGGTAAGGTTTTACCTGTAAACAAATAGAAACGTACTTATTATGAATATATAAAGCATACGTAAAAAAATTTTCAGAAATCATTGTTTCATGAAAAAATACGTTACATGAAAAGGAATTTTTTAAAATAACTTGTAGATGCTATCTAAATACATGATAAAAATTACAAAACCAAAATATATCAAACATTTGTAAAATATTATCTTCTCTTACGCTTCTAATAATATTCAGAACAGATACTCATACACATTAAGAGGTAGGTTTACTAAGCAGTCTAGATTTTTTTTTGAAAATAAGTACTGATAGTATTTGGTCTATAGTGGTTTTTGGAATTGTTATACCGTGACCTAGGTAACTGATCGCTGCCAGTAACAGAATTAAAATGCACATTCTCAGTTTTAGCTGGGGTTCTTTGACCTGCCCTGGTTGTTCTCTGGCTAAACTCTGTACGAGTGGATCTGCTATCAGTCTCTCTGGACTCGCCCATATATTCATTTTGGTTCTGTTATTGGTATTAAACCTGCCATTTCTTGAATAATGGTCGTCGTAATCGACTAGTCACCTCTCAAAATGCCGACAATGAAGAGCGGTGAACGTTTGGAAGCATGGGATGCGATCAGTTACAGAGGCGGCTACGGTACGTTTTGGAAAACCACCATTATCCCAGAAATATTTCCGACTGCATCAGTCGTAATACAAAAAACAGGAACCGAAATTAATATATGGTAGGTTCCAAGGACACTGATAGCGTATCCGGCCCCACAGAGCCTAGCCCGAGAACATCAAGGGCAGGGTAACAAATTCCAGCTAAGACTAGGGTTGCGCTCTTCAATTCTGTTACTGGCAACGACTAGTTACCTAGGTCACGGTATAACAACCCGGAAAACCACAACAGATCAAATAACATTATCGGACGGTGGTCGAGCGGTTTAAGGTGTCAGTACTTGAATCGAGGTGGCCGCTCTACCGGCAGGTTTGTATTCTGCGGCAGGCGTAGACCAGCTTTATATGCGGAGAATATTGACGTCCTCTCTGTGGGTAAGAATGTTGGCTTGGGTCTTGGTCTACTAACGTAAGTCGTTCCTGGGCATAAAAACCGCCTGCATAATAATAATATGCCATCTCCTCTTCCGCACATATCTCCGACTTCTGGGTTAATCCTCTTGATTAGAATGAGGGAAATTGGCCAAAATCGGCAGACTGGTCATGTTAAAAAGTCACCATAAAATATTTAAATTGACCAATATTTTTCATTATTTCAATAATTCCATATACTTAACTTCAATATTTGTTTGTTAATAATTTACAGGTTGATATATTGTTCTGTTTCTTTTTTTTCTTAAATATAGCCAAAGTCAAACGTTTACTGTGGAGGTACTTTAAGAATTTTAACACTGACATATTATTTTGTACTTAAAACCAATTGTATTGCGACATACTATATCTCGCATACTGAGGTTCTCTTCTGTTGGGTTTGACGTCCACGAATAGCCAGGTTTAGTCGTCGGCTGCCTCATCTATCGCATACTGATGAGAGTCAACAAGCTCAAAACCGGTATATGTCTGGTGGCGCCGCTGATGAATAACTTTGGCTGTTTTTCAGGTGTAATTCAATGCTGGTGGTGACATTAACCCGCAGAATAGCTGTTTCCTGAAATTTCGCTTTGCAAATATTTGGCATCATTTTAATGTTAATGTAAAAACCAATTCAGAGGAAACTTATTTTTCAAAATTTACGAATGACTGAAAAATTACCGAAAATGGAGGTTACCGTTTTCCGGTAAATTGAAGAGTTATTTAGCAATTATTAAAAATAAACTATCTTATCAAATCCGAATTAAACATATTATGTTGTATTGTTTGCTTTTATTCAAAACAAATTTTTAAAGGTTCTTCCTTGTATCTACTCTAAATTTTGATTAGTATAATGATAAATGTTCGATAAATATATAAGTACCTAATTTCATTTGTCTAGATTATTGCTCTGGCATTGAGAGATAAAGACAAAAAACAAAACAAAATAATTATGCAGGTATAAAATTTTTCCAGCTCTGAGTTTTCTTTTTTGTAGTTAAATGTTGCTTCTACTTCATTTCAGATCTATTTATTTCTCGAATACAAAATTTAGAAGCAATAGAACGAGATATTTATAAACAAGCCTCTAAACTTATATTCGTAACATGAATTTTACTTTCAATGTTGATTACAAAAACAGAACATTCATGAAAAATGTTATTGTAGTGATTGATTCTTCTGATGATTCCGCTATACAGGGTTTACCGAATATAAGTGCCGATACTAAATGAGATTGTATATCTGACCAAAAGTAACAAAAAACTCGTATGGAAAAATGTCTAAAAACGAATAGTTTTTTTACAAATACATTTCAAAAATATACTACAGTACAACCTCCTTAACGTAATTGATTTTTAATTTGTTTTTTTTTTGTGTCAGTGTTAATGAAATAAACAAGTTTCCCAGAAAATCCTTAAAACTGTAACGTACGACAACATTGAAATCTATCACCTACTGTTGTTAACCTAAAAGTATTATTGTGGCTAGTGCGTTGGGTTTTTCTGTGCTTGTTTGGTATTTGTGAGTGTACATAAACAAAAATGGAACAGTTTATAGTAACCATCACCAGCTGCATGGCATGTTAATTCATTGCAAATCTGGAAGAAACTCTATGGTTGCAAAACATTTGTATGATAAATGCTTTTCGCAAGCAACATAAATATGGACGCACACAGAAAATTTCTCCGTGGGGCCAAAATTATCAATGGAAGCCAAAATGGAAAGAAATGTGCATATATTATGAACAATATTTTGATGGATAAAACATTTAGCAGCATGTAAACACTTACGATTTATATTATGAATGTTTTAATACCTTTGTATACTATATAATATCTGTCAAAAATGGCAAACATGTAAAATCTCTGGGAGGGGGGCACGACCTCTACTGGTTCGTTCCCCTACGGACGTCCATGAACATAACAACATTTTGAATACTTGTAACTATTTTACATATTATTCTGTGTTGTGAAGAGAGAGAAAATCATTCATAGTATGCATCTTTAGGTGTACTTATTTGTAATTATTATGTACAAACACCTGATAATTCTGACATAGTATGTGAGCGACGTTGCCACATATTCAAGACCTATTTGCTGTCATAACTCTGTTACCGTTGGTCAAAGAAAAATGAAAATTGTTAAGTAACTGCAGGTGTAATTCAATGCTTGTCGCAGCATTAGCCGACGAAATAGTTGTTACCTGCAGTATCATTTATAAAGTTATACAGGATGTTAAATCCAATAAATGATCATCAAGCACGTTTGGTTTTTTGCCGCTGGTTTCTACGTCATGATGCTGAAGACCCTCGTTTTCTTGCAAACATTCTCTTTACTGATGAGGCCGAGTTCACAAGAAATGGAGTGTTTAATTTTCACAATATGCATATTTGGCCCGACAAAAATCCTCATGCTCTAATAGAATCTTGACATCAGGTACGTTTTTCATTAAACATTTGGATGGGTATTGTAGGTGACAGGTTTCTAGGTACTGTTGTTTTACCAAACCGATTAACAGGCGCTGCTTACCTCAACTTTCTGCAGAACACACTGTATGAGTTTTTGGAAGACATTCCATTGAATCAGAGGCAACAAATGTGGTTCCAGCATGATCGTGCTCCAGCTCATTTTTCCATGGCCGTTAGAGAGCATTTACACCAAGCTATTCCACATAGATGGGTAGGAAGGGCTGGACCTGTTTTGTGGCCTCCAAGATCGCCTGATCTGAACCCTCTAGATTTCTTTGTTTGGGGATATTTGAAGACATTAGTGTATGGTACTCCTGTAAATAGCCTGGAAGAGCTGCAGCTACGGATTAATCAAAAGTGTCAAGAAATCCAAACCAAGGAGGATGGTTTCGAAAGAGTTCGAATATCGTTGAGACGAAGATGTCGTGCCTGCTTGGAAATCGATGGAGAGCACTTTGAACATCTTCTGTAACTTTGTTTTTTGTTTGTTAAAAGCTTCCTTTGTCAGTTTATTCCTAATAAAATAAAATGTTTGAAAAATGAATAGTGGTCCATATCTCCGCAACCGTTACTTTGCGGAGCCATGTTTATTAAGACTTTTTTGCTTATTTTGGTTCATATTTTACACTCTTTTTTCTTGTTTTATGAAATTATTACAATACACTAAAGATCTGTGTGGATTTATATGTTACATTAAAGAATACCTATAATTATTTATTTATTAAATAATAATAATAAGGCTACTAACTTATACAGTAAAAAACAATCAACAAGAAAACGTAAAGTGAATTTGACAATATTGCAATTAAAATTCAGAAATATTTACATAAATGAAAAATTGCATAATGTAAACAAAACGATTATCTCTGTTCTACAAAAGAAAATGGGAAGAAACCTTGGCAGCTAAAATTATACAGATATTTTCATTGTTCATTATATAATTTCTTAGTAGTCATTAATACAGAGGTGGCAATTCTTCTATTAATAATTCCTATAATTATATCACACATATTAATTATTTTTGCTCCACCTGTTATCAAAATTAAATTTGCCCAGGAATGAAAACGGTAGAAGAGGCCTAAACGTCATAAATACACGGTGATTCACAAAACTTATCTAAAAAAATTTGGGAATAGATGCGTTAGGAAAAATGGAGTCAATATTGTAAAAAAATGTAAAATCCTTATAGTGTCCAAGAAAAAAATTATTGAATTTGTAGTACTCGTATTTTGAACCTTTACATCGCTGAGTTACTATACTCTCTAGCGTAATAGGAATGCAAACGATTCCGATTACTGAAATCCGATTGTAATCTTAACGTTTTTACGATACTGTTTACATCAGTTTTTCAAGTGTCAAAAATTGCTTACGCGGATAGCAACTCGGAATTGAACGATTTTCCGGTAAATATGTACCAAATGCAGCTACTACGCGATAGTGTAACACAGGCGTGGAAAATTTGCAACTAAATCATGGAAACGATGGAGATCCAGGGCGTCCACGGCGTATTGCAGCAGCTGAGAAACATTTTACAAATCGTTGAAGAGAATTACCGAATAAGTACCAGGCAAATCGCTCAACAAGTACTAGGAATGTCCCAGTCAACAGTGTGGCGTATCATACACAAGACTCAGGTATGCCAATAACTTCAAAACAACCAGAAACATTTGTGGTAGTTGCAGCGCTGAGTTACTGTACTCTCTAGCGTAATCGGAATGCAAACGATTCCGATTACTGAAATCCGATTGTAATATTAACGTTTTTACGATAGTGTTTACATCAGTTTTTCAAGTGTCAAAAATTGCTTACGTATATAGCAACTTGGAGTTGATGGATATCGTTTTAATTTATGGTGAATTAAGACAAAATGCTTTAGCAGCTTCACGTCTGTATGCAGAACGTTTTTCCGGTAAATATGTATCAATTGCAGCTACTACGCGATAGTGTAACGCAGACGTGGAAAATTTGCAGCTGAATCATGGAAGCGATGGAGATCCAGGGCGTCCACGGCGTATTGCATCAGCTGAGAAACATTTTAGAGATTGTTGAAGAGAATTTCCGAATAAGTACCAGGCAAATCGCTCAACAAGTACTAGGAATGTCCCAATCAACAGTGTGGCGTATCATACACGAGGTTCAGTTATGCTAATAACTTCAAAACAACCAGAAACATTTGTGGTAGTTCGTAGAAACTGGGTAAGACGGGCCCAAATATGTTTAAGTGTTTACACGTCAGTCAAATTTTGAACTGTTGTTGTAATGTTCATACATGCACATATGAACTTTGGATGTTGTAACATCAGATGTGTCAATTTATTTTATTAATTAAAACCACAAATTAATTTTATTAATTAATAACAACAATAGCAAAAACAATTAAATTTGTTGATATAAAATAGGTGTTACAGTGAATTAGTATCCGTGCAGAAGTGAATTTTTAAATCATATTTTAACTGTCCTTTTTATTTTTTTTTGCAAAATTGTATTTGTTGGAGTCTATGCATTCAAAAAATTTTTCTTGGATAAGTTCTAAATCACCCTGTATATACTAAGAGAATAACTAACTACCAATATCAATTTTTTTTGCCTCATCTATTTCCTTAATATGTTTCGACACTTATTCCCAATATTCCTCACGCAATTTCGCAATCACATTGTCAACTGTTATAACAGTTGAAGTTACAAAACATTTTTATTATTTCAAATAGCCTTCTTCTATTGTCAATATTCATTAGTATGGTCTGAAAAGAAATAAGTACTTTAATTTTAATAATACTGTAATATAAAATAATAATTAAATTATCATAATTAAATACTTGGTTATTCTACCATGCCTTGTGGTGGCACGTGTATATCATTCTGTTCAGATTTTCTAAATAAATTGCGAAACAGTGGCAAATTTATTGTAATGCTAAATGGAAATTTTATTATGAAGCGTATTATAGAAATTTCAACAAATACAAAAAATCGTGTAGTCGAACTTTTCTATCAGATAATTTTTTTATGTTTGTATCACAAATATTTTCAAAGTGTGGGCTTACGAAAAAGGTCAACAGATTAATGAATTGAAGATTCTAAATACATACCAAAACAACAGTTATTTGTTAATCTAGTAAGTAGTAAGCAGTAAAGTATATAAGCGCAGTCGAGTCTATTCAAGCAGCCAAGGCATTAAATCTACTTTACTGCCAATTTTCATTTTATCATAATAGCAGACAAAGCTATTTAATTTATATTATTAAAATTGTATGATCCTTCTTTTGTGAATAATAATAATTTCATTAGGTTGCAATGAGACGAGTGTTTGAGATCGGCGATCGGATGGATATAGTGCTAAAAAATGACGCGTTTTCGAAAATGAACAAATTTTAAAAAATCTAATGGAGGCCAATCATTATATGTATCTAGGTAATTATAAACAAAATATTTTTGTAAACGAAGAATAATGACTATTATTATTTTAGGTGGCAATGCTTTTTACTGATCACTCTGTCAACTACAAAAACAGAGAAACAAAGATTCTTTATTGCAAGCGAATATATATCGTAAATATAGTACAAATAGATAGTAACAGTAGTTTTTTAAAATATTCAAATGGTAAAGCATATAACCAAGTAATGGGAATTCATACATTTGGGAAAATGTCAAAACAAGTTGCTGCGTTTCTCAAATTGAAGAATGCTCACAAATATGCCGAATATTGTTTCTGTAGAACTTGAGTTAGAGTATTAATAAATTTAGGAGCTTATATCACAACTTTAAAAATGCATGGTGGATGGAAATCCTCTACAGTAGCTGAAGAATACACTAAGGAGTCCAACTCATAAATCAGTTGTCAACAAAAAAAAAATTATCTACTGCAAGTACCAAGTGCTGAAAGCAATTTTTTAAGTAATTCAACGACTTTAGAGGATTCAGTAGTTCATAAACCATCTATTCGTGGAAACACTTCAACGTACGTAGACGAAGTACAGACTGTTCTAATTTTTCTGTTTCAATATTCGTTAAAGAATAAATTTTAATTTTTAAATTAGCCGCAGTAAAAATAATTCTAATGCCCAGGAAGTAAATGTGACATTTTCGTGCCTGACAGCTATCACCTAAACTACGCCGCTTGTCGATAGGAGAAAATAGTTTTTATGTCGATTATTCGGTTATTCCCAAAACCAAACTAGAGATAAGACTTGTGGAATAATTAAAACCACAACTTGCTTTGAAATCAGTTTGGACATATTATATCTCTTCCACATACTTGCCTATTATTAAGTATAGTTTAATTACACAACATTTTCTTCGGTAAAGGGATATTTTATATTGTAATACGCAAGAACTTGTGGCTTGGTTTTCATTAGTTTTTTAATGACGCGAATTAGAAATTGCCGTGTAATAGTGTGTAGAATTCCTGAACTTGCGTTATTTATGTTGTATGGTATTCTGCCGATGAAGCAACTGTGGTGATTTTTAATGAGCTACTGTCATTTAATATTTCCCAATTTAAGAAACTGAATAATAATTTGATAGGAAATAATAGTATATGTAATTTGATAATATACAGGGTGAGTCAGTCATAATGTCATTAATTTTAAGAAGAGATAGGAAATAATGAGTATAATGCGAATACACGATTAAAAAAAAGTTTAATTGCATATTTACGCCGGAAAAAATATTTTCAAATCATTATTTAAGGTCGCCGTATTTCTGGCAAAATATGACCCGTATTTGTAGTGTTTTTAGGTACTGAAATCTCAAAAAATAAAGCTCGAAGAACCAAAATAACCACACAAATAGAATCTTTAAAGTTCTGTCTATTCATTATTACTATTTAAATATAGTTTAAACAAAGTTTTAACTTAAAAAAAACGTATTTTCATATTGGTCTTTGCTGCTAACCTAATGTCACATTTTTATCAATTAATTTATCGTGCATATACATAAACCTAAACAATTTTATATGTAACACTAAGTAAGTTTATGTTATAGGAATATTTAGAACTGTATATCAATTTCAAAAAGTAGTTAGTTTGATAAATTTCAGTACCTAAAAATTTATTAGCATTTTTCCATAAGGGTCATTTTCTCAGCAAGTTCAGCCAACTTCATTATCTAGAAGTCTGTTACAAACTCTAAAAATTTGACACAATTTAACAATAAATAGTTCAGCCTCTGACTAAGAGGTGGCGGTAAAGTAAATTCTGTTTACAGGGCGACCAAAATTTGGAATTAAGTATTATATTAGAAATCAAGACGAATTAAACATACCACATGCATTTGATTGCATTGTTATTGATATAAATTTTCGATTTTTCCACTTCGGAACGGTTATTGAACGTGCGAAAGACGTTCTGTATGCAGTTATGAGAAAATTTTGACCTTTAAAACACCTCAAAATTATGGGAACTAAAAAAATCTCTTTAATATTAACTAAGGGTTATTGGAACACTGTTAACGAAAAAATACAGGTGTTTAAAACACCAAACCAAACTCCTGCAAAATTCAGAGAATTAAATCGATCTGATTCAAATTTTAAAATACAGGGTGTTGAAAAAAATGTAAAAAAAAATCTCAAAATTAACAGAATTTGAAAATATTTAAAGTGAAATGACAACCACTTCAAAATTATAAATTTCAAAAGGAAAATCTTACAGTTAAATTATCTGTCCACTGATACTACTGGCTATCGTAATATGGAGTATACAGGGATGCAGAAAACAAATGACGCTTACCTGTATATTAGTGTACATTGGTCTCATGCCGTCAGGGGATTTTTTAACATTTACTTTAAAACATTTATTAGCATTTGTCTTGTAAATGACTGTTGGAGATTTAGGTAAATTTTGACATCTAATTTTTGCCGTATAAATTTGCTTACATATTTTAAACCCACCACACAAATAAAGATGTAATAGATATCAGGGTAAGGTTGAAACATAAAAGGATTGTTTTTACTATTATCTTTTATTTTGCAGGTACACAAATTTTTCAAAAAGTATATTGCTATTTGTCTTTTGTGAATTATCTCACTATTTATTATTCAATACCTATTATAAAAGGGATAAATAATGAATTAAAAATATATTTACATTATACAGGATTGTTCGGATATGATTCGAGAGTTCAGTTTACATGAAAAATTAATATCACACTGTTCTATAAAATTTTCATTCGAGTTCCAAGGCGTCTAAGAAATTATTTTTAGTTAATGTTTTCTAATAACTTAATTGCGTAAGTATATCGTTTTTCTTTAAATTTTGTTCCCTTCACTAATGTTTCTTTGCACTCACGTTAATTTGACGCTTATTCTGATTTAGAATTAATTTTTTTGTAAATTTGGATAATACGTAACTAGACAGCATATACAAAAAAAATTAAAAATGGCACTAAAAACTGAAGAAAAACACAAAACAACAACATAAACACGTGTTGTCCACTCGGCCTGACGGCCTCGTAGGACAATTTCACGTCGCGTGCAATAAACACTTACTTTTTGTACTTGTTGCATAAATAACTATTATGTATTCCTAAAATTTGATAAATTAAAAATTCGAATCCCCTCCCCTGTTCCTGTTGCATATAAATATATAATTATTAAATACCTATTATTTAATTATTACTATAATTCAATTTACAAATAATGATATACATACCTTTCTAAATCCAACGAATTTTCAATTAATAAAAATGTTCTATAATTTTCACTAGTATTACACACACATAAAGAATACAGAAAATCACTGCTACTGCAAAGCACAGATTTGCAAAGGATAAACTGCATCTGAACGCTGAAATTTAGAATACGGAAAAATCGATATCCCATTTAGATGATAGGGTTGTAAATATTTTGTCGCAGGATCGAACGCATGACCTTCAAACTCAGTTTCGGCCACCCGTTATTTTCTGCACTCCAACTGTGACATTCTTTAAATATTTGCAGTTCAAGTTTTCTCCGCTAGACATCCAGCACTTCCCGGTACACAGTTTTATATCATTGTCTGTCAACGATCGAGGTACTTTCTTATTTAGAATACCGCAACCTTAAACCCCATTTTCAGACTTTCACTGATAGCTCACAGCCTTGGTCGTTTACAGCTCACAGTTTAACTCGATGTCGACCTGATGCAATGTTGCCAAGTTGAAATATTTTTCTAGTACCTACCTACCTATTTTAGTATATCATTTTTTCTTGCTCAGTTCAACTTCAGCCAATAATAATTTAAAATGTTAATATCCAATGAAATCAAATAATAATAATCAAATAATTCTATTAAAAATTGCATGTAACGCGGTCCACTCAGGTTTTTCGGTAGAAAATACGGTCCAATCAAACGATACCCGTACACTCCTGCCCATACGTTGACAACAAATCGCCTCTGAAAGCTAAACCGACAAGTAGCGTGTGGATTTTTTTCTGAGCAAATGTAGCTGTTATAACTGTAAAGAAATTAGCTTAGTTACATTGAAATCACAAAACTCCAACGTATCCAATAATAAACTGAGTAATAGACCATTTATGTACATTACATAAAAAACCTATACCCAATGGGTAAATTATTAAGAGAAGCTGAAAAGTGTTTTGTGCTTAAATACTAAGTAATAAAAAAACCATCGTGTTGTCGACAGAAAACTGTCCAAGACCGAAATGGCACGCCTCTGATCTGATGCTGATAAGTTATAGATAGTGAATCTTGACCTACCGTATTATTAGGCCAATAACCTAGTTACCTAGTTTTGTACTGTTATTTAACGACAAGAAGTAAAACTATTTTTTTTAAATATAGATACATGAATGAATTTTCCTTAAATATTGATTTATTTGTTAATAAAAACAAATGTACATAATAAATAAATGTTTTCGAATGTTAGGTTATTACAGTTTAATAATTTTGATATTACGTTTTCACTACGTTTTACAAATAAATATGAATTTTTAGTATTACTCGTAAGTACAATTAATTATTCAGTTTGTAGTTACGTACATCTAGCCTAGTAGTACGATACTAACCTGTTTAAAATGCCAGTTCGAGTAAAACGGAACTCATCCGTCCATAGCACTTTATTAATAAAATTAGGGTCAGCCGCAATTTGATTCACCCGACGCAGTTTCACAGAACTCGTATCACGAAGGCACTTACACAAAGTTCGCGCACCTATCTTGTTAGGTAGACATCTCCAATATTTCGTAGCAGCTGCATTCGCATTTTGTAAACATTCTCCGTATAACACTACCATTTCCGCATATTCGGACGACGAATACGCGAGAACGAAATAAACAAACTACTGCTTACTGCTTGTATTCTCTCCATCTCCCCTCCAAATGTGTGGCGTGGTCAACGAATTTGGGGGGAAATGCAGAAGGTGCTAAATGGGGGTAAATTTGCACGCTGAAGTGTTAGACGATATTATGTATGTAAACATGATGTGGCAACGATGTTTATTCCGGCATTCGATTGTCGTATGGATGCGTCATCAGAAAGTTCGTAGCGCACCAGGAGCGTCGTGTGCCGATTTTTATAGGGTGATTTGTTCATTTTTTTAAAGGTCGAGTAAATTTTTTTTTCGATTTTCTGTATTTATTAGGCCTCCCGAATACGTGGTTAAAATTAATGACATTATGACTGACACCCTGTATTTCTCATTTAATATATTGAGATCTTAATTTGCTCATATTTCTTCTTTTTAGATTTTAAGGGTGTGGGTCATCTCCACTTAGAGGAATGGGTACATCTATAAAACATGTCCTCATAAAACAAAACATGCGCAGCTAGATTCTATGCAATAGTCCAAATTTCAGGGCTGTATTCTTTGTACCAAAATATAGCAATTTAATCCAAATTAATGTCAAATTTAATCATATGTGGTACTAGAGCTTCTTGAGGTGGCAAAACCTATTTTGGCCGAAATTATGTTCTTCTACGATGCGTTGGGTGCGATCTCTCATGTCTTTCATTGTCCCAAAATTTTTTTGTGAATCGAAATGTGCAAATAACGAAAATGTTGATAGATAATAGAGATAATTTTATTACACATGCAGCAGCTAGGACATACCCTATTTCCTACCCAAATTGTAGACGATCAAGTTATTTTCTAGTTTATATGCAAAATTACAGGAAACTGGTAGCTTTCGTCTACCACGGTCTTTCAGTTAGCCATATTGTTGAGCAAATAGAAGCAGTTCTAAATTTGATTGAAGTGATCCCTCCCTTATTAGCATTCGTGGCATTCCAGAATGACTGGAGAACCTTGTGGCTCCACATCTGCAGTCTTTGTCTCCACACGAACAATATTTTATACCCATTCGACTACACCTCCGTACAAAATCTTTTACCTGATGATAACATTTACGTAGGATGAATAATACTTGTGATGTCAAGAATGCAAATGCAACATCCATCATTTGTCGGCAACATTTTATTCACGGACGGAAGCGGAAAATTAATTAACAGAAGAAACTTTATAATATGAATTTAAGGTAAATATTTGGTACGGGATCGTAAATGACTACTTTATCGACCTCTTTGAATTGCCATATCTGTGTTAAATCGGGAGGAATATTTAAATTTTTTCACAAACAGCTTGTTGGGTCTCTTAGACGATGTTCCTTTGAAAATCCGTCAAAATATGTGCTTTTACGCTCCTCCTCATTTTAATATGGAAGTGAGAAATTCTTTAGGATATAACGTAAAATTCCCACTGCTTCTACTTAATAACATTTTTCCTGTTGTTCATTCTGAACGCTATACATCCGACGGTTACACTGAGCGCACTTCTTGAATTTTATTTTCTAGTTATAGTTGAATACTTATATCTGCATCATTATTTTTTATTACATTTCTGTGTAGCATTGCTTGTTATTCCTATTGTATGCTCTATTCTTTGGATTTTTTGTATGTATGTAGAGTTTTATATCGGGTTGTGTCCATAGTTAGCACCTTTAGCAGCAGTTAATAGTTATAGGGAATATGATAATATTCACAAAAACAGAAGTACACTTAACACGTGACATGATCGAATAAGTACAAACATTACCAATGATGAACAGCATAGGTGTAGCCAGGGAGGCAGGTGGGTGCCCCCCCCCCTCATAATTCTAGCTGGATGTAGCAAAGTTTCAGGAAATCATAATTTCACATACCATACCCTTTGTTCAATAAACTGGGTCTCGACAACCAAGTTAATCTTGTCAGTCGTATATATTGACTTGTAAATTTTAAAATAAAATATATACGTACTCTACTGCATAAAAAATAAAGCAGCCATTAGAAAAATTTGCAATAAAATGTTCATTTAAATATTTAAAAACAACAACAACAACAACATACACTATATTAAAACTAAAACAATAAAAAAAATAAAATTTATATTGTTTACAAATTACAAATAGTGGAATATAGGTTTTTACTTGTTATTGAACTCTTTGATGAAAGTGTTTGTGACTTTTGGCAGTTTTAATCTCAAATATAATAAAAATGCATCATATTATTGTTTTGTAATTTAAAAACTACATTTTTTCTGTAAAAAAATGACTCGAATGAAAAACCAATATACAAGTATCTCCAGGTCATTTTTAAGTATCTACTTAATATTATTTAACTGATTTAGGTAGGATTTTTATACGTATATTAATTAATTTGAGACAAATTATTTCGGTTTAGTTAAAGATGTACGCTAACAGATATTCAACATTTTTTGTCCCACACTATATCAATCGCTCACAACACGTTACAATTCGAGCGCCGGCCACTGTGTAGGTGTCTGGGTACCATACGGTCCCCGAGACGGGTGAGGAGAACGGAATTGGTAGGGCGGGGCGTGGTCGAGAGTGATATAACTTATATATTTATTCCGTAACCTTTGCTGTAACTTTGTTGTATGAAGTTATGTATATAGCAAAGTAGCAAATTTGGTAGCGGTTACGTAAGAGTTACTTTTTGAAGGCTCCAGTCTCAGTTAGTGTGTGTGTTACTTTGGTGTAGTTGGGATTACTATATTTTACTCCAAATATTACAGCCCCGAAAAATTTGCATCATTTTTTACTGGACTCCCTGTATATTTAGTCTGAATTTTTTCCATCTTCCATTCTATTATTTAATTTTTAACCGGAAAGCTATTACAGTGTTATCGGAGTGCTTTCATTTGACTGCTACAATGATGTGAAACCGCTTACAGTATTCTAGAAACTAGATTCTTCAGGATACGGCGTACGTTGTCAGTTAATTATTCAAGTAATCCAATTTTTGATAGAAACATTTTCTAGGAACTCCGACAATGAAAAAATAGCTCAATAAATTCATAAAAGGCGCCCTCATGCATTCATTTCCATTGAAAAAAAATGTTATTTCGGCAGACTGTAGGCGAGGTATTAGTCCAAGGACAAGTTTTAATCAAATCGTTAAATGGTTTAACTAAATTCGTCGGCATAATAGATGTAACATGATGTAACAGTAGGTGGAGGTGACTTATGCGATTATGTTGCAAAATTCTAACATGTCAATGACGTTTCAAAACTATCAAAAGGGTAACTACTTCATCGGAATGTCATTTGTGCGATCCAAGCTTCAGGGTTTATGCTTGCATGTGAAGAGTTCATTGAATTTTGTCATGGAATTTTGTTTATTTTTAATGAGTTACATACACGTTTAAAAGCAAAAATGAAGGAATATTTAATTTTATTATTTGAATGAATTGGAAATATTTGTTAAACTTTCCTCATATGGTAAATAACAATAATAAATAAATAATGAATAAATGAATGAATGAATGAATGAATAAAAATACCTAATAATAATACTTCTACCCTTCATTCTAATGACGAAAATTAGACCAGAAGAAGTACAAATGTAAAATGTAGTTTCTAAAATTCCATATAGTTTATGCACCAAAAGCGGTAAAGATTGTTTGCTGGTCGAAGGTATACAGTTCTTGCGAGGCTTATTAACACAAAATTAATTGTAAAATTACAGTAACTGGACACAAAATGACGTATTTTATTACATTGCGTAACAAGTTTTGTCATCATAGATACATTATGTGGAGCCCCTATAAAACAGCTCAAAGTGATTTAAATTTTGCACTCCCGTAAACTCACTAAATTTGAAATCGATATAATAACTGTAAAAGTTATTACAAGTTTTCGCTAAAAAATATTTTCAACATCCTGCATTTCAACTAATATTAATATTAGCTCTGACACATACATATATAATAGTTATAAGGAGGTATTCTTAATATTTTTGTTTAAACTACTAAACTAATAACTAGGTGGTCTCTAACTCATTACTTATGAAACGTCCTGTCGCATAAAACTAGATTATTTTAATTTAAGTGGATTAGTTTCTTGGTAAACGCGAACCAATGAAAGTCTAATGCTAGCGTATTTTATTAAGAAGGTAAGCTATTTTTATACATATTTTAGTGTTTTCCATACAACGTCTTTTGTTATTTTAGATAAAATCTCAAGACATCCAGTTTATTCCATGTGGAAAAGTACTATACAAACGAAAACGAAAATATTTATATATCACAATACTAAAAGCTACTTGCTTTTATAAAACGTCAAATGACACATGCGAAGCAAAGAAATTAAATGTTTTGACAATGGAAAACGTTACTATATTTTTAAAAGAGGCTCTAGGTGCAAAGTCCTTATTAATGGAAGTGGTACTAATATTTGGTTTAAATGGGGCATATCGGCGTGCAGATTTGTGCAGTTTAACTGTGAGAGATATAGAAGACAATTTTGGTTATAACTTTACATGACATCTAATTTAAAAATATGTATGAAATTTATCAAAAGTATTTACGATTTAGCCCCAAACAAGTAAAATATAATAGATATACAGTCTAATAACTGCTTTACAGTCTAATAGATGTCACAAATAAATAGCTTCAGACACAACAATATGAATTAGTTTTTTTTTATGTGTATATATTTTTCCAAAATATGAATAAAAAATAAATTTCATATACAGGGTGTCCCGAAATTAATAGGAAGCTCTGTGTCCTATTAATTTAAATTTCTTATATCATATCCGTACTTAATTTTGCTATAGACGCTAGAGGGCGCTACGAAATGATAAAAACTGGTTATAACTTTTTTATCAGTGTGTGTACGAAAATTTCAATAGAAAAATATTTTTCTACTATCTATTTTTGACAAATAGGTATACCTGTTTTATGTCGATAAATTTAACCGTTTTCGATTTACTTCTTGTTTTTCTATTGGATGCAATAAATTAAAATAAAAGTTTGTAGTTACTTACGTTCTAATAATAATTTAATTACATTCAGGCGGCTACACTAAATTTTCAATATGACCCCCGTTTACATTAATACATAATCTTATTCGTTTGATAAATGATTGTCTAATATTAAATAGTGTTTCTTCATTTCTTAATAAATTCCTACCGTTTAAAATTGCTTGCCACAGCTCATCCCGTGTATTAATAGGGTCACTGTAAACTTTTGATTTCAAAATACCCCAAATACTGAAATCCATGGGGTTTAAATCTGGGCTTCGTGCGGGTCATGAAAACGTGCTGCCGCGACCTATCCACCGTTGGGGAAAATGTGCGTTAAGATAGTTTCGCACCTGTACAGAAAAATGGGCAGGGGCACCGTCTTGCATAAAAAATATATATTGTGTCTCACATTTAATGGTAAATCATCAATAAGTTCCTCAAACTCATGTTCTAAGAAATGTAAGTAAGAACGGTAATTTAAATTATATGGCAATTCAACAGGGTCCAACACATGATTTCCAACAATACCACACCAAATGCTTATCTTAAATTCATGTTGGAAATGACGTTCTCTTAATACATGCGGGTTTTCATTATCCCAAACATGTTTATTTCGGAAGTTCAAAACGCCCGGTCGAGTAAATATGGCTTCGTCTGTAAACAGCACCTTGCTTAAAAAGTGTGAATCATCATTGTGCCGGTCTAAGAATCGAAAACAAAATTGTTCCTTATCTGGAAAATCTGGAGGTAGTAAATTCTGCACTGGGCTAAAGTGATACGGGTACAGTTTTTCATTATGAAATAATCTACTTATGAATAGATGATTTAGGTACCACTACAGCCGCAGACATTCGTCGTAAACTTATTTCAAGATTTTTTGTTACGCAAAGCAAAATATCCTCCTTTTGTTCTGGAGTAACAGTTGTTGGACGGCCAGCATCTCGTCTTTTATGACGAAATGATACAGTATCTCCTAACCGGTCATAAAGATTTTTAAATAATTTGTGATTAAGTTGTAATCTATTTGGGTAACTTCCTAAACACCTGCGACACCCACGACGTCCATTAAAATTTTCTTTTGCATAAATACGTACCATATCTCGCATTTTTTCATTAGAAAACAAATTATGGCGAGGCATATTTCACGCGATATTATTAATTATAAACAAAAACTTAAAGGAATACACTATTTAGCATAAGTTACTTGTCAATCAGCTAATTGTCAATAGTACAATTTGTTTTCAAATAACCAAAGCTTACTATGACAGTTTTCCGTAAGTAACTACAAACGTTTATTTTACTTCCAATAGAAAAACAAGAAATAAATCGAAAACGGTTATCTACATAAAACAGGTATACTTTATTTGTGAAAAATAGATAGGAGAACAATATTTTTATATTAAAACTTTCGTACACACACACGATAAGAAAGTTATAACTAATTCTTATCAACCAACAGTATATTTTGTAGTGCCCTCTAGCGTCTACAGTAAAATTAAGTACGGATTCGTTTTTTCGTCCTAGAAAACACCCTAATCCAAATTTTTAAAAGAATTCTTTGAAAACTGTCTAATAATAATAATAATAATAATAATAATAATAATATCTCCACCCCTCATTCTAATCACAGGGATTAGCCCAGAAGTCGGAGACTTGTGCGGGAGAGGGGGCGGCATATTATTATTAAGCAGGTCGCATTTGTGCCCAGGAATGACTTACGTTGGTAGGCCCTAACCACTATTCAGTGCAGGAATGAGGGAAATCTGGGAAACCTCATTAATTAGGGGGGTAGTCAAATATCAACCGGTATCAATCTCTCACATTGACCCAAGCCAACATTCTTCCACCCTACCATACCCGCAGAGAGGGCGCCAAACCTCTCCACGAATATAGCTTATATACGGTCTACCGGCAGCTGGGTTCGAACCAACACCGATCTAATCACCTCGATTCAAGTACTGACGCCTTAAACCGCGCGACCACTGACCGACCCATTAATTTCGGAACACCCTGTATATGATTATTCATATCAATTATAATATAACGTTTTATTATATTTACCATTTTACTCTTTTTAAATAAATAAAACTTAAAATAATATTAATTTTTCATAATATATCGACATTGTCGACAGAAATCAATCCCGGGTCAATCCTAGGATTCAGAATCATAAATTTCTAATCCCGAAATCCCGGGACCGAATTTTTTTTCCGGGATTGACAGCCTTAGTTAGAACTGTAGGTATTTGAACACGTTTTGCGTAGTACTTTATAGCGTAAGGCACACAGACACACAGCATAGGTAAATCAGCAATTTCACTTCGTTGTCGGCACTTTGAACTGCCTTCAGTTTCCTACGGTGACCTCGAAATGTGAGAGAGATAGCGCATTCGATGGAATTTACAGAATCGGTGATCAGGACCGGAATAAGAATTTTTTATTTGCGCGTAAGTGTCGTCATTTATGCCACGTGAAAGTTTACGTTATATCTATCCACATTATGTAATAATTACACAGTTATGAATAGGTAATTCAATATATACTATCATTTACTGCTACTAACATATAGTGTGATAATTCGATTTACTTCTTTGGACTCTTTAAAAAAAAGTTTAAAATATATATTGCACCTCAAAACATTTTTATTTATTTATTTACTTTTCTTGTTATTAGTGATAATTACATTTTTTTTTGGGGAATTTTAATTTAAAATTTGACGTTTGAAGTTTAGTGGAAAAATAATTTATTATGATTTTTTTGTGTCTGAAATGGTCTACGTAAGCCAGAAGACAAGTTGGATGCAAACTGAGGTCTCTGCAGACTAAAATAATGATAGATCAAGACATGAGATTTTTTTCCAAAGAATTATTATCAGATTTTATAAAGTTATGAACCATGTCTTTGGAAAATAGAATCGATTAATCGAAAGATTATGTTAACACCTACAGAATATCGCCTTTGTTTTTGCATTACTCATAATTAAATTAATATATATTATACTTGTACCATCATAGGTTATATAAAATATAACCCACAATTTTACACTCGACAAAAGTCCACGTCAAGACTTTTCAACAGTTTTGTGCCAGTAACATACAATGTTGGCCGTTCACGGATTTAATAAACAACTTAGACCGCCAAACTTTATTTCATGTTAGTGGGTCCAATCTGACCTCGTATATTTCGCAAAAACTAATTATAAAATTGACTTCTTATTTTCTAGGTTAACCATACATCATAAATGCTTCTTAAAAATTAGACAAATAGTGTAAATTGCAGTTTGACCAAATAATCCTATTCGAAGCAATGCCATTCATATTAAAAAATGTATATTTTAATATTTATAAATTACTTTACAGTAAATAAAAAATTTGCAAAATCTAATAATAAAAATATATAGGTAAATATTGTAGGTGTAATTCAGCTTTGTTCGGGTCATTAGTCCACAGAGTAGTTAATTACACGCAATATTAATGATAACCACTAAAAAATTTATAAAAAAGATAAGTGAATACATTATAATGGCAATGTCAGCAAAGGTATAAAAAATCTAAAATTATTAAATGGAATATATTTTCATCACATGATATAAATACTACGTTTAGGTTTTTTTATTACAAGAATGAGACCAAAATACCAGTAATAGAATTAGTTAAAAAATATTTATAACAATTTTTCATTTTTCAGCAAACTTTTGCCGCTTTTGTTATTATTAATTAATAACATTCATGTGGTTTTAATTAATAACTGTTCAAAATTTTATCCACCGATAAACACATTTGGATTCGTCTTACCCAGTCTCTACGAACTAACACAAATGTTTTTGGTTCTTGTCTGTTTTCATCTCGTTATTGGAATAATTGAGCCACACAGTTGATTGGAACATTTTTTGTACTTACTGAGCGATTTGTCTGGTACCAGGGATTCTCTTCAACAATCTCTAAAATCTGTTGCTTAGCTTCTGCAATACGCCGTGAGTACCCTGGACCTCCATCTCTTCCACAATTCGGTTGCAAATTTCCCGTGTCATGTCCGCATTGCACAACCGTGGTAAAAAAGTAGCTGCGTTTGGCACATCAACTCCGAGCTGCTATACACGTAAGCCATTTTTGACACTTGAAAAACTGTAAACACAATCGGAAAAACGTTAATACTATGGTCAGCGGTTGCGCAGTTTAAGGTGTCAGTACTTGAATCGATGTAGCTAGACCGGTGTGCCTTCGATTCCCTCAGCCGGTAGACCGTACATCAGCTGTATTCTTGTAGAGAATTGTCATGCTCTTTGCGGGTATGGTAGGGCGGAAGAATGTTAGCTTGGGTCGATGTGAGAGATTGATACCGGTCGACGTTTGACTACCCCCCTAATTAATGAGGTTTTCCAAATTTCTCTCATTCCTGCACTTAACGGTGGTTAGAGCTTACTAACGTAAGTCATTCCTGGGCGTAAGTCGGCCTGCTTAACAATAATATGCCGCCCCCTCTCCCGCACAAGTTTTGAACTTCTGAGATAATCGTCGTGATTAAAATGATGGGTAGAGATATTATATATCATATTATATTACTACAGTCGGATTTCAGTACTCGGAATCGCCTGCATTCCGATGATGCTAGAGCTACAGTAGCCCAGCGATGTAAAGGTTGAAAATACTATAAGGATGTTATCATTTTTTTTTTAATATTGACTCTATTTTTGATGACGCATCTATTAAGATGACGATAAGTTTGACTGCTTTCGAACTGTTGGCCACGTCGTCAGTTTAAGACTCCTGACGTTTCGAGAGACATGTCGCTCTCTTCTTCACAAGATCTGAAACTGATCAGTTTCAGATCCTCAGTTTCAGACTTTCTGAAGAAGAGAGCGACAGTGTCTCGAAGGGTCAAGAGTCTTAAGGGCGCCGTTTTCTATGCAAATTTTCAACGAATTCCGTAGCTGTTTGCTGAAACAGTCTAAAAAAAATCTGAGTAAGTTAGAAAGAATATCTCTTCACTATGTCAATTATACACGTTTTCTCCAGGATACAAAACAATTTCCAGGCCGATAAGTCATTTAGAATAAGAAAGAAGAGCATCATTTTGACCTATTATGTTTTATCATAAAATCTCCTGAATTTTATAAGTCAACTGCACATTAAGAAAATTATATACGACATTATAAATATTATTCCCGCAGAATTAATTTAAAAATCTAGTAACACTTGAATTTATTTAAATTATCAACTATTTTTCACGATGTATAGAACACAGTGATAAGGTACAAATTCACGGTTTTTCATGATCTCTAGAACATTTTTCCTTCAAAAGTTAAGGGAAATAATTCAATTTCAGCATTATATTTTAGTACTACGCTAATAAGAACCTCCACCTACTTGGTGCACTTTTTGGTGCATCTTTAGATATGATTATTTGTCCTTGAAACGCCAGCCTTAAACAGACGACGTGGCCAACAGCCCTGAAGCAGCCAAACCATTGACGGAAGCCTACAAACCAAAATGACGATAAATTGTGAATCATCCTGTATATGATTCTACAATACTTAGCAATACTATTAATTGCTAATAAAAAATTATTATAAATATTTTTTAACTAATTATATTACTATTATTTTGGTCACATATATATCAAAAAGTTCTCGTGGTAAATGCGAAGATGGTTTTGTAATGAAAAAACAGAAATATAGTCCCATATGATGGAAATACATATCGTTTAATAATTTTTATACTTTGACTGAAGTTTTCATTATCTTTACTCATAGTCTGATTAATAAATTAGCAAATAGTCGATACGAATAATTTAAATGTAAGTATGTCAAGATGGTGACAGTGCATTCGTATCGCTTCGAAATGTAGGCACTCTACATAACCAGTATACTCCCATTATATCATACAGAAGCTACAGGTTGACAATTTGAAAACAAAACATGATTCAAAACGGTGAAAGGTGGGGATTTACGCAGGGAATCGAAATATCCATTAACCACAGCTCATCAGTTAAATTTTCGGAACCCCTTTGCTTTGCGTAAGTAGTGGGGACGAACCATGACCCTGTATATCACAATGGATGTTACATATATTTTCATCAGTTATCCTTCGACCGACCGTAACGTATCAACAACCTTAGCATTTTCCTGTACCGTATCAGGACTAAGTGACGACTGAATATTAACGCAGGACGTCGGTGAGGAAGACAAGTGGTGAATTGGTGGCCCAGATCTCCTGACTCTATTAATAATCGAGTCGTTTTCCTACGAGTTAATGATTTTAGTTATAGCAGTCCTCAGTTTATTTCTGATTCAGATTACGTGAGGTCGTCTCCATTGAGGAGCGTGTGATTGGTCGTTGTCCACTGCACGCGTTCCGCCGATATTTTTGTGACAGTGTGTTGCAGGATAAGCCTTAGGACTGTATGTGGATTAGGAGCGAATTATGAGTGGCCAAAAGAATTACGGGTTCGTCGAGGATGCCAGGAATGACAGTTACAGCAGGTGAGTTTCCTAAGGAATGGTAAATTAGTTGCAACTTTATTGATTTTTTTTCCTACTGAGCGACCTCAAATATCGTTTTTGTAATCAACGTTTGGCAGAACACATTTTTACACATTTTACATTACACGAATTTTCTTCTTATAATTTTCATCCTTTTTATATTCAAATTAAAAAAATGTATTGAAGCTCCACTATTTTAACACAAGGTGTTTGTAAAATGAATATTCAAAATTTCAATGCGCATAGAATAAGTCAAAAGACAACGAAAATCTTAGTTTGTTTTTTTTTCTCAAATACTCCCAAGGTAGCTAAAATAGTTAATTTTATATTACTTAAGAGCGCGAAATCAGTGTTTTTGATAGCGCGTGAAAATGTGAATTTTTGATTGAGTCGAAAGAGAAAAAAATATTTTACTGTAGGTTTATTATTTTTCAAATTAATAATATTGATTTTTCAATACGTTTTTACCTGAAGATAAGTGTCAATGTCAAAAATGACATGACCGTGAAAAAAAGTACTGAGAACTGCGAAAAAAAGTTCACGTGTTTTGTTTCCATTTTTTCACGACAGCATGCGATGAACAAACTTTAAAAAATGGTTAATTTAGCGCAAAATTAAAAAAATTGTCTTTTTTGACAATTGGAAAAAAATTCTTTTTATTAAATGAACTAACTAATAAACTATTAAAAACAGTTTGGTATTAAATATTAAAATTTTGGTCAGTTACTTCATTTCTTGTGCTTAACAATATGTAATAGAAAATATTTCAGTTTATACCAGGGTGAGAAAATAGCTTTCACGACGGTAAATTTCACTTTAATCTTTTTATATGTGAATTTGTCTAATATCTGAATGAAAAATATGAAAACTTAATGTTTTAGGTACAAAATTGCAATGAACATGCATTAAAATTTGTAGAAACACCTTACACATTTTATAAAATAAGAAAAAATGCAGGTAAAATAATATACTGCGAAATTTTAATATTTTCACCATGAATTACAAGGTTACTTACGTTTGACTAAAAATATTAATAATAGCATTAACAACAGCTCTGGAGCGTTGAAAAGTCGCTTACATTTTAAACATCAACACTAGTGAGTAGACTTCAAAATATTATATAATACTAGTATTTTATAGCATGCAGATCAACATTTACATTAGACAAATTCTAATATTTTGACTAAAATAAATTGTTTATTCTACTCACCTATTTTGTTTATTACATTTGTTTTGAACAACAATTCTTTTTTTGAAGTTATATTTAGCTAGTTTTATTTTCGAAAAGACGTATTATAATGAGTGTTGATTTATTTTTTACATTTTTTTTTTTTTTTATAAAACCTCGAATAAATGTTTGGATTGTATTACCTTGCAGTTTATTTTAGTCAACATAATTTACAACTAATAATAACTTAACTAAACAAATTTTATAAGAAAATATTCCTACACATCTAATGATCTAGTATGTAAAAACTGCTCTTGTAAATATGCGGAATTTTGGAATATTTTATATTGCATTTTATTTTGATAATTACCAAAACTTTCTTCTTTTTTGAAGTTAAATATTCTATCTTACATAAACGTATACTTCAATTTCTTTCGATCGTGAAATAAAATCATTTTTATATATTATTTCACTATTCCCACTAATAAACTTGGTCTGATTCAAATGTTAGCGTGTTTTGATCAAATAATAATGTATCAGTAATTGGTAAGCAAAACCAACACGTAAATCTTTTAAATTTAGATAGAATTCATTACTTTCTAATTACATATAAATCTCTATAATATATTTTCAACAGCTTATATTATAAACTTCGCACTTCACTAATGAAATGTCCATAAATCTGTAGAAAGGATACTAAATTTTAATAAACAATGTAGTAATAAAAAAATAATGGTTTAATATTGTTGCAATTATTATTATACAGGGTGTTTATTAAAAAATGGGCCATACTTTAAGGCTAGCTTCCTTGGACGAAAATAAGGTGATTTATATCAACTTAGTACGATCTTAAGGACACTGTATTGTTAAAATAGTGTTTTCTACAAATACAAATTATTTTAGACATTTAAGAGGTGAATAATATAAAGCCTAGCAAATAACAGGAAAGTTATCTCAGGCCACCTGCGCATATTTGAAAATACCGAAGTAAAACGAATAACGACAGAAAGTGGTCTAACCAACAAATATTTTAAATACAGAAATTTTTTAAATTTAAGTGTAGATGTAAATATTGTCATAACATAAACTTACATTTGATTATTGACTTTTGTTTATAAGTATCTGAAAATAATTGTTAATATGTGGGGTTAGAATAGCAAATTAATGTGTTTTACAAACGCTGTCTAAAAGTTATTATTTATATAAACAAGACATCAATAATTTTATTTTTGGTATTACTTTTGTTCTACGTATTTAATTTTTCATGATATCTGTACTTAAGGAACATGACAAATTTGATTATTTTACGGCGAGAAATACGGCGACCTTAAGAAGTTATAGACGACTCGAGATAATTTATTTCTTGGATAATCGTATTCAAATTTTGTACAAAAAGGTTTTTTTGTACAAAATTTCTGATTAATTTCTGTGTTAAATGTACAGGACATTATTATCGTCTGTGCAATTGTAATTTTATTTAGATTTCTTTTAGGGAGGGAGATTTTTGGAGAATAATTAGTTATTTTGAAACAGCATTATATTAGTTTTTAAAAAACTATATTTGTTACATGTCGTTAAAATGCCCCATTTTAGGGAAAACTGTATTTAAAGTTTGAGTTGTGAATTTACGAAAATAAGGTGATTTAAGGCAACTTTTCTTCCTTAAGAAAATTATCCAAGAAATAAATAAATTATCGTAAAAAAATAAATAAAAAAACTACTTTCTCGAGCCTATAACTTCTTAGGGAAGCAAAATGGTGCTAAGGTAAGTTGATTTAAATCACTTTATTTTCCTCCAAGGAAGGTGGTCGTAAAGTATGGCCCATTTTTTAATAATAAACACCCTGTATATTGGATACAAAAATAATAGTTTTTTTTTTTAAATTAGGTGTCATGACACAATTTGCACATTGCTGTTTTAATTTATTACAGTGACATTTATTTGACGTCTCGTGAATTTCACAGCCTATTTAATAATGATTTTGTCTGGTGAGAAAATTGAAAATGTGAGTTGGAACCGATTTTGTTTTGTTCACAATGTTGTTGCACTTGGCTGTGCTTCATGCATAAAATATTCTATTCAAAAACAATGTTCTAATGCTAACATTTATTTGGATAGGTAGATGCTAATAATGTTTCTCTTTTAATTAAGATGCGTGGAAATAAACCAGTGTTTTAATTCTCACAACTGTAATTCAAGTTATTTAAAACGTACAGTTGCGTAGCATTGATAGTCAGTTAAATTATTACTGTTGATTTGGTGTTAAGTGCGTGTTATTTACCTCTTAACTATTTTATATTACAACTTATAGCTATCTGTACCAGATAAGATTATCTAGATAGAATGTGAACAAGTACTATTATCTATATTCTAATTAATTTACATAGCTCAGTGACTTGCAAATCCCTAAAATTTATTAAGTGTGTACTAAATTTTATGTCGTACTTGAACTTGAATTTGTAGAATCATTAAATTTCGGGAATATTTTAGTACCGAAACGAATAACTACAGGGATGGCCAGAAGTACGGAATAAAATTCATACCTTTTGAATGAGTGATTTTTTTTTAAACACCGAAACCCGTTAACTGATCTTGATTTTTTCCCATTTTTCAGTTATATAATAATTAATTTTTCCTCAACCCCCTAACCCCCAGCTACCCCTATCTTTTTTTTTCAAATGGAAACATAAGGCATGAGTAGGCTCATTGAAAAGCTTATAGAAAACCGAATCCGAGATAGCTGGAGGTTAAGGGGTTGAAGAAAAATTAATTGTTATATAACCAAAAAATGGGAAAAAATCAAGATCAGTTAACGTATTTCGGCGCTTAAAAAAATAGCTCATTCAAAAGATATGAATTTTGTTTCGTATTTCTGGCCATCCCTGTATATACTTTTAGTTCATTCTGAATCTTACATGTAGGTACGCTCTCATGTAATTCCCAATTTTACATGTAAATCTCCATTTGCACAATTTTTCAGCTATTTGTTTCCAATTATAATTGCAAAACAGCTCGTGATTCGATAATGGAATAGTTCTGATTTGAATAATTCATGAATATTGAGAAATTCTGCATTAAATTAAACCATAAATTACTGTGCAATTGAAAATATTTAAATGTGACATGTGGATATAAAACCACAATTATACAGAGTGACCACGAATTCTCCTGCCATGTTTGATGCGTATTTCAATACTTTGTTCCCAAGTATACCGGACTTCCGTAAATTTCATTGGCTGTATATTCACGACGATAAATAAATGCGAAATAAGAGCTAAATAAAAAATGTTTGGTTTTTGAGTTACAGGCCTTTAAAGATGTCAAAAATAAAACTAATTTAATTAATAACTTCACAACTCCTAATCGCTTTGGTGTTTGGAATATTTATTTAGAGTATGATCTCTTAAAACTTTAGTGGAATTGATATACTGGGTAGTAGTTTTCTCCGGTTACTACCCCCTTCAGTGAAACCTTACAGTAGTAGCAACGTTGATAAGGTAGCGTTATTCTAAAATTGAGAAAATCGTCTACAGATAACCATTCTTGAGAAAAACTGCATCATTTGTATGGATCTATGTTTGTTTAGCGAGTGTCACGGATTTGAAACTTTGAATTCAGCAGATGATGAAAACAAAATGTTCTTTACTGTTGCTATAAGTTATAATATCCCTAAGACATTGATAATGTACGAGATAATTTTATAACAATCGAAACAGTCCTGTTACCAAGTAATGTCCTTGAGAAATTTGACATAAAATTATGAGGATTTGTCATTGTCAGAAGGATATTCGGTTAGAATTTTTTTGACAGAGAAATAAAATAGATCGCAATACAACAAAACAACTATTTATTTATTAAAACTACAGCTGGTAAAGGTAACATTGAATATTTATTACCACGCATAGTATTTATGATCTTATTGTTGTGTTCTTGGTTGATGTTTAAATAAAGAATTTAGATTTAGATCAATAATTTTCAGCGGTTGTTGTTCTTGCACACCAATTTTTGCCAATTCGCAAAGAACAGTTGACCTGTTCGAATAGTTTGTTATCTTTTTGTCCTTTACGTTCATTCCAGTAGCCTCAGCAGATGATTTAGTCCATCCATTCATACTTAGTATTCTTTCCATCAGGAAGAATATCAGTTTATGAAAAAGACATACAGAGCAGCTTTGATTTTCACTATTGGCAATCAACTATTTACTATTTATACAGCCTTTTGAATCAGCTTGGCAAGTTTTACTGAAAACCAGATTATATTCAATGCGGTTCGTTATAATATTCCATTTGGAAAAAACCCAAGAGATAGGTACTGCCTAAGAGACTATTTTAATCCCAGAACAATATTATTTGCTTACTTCTGACAAACTTTACGAAACTGCAGGTCAATCATAATCTTATAGTCATTATAGTACTTCTTCTGTAAAAGTTTGCACCAAACGTTCCACATAGTCTTTACTATTGCTTCTTTGAATTATGTCCCATCTTCCTTCCTCATATTGAACGCGAGTATCAATGCCAGTTCTTCTACACTTCTATGCTAATTTAACTCATATTTTTGTTCACAGCAAAACTCTATAAATATTCGCCACGCGTATGTGTGTGACTATTTGTGGTATTTTTTGAATTTTTTTCTTTAATTAACTCATTAATATAATGAAATTTCGCATTGCCAAAACGTGACATTTTGAAATTTATCTGAAACATAAAGCTGTTAAACTTGATGTCATACCGATTGAAAACATCCCCGAATGGTGAATGGTATCAGTTGAATGTTTAAATAATTGGGTGATTTGTGTCACATGACAAAAAATAACGAAATTTAAATGTATGCTAGAACTATTAAAAACGTTTTAGGATGATGTCATTATTTACTTTTATTTAAACAGTTTTATTAGTATATTTAGGAAGGAGTTTTTTCCACTATAGTTTTATTAAACATGAAGAAAATGACAATAATGACATTATAGTTTTTTTGCAGTAAATGTTTAAAAAGATATTAGATGGCTGCAACTTTGACTAAGGTACATTGATCTACTACTGATTCAACTATCTTTGGAATATGCTAGGAGGTTTCTCGTTTTATTAATGTATAAGTGACAAACATGAGTACAGTGTTGGCAGTTATTTTGAGAATGTCTATTCATAAAACTATTCTCAGTTTGGCTTACTTCGTTATCGCAAAAGAAACGGCACTCATCTAAGCTGATGTAAGAATAACTGAGTATTGTGGCAAATGGAAAGCAGCAATTATTTATCCAGTTTTTTCTCTTAGTTGATCACAAATTTAAATGGAAAAGTGAAGAATGTAACGTCTAAATATTTTTTATTAAAACAGTTTCCTTGCAGAATTCTTTTCCGTACTATAAACTTAAAATAGTGCACTGTTGAAATATAAATAACTGAATACTTGTTTCTATTTCACTTTTGAATAATAGCCCATGTACCTCGAAAAGTATTTATCTGTATTACATATCATGTATTTTGTTGCTACTGAATATTTTCGACTACAGTGGAATTCGCACCCGTTGTCTAGGCAAGTTGCCAGCAAGCGCGTAGTGTTAGTTAAGCACTGCTAGTTTGTATTTCATAGTGAGGAGCTGACATCGGCAATAGAACAACAGACGACAGAACTGGTAAAGACTGGACCTGTAGTGATTGGCATGGCGCCCAAATAATTTATTTTAGTGCGGAGGACCACTTCTAAAATTTTTTAAAAAATTTGTATGAATATTTTTACATTTAATTTATTGTTTCTTCGTTTATTGGATTTGTTTCTTTTTATTTTTAGATTTCTGTATGTAACAAATATAACAAATATTTTTGAATTTGTTTTCAATTTTGAATTTCCATGTGGATTAAGTTTATTACATTACAGGTAACACGTACTCGTATTTAGTTGTACTGTTACATATTTTTACTTTATACATTACATTTGTGTTAATTTTTGTCTTGTGAATGGATTTTTTTCTATTGGACAAATAAACATATTTGATTTGAAACCCAGTACAGATAGCATAAGGAACTTGATAAAAGTCTCCCTAAAGTTACGCGTAGAATATAAATATACAAAAATATACAGGGTGTTCGATTTAAAATAAAACAGTAGATGATGACTTTCCGTATAACTGGAGGTGCTACAAGAATGAAAATCTCAAAACCTAAATCTTCAAAATTGAAATTGAAGTAGTCTCTGAAATATTCTAATATATCGTCATCGTAAGACAACCTGTAGAATAAAACAATATGAATGACAAGAATAATAAATTATTTAGGGTTAAAAATAATTTTGCATGCCTAGTTAGTGTTTACAAAATAGTGAAATATTATAAATCAAATGAAATGTCTGTTCAGGGACTTGTTTAGCATTAAGCAATATTTAAGGCAAACCATGGAAATGCTTGAGAATTGTCAAATACTTTACGATACCTGAAAAACTAACGAGGTTAAGCAAATCTGTCAGAAGTGTTTCACAGGAAATGATAAACTTTTAACAAACTTATTAAGTTTCCATCGAAGGTAATAGAATTTTCACACGCAAGAAAAAGTTTATTTTTTAAAATTATTTTAGATTAGCTCCTTACTATTACAACTTGCTCAGTAAAAGCTTGGTGCTAATATATATTTTTTACCAAAACGTATTTAGAAGTTGCCATGAACTGAAAAAATAAGCAATTTTTCAATATTCCAAGTTAATCAAAAGAGTGCCAGATCTGAGTACATACTGTGGAATACAAATAGAAAAAAAATTGGATGAGGTTCTCAATATAAATTTAAATATCAAAATAATTTTCACTGGTCATCTTAGTTGGCTCAATCCTCTAATTTCGCTATTTTTATTCTTGTAGAAAATATGCGGCAAAAATATCTATTAATTAAAAAATAATAAATATAAATAATACAAAATAATAAATAAATTTTGAAAATTAGTTTTATTTAGTAAAATTATTTTAGATCAATAAAATTTAATAGGCATTTTAAAAGTTCTGTAGGTTTCTCTTACAAAGGAAATAAGGTAATCCTCTTGTTCTCAGGTGGATCATTTCATTAATAAAAATATGTTTGATTAAAAAATATAATAATGAATAAGTATTATCCCATTTTCTCAAATATATTTTTAAATGAAATTAAAAATTTAGTAAACAAGTATAATCAATTGTGACTGTAACTTATTGAATAACTTAACAGCTTTAGACTGATTTAATTTGAAGTCTGATGAAATTTTTTCTTTTTTGACTATTTGCCTTCAAATAGTGCTTCTTACTTGTAAATATTTGTTTGTTTGTTTTTGCGTCTGACATAACAGTTCGAAGCTTGTTTATTTACAAACCTCTGAAATACTCAATAATATTTGTTGATATTTGCCAACTTTTGATTGCGGAAAACTACTTGGTACTTGGAAAATTATTTCTGAGGACAAATACTGAAAACAAAACACAGTTTTTCAGTTATGGTGATACCAATTTATTTCAAATAAAAATAAAAGAATGTGAAGTTTATAAAATTGAAAATGTATTTAATTTATCATGGTAATTGTTCGAAGTTATTTCCGTGATTTTCAATACACATTTGAGTTAGCCGAATTCATGAGCTCTTGTTCACTGTTAACTTCAGCACAGAGAACCCTATATTAAGTCCTCTGTGACGTCGATAACATATACCATAGTTTTTATGTGATCCCAAAAATAAATTTCAAGTGGATTTAGGTTGGGCGATCGAGAGTCCAATCCAATTGGACCACCATCGTTCGGGAAATACATAATATGTTGTTGTACTAGTCGTACAAAATATGCTGGAGCACCATCGCGAAGAGACCACATATAATATCTATGTTGAAATTAACTTATTCGAAGTGGATTTAGGTTGGGTGATCGAGGAGCCAATCCAATTAGACCACCATCGTTCAGGAAATATATAATTCAAAATGTTGTTGCACTAGTCGTACAAAATATGGTGGAGCACCATCGCGAAGAGACCACATATACTGTCTAATGTTGAAATTAACTTATTCGAAGTGGATTTAGGTTGGGCGATCGAGGGATCAATCCAATTGGACCACCATCGTTCAGGAAATATATAATTCAAATGTCGTTGCACAAGTCGTACAAAATATGGTGGAGCACCATCGCGAAGAGATCACATATACTGTCTAATGTTGAGATTAACTTATTCAAAGTGGATTTAAATTGGGCGATCGAGGGGCCAATCCAATTGGACCACCATCGTTCAGAAAATATATAATTCAAATGTTATTGCACTAGTCGCGCAAAATATGGTGGAGCACCATCGCGAAGAGACCACATATACTGTCTAATGTTGAGATTGACTTATTCAAAGTGGATTTAGGTTGGGCGATCGAGAGGCCAATCCAATTGGACCACCATCGTTCAGAAAATATATAATTCAAATGTTATTGCACTAGTCGCGCAAAATATGGTGGAGCACCATCGCGAAGAGACCACATATACTGTCTAATGTTGAGATTGACTTATTCAAAGTGGATTTAGGTTGGGCGATCGAGGGGCCAATCCACTTGGACCACCATCGTTCAGGAAATATATAATTCAAAATGTTGTTGCACTAGTCGTACAAAATGTGGTGGAGCACCATCGCGAAGAGACCACATATGCTGTCTAATGTTGAAATTAACTTATTCGAAGAGTACCGGTGAATTATTTCGCAAATATTGTAAATAAGCAGCACCAGTTAACCGATTTTCCAGAATAAAAAGGCCAATGAGTACTCTGTTTACAATTCCAGCCCACACATTTACTGAAAATGGTCGTTGAAAGTGTGCTCGTCGGACAACACGCGAATTTGATACATTTTTGTAAACTTCCAAAACAAAAAATATTTTTTTCTTATTCTATTTGTTCTCTTAAATTACCCTGTATATATGTGATTTTCAGTAGCTTTTTTCTATTAAGTTTATGAAAAAGCAGTATAATATTATGAGTCACAAATACACAAATTGTACAGAAAATATCGCGTTGCCTGTTTTCCAAAAAAATATATTTTTCAAAAAATAAAAATATACTAAGAGGCGCCAACTCGTATTACGCCTTCGGTACGACTATTTTTAATACTTTTCTCATTTTTTTCTACTAGTTGTAACTTGAGCGCAGATACACACGTATTACCAAATACATTTATTTTTAAAATTCGCCGATCTAAATTTAAACAAATGCTTATTTCACTGTGTATTAAACGAGTAGTTGGGATACAAGCTCATTATTTTTTTATACATTAAAGCGTACCTACGCAGTTGTGTCTATTCAATCGCGTCTAAATCAATCAGCTCAATAATTGAAGTAGCAGGAGCGTAACCGTTTTTCGTTTGCGACAAGTATAAAGCGAATTTAACTATTTATGTCATAGTCATTGCACGAAACAAGTTATTATTGAAATGAATATTTATATAATTACCCAATAAATCCTGCGTACACTATGCTGCATGACTACGAGTTTCAGTAATAGGTAGTCTACAGAGTGTTGAAGATTTTTCGTTAGAAAAATTTAGAATTTTTGCATTATTAAAAAAATTATTATTTTGTTGTAGAATCATTTCATACCAGTACAATACATTATTCTGAACAAAAATTAAGAACAGATTTTTTTTTCATTGGAAAGCCCGTTTTACAGATACAAATTAAAGTTGAAAAAAATTTTTTTCGACGGCTCATATCTCAAACACATTTGAATCCACAACGATATAATCTTGTACAAAGGGGTTTCTAAAGGTGCTGATTAAGAATATCTTACTAGTTCTTTAAAAAAAATCGCTAATACTTCTTTTTTAAATTGACCCCCTTTTTCCATCTCAGGATCGGACGCCTCTGACTATACTCAGATATGGCTATGTCTAAAGACTCACTTTATAGGTATATATTCACCACCAAAGTTTCAAAGTGTTGGTATATCAGGTGAGCGAGATACCAGGGTGGCTCCATGAAAAATGGGACACATTGTATAAAATATTTGATATATAGTGACTTTCCGAGTTGTTATGTCGTGACCTCGGTAACTGGTCACTGCCAGTAACAGAATTAAAGTGCACTAGCTTCAGCTGAGATTCTTTGATCTGCCCTTGTTGTTCTTGGGCTAGGTTCTGTGGGTAGTAGACCCGCTGTCGGTATCTCTGGCCCGCCTATATATATTTCAGCACCTGTTGTTGGTATTACGACTACTACGGTCGGAACCGTTCCTCGGATAATGGTAGTCTTCCAAGACGTCCCATAGCCCCTCTGCAACTGTTCACATGCCATGTTTTCAAATGCTTCGCCGCTCTTTAGTGTCGGCATCTTCAGTCGTGACTCCACAAAAGCTTCGCCGCGACTGAAGCGCTTAGTACATTTTGAATTTAGTTGCAAATGTTTAACACAACGATATTTGATATGAAAGAACCATAAACTGTCATCCACTGTAAAAAATGGAAACCTAATAAATATAAAGACATTAAATTTTTTTTTCAATTGAATAACCCCAAAAAAATATTAATAAATAATATACAGGGGGTAATTTATTTCAATATATTATGACAGGACGAGGAAAATAAAAATACACCGCCAGAAAAGTTCAATCAGTCTAAATACTTTGCTAAATTTCACTTATGAATCGTTTCGAAAAAATTAAATAAAACTGTAAATTTACCACCCCCTATTAAGGGGTCGTAACTCCTTAAGGGAGGCTCAAATTAAAAAAAATTATATGAAGTACCTCTATTAAAATTGGTCGTACAATCTACCCTGATTGATCGTGAACGTTATTTGTGAAAGTAGAAAATTAATTTTTGTCCTAAAAAAAAGTGTTTCCACGCAACAAAATATTAAAAGCAGTCTCAATGAACTTGAGGAAAAAAATTGTTTGGTTTTAATTTTTTTACGTGAAAATGGTGCATCGTGCGAGAGTAAGTCTAGGGATCGAATTTACTGTAAAATAAATGGAGATTTTAAAAATAATTTTAGTTTTTAGAAAAGGCAGTGGCGTACCATTTTTTTCTTCAAAAATGTTTAGTTTAGACCTCGTACGGACGTCATTGGCAAAGATTTTAAAACATTTTTTACATCAAACAATGATTAATAGGTGTGTACAAAATTTCATAAAAATATCTGGAGTGATAAGAAAATTATAATAAATAAGTAAACTTTTTCTTAAAACTGTAACACCCTGTAGCTCAAAAATTAAGAAGTTTAGGACATATGTTGATCTTAAGTTTTCTTCTTAAAATGTCCGAAGGATTCACACCCTTAAGTATCGGCATTCAGTTAATAAACACCCTGTATAAAATATGTTGGTAATTTATATCTACTCTTTTAAATAAAACACAGTAGCACAAAATACGATCACAAGTATGCTTTATTGAGAATAAAACCACAAATCGAATGAGAGCGTTACGTTGGACACCCGGCACCTATTTTTAATAAAAATATGTATTTCTACACTATTTATTTCGTGTTTATAGTACAATATGGATTTCGTCTTTTTACAGTAATACATAGTGCGAATAGCGTATAAATTTACTATAATTTTCAGTGTATCTTAGAGCTAAAAAGCCATGATTTTATACTTGATATTTATTAATAGAAGTTAACAAGAATAACCGAGACAGCTGTAACAATTTAAACCACTGTTAAAATACGATCTAAGGCAGTTATTTCTGGACGTATTAATTAATAAGTTCACATAGGAAAAGTCTAAGGTTAAAAGTTAAAATTGATATATTTAAGTGTCACAGAAATTTGTACTTAACAACCTTTCCGTGTACAAGGTGGGTTGATGAAGTGGTTCCACTCTGATTTTGTCGAGATTGCAATTTTTTTAATCTTAAATAATAGCAAGTAGGATCAAGCAGCTCATGAAAATAAAGGCTTTTAAATTATCTTCATAATGGGGTGCTATTTTTAAAAATGGATTAATAGTCTAGGAGTAATTGAAACGAAAAAAAGGGAATTTTTTCTTACAAATATTTTCTACAGGATTAACTGTGACTAAGTACAAAAATTATAACCACGTGCTCAGGGAGGCCTAATAGACAAAAAATAAATTATTCCAGAATTTTAGCTCGATATTTAAAAAATGGGGCAAAACCCTCTTTTCCAGCGGAAAGGCGTTGCCTATGGTAGGCATCGACTGAGATAATAATAATAATAATAATAATAGCTTTATTGCCCAACAGAGATCCATTTACAGGGCAAAACTTAAAAATACATTACATAACTAAATAATAATAGTAAATAAAAAAAAATAAAATAAAATCTACACTTGGTCTAGAATATACACAAGAGAAAAATTGTTATGTGCTTAAAGATGTATAAAAATTATATATTATAATTCATTAGAATAGGTTCTTATTGCATTAACCAACAACGATTTCAATGTACAATTGTGAATATCACACGAACAGCAGTATTTATTGAAATTTGTACACATAACATGAATAGGGGACTTCAGTAAAATATTAGTTCTAGGGTTGTTACATCTGAATGTCATATTAGATCTGGAATTATAACTTGGTACCAAAAATTTAATATCTCCAAGTATATCAGAACAATCAATTTGAGTATGTATTATTTTATAGAGAAAACTTAATGATGTACAAATTCTTCTTAATTCTAAGCTACAGATGTTAAACCAGGAAAGTAAATAAGAATAATTTATTCCTGTTTCAGGATATACTCCATCAATTTTATATGACAAATATTTCAAAAATTTTCTCTGTACCTTTTCGATACCAGATTTCTGATTATTATAAAATGGATACCAAATTAAAGTAGCATATTCCAGCTTAGAACGAACATATGAAAAGAAAAGTGTTTTTAAAGCATGAACATTGGTGAAATTATTACAATTTCTAACAATAAATCCATATAATTGCATAGCCTCACTTGATTTCATTGCTATGTGATCATCAAAAGTAAGTTTTACATCAAAAACTACACCTAAATCTTTATGAGTGCTGCACCGAGATAATATATCACTGCCAATACTATAATCAATTGAATTGGAGAAAGTTTCCTTGTATAACTGAGCACTTTACATTTTGATATATTTAGCAATAGTTTATTTTTAATACACCAATCTCTAATATTATCCAAATCATTCTGCAAATTTAAACAATCATCTATGTCATTAACAGTCAGAAATATCTTTAAATCATTCGCATAGAAAAGCTTACAACAACTTATTACATCACTTAAATCATTGATAAACAGAACTAATAATAGTGGTCCCAAGTTTGATCCCTCCGGAACGCCTGAAGTAGCAATATATTGAACAGCTTAGATCCATAGATAAAGCTTATATGTGTGAACAATGTCAACTACCATGCGGTCGTTTTTTTGCAGCGTTTCTAAATGCAGTAACGACAAAAATTAACATTGTTATTAGTATTAATACCTAATAGATATACTCGCGTCAAGAATTCAGACGACTTACGTCATACGAACAAATGAATAAATCATCATATTTTCATGAAAATATTTAAGAAACTGCAACTGATAGTAATAAAACTATATACTACATTATAAGTTTGCATTATATATTGCACTAAATTGCAAAAAATAATTGTTTTTAACGCGACCAATTATCGAAAATTACGTTGACAATAAAAACAAATGTATAACGTCAGCCGTGACGTAAGACGTCTGAATTCTTGACGCGAGTATAGGTAACAGTTAATGCAGTTCGCTGCAGTATTAATTAATTCAATTTTTGGAAAATAGCAGAATTTATGGGACTTTTAATGTGCTACTTGACCCTACCAGTAAAGTGGAAACTTTTCATATATTTGTAATTTTTTGGGACGTAAAATTGTAAATATGGATAGTTAAAATAAATTTAAAAATTCCAGACCTTTACTTTTGTTTGACCTTTTGTGACAATAACTGAAAGACAAATTTAAATTTTATTATATTTTTTTAAAACTTTTCTTGCATTGGAAAAATTTGTCATTGTTTTTCGACGAGGAGGCATTTAAACTTTGACTGTATAAATTAAAACTTTTGTTTTGACCTAACTTTATGACACCTTCTATTGCTTAACTCTTTGATGTAACTATATTCTTCGAGTTAATAGCAACATTACGAGGAAATAAAAATATAAACACACTCTTTTATAGACATATTTTTCCTAAATTATTTATTTTATGCGCTACACTATTCAACCCAAGCCTGTTATGGCATATTTCATATAAAGCTGCCATTATATTTATATACATTTGATGATTATGTGCATTAGAATCCTCTTTTTATTATTTTGCGAAAAATTCTATTTATACTTTAGTTCAACAGGATCTAGTTTGAACTAGATCCATAATTTAAGGATCAACTACTTTATTTACAAATATTTATACAATAATAATAAATGTTTCACCAGGAAGGATAGGAAAATTTTTACTTTAAGTAAATTAAACATTCTAAATGTAGTTTTCCAGCAATTATTTTTCCTTGCTGTAAAAAAAATCTCTCAAAATATACTTTGTTTCAGTTTTTCAGCGGCTATAAGTTCTACAGAACAATTGACACACAAGGATAAGGACAATTCACATACAGTTGAACTGAGGGAGTTGAGAAAGTCTCTGGAAGCTGGAGAATACGATCCCTATGACTTCAGAGATGTTGAACATCCTACAACGTAAGTATATTCAAATAATGTAAAAGACTATTGACTAGCTACATTGAATATTTATAATACCTAATATAAACGATTGTTATTATACAGGGCAGTCCGTAATGAATGCGCCATACACTAACTGCAGATTGTAGATATTAAAATACCGTGTGAGCCATATGTCTTAGTCCGAATGTCAAAATTAAAAAAGGTACAAGACGTAGAAGCGAAAATTTTAAAATTTTACTTACAATAGCTTACAATATGATGCCCTCAAAAAACTGCCTTATACCGAATTTAAAAGTAAAGTCTCTAAAAGTTTTTGAAATATTAAGAAAAATCAACCCTATATATTTTTTAATATTGGCATTCGGACTAAAACAATATGACTCACACGGTATATTTTAATATCTAGAATCTACAATTAGTCTTTGGAGCATTTGTTACTAACTACTCTTATAGTTTTGAATTCCAGAATATTATTAATTTCTTAAAATATGACTTTGAACGTGAACTTAGCCGCCCATGTTTTGATAAAACAAAAAAAATAAAAGTTGTGCTGAATTTATGCTACGTTGTGCCGTAAAAATTTAAAGAAAAATAATACGTAATTTTCATAGAAAATGAGAAAATTCTATTTCCACATAGCTCCCCACTTCACGAAAATGGTATTTTTCTTTACTGTGCTATATTGTGCCAGTTGTTATGAATATCGTGCCGTTTAATGAAATATACGAAAAAATAGAATTTCTCGGCCCCCATTTTGCCAAAATCTATTTTTTAAGACATTTGATCTTTCTCCGTTCTCCGGAAATGTCTGAAAATTAAGCGTAAAGTGGCTCCCCATTTTTTCCGAATATAAAAAATGGGATTGTTCTGAACATTGTGCCGTTTAAAACAATTTGATACTTGCCGTTCTCCGGAAAATGTAAAAAACCGAAAATTTTCTAACCCCCTACTTTTAAAATGTCCAATGTTTTTCAATGTACTGAATTGTGCTAGTTGCTCCAAACATTGTGCTGTTTAAATAAATCTTCCTCCGTCCTCTGGAAAAAAAAAACCGTTCCTGTTATAACACATTTTTTAACAGTAAAGCTAACTTTTTATTCATATCTGTGGATTATATATGTACTAAACGCTGTCCAGGTTTATGTCCACTGCTGTTTGGCATAAACATTTTAACACAAATTTCTATAACTCACATTGTTTCAAAATTAATCTTATAGTTTTATTTTAATTATTATACCGACGAACATCATTATAAAAAATAAAGTAATTTCAAAATTCTCTGGAAAGTTTTTGCCTATGATCTAGGTTATCACATTATCAAAGATCTTTACCTTGAAGATTATGTTAGTAAGCAACAGCAAAAAATGTTAAAGGTAAATTATTGTGTTAAATCAGTCTAGTGGAAAAATACCTAATGATATCCTTTCGACCCACTTACACATAAATTTTCATAGATAGTGAATTCAATGTCGGAGTTCCTAGATGAGTGTTCCATTTTTTTTCGATTAAGTGAAAGATTGTGTTACATTATCTGTCAATCCATATACTCGTATATTGTATTATAGAGATTCAGATGTATAGATAATATGAAAATGTGTGTACATGTACAATCGTTTCCAATAATAATGACACTCTTGAAAATGAATTGTTCTATTTCTTTTGAACTGCTGATTTATTTTTAATGAAATCTATTTTCAACTTTTAACATTAAACCTTAGTTGTTTCACTCACCAACAGAGATTTAATGAAATGTCTACTCAGAACTTCCAGAAGCTCAAAATCTCTTTTGAACGAGTGTCATTATTATTGCAAAAGCATGTACATTGTAAATATACAGGTTTAACTACCACTAAGTACACACATTTTAACCACGTGCTTAGGGACACCTAAAATAATAAAAACAACATTTCGGAATTCTAGATCGATATTTAAAAATTGGAGCAAAACCTTCTTTTCCTCCGGAAAAATGCCGCCTATGAGAAGCATCGTCGGAGATGGCTTAAATCTGTCAACTACCATTTTTTTTTCAGTGTTTCCAAATGTAAAAACGACAGAAATGAACATTTAATTAATTATTATTATTTATTATTAATAGTAATATCTGATAGGTAATAGTTAATCCTGTTAGCTGCAGCAATTTTCAATTTTTTTTTTTCGTTATTTTGTTCCGAACTATCAAAACTTTATTAAAAGTCCATTAAGGTTACCCACTACCAACAAAACAACTTCACATACAGTTAAATAAAATGCCCATTTATTCTGAGAGGACCGAGCAATAGATAATAGAAAACTTTGATTACCCCCGCGGAAATCTTGTCCAATAACATAGAAAAACAAACCTACGGATGAGGAAAATATCTGTACCCGACCTTTATTAATTACTATAAGACGTTTCAAATTGAAAAAAGGTACTAAAAACTGAAGAAAAACACAAAATTAAAACATGAACACACGGGATATCAATTATGACAACGTTTTATCATTTTATCATTTAGTGTTGATGGTTGCCGTACTCTCTAAAAGTGCGGAATAAATAAATTCGTAGCGGAAAGGCTGCCACAGTGAGCGATAAATAGGAGTTTAATATAGTTTCGAAAACAAAAATTATTTCACTTAATAAAAGTATTTTGAAGGGTAATTCCGTTAATTCGTATTTTTCTGTATAACCTCTTAAAATATTTGTACTTAGTCATAACTAACCCTGTATATTTAAAACCCTAAGTTATGCTGCCACAAGCTGATAAACTCAAAATTGAGTATCTAGAAAGACTAAGCACGCATATCTAACATCTGAAAAGAAAATTCTTGCTGAAAGTAAAAAAATTTCGCATAATAAAGATCACTGAATTATACAGACTTGCCGGAATTCGTAAAATAAATATTTTGCCACCATAGCGAACAAAACCAAGACTCCTCCTCGTTTAGAGTATTTATGTACTCTGATATTTATTACCAACGTATAAATTATTTAGACAAACTTTAAACACGCGCTCAACAATTAAATCAGCGCGAGAATCAGATGCATGTATTGTTAGCAACGCTGCGGAAGATATCGTCTCGACTATAAAACCATCAATAAAAAAATTATGGCTTCAAGGTGACGTGCAGATTTTAATTAGGAAGCAATTGACACTAGGAACAACTGTCTGACGCTATTTATTAATGGGAAATTAACTGGATGTGGTTATACTGTGGCGTTAATTGTTTTTTACTCCGAATAAGTCATCCGTTCCCCTGTCAAAAAAATGTTTGGTGGTCATAGTCTACCAAATGACACATTAGAAGAGAGCGTTTGAGACATTAACATTCCGTCAATTACTGTATTACATCAAATGCTGTCAATTACTGGGGATTTTAAAGAATGAAAAAAACTGTATTATATATGGGATATGTGTTTAAAACAACATATTTGTATTGATAAAACCATAAATCAATTTTTGAATCAGTTTCACATTGTAAATATTTTACATCAACCATGAATTGCTACTTATACTGTCAGTTACTGATGCATCTACCCTAACAACTGTTAATATTTTTTATTCAAAAGTTAAGTTTTCATCAAGGATTTACTGCTACCGTATAAAAACAAATGAACATCGAACATTAAACCAAAAAACATCACAGATTGATTGATTGTTTGGAAATAGTAATGAAAGCAAATAAAAACATCAATTCGTTGTGTCCTTTCTCACAGTGATTGATGTATAATCCTTCTAAATTAATATTTTTAATCGCTTAATTATTGTCCCAAAAGAGTAATTCTCCAAATACTCACCGACTTGTTGAAAATCTAAATGATTTGATGCTTATTTTAGAAAGAGTGAACATAAACTTGAGATTTAACCTTTCATTAAATTAGATCGAAATCCTTAATGTAAATTATTTATTTTATCAGGAGGATAGGTGTAGACAACTTAAAGTGCGTCTTTAAAAAAAAAACTGTTATTGGAAACATTTCTATTACATGACACAATGCAAACTACAGTATACAAATTTCTTTCTGTAAACATATTCAGAAAAAAAATCACAAATTTTCACATGTTTACTAAAATTTGCATAATATACAAGGTGGTCCGTAAGTAATGGCCCATGGACACATACTATATTTTTCAAACAAAAAAAAATGTAGGGTGCCAAAGTTGGAATTTAAAAAGTGATTTTTTGTAATAATTATACTGTGTTTACTATATCAACTTAAAAACTTGGAAATAGATGTTTTTGGATATGAGAAATTATAATTTGTTGTCTATTTAGACGTATTCTCTAGAGGGCGCCGTAAATGTGAGCGTAACTTTTTGGATCTAACGTTATCACGTTTTTTTATTAAAATTTAACAGTTATTAGACACAATTTAAGTTAAAGTTAATAAGTATTTTTAGATATAAAATATTTGTGCAGATTTGGTTAAAATCAATTACTTCACAAAATTGAAAAATTCTGAGACTCAATTTTTCATATTCAGATATTCAGAGTTGTTTTTTAGCAATTAAATTTGAATGGATGTGCGAAAATATTTGGGAGAATTTCGAAATAGATTACAACCTAATAATTAACAAAGAAGACGAAAAATTTGTTCACATTGCTCATTATCCACAAACTAATTCAGGACGACTATCTGGAGCTACAAGTATTAGTATGGCTTTCATTTTAAAATCGTTGCTTGTTGAAAAATATATATATGTACCAGTGCAAATTTTATTGATTTTCCATCTACGTTCAACATATCCAATTTGCAAGGGAATTTTGGCGAATTTCTGGATAAATACCAACCTCTTGATATACTTAATGTGGACTGCAAATATAAGAAGAATATTTATCGGTCAGTGGTCGCGCGGTTTAAGGCGTCAGTACTTGAATCGAGGTGACTAGATCGCTGTGGGTTCGACCCCCGCAGCCGGTAGACCGTATATAAGCTATATTCGTGGAGAGATTGGCACCCTCTCTGCGGATATGGTAGGGTGGAAGAATGTTGGCTTGGGTCAGTGTGAGAGATTGACACCGGTTGACATTTGACTACCCCCCTAATTAATGAGGTTTTCCAGGTTTCCCTCATTCCTGCACTGAATGATGGTTAGGGCCTATCAACGTAAGCCGTTCCTGGGCGCAAATGCGGCCTACTAATAATAATATGCCCCTCTCCCGCACATGTCTTCGACTTCTGGGTTAATCCTCGTGATTAGAATGAGGGGTAGAGATATTATTATTATTCTTATTTTGACCTGACAAAAGGCTGGTATAACATTTTAATGGTAGTAAAATTATGAGAACAACGTAAAATAAATCTTAATATTTTAAAATTTGCATTAATAATCCTGTTAATAGGATTGTTAAAAGACAATTTACCATCAAAGGTTACACCCACATCACGGAACACTAGTGCCTTTGTAAGCAACGTACTCTCAATAGAATAGCCAAACTCTAATTTGTTTTGCTTCAGAGAGAAAATCATGATTTTGTATTTTTTTATGATAAGCTACAATTTATTATTAACACACCAAGCGTTAATTTTATCAAGGACTGACTGAAATTTTAAACAGTCATTAATGTCATTAATTTCTCCGTAAATTTTCATATCGTCGTCAGATAAAAGGCAATTGATATCGATTTCAGCAACCATATCATTGATAAAAATGTTAAAGAAAAGAGGTCCTAACACAGAACCTTGGGACACACCGGTTGTTGATATAAATTTCTTAGAACGTTTATCATTATATTTAACATATTCATAACGACAAGAGAGAAATTCTAACAAGTATTCGAAAATCCAAGTTTATTAAGTTTCGAAAGTAGAACACCATGATATAGTCTATCAAAAACTTCTGTAAAATCTGTATAGATTACATTATACAAATAGATTACAAATTTATATCTCTATCTCAATTATTCTCATTGCTCTATCTAAATATATTCTAAAGTCGAATACAAATGTAAGATTTGTGCATTAATCTAATTTACTGTTTACTTGTATCAATAAAGAAAAGCGAAATCACTCATTTGAATATTCCTTTGTAGATACTGGTGGAAAACTATTATTGTTATCTGTTATGAACATAAATCCAACAATCTGTTGCAGTTCCTAAACGTACAATCGTTTGCAATAATAATAACATTCTTTAAAATGCATTTTGCGATTTCTTTTAAACTGCTGACGTATTTGTAATGAAATCTACTTTCAACCTTTAACATTAGTTCTTAACTCTTTGAATCACCAATAGAGATTCAATGAAATTTCTACTCAGAATTTCCAGAAGTTCAAAAACCGTTTTGAGAGAGTGTCATTATTATTACAAAAGCATGTACCTGTAATATATAACGTAGACCGGACAGTGGACTAAATATTTTCTTTCTTGTTAATTTTTGACGAAGAATTCTCATTTAAAGATTGGTTTATCATTTCAGTTACATCCTGTATACAATTATTTTATTGAAGATAATGAATTAACACACATTTTTTATTAGACATTTCAAAATTATTTTTATATTATGTACAAGTGAATTATGAATGTTCCGTCAAATCTCAAAAAGGCGAATTCTACTCCAATGACGTGTCCTTAGTCAACACAGTAAAGCTTCGCCTTTGCAGCACTGAATTATTTTAGTCATTTATAAAAATAAATCAGGGAGATTCCTGAGCATTGGACTGGATCTGTTCCAGATGAGCTGACTGACGTAACACATGGAGAATTGCTTATTTACGTCATTTGAAAATACAGAAATATTCATCGCAGTTTACCTTTAAAAGGAAAGTACCTTTTTAAAATTAAAGGTTTATCTTGGAATGTTTCGTACAGGTTGCAGTCCAGTGACGCAATATTTAGCTGGATAAGTCTTTACGTCATTTAAAATATAAGAAAATAATTGCTTTGATTCCGAATCAGATATCATGCTAATAGCATAATAAGTACTGAATTATTCTGGGATATTGAAGTGGCCATACAGGTTTTGCTTTATTATTGATATTTTGAACGCATAAGTTCTTGCGCTTACGTCATTTGGATTTGCAGAAATAATTATATACCTTCCAAGTGCAAATAACTTACGTAAAACTTGTTTAGGTTGCATTCTCGGAAATTCCACATTTTTTTATAATTACTTTATCGTTAGAGGAAGGAAGGAAACGTTTTGATGCGGCAGAAATGAAAAAAATATGTTTATTTTAGCACCAATGTATGTATGTATTACAAGATATGTACATACAAGGTATTTCTGAAATAATCATAATTTCAGTTCATGTAGGATAAGTTATGATGACGAAATCTTTAGCGTAGTCGGAAGAGGTGGCTCCGAAAATGCTTTTTATGAAAGAACTTATGATATTAAATCATGAAATGTTAGTCAGTTCCTGAACTTTTTGTACTTAACAATATGCAATATGGATCCAAGTGTAATAAACAATATTTTGTATTATACTTCTATGTAAACGAAAACATAAAAACAAAATATAATAGAAAAGGCATTCGAAAAAAACTTGGAAAACATTTTTTTTTCATAACAGTTATAGGAATAAAAAACATGTAATAATGTTTTTAGTTTCAATTGTTATTATTAATGGTTATGTTTATTGTGCAATGAGTATTATTGCACAGCAGACTTGCAAATGTTTTGATGTATATCGAACGAATGATATAGGTGTTGTATTTTGCGAGTGAGAAGGGTTAAACAGTTCTCGTGATACCTCAGTTTTTCATTATATGGATTCTTCTATATATCCTTCTACTACATTGGAAGAAAGCCATCCTTCGTGTCTTTTCAAACTGAGTAAATCAGCGCCGCTTTCCACGAACATGGTTCCCGAAGGACGCCTTAGCCCATGCCTGGTATATTTTCTGGGATCTTCTAGTTTTAGATATTGCGAATACCACTGACGATATGACATCCAACGTGTTGAACGTAACACCTGCTGTTTCGCTATGCAACAAATAATCTTCCGCTGTTCATATTCGGTCGTAGAGCTGCATATTTACGATAAACTGTGCAGGGCTCAAACGTACATCCTTCATTGGTTATGGTGAAAATTCTCAGTCCTCATTATTTACGACATCGTCTAAATTTAAACGTATTAAATCATTTCTTCGACACACGCACTAAAGATCTCAAACACTAAAATTGCTTTTGTTAATAGATATTGTTCATCTGGAGCTTCACATCAAAATTTAGTTACTTGCCTGGTACTAAAACTTTTTCAGTATATGCCCTACAGTTTGACGTTTCAAGAAAGCAATAGTCTTTGGATATTTGTTGTAGCATGTCAGAATTTTCTTTTATGGCCAAACAACTCTTTAGCACTGAGAATCGACTCCATAACGTAGAAGATTTCATAGACTCAGCTTTTTCAACAAAGTAAACTAAAATACCATCATTTTCAGTTTTGATTTTGTTCAGATTTTGCCATTTAGTAAAAAGTTGATATTCGTGTTCATATGTTGACCTATATTTTATTGGTAATAAATTCGCGTTCGCTTGTGCCGCTTGCTCTTTGATGTTATTCGTTTTAAAACAGTGTATCTCCAATAAAAACAGAGATAATGTCGTGATTAATAAAACAACATGTTCACAAAAGATGAGGCTACAGTGTGACTCCAGTTAACAACAGCGACTGTAGCTGCTGCACCCCACAGGGTGTTACAAATTTCGGGAATAAACTTCGACTTTTTGTGGCGCCCCGTATATGCTCAAATTAAATTCCGAATAAAAATTTCCGACATAGCATCTGTTCCTGAGAAATCAATGTACAATTTTAAAAAATATCATCAAAATCAAATGAGCGGTTCCCGAGGAAGCCAATTTTAAAATTGGGGTTAGTTTTCAGTGGCCGGTTTTTTTTCCGGTGAGTGTATATTTGGTATTTTTATTCAGAGCAAATGAAGCCCATTTTACGTTATTACTAATACAGATGACTTTAAAATATTTTGGACTAATTCTGAACTAAACTTCCCAATATTGAAAACGCTGTATAAGAATTACTTTTCAATATAATTTAAGGAAATTCGGTATATTTAGGTTTAAGAGGGCGCTGAACAAGACAACGTTGCCAGATTTTAATAAAGAATCGCTAATATGAATATCCGTAAGAGGAGTGGCAAACTAGCCGTCGTGGTAGGTTGTACAGAATAACCTGAAGAGTATTTAGTTGCAAAAAAATAATCACCAAAATCGCACTGTTCACTACAATTTTACAGAGGTGTGAAGGTGAGAAGTGAAACATACTGCATACAGATCCAGAAGGACTAAGCCTACTTAGAAATATTTTTATTGCTGTATTGAACAACACTCACGCTGATTCATGTTGTCACTGGCTTGAAAGATTTATGGAAATAATATTTTTAATAAAAGTATGTAATTTTTTGTAATTGAAAATCAGGTATGACATTTAGTGGATTAGGTTGCTGAAAAAGTTGAATTATACAAAATCTCCCTCTAAAAAATAAGTAGAATTAATGTTACTTCTATGTAAGCAAATTGGAAAAAAAAAATTAGATTACGTTTCGCTTTATTTGTGTTGCTTTTCAGCATTCATTTAATTTGTCATTGCTTTTATAAATATATTTATTGTTGTTATTTAACAATATGTTGTTTAGCAACTGAATTCATGTATGCAATTAAAAAATTTAAGTAGCGGTTATAAAAGCCAGTAAATACCTAATAATTTGAACCATAATTATAGGGATAGCATAGATTAACTGTGAGAATATATCTATACAGAAATATAGCTATAAATAACCGTGGAAAATAACGTAATGATTAACGTGACATCAATCATATCACAAAAGCTACAAATTTAAGTACTGCCCATGTCATTAATGTTGTCAATTAGACTCATAACATAATATACGATGCGAAACATAACGACAAATATAAAATTAAAACTTAATGGTAGCAAAGTAATGTCACATAATGAAATTGCATATAACACATTATTTTGAAAATCTGTTAAGTCTGGCGTTTGATAAAAAAAGAGGGCAGGATTCCTATTAGCGTAAAGCTAGACTATATGAAGTTTAGATTTATTGAAATTGGATCATATCCTTTAACTTTAGGAGAAAAACACTGTAGATAATATAGTCATTTAAAGACAGTGAATTATACCGTTGGATTTTGTATCGCATTTTATAAAAAATACTAATTATATATATAGTAGAACATGTAACAGGTAAACACATATTTTTTTCTTATTCAAAATAAGATGGTAGCTGTAAACTGTTTTATCTTCTTTCATTTCTCTTACTATATTATAAATAATTTGTATAAAAATATTAATATTAAAAGCAAATTAAACGCCTTTGTTCCAAGAACTGCAAAGAAAATCTCTCGCGATGCCTCGGAGGAATCGTGCATCGTATGTAGAGTTTTTATGAATGGATTTTTAAAGAACAAGAACCTACACAATATGCACGAATTCCATATGAATTATCTTTCTTATACTACAAGTATTTCATACATTTCTTTTGAACTCCTTCAATCGTAAATTTATTATTTTCATAAATAGGATTCCATACTATGTAGCCATATTCAATGTTCGACCGAACTAAGGAGAAGTAAAGAGCTTTCAAGCTATCGATATTTGAAAAAAGCTTACAGTTTCTCATTATAAATCCTAAAGTTTTTAATCCAGAATTAGTCGTTGCAGTAATATGATCATTAAAATATAGAATCGAATAAAATATCCTTGTTGTAAATTCATTAATAATAACTTTAACATCTCGTGTGTACAGGGTGTCCCAAAATTAATGGGACACAGAGCAAGAGTAGATTCCTTACATCAAAATAATGCGATTAAGCCAAATTTGCCTAGGTCCATTTGTGGTTAATAAAAAAGTTAGACGGCGTTAAAGTTCAAATTTTGAATTCGATTTCAAAATTTTGATTAGGGTGTTTTCGAGAACGAGAAAAACGAATCCGTACTTAATTTTGCAGTAGACACAGAGAAGGCTACGAAATGTACTCTTGGTTGATAAAAACTGGTTATAACTTTTTTATCAGTGTGTGTACGAAAGTTTTAATAGAAAAATATTGTTCTCCTATCTATTTTTCACAAATAAGGTATACTTGTTTTATGTCGATAAATTTAACCGTTTTCGATTTATTTCTTGTTATTCTATTGGATGCAATAAAATAAAATAAAAGTTTGTAGTTACTTACGTAAAACTGTCATAGTAATTTTTTTTTATTTGAAAACAAAATACCTACTACTACTATTGACAATGAGCGGATTGACAACTAACTTATGTTAAATAGTGTATTCCTTTAAGTTTTTGTTTACAATTAATAATATCGCGTCATGATTTATTTTCTAATGAAGAAATGCGAGATATGGTATGTATTTATGCAAAAGAAAATTTTAATGGACGTCGTGCGTGTCGCAGGTATTTAGAAAGTTACCCAAATAGATTACAACCAAATCACAAATTATTTAAAAATCTTTATGACCGGTTAAGAGATACTGGATCGTTTCGTCCTAAAACACGAGATGCTGGCCGTCCAACAACTGTTACTCCAGAACAAGAGGAGGATATTTTGATTCAGGTAACAGAAAATTCTTAAATAAGTTTACGATTAATGTCTGCGGCTGTAGCGGTACCTAAATCATCTATTCATAGATTATTTCATAATGAAAAGCTGTACCCGTATCACTTTAGCCCAGTGCAGAATTTACTACCTGCAGATTTTCCAGATAGGGAACAATTTTGTCTTCGATTCTTAGACCGGCACATTGATGATCCACATTTTTTAAGCAAGGTGCTGTTAACAGACGAAGCCACATTTACTCATCGAGGCGTTTTCAACAGAAATAAGCATGTTTGGAATAATGAAAACCCGCATGTATTAAGAGAACGTCATTTCCAACATGAATTCAAGATAAGCATTTGGTGTGGTATTATTGGAAAATATGTGTTGGTCCCTGTTGAATTGCCATATAATCTGAATGGCCGTTACTTACATTTTTTAGAACATGATTTTGAGGAACTTATTGATGATTTACCATTAAATGTGAGACACAATATATTTTTCGTGCAAGACGGTGTCCCTGTCCATTTTTCTGTACAAGTGCGAAACTATCTTAACGCACAATTTCCCCAACGGTGGATAGGTCGCGGCATCACGTTTTCATGGCCCGCACGAAGCCCAGATTTAAACTCCATGGATTTCAGTACGAGGGTCATATTGAGAATTTAATGTAGCTACCTGAATGTAATTAAATTATTATTTTCTACGTTCATGAAAAAAAACAAAACTTTATTTAACTATGCTTAGAGGAAAAAGTCGTTCTTTATTACACTAGTGCAATAAAATGTTTATTGCATTCATCTGTCATTCTACTACAGCGTTTTGTCATCATGACAAACATAAACGTTCAAATCGACGTCATATTTTCCTAGAGTTAGTGTCGTCAAAATAAAACATTTTTTGGTTTTTGTATGAACGTAGAAAAAATATTGTACACAACTCGTACAAAAAGCGTTTATTGCACTCGATGTATTGTTCTACTCGGCCTGAAGGTCTCATTGGACAATTTCACGTCGCGTGCGATAAACACTTACTTTTTGTACTTGTTGCATAAATAACTATTAAAAATAATCTTTAGTTTTTTACGTAACTAACTACAAACTTTTATTTTATTTTATTGCACCCAATAGAAAAACAAGAAATAAATCGAAACCGGTTAAATTTATCGACATAAAACAAGTATTCCTTACTTGTGAAAAATATATAGGAAAACAATATTTTTCTATTAAAGTTTTCGTACACACACTGATAAAAAAGTTATAACCAGCTTTTATCAACCAAGAGTACATTTCGTATCGCCCTCTAGCGTCTACAGCAAAATTAAGTACGGATTCATTTTTATCGTCCCATGAAACCCCCTAATCCAAATTTTCAAAAGAATCCTTTGAAAACTTTTTAAGAATTTTAAGAATTCAAATCGAATTCAAAATTTGAACTTTAACGCCCTGTAACTTTTTTATTAGCCACAAATGGACCAAGGTAAGTTTGGCTTAATCGCATTATTTTGATGTAAGGAATCTACTCTTGCTCTGTGTCCCATTAATTTCGGGACACCCTGTATATGAATCTTTACAACACTTATATTGTAAATAGTTATTATACCTTGTAGAAAATTTGCATAATTGCCATAATGAAGAGATGTTGTTCTGAAATTGCTTAGATTTTATAAAATCCATGTCAGAAACAGCTAAGAACTCGTTAAAATTGCGTTTAAGGTGCCCTTAACCTTGCTACAACTTGGACCTGTAGCTATTTTTCAGCTGGGCAAGAAATATAAATTATTAAAAAATTATCTTTGTATAATAATGTTTTTGTTAGATCAAAGGATATCGCCACAGCAGAATAATAACCCCTGATTATTTAAAGATATTATCGAGTTGATGATATTGAAATGGAAAACTGCGAATCGCTTCAACAATGACGAAAAAACATTTTTGTTTCTATAGTATCAAGTATGTACTTAAGATTTCTCCATTTAATAGAAATGCAGATACCACAATTTCTAGTTACTATTTATTGTAAGAGAATTTTACAAGATCAAGATAATTATAAGTGATGGCAAAAATTTAAATATTGAAATGTAGCTGATACGAATTATCTTATAGACGTCTATTTTATTTAAGAGGTTGACTAAGCGCTATTCACAATGAGATACCTATCGGTAGTAAACAATACAATTAATTAGTTATTGGAAATATTAAGAAAAATGTATGCACATTGTCACCTACCTGATATAACATTTCTAACAAGTTTGGAAATAATAAGTCCCAATTTATATTCTTGTTAGCAAACGAAAAAATGGGAAATAAAACATTGAATAAAGTTATACAAAATCTAATCATACGCATTTTACTATCAATGCTCTATTTTGATGAACATTATACTGAAATAGTTTAACCCTGCCGGATATATTACCACTTACGAAAACTCTTTCTTTAATTTTCAGGAACTTCGAGACCCTCCTTCATCTTCTCAAAGGTAGTTTGGGGACTGGTATCCTGGCCATGCCCTTGGCCTTTTACCACTCCGGTTGGCTAGTAGGTATTATAGCTACCGCATGTATAGGCCTTTTGTGTACTTACTGCATACACATGCTCATCAAATGTGAATATGAGCTTTGCAAGAGGAGAAAAATTGGCTGCATGTCCTATCCAGCCACTGCCGAGTGTGCTTTCCTTGAAGGTCCTCCGTTGTTACAAAAACTCGCACCGTATATGGTGTAAGTAAATATATGTTTAATTTAATATTTATTTTTTGATGGAAATTGATAACTACAAAAATTGTATGGCACTTGAAGTATTTTGTGAATAGTAAATATCGATACAAGTACCATAACTTGTTTATTTAATAGTTATTTGTGTAAAAAGGGTGTGTGTAAAAGTTTCCAGGTCGAGACGAAGTCGCAATCATGCGGAGTGCAACAAATATGCTTTTTGCATATGTCACACACAACATTTTTTCTATGATCGAATTAAATTAGTTTCTATTTTAAATTTTATGGAAGAAAGTTTACTAATTCTTATATTTTTAAGAATAACATGGACAGTTTAAACTAACGTTATTTTTATAAAATTAGTTATTTACTTTTTGAGTTAATTTCAATTTTAATATCGCAGTTAGAACAATTTTCGATGGTAACTGATGAACAAACTTCATTTCCAGTATTTTTTTAATTTTGTTTTCGTTTTTGCATGCGGAGATCTCAGGTTTTTCACTTATAATTCTTTTTTTGGATTGTTGTGAAGTTTCCGGTACTGGTACTTGGTTCACCTTCCAGAAGTTGCATCCCTATTTATTTTTTTAGGCGGGAAAGAGTTCAGAACAGATTTGCCCGTTATCTTAATCTCAGGGTCAACGGTATTTATAATGTTGATGACATATCAGCTACTAAGCAACAGTTTAATATCGCCCCTTTGGAACGAAAAAAGATTTGCACTGATTTTATTATTTTATTTAAATTATTGAATAATTTATTAGACTGTCCCTATTTAATTTCTTTACTGAATTTTCATATTCCTTCTATAAATACGAGGACGACTAATTTATTTTTCACATCAACCTAACATACCAATCTCGGACTAAATAGTCCATTGTACAGAACGACTGTTAATTATACATCGTTGACTCTAATATTGATATTTTTAGTACTACTCTTAGCAGTTTCAAAAGATTTATTAGGAATATTCAGTTCTTTAAATAACTTTTTACTTATTTTTGTAAATTTTTTCACTGATGTATCCATTTCCTGTTACTTTTTTTTGTTTGCACTTTGTTCACGATTGCATCAGTGGATGCAGTGGTAATAAATAAATAAATAGACTTCTCAATGTAGCTACAATTGAAGATTTCCATCCTTCAAGTAGTTTGCAATATCACTTGGAATTTTACTAAAAGTTTGTACACCAATAGATTAAACTGATCGTTTTCCGTTATAATATTTTATAAAAAAAATCTAATGTGACTGGTTGACTGGGGACAAAGGGATGCATATTTGCGATACATTTTAACAAAATTAAAACATCCTATTTTACCGCTTATTACAAATGATCGAGGTTTGTTTGCCTTGCTATCGGGAGTTTTCAGTTATGATAGAGTCCATGTCATTAACATGTATCATTTAATGTAAATTTCTATAGTACGTCCCTGTGCCAATATCTATAACATAATACAAGTATAAAGTTCAAAATTAACATCATTTGCATGTGTTACCTTCATCATTAGATGATGATTAAAAATTTGTCAAATTCCTGTCGGGTAAAGAATTTTGATTTGTTGGGACAGTATTCTATCGACTTCATCATAAATGGAATTAATTTAACATTGAATACTCTACTATAAGGTCAATGGTTTTAGTATATACTCGCGTCAAGAATTCAGAAGTCTTACGTCACAGCTGACATTACACATTTGTTTTTATTGTCAACGTAATTTTCGATATTTGGTCGCGTTAAAAAAAATCATTTTTTGCAATTTAGTGCAATATATAATGCAAACTTTTAGTGTAGTATATAGTTTTATTACTATCAGTTGCAGTTTCTTAAATATTTTGATGAAAATATAATGAATTATTCATTTGTTCGTTTGACGTAAGTCGTCTGAATTCTTGTCGCGAGTATATCTGACTTTTCTTTTAAATACGCTATAAGGACATTTTCAGTAATGTACTCAACAAACTTTCTGTCACACCAATTTATAAACTGTCTATAACAAATTTCATACACTTTTCTAGATTTATCGAGTAATAAATCTGCTGTAGCTTCATTTGCTGTTTTAATTATATCTGGAGGATTACAAATAGTTTCTTCCTCGCTATCCGAATTTGACATTTTTGAGAACTTTACAACAAAATATTAAAATTTTAAACTGACAAATTGTCAGACGTTGTCAGAATTGTCAATGTCAGACACCATCCATCGGTAACTATAAATAATTTTTCGTTAGTAACAAGATTTAGATTAATCAAAATTAGAGTAAACATTTTTCTTTTTAATATCAAACAATAACGTTTTGAGAAATATTTTATGGTATTTTACGTATATTCAAATTACACGAAAAAATATTTTTTCTACAAAACTGTTAAAAGCGGGTTTTTTAATTGTCATTTTTGATGTTAAAAATGTCATTTTTTGACACGCGTGTTAAAAGTAAGTTACTTTTAACACTAGTGTTAAAAGTAAACCAAAGTTTATTTAAATTTTGTTTTGAAAATTAATAAAACGTTTTAACAAACACATGAACAACTTTTTATTTTAAATAAGTACAAACCAACATTTTAACTAGTTATTACTATTAACATTTATGGTAAAATTAGAACAATTTGAAATTGTAATTCCCTGCGGAGTCATACTTAAGTTGGTTTTACTGTCAACATGTGTGACACATCTATTTTCTGTAGAAATACTACTGGTAGTACTGGTGGTCTTGTTAGTAGTTGCAGCAGTAGGAAGTATTTGGCATGCAATTTCCTTCTTCTGTTCCAGTGAATTTTCAATGTAGCCTTCAGCTACCGTCGAAGATTTCCATCCTCCATGTCTTTTGATGGTAGTAAGATTTCCACCAGAATCTGCTGACAATGTCGCCGATGAACGACGAAAACAGTGTCCAGTACAGAGTTGAAGATTTGGTAGATTCAAGAACTCTGCAATGTCGACAGGCATTTTACCAAACATGTTAATTCCGACTGGATTCTTCACACATTTATTCTTCATATATTTAAGAAAAAGTCGTCTATGGTCAGCGTTGGGTGGCCGGAGTGCCATATTCGTTTTAGTATCTGGTATGGTCACAACAACCGAAGTGCCCAAATATTCGATATTGTCGATGGTCATCTGACACAATTCCTCCCGGCGACACGCCTCGAAGACACCCACTATTGCTGCGACTTTCATCATCAGATACTTTTCGTCTTCTGCTTCTATAAGAAATTTGTCGATATGCGCCTTCGTCAAAACTTTTTACTTTTTTGCTTGATATCCATCACCCTTCCATTTTAAAAAAGAAATAAGTTTATAATGTTTGCTTATATCTTGATCTTACTTTATTTTTAATATAGTTTTGATCATGGAATAATTTGACCACAGCGTTGACGATTTCCATATCTTGGCTTTTTCCTCAAAATATGCCAACACTTGTTACATTTCCCAGGGACCTTTTTAATGTTGTACCATTCCGAAAAGCGTCTATAAGCGATTTCGTACTGTTCCTTTGATTTCGCCGTCAATAATTCCAATGTTGCTCGACTAGCGGCTTCTTCGAGTTCAGGAGGGATGGATTCGTTACGCTCATTATCGAGATTATTCATTATGCTTATAATATTACTAGAAAATGCTGTCAATATGTTTTGCGTTTTTTCCGTAACTAACAACAGCACTGGTTGCTACGAAAATTTTGGTTCATAAACATTGCGATCTGTGTGGTATTTTTTGATTTCTTATTTTTATTGAGTTTAAAGTTCTTCCGATTGTTTTGTAGAAAAAATAGTGTATGATATACGTGTTAAAAGTGATTTTATTTTTTTCGTGAAGTTTCATCTTCACTCACAAAATAAAATCTTACTTTTAACACGTATATCATAAATAGCTATTCTTTAGATTAATCTCGTAACCAATAGGGTGTCAAAGTATTTTTTGCACTAGCACAAAAAGTTGAACTTTTGGCACAGTAAATGGTGCAAAAAGTAGTAACTTTTTACACGATCGTAGAAAAAATAATTTGTTGCATTCATCTCAAGGCAAAGACTAAATAGAATTAACTTGCCGCACCATGCATGCTACAACCAAATATACATACGAGTGTAGATTATTGTATATCAGTATATATTTTGTTCCAGGCATGTGACCAATTGCTTCCTTCTATTATACCAGCTAGGAACTTGCTGTGTTTATACAGTATTTATTGGAGATAACATACAGAAAGTATTAAATGAATACATTGAAGGAGTTGACGAAAGGCTGATCATGTTGGCATTTCTTCTACCTCTCATTCTGATTAACTATATTAGAAACCTAAAACTGCTAGTTCCTCTCTCTTCAGTTGCCAACGTGCTCACGCTTATAAGTTTTGGAATTATCTTGTACTATCTCATAAAGGAAGACATTACGTTTGAAGATAGGCAACCTGTTGGAGAATGGAGAAACTTTCCTCTCTTCTTTGGAACAGTATTATTCGCTTTAGAAGCCATTGGAGTGGTAAGTATAAAATGTTTGTTGTGTTACATCATTCTTACGTCTTTTGCTGTTTTAGATTATGCCTCTGGAGAATGAAATGAAGACTCCAAAGTCCTTTGGAGGAACTTGTGGGGTTCTCAACATTGGTATGATTTCAATTATAATCATGTACGTACTCATGGGGCTTTTCGGCTATCTAGCGTATGGTTCGGACATACAAGGGTCGATTTCATATTCGCTCAATAAAGAAGAAATGTGAGTATAGTATATTTTTAATTTACGTTCGTATTTTTTGCAGTTTGTAGACGACCTTCTCAGTTAAGATATTAATTACCTATTCTTAATTTTTCAGACCTGCACAAGTGGCCAAAATATTATTGGCTTTGACCATATTCATCTCACATTCCCTTCAAATGTACGTAGCGATAGACATTACGTGGAATCAGTATTTGTACAGCAAACTGGAGAAGAACAGGTACAAAACTATATACGAGTACCTTATTAGAACGCTTCTGGTCATAATTTGTTGTAAGTATGTTCTCCAGTTATTGAAAATTTCTCTTGGTAATATAAAATTTCATATCACCACTATATTTGTATTTATTTTAGTTTGCTTGGCGGTGGCAGTGCCATATATCGATCTTTTCATATCTCTATTTGGTGCTTTGTGCTTGTCAGCCCTTGGACTAGCCTTCCCTGCCATCATCGACACCAGCACGTATTGGGACACATTGAGAGGGGTCAGAGGGGCACTGATCCTCACAAAAAATTTCTTTATAGTCATATTCGCAATATGTGGACTGGTAGTTGGCACTTCGACAAGTTTAGAGGAAATCGTGAAGAAGTTCTCTAATAGTACCAACTCAACTGCGTGATACTATAGGTGATAAAAGTGAGATTTTTAGTTGATAAGTTGATATAATTGCCCGAATTTAGTATTTTGAACTGTGAGTTGTTTAGATTTATGTAGTCGTAGGATTTAAATTATTTTCTTGGGAACACCATTTGACGCCATTGATGATGAAGTTATTTAAAAGTTATTGATGGTTTGTCAATTGCATACTTTGTTTTATGAATTGTTTCATTTAGTTGTGTTAGGTATACGTATATAATTGTCTGTATTATGAGCTAAAATATCAATAAAAAATCATTTCGCCTTTAGGCAACACATTAATAATAATTTTAATAATAATCTTTTTTAAAGATTCCTGTAGAATCTAGTCATTAGAGGCCTCTGACAAACCGTCAACATTTTTTTACTACTTCACTATGAAAGGTAATTTATGTGTATATTTATTACCTACGTATAATTTTCCCAGGGTTAAGGAAATTTTAACATTCCTTGATTTTGTTGTTGTATATATGTTTATAACTATTTTTTCGCTTAAATTGTTTAATAATTGTTGTTAATATTATTTAAAATTTAAGTGCGTCTTAGAAAGAGAAAATATCAATTGTACATAAAAACACTGTTAACTTATTAATGAGCAAGGTAACAGAAGTGAAACAAATACTGACTAAATGGCGATTTTTTTTTTCAATATGATCTTCATAAATATGTTATGTGGTTTCCCATGTCTTTCGTATTTTTAAATTTTTTGAGAATAGTGAAAATTAAAATATTATTTATTTATTAATAGCAGCTAATAATTTTCATGATCAGTTTCATTTAATACGATGTGTTATAACAACAAAGAACGAAAGAATATTGCCAGAAATCGTATAAATGTGTGTATCTTAATTTTTTTATTTTTTTATAGTTTCTGATAAACCAGCATATTTCGGTTAACAGGGCATTACATAAGAACTTACATGCTGCGACCTGCAGCTATTGTCTGTAGATAATTGTTTGTAAATGTGTTTTATAGTTGTTAAGTAATATATTTTCTTATGTAAATATTTATTTGTAGATATTAGAAAACTATTGTACAAGAATAAAATATCAGAATAATTTTGTATTATTTGCTACTTTAATATTACCTGTGCGATTATGTTTTCAACATTACGTTGTTAATATCAGACTATGGGTAGAAACACAGTGGAAGAAAGTTTCCTGCTTATAGGTAGTCCGCGCCGACTCGCGCTCATATGCTTTGGAAATTGTAAAATACTTTTAAATGGACACGTACACAGTGAAAACAGGTTTAAGCAGGTCAGCGCTGAAAACAAGCGCGCCTGCTTTTATCAGAATGAAAGTTTAGTTTATTTTTTTTTTTTCGATAAAAATTTTGTATTTTATTTTAACTTGGCAACTAAAAATCCAAAACAACCAGATCATGATCAGATATGATGACATTTTGCAAGGAAATAAAGACGTAACTGAACAGATTTTCGTTTCTTCCTGCATTTAAGAGCGTTTACTCTGTGTGGATCTCGACGCGAGAAAACGGCACCGATAAGCTCGAAGCAAGAAACCTGCTCCCATTGTCTTTCTGCCCTCAGGCTCATAACAAACTTACGGTTCAACCGCAAGGTTAAATCACGCTGTTCGGCAATAGAACAATAATTAGTATTGGGGTTCTTGATAGATTTTATATACACAAGAATAATATCTCAATGTTACTGATGACTGGAGCTGCGTATAGAGCAAAAAAGTTCCATCACTGAAAAAACATTATTGTAAGGATTTTACACAAAGCTTATAATGCAATTATCTGGAAATCGATAGTTCTGAAAACACTGAAAAAAAGCTATTATAAGCTTAAAACGCTCTCTAAGTTGGTCAAGTGTAAAGGGATATATCATAAATTAACTAAAATATCAATTGTTTGTTTTATTATTTTACAGGTTTATAACTATACATTTCTCATATCTGCCAGATATTAAGAAATTTACATCTACATAAGTTGTAGAAGACAACAAAGCTTGACCTCAAATTTGACCTTAAACCAGTTTCCAAAATCATTTAAAAGTCAACGCGTTTTTAACAGAAAATTCAACTTTCTATTTAAGAATAGGTATAGCGTCAAATACTGAAAAATTAATTCGCAGTTGGTTTTAATACTGAGTATATGCTGATTCAATCAACGTAAAAGCAATATTCGATAATTTATTATTGATAATTCCAACTCTGATAAAGAGTTTTGTCAATATTCAATGTTATTCTTGAATGAAAATAGAATTTTCCCTTAAAAACACTTGACTTTCAAATGACCTTGGAAAAGAAGTTCAAAGTCAAATCTAAGATCAGTATTCGATTATTATCCCTGTCCTAGAAATTATTTTCTTGATATCTGGTAGATATAATGAGTTATAAGCCTAGAAATATTGAAAAAAAAGCTACTTATATTTTCTAAATCTATGACATATGACCTTACATTTGACAAGTCAGAGAACATTTTAGGCTGTGTGCCCATGATAACTTTTCCACAGGGTGTTCAATGTGACCTAAGTTCCTTTGCTGCCTACTTTCTTATAGCAGAAACAATTAGAAGTAGCTATCTAGATGTGGAGAAAGTAATATCGAGAACAAAAATGGAATTTGGGAAATAAAAAGCATTCAAGCATTATTGAAAATTCTGGACTTCAGAATTCGTAATGGCAAAATGGGAAAAGATGGTATGAAATAGATTTTTATTGTTAAACATTAAACTGGCTTTAAAGAATAATTGAAATATAGTGTAACAGTGTAATGTTCATTTCAAGCCAAACGTCTTTGATAGCAGATAATATTGAAGGTTTATTATTGAAGCATCTATACATAGAAATTCACAAACTACGATAATTAATGGGTGAGGCATAATATGGGTATGTTGGTATATAATTATTTACAATAATATTATGTAGATGTGAGCAGCAAATTAAGTTACTATTTGCTTTGTAACGATCGTGAACGTAAGTTTATAAATTAAAGAGAAAAATTTTTTATAAATCATAACATAACACAAGACTTTTACCTGTATATTTTCTAAGTATCATTCCGTAAACAAAAACTTTGTTGACTCGCTTCCAACTGTAGAATTCCCCAATATTAAAAAAATGCCCATTCAAACAAGGTATTCAAAAAGTAGATTCTTTAGCTAGGAAAGGCTCTGCCTCGAAATTCATTTGTTCAGAACCAGCTCTGGGATATCCTCGGCTACTATTAAACAGCCCTCTTGACTTGAGCGGGGAAAAATAATGTCAAAGTAGGAGAAAAGAACTAAAAACTTGATAAAAACCTGAGAACTCTAATACTCCTATATACTGGATACCTTCTACATAAGTTGGACTTGGTCGAAGAGACCTAGGGTCGACTTTGTTTGGGAGTAAGAAATCATACATATTATGTCACTGCCCTGCAGGAGAACGGACCAGATTTTCTTTATTTAAAAAGGGGTATCTTTTGCCGAAATACCTAGAGAAAACCTCACCCAATAAGATTATTAACTTCATGAAAAGGCTAAATCTATTGGATAAGTTATAATTTTGGGTATGGGCGACAATAGATCATATCCTCGCAGTGGGTTGCTGGTTGGGCTCACTTTAAACATAATCATCATTCAAACAAAAACAAAGTTATCACTTCAAGATTTTTACCGTCAATCAACGATTTCAAAGACAGAAACCCTTGCAGCAAATCCACGTACTTTCCCCTGCGACCTGTAGATGGAACAGAATAGCTGCATCGCGACGCCCGGCTACGTACCTAAAATGGCGACGGCGACGTCACGGTTGCGTCTATTCCTGGAGGTGTGTCGTTACGAAACTCAGCCGCGCAATCAGCTTATTCCTATAGGTTAAAATACGTTTGTATGGTAAGTGGACGTAGACTGTAGAAGTCACTTTCTGCATGAGCTTCAATATTTGTCATATGTATGTAGCAAAACTGATAAATATGTAATGGTAAGGCACTGATTTAGTAGATCAAGTATTTTTTTAATTACATATGATTTATTACATCGAATTGACACGCGGGACAATTTGTTATATACACTGACGTAACTAGACTGTGACCTGGGTTAAATCGATAAATAAATTCGTTTGCGTTACACGTGGCGATGTACTCTACTGAGTGAATCATTTTTGATGACACTTAAAGTCACATTGAACTTGTTTTTAGAAGTATCAAGGCATGTGCAGTAGATTAAAAGGTATGAGACAGAAAGCATGATATCTTCAGTGCATAAATATACCTATAGCTATATATGTACATATTTACAAGGTGTTAATTAAGTACGTGCATAAACTTTAAGGGGTTATGGTTATGTGGCTATGATTAACTTTAAGACAGAAAGTTCATATAAACATGGGTCCGCAACGGCTTTGTTTTACAGATACAGGGTGTTAAGTTTGAAAAAAATCATATTTTCTGAGTAGTAAGAGCCACTTAGTTGAAACTTGGCAAAAGAATGGCACTCGAACGATTTTTTAAAAATTCGAAGCTCTGTCGATTGAACCAATTGAAATTATACAAAAAGTGTGTCTTGGTAATTTTTGATACGATGAACCGTTTTCGAGAAAATTTCTTAATTTCATTATTATGCACGCAATTTAAGATAGTTACAATTGGTCACAAATCAACGCAAAATTATTGTGAGGTAACCCTGACTAAGTAGCTCTTACTACTCAGAAAATAGATTCAAAATTTTGATCTCTTTTTCAAACTTTAAAATCCTATATCTGTAAAACAAAGCCGTTAGGGACCCATGATTATATGAACATTTTGTCTTAAAATCAATCATAGATTAACCCCTTAAAGTTTGTGCACATATTTAATTAACACCCTGTATTTTAATCTGTATATATCATTTCCAAATAAGCTGTGTTAGGATCGAATATAAATTCTGTCTTCAGATTCATATCCATATATAGAAACTGTTTTTTTTTTATAAACGACAAGTTTGTGTCATAAGATGTTTGGGTAATAAAAAACGTGTGATAAAGTTAATTTGATAAATGTTATTAACTGTTTAATTACATTTTTCATAACTATTTGATGTGTTTAAAGTAAGCAATTTATCTATCAATTCTTGAGCATTAAAAAAGACAATATACTTTCGATTGACCGATTATAGGTTCTAATTTGTTTCATCGCATATGATATTGTAGGTTGATTACATTTTTTAACTGATTTATTTTAAAGATAAAATACCATTGAATAGATATTATTACATTTAATCACAAACTATTTTTTTTCTGTTGGGTTCATTGGAAAATTTTTAGTATTAAAATTGGCTTGCACTTTGGTTTCTGCACTTGCCAAAACTTACCTAACATTTAAATATAGCCTATCCCTTAATTTATTACTAGCTTGGTAATTTCTTAATCATGATGTGACTGGCAAATTTAATACAGTAACTTCAAATTTAACGGTTATTCTACACTCCACAATGACATATACAGGGCGTTTGTGAAATAAATGAATTATTTTAAAGGGATAATAGAGAATGTGAAAATAAACAGTTTTCATTGCCCAAAATGTATTCTTTTCTAGAAAAAAAAAACTCAAATTAAAGAAAAAGAATATTTTTAAATTGTAACGTTTTTTGCCAGTCGAAATGTTCACTACTAAACACTGTTTTAGATTAGAGAGTATTGTAAGGCTGCTGAGGCTGAGATTAATTAAAAAATCTACTTATTTACCATAAACAGATATTAGGTAATACTACAAAAATTACTTGAAATTATTACCAGTTAAACGTGCTTCTAAACGGCGGTGAAAATTATCTACCAAGCGTGCGTTGACTACATGTATTTGTCTTATTTCAATGGCTCCAGCCAAAAATATGCTATTGAAGATCAGGTGAGATGTAATCGGTCTGCTACTTCCTGCTCGGCGTAAGCGGCTCGACTTGCAGGAAGCGACCTACATTGTCGTAGGTACTTAAGCGCAGACCTCTCGCCCTGGGCGATGCGCCATTGGATTACATCTGCAGTATCTGTGTGAACAGTGACCCTTGTCGGCCACTCCACCTATGACATACTGATGAGGGCTAACAAGCCCGAAACCGGTCTATGTCTGGTGGAGTGGGTTATTATTATTATGAAAATTTAGTATTCCACTTCTTGCAAAGCAATATTCGTCTGTGAAAAGCACTTTGTGTAATGTACAAATGTAAAAAATGTACATTAGAACTCAAGAAGCTAAACATTGGATACAGGAATTTACAAAAAGCGGATGTTTCATATGGCGTATTTGCTGATGTTGTACTAATAATGGAAGGGGCAAAGAGAGATCGACAACATAATTTAAACAAATGGAATGCACCTCTTGAACTATATGGAATGAAAATGAATAAAAGTAAAACAAAAGTAATGACAGGAAATGAACAGAATTATTTAAAACGAAAGTATACAACAATCTGATGTCTTCCAATATTTAGGCGTTGAGACACAAGGTGATGGAAAGCTAAATGCAGATGCTACACTATGAATCATAAATTTATAAATAAGAAAGAAAGATGAATATATCGACCTATACTGACATATGGCTGTGATTCTATCAATAAAATAAAATACAGAAAAACACAAAAATACGTGAAATGAAATATTTGCGATGAATAAAGGGTATAAGAAGAATGGATAGAACAGAAAATGACAAAATCAGAGAGGATTTGAAAATATAGTCTATATTAGAAGTAAATTAGGAAACATAGTTGAGCTGGTGAGAACATCTACAAAGAATGAATGATACGGGACCAGTTAAGAAACTATGGGAAGCGGAGAAACATAAGAGAAGAAGAAGAGTACGACCCAGAGAGATCAGGTAAGTGGGAACGTATTGAAGAAAAGAGGAAAACATGGACAGAAGCAAGGCAACTGGCAAGAAACAGGCAGCAATGGAGAATATCTGCGTATAGATGAAAGGATGATTTACTAACTCTTGTTTTGAAGCATTTTAAAGTCGAGTGATACAGGGTCTGTCAAACTTTTGTTTAAATATTCTTGATTTGTTTTCTGGAACACATGACACCTTAAACTACAGATTACTTAATAAAAGTTGTTAATTTTCACATTTGTAGTAACAGATTTGATAGAGCACAATTATTTCAAAAACACCTTGCATATATTCAATACTGTTTCATTCTGTTACTTTTGCTAATTTTATTAATATTTTTTTATCGAAATATTTGATAGAATTGTCAGTAGATTCTAAAAATAAATGATCAAGTTAAAGCAGTGCTGTTTAAGTGATAAAGACTGTAATTTTTCTATTACTTTGTTGAGAGGCGTCTGGGACACTACGTTTGTTCTAATTTTCTAATTAAATTCACTTTACTAAAGAGTCGCTATATGTGCATTGTCTTTCCATTATTACTCTGTAAGCATCACCAAATAGGTACACATATTCTGGAATATATTCATTCATAGCAGATAACTGATTAAGACTGTTGTTTCAAATATTTGGCGAAATTTTATTCTACACGCAAAATATCTTTCAACATGCGTGAAGACAGTAGCTAAAGATAGCAGCTGATTTGATCGATAATTTCCCAGTACCTACTAGCGATTATATTCACAGGTGAATAAATAAATGCTTAATGCCTCTTGAAAACCAGTTCACAAAGGGGCTTATTATTGAAGTTAACCCAGGGGTTTGCTTTGTGGTTAATACGAGTATACCCCTGCAATATATGTGTACGATACGAACGCTACATTGATCCTGATAATGGCCGTTGTCCAAGAAATATATTGCTTTGAAGTAAATTTGGTAATCTAAATGAACTTTTTATATACAGGGTATTTCTTACTGCCCTAACGGCGTATTATGTAATCAATTTAAAGTTCATAACTTCTAAACTTCTTGACAAATTTGGCAGCTAAACTTTCATCCTAGAATGACTAGTTCTTTAGTAATATCAGCAAATATTTCGTTTTACTTTAAAGTTACTTTATATTCACTATTAAATAATTTTCTTGAGTCAGTATGTTTAGATTGGTTCAATTACATAGCACCACAAAAAAAGTGAACTTTCCGACCTATATGTATTTTCACACAATCCATCTGAATCTGGGATCAAATTAACCCCATCGCCCTAAGGTTAAATCGGTAGTAATATATGCAAGTGGACCAGACTATCACACCTTTATGTTATTGGGGGTTGCTTAACCTAAATCTGAAATTCATTTAACTCCATTAGGTCACTTTCAAGGTTATGTCAAGGTCAAATCGAAAGATAGATATTCAAATGTACCAAGTCATCGTACATTTTATGTTTTCGAGGTCATTGAATCTAAATTGGGGTCGCTTAATCTGATCGAAGATTCATTTAATTCTATCAGGTTAGTTCCAACTGCCGACTTAAGGTAGTACAATCATGTTGAGGCCGTCATATTTCTCGTTGTAAAATGATTAAATTTGTAGCACTTTTAGGTGCAGAAATCTCTAAACAAATAAATAAATAAATATTACTTAAGTAAAACCTAGACTATACAGATATATTCCAGATCCAAAAGAATGTGGACTGAAGGATATGAAGAAGTCATGTATAATACTCTGAATAACCCTTCCATCTAAAACAATGGATCTGTACCTGATAAGATGAATTTACAAGAGCTTTCTAAAATGTCAGAATAGTTAAACAATCACTGAATGCATTTCTCATCACTTTTGTTTAATATTAGAAAAAAAGTGAATTTTGGTTGAAAGACAAGAAACAAACAATTCGCAGGTCTATAACTCGTACACTTTTAGATAATTTTGTATTTTGGCAAAATAATCAGTTCCTGCTTGTCTTTTTCATTTTTCTGCGCGTTGATTTTTAGTAAACATGCAGGCACGTGATTAACTAATACATTAAAAATAGAACAGTTATTAGAATTGGAGGTGTGTCAGTTTCAACAATTTTCCTTATGACGTTACTACAAACTTTGCAAACAACACCATTGCATAGGTTGGAACTGGCCACTTTGGGGTAAATAACAAACATCTTAGCACATGACTCGGTATAAATACCAGCAAATAGGAATTGAAGGTGTGTCTTTGTTTTGGTCAACAACATCGATGGAGTGACGAAAAGTCGTGATTTCAATTTAAAGTCTACTCTATTGTGGGCTTTGTGCTATGCACAATTTGCGTCACATCCGTGTCATCCTATATTTAACGTACGCATTTCGAAGCTAGCTATTTATGACCGCAGATTCTTATGAATGATTTGACCTCGTAGTGATTGTATTAAGTTGATATTTATATTAATGGTGATTACATTGCCACAAACAATGAAATTCCCCTAACGGCAATTGTCGTATACAAATAAATATATTAATTGGAAGAATTTGAATAATGTTTCATTATCAAAGTATTGCGTGACGCTCAATAGTATGAGCCAGATTTTTTTTCAACAACAAACAAATTGCGTTACATTTTGTCCGACACGTGTAAAACCAAACAAACCAACTAATTAAATTAGTAGGGTTGAGTGAAAAATAAAACGTTTATTTTTATTTGAGATGATTGTATGTGCAGGAATATCGACTTAACTTCAAAGTTAAGTTAAAAACTTTAAGCATTATAATAATTATTCAATTAATACATAAGTTCGTAGCATTGAATGATTGACAAATAGATTTGATTTTATGGAATAGAAATTTGAGATGCCCCACAATAAATGGACACTACTATTCAATTTATCTAAACATCATTGTCTGTCGTACATACAAGGTGTCCCAAATTGAAGGGACCAAACTTTATGAGGTAATAAAACTCATATACGAGTAAATATGGGTCAGAAAATGTTTAGTTTTCGAGATACAGGGTCTCAAAAATTTTGGAAAAAAATAATTTTATTATTAATCACTTCATCTCTAAATATAAAAATTTGAAAATGAAATGAAAAAGTCTTGATCTCTACAAGTGTTTCACCCCTCCATATATTTTTCAACGTACACCTCTGGTTTTGATAGCAATTTTGATTTGAAAATTTGTATGTCAATTCAAATTTTTTGATTTAAAGCTCATTTTTTAAAATATTTTACATCTTAATTAATATCAATAACTTTTGCCGTAAATCAATACAAAACAGTGTTCAAATTAAATTCCTGAAATATTTTTTTCAATCATTTTGAAACTCCTGAATATAAACAAACTGAAAAATATTGATATTAACCAAATATTAGCAGTTCTAATAGGCTGTATTTTTCATAAAACGTAATATATGGTATTGACTAAGAAAATGTAAAATATCTAAAAAAATGAGCACGGATTATATTGGATTTTAACGTAAACTTCTTTTAGTTTGTCACATTCCAAAGCAAAAAAGTAAAAATAAAAAAAAACGAATGCAGTACTTGCCTTAATTTCAATCCTTATTATACAGGTTGTCGGGAATATGAGTTCCGTAATTTTAAGAGCTTATACATCTGACTAAAAGCAATGAAAAATGTCTAAAACGAATAGTTAGTCTACAAATATATTTCAAAAATAAAAATACAACTGCAATAATATGCAAAACTGTGTTACGAAATTACAAACTAAGATACAATTAAGGATAAGTAAAAGCGCCTATAACGTAATTTGTTCATAATTTAATTTTTGGATCAGTATTAATGAAGCAAACAATTGAAGTTATCGAGAAACTCGTTAATACTGTAACGTTCGACAACGTTGCAGTGCCAGACTGCTACTGATAACCTAAAAGTAATATTAATCATAGTGGTGCGTACAGCTAGTGGGATTTATTTTTGTCTAGTTTTTCTTTGATGTTTATGAGTGTACATAAACAAAAATAGAACAATTTATAGTAACCATAATCAGCTACATGGCATGTTAATTTACGGCGAAGTCTTTTTAAACACTTGTAACTATTATTCTGTGTTGTGAAAAGAGCTCTAAGAAAACCATTCACAGTACGTACCTATGTTTAGGTATACCTATTTGTAATAATTATGTATAAATACATAACAATTCTAAGATAGTATGTGAGCGCACGTTGTCACATATTCAAGACCTGTTTGCTATTATAATTCTATTACTGTTGGTCAGAGACAAAAAATTGTTAAGTCAAATATGTTTTGTTTAATACAACTTATCATATGGCAAAATTAAGGCACTCATATTCCGGACACCCTGTATTATAGGTTATAGGATAGGATAGGATATAGGATGGGAGACATATAACTGATATTAAATTTATTTATAAAATTATTAATAATTTAATTGATTGATCTGAAATTAATAATTTGATAAACTTTATAGTTCGTATGTAATTAGAAATAAAAATGTATTCTATTGTGAACATGCTAACACCAATTATTATTTGAATTCACCCCTAAACATCTTATTACAACTAGATAAACAGTTGTAATAAAATCTTCCAAAATATAAGTGTTGATATTTTTTCTCAATGTATTCTTAAGATAAAACCCTCAAAAAATATTTCTGTAATTTTGTTTAAAATATTTACATTTATTGTGTTTTTTTTATATTATTTTTTTTCATATTTACTACTGTATGTATTATTATTTGCCATATAAGAGAATACGTATTGGGGTAAATCCTGTTGTTGTTCTTTATACAATTAACAATAATTCATTGTAGAGAAGAAAAATAGATTTAAAAATATATTGTTATTTTCTTCTCCATTATCCTTAAAAATAGCCAGGTGTGGTAACAAAGCTATTCTGATTCAGTAAAATTAAATTTGAATTTTTAATAGGTACAAGTATTGCTCCTTAATTCTGCTATTTTTTAATAAATTTAATAAATAGTTCAAATATTTTATAAGCCCTCATTTTTGTCTTAACCTGATATATGAACTTCAATTCTGTGCTTTTATTACAACATTTTGACAAAGTGATTCTTTCCTGGATGTTAGAGCACAAAAGGATATGGATAAAGAGGCTTTCTTGTTTGACCGGAAATGGATCTCAACGGCAGAGGGATTGATCCGCACCCGTTCTGTGTTAAAACAATTAACAGGATGTCAGTCATGGAAGTAGTATATCAGAATAGAAAGAAGCAATAATAGTTAATAATAAAACAGCATAAACTTTATACAAGGTGTCACCTAACCAATGTTATATACTCCAAGGATATAATCTAGAACCTAAATGGTGTCGATTTGCAAAACCAAACCAAACTTGCCAAAAAAATTATAAAGTGTTAAACATTTTTAATACTGTAGCTGAGTATGTAAAATTGTGAAATAATTTAAATACAAATGAGAGACTTGTCAGTAATCTTTCGATTTTTAATGATTGAATATTTAATCTTTGCAAGAGAAGATTGGGATAAAATCCCCTGCCAGGACAATGATTACTATCAACACGATACAACAAGAATTTTAAAAAGCGACGTTGAACACCTCCAATTTGATAAATATTAATCTGATAATGAGGCTATCATGTTCAAGTTTAGAACGTACTAAGGAAAAATATAGACATTTAAGAGTAGTAGTTCTGAAGGCAGCATTAGACACATTGTTAATATGCTCAGAGAAAGAGAGTTCAAATACATCAAATATTACCCCTTCATACTACTAGTATGAGTCAGAAACTCTTTATGTTGTAATTATATAATAGTGTGTAAGTACGAACTTTACATTTATTGATGTTAATAAGTAACATGTTTCGTTCACATAATATATGTACCGTATCTACAAGTTTTTGTAATGCTTGACAATTATCAGTACAACGCTGTTTACTCTGTCGATGACTGTGTCAAACTTCAGTTGCAGCTAAACAATGTGAGTCAATGATGTACTTTGAATAAACTATTTCTTAATAATAATAAATGTAAAATGGTGTCATTTACTCTTAAGCGTAATTACCTTGCTGTCCACTTTGACTCAGAATTAAGCTATGCTTCCACATGGAGCATACGGCATCTGCTTCATTAAAGCTCTTGGATTTATAATCAGATAAGGTGGGAATTTCCATGACATTCAGGTTTTAAAAATCTGTTTTTTTGAGTACGTAAGATCTAAACCCGAATATTGTTCGCTTGTTTGGAGCCCTTTTTGTGAGAATCATGTTAGATCGATTGAGGGAAAATTTTTAACATATCTTGTTTATCATGTTGAAGGTAGATGTCCTGAATGTGGTTGTGACCATAACTACTTACTTAGTCGATTCGGCTTAATTTGTTAGATTTTAAAAGACGCTACTACTCTCTAAAATTTCTGCATTTTCTCTTACAGAATAAGATCGATTGTCCAGACATTCTTAACCAACTTAACTGTCTCGTTCCTAGAACGTCAAACCGTTCTTAGTCAACTTTCCATACTCATATAGCTAGAACTAATCTTTTATTGAAGTCACCTCTTGTCAGGATATTTAATAATTATATAATTCTGTGACATTTTCAACTGGTAATTGGTTAATTTACTGTTAGACAAATAAAGTACTATTATTATTATCAGAGCAACTCATATATCTAAACTATACAATAAACTATATGATATTGCCTGGGATGTTACACTTTCCAACAACTGTTACACCAATGTTGGCGCATTAGTTTATGGCTCAATTCGTTCACATCGTAACCAAAACCAAACCAACCAAAATAAGTGCTTGTAGCTATCAAATTCAAAAATAACTAATTGGACTGTCGCTTTTTACAAAATACTTTTTCCAGGTCGCATCATAAAAGTTATGACTTTCAAATAAAGCAAAAACTGACACTTCTCAACAATCATTTTGTTTTTACCAGTGATTGTTTCACAGTTTAAATCAATGTGGAAAGTAGTGAATAGCAAAAATCTGTTACATTCATCTCTGATACTGACTCTCTACCTGTAGGCCATCTGTAGATGGCATTAGGAAGAATAATAATAATAAAAATTTATTGAAAGACGTGATACAGAGTACAACATACACATTAAAAAAAATACATTTCAAGATGCAAACAACAATGTTACAATACAAGTATATTTTAATAACTAATGTATTCCATTATACCGTAAAAGCAGTGCTGAATTCTTTTACTTTCCCCTTGCAGGAATTAAAATTTGATATCTGTCTGATCTGTAATGGCAGATTATTATAGAGCTGAATGCCCATATAAAAAGAATTTCTTTCAGTTAAAGTTAAATTATGAACTGGAAAACAGAGGGTGTTTTCTCCTCTAGTATTATATGTATGAAATGATTTAATCGTGACGTATTTACTTAGATTTTTCCGAACCGGAAGAGTATTTTATAAATATATATATACAAGGAACTATAAGAAATCGAAGTACGTTAAAGTATTGTCTACATGATATACCCACAATTGATCTAATAGCTATTTTCTGTATTTGAAAAACTCTACCGGACCTTTGAGAGGCACCCCAAAACTCGATAAAATATTGAATTCTTGATTATATTTGTGCATAGTAAAATTATACTAATATCTCTTTACTACTTATACTCCTTAATCTACAAAAACAGTAACACTTAGATAATAGCTTTTCACAATCAAAAAAAGCAATACAAATTCCATCAATGTGCGTAGTCCATCTAAGACCATTATCAAGGTGTACTACCAGAAATTTTAACCTATTTACCTGTTTAATTGATGTGGCATTTACTTTAACAAGGAATGATTCATTCATTTCTAGATTTAGGGGTAAAATTTATCAAAAAGTTTGAACTATGAACAGTAAAGGTCCCAGGACAGAGCCTTGTGGGACTCCAGAACTTTATCCGATTTCATATTATCTATTTCAACGAATTGAAACCTATTGTCAAGATAACTACCAATAAGTTCATTAACAGTTCCTTTCAAACCACAAACATTCAATTTTGCCAACAGAATTTTATGATCAACTAAATCAAAGTCCTTACTCAAGTCCATAAAAAGACCTACTGTTTTTTTACAAGCATCTAAATTATCATACAATTGATCCATAAAACCCTGAATTGATGTCTCTGTGCTTCTTGAATTTCTAAATCCGTGTTGGAAATCATGCAATATCTTGATATAAACGATACAATTATAGAGCAGATAACCTTCTCCAATATTTTAGAAACCGTGAATAAAATGAAGAGCGACACCACATGACACACTGGATTTATAAATGTTTTATATTCGGTAGAAATGTGTCGTTTTTCCTCACGTATATAGTTGTGTTACAGTTAAAACTTTTGTGCCAAATCTTAATTGGTAGTAGTAGTAATTTTTCAAAATATTTCATGAAAACAAAGTACCTCCGACCCTGAAATGTACAATTGACATACGAATAAGACGTTTCTGCTATAATCCCTTGGGACTAAAAGCGCAAGTAATCTCTTGATATGTGATATACTCTCCAATATAGCTAATCTCTTTCTGAGCAAATAAACAATAGCGGTATCCTGACAATAAATCCACAGGCATATCCGAAGTATCAAATTAAAAATAGATTACCTGCAGATAGATGCGTAAGCAAACAAATGCACTTCTGCATCTCTGACCCAGAAAGCAGAGATGACTGATCCGAGGATGCACTTTACGTAATTGCATGCACTCGACCAGAGAAAAAAGCAGTTTCGTGCACCTTATCTCTTTGTTTTCGTACAGCGTGCTAGTGGAAGACAGATACACCGAGACCAAATAGATTATTAATGGCTCTGCATGAGATTCGGATCGAGTACCGGCACAGTCTGTGAAGGGGCTCGCAGTGGTGGACATCTTCCTCGTAGAGTGCGTTACATAAGTTGCTCTCTTCCTGTTTCGGAGCGTCAGTGGGCCGGATATAGTCGAGGGGTAACGTACTCTGTCAATTTGCCTTAATTTGTCCCTTCGTAGAAGTTATTTAATGGTTTAAAATGTTAAAAGTGAAGCATTTTTATCGAAATTCTTCTCCCTTTAATGTATTTTCAATTTATAACTAAACCAATTTTTTGAAAGAAGATGCCATTAATAATTTTAAAATTATTTCAAATTTAAACTATTCATTCTTATTGACATTAATGGCAAGAAATCTTAAAATTTTTTGGGCAGTTTTTTGCTAGGCCTATATTTTATTCTAACACAAGTTTTTTTTCAGTAATATATATGCCTACAGTTTTTTTATTAAATACTAATGATATTCTATGAAACAGCTACTTTTTAAAAAACCATTTTTAGATGTTTCCATTTAATAGTACTCACTTTTAATTTTTATAAATATTAAGATAAATGCCAAGTTCTTGGGTATAGAAATTAAAACAAGTTACTAAATTATAGCAACTACTGCTAAATTTAATTAATTGTGTAGTATATCTAGAAAAAATAATGTCATGGACATTTTCCATTAGTGACGTCATATACGCCAAATAATAGGCAACCCCATAGTATACACTGCCATAAAGAATTTACGAATATTCTTTTAAATTGTTTTTTGTAAGTTTTAATCACATTAGCGGATCAATTTACGAAACAAATATTGACTATTCTTAAATACTTCTAGATCCCTGTATAAATAAACTAATTTTAGGCTAGTGATTTTTCATAGTACGTATCTATACAGGGTGTCCCGATTATACTTAAAAAAAACTGAGATGTGAGTTGGCCTTGAAAAAATAGTGGGGATAGTTCATATAACATAACATTTTTCATTTTCTTAGATACAGAGTGTTGGTTAAAATTTGATGCACTGAATATTTCAAATAGGATTAATTGGGAAACCGTTACTCCTATCAATTTTAACAAAGTATATCTTTTTCAGATATAACAGGTAGGAGAATCGATTGTTTCAATAGTCAGATGAATACACTAAGCCTTAATGATGATGTGCCATAAGTGGCGCCCTCCCGATTTACAAATTTTATGTAAATATTTGGATTGCATGTAGAGGGTCCCAAACTATTGTTATTTAACCAAACATATCTACAGGGTAATTGGGGAAGGAACCCCCAATATTGCAAGGGGGTGTTCAGGGAGGCAAAAGTGAACAAAAAAACCTAATAAACATATGGTCGAATATCAACGGTAACTCAGATAGCAATGAAAATATTTTTACCCGAGTAAATTTCTGTAATGCATCTAATAAACCGAAATTAATGAATTAAATTTTCAAATATACCACCGTCCGCCTCTATGCATACATCAGCTCGTTTGTGGATTGTTGAAGTGCACGGTGATTTTCTCTTATGAGTGCTGCACAATTGACAATCCGATCGAATAGTGTCTCGCTTGTGTACACTTTTGTTGCATATAATAATGATTTATAGCCTCCCCAAAGGCAGTAATCAAGTGAATTCAAATCTGGTGACTTTGGTGGCCAATTTTGGAAACCATGTCGACCAATCCAGGGTTGTGAAATGCGATTGTTAAGATGATTGATCACAACACGACTAAAATGACCATGGGGCATCATGCTGAAAGTACATGTTTTGCCTAATATTCAATGGAACATCGTCCAGTAGATCTGTCAAATTATTGTCTTAAAATTCTACATATCTAACTCCATCAAGACGACCATCTAGCACAATTGGGCCAAGTAATTGATTATTAATCATACCACACCACATGTTAATGCTCTACCGATGCTGAAAGTTACTTTCCACAGTGGCGTGCGGTTTTTCATCTGACCAACGTTATTCATTGTGACAGTTATTTACTCCATCACGAGTGAATTGAACTTCATCAGTGAACAAAATTTATTTGTAAAGTGTACTGTTTGCGTTTATCCAATTGCAAAAATGCAACCGCGAATCATTATCACCCCCGTGCAATTCTGAACGCGCTGAATATGGAAAGGTTTTAAACCATTTTTGTGAATGACTTCCCATGCCGCAGTTTGATTAATTTGGAGACGGGTTGCAATGCTCCAAGTCCTTACACCCGGGCTACGTTCATATAAGCATCATATTTAGAATTTCTTCTTCCACTGCTAGACCAGGACCAACTTGCTTCTCAGATGTAATTATCACACTGGGAAACACTCCAGTTTCAGTAGATTGTTGAAGACTGTCTGGAATATATTTCTATCTGGCACTCTTCTGTTCGGGAAGCAACGTCGATATTCAGCAACTGCCGATTAACGCTAGCGTTGCAGTACCCATTAATAAAAATAATATCAGCATATTCTCGATGACTGAATGACAGGCATTGGCCCAACTTTCGTTCAAGGGAAACAAGTTACAAAAAAAATTGTTCTATAGGAAGGTTCTACACAAGATTACTAGTATATAACCAATTTTCTTTTTCCGCGGAAACATTTCCGGAAAACTCGATTTTGTCTTATATTATATTTTTACTGAAAATTGCCTAAAAAATTTCTTTTTTAAATATTTTTATATTACATGCTGCTATAGAAATACAAAATTAATAAAATTGCGGCTTTGATTTGATGTAAAAATGTAAAAATTTACGGAAAATTTCCATTTTCCTTCGACTTTAGAATAAGGGAAATCTGTTATAGAAATAATAAATAGATAATTTAATTTGACTACTAATTTGCGCTTTAATGATATATAATTTTATTTGCAGAAATTTTTTTTAAGGAAAATATTGAGAAAAATCATTTACATATTCATGTTTTTTAGGATTTTGTGAATAATCGACGGTTAATTAGTATTAGTCTTAATGTTTTTTGAGTTTTATGAATAAACGAATGTTATTTAAGTTATAAAAAGTAAGTGGATTTGTAGCATTTTTGAAAAATTGACCGCGCCCGGTCGACGTTTCGAAACGTCGACCGGGCGCGCTCGCATCGCTCGTGTATATTAATTATATCCATATAGATGTTTGTTATATAATTATAAATGTTAAATAAAAATCATGTGACTTTGTAAAAATTCTGTATGTATTTAAAAGTTAAGGTATCTTTTGTGGCAATATTGTGGCGGATAATGATTTTTATGTTGAAACTATTTATTTGAAAAATCTCCATATTCTAATTTTATATAATTAATGAGTTCATCCATCAGATCTAGACTGTTTTTCTTACAATGGCGTCTCCACAAGTACTCACAGAGTCGGTCTGCAAATTCGTCCGGTGGAATATGTTGACCTTTTCGAATTTTTTTGCAGCCGACTACGACGACTCGATCCGTTGGGTATGAGTACCGTCTTCAGCAACAAATATAACACTATCGTTAACAGTCTAATGCCATATTCAGTGAATCTCTCGTACGCTTTCCACATATCCGAATGGATAATAGACCCTTTCTCTACATGTTGTTCTAAAAGGAGAATTAACGTGCCTGCATCCCTTTTATTTTCCAGACAAATTACCATTCTTAAATCTTCTGAGTTATCGGCAATCATTCCGAATAAAAAATAAAAATTGGTCACATTTTTCCGCTTTTCTACATTTTTTTATTATAGATAATGAAAATTACGCATTTCCGCCGAAAAATTTTGGCGTTTCTGTGTTAAGAAAAATGTCTATAATTCACAGCAAAAAATATTTTTTATGTAACTGATTTGCCTTTTTCTAAAGTCCACAAAATTTCCTTTATAATGGAAATGACGCATTTCCGCGGGAAAATTTTAATGTTTCTTTGTTCAGAGAGGCCTCTGAATACTATTTGTTATTTTTTTTTACGAAACTTAACCCCAGGCATTACCAAATTATGTGTGTACAATACGATCGCACATGTAAAAATAAATACGACAGTTATAAAATAAGCGTTTAAATTACAAACGTCAAAATAAATGTGACAATTAGTAATCACTAATGTAAGTTTGGTTTAGAATGCATGACGTACTCAAAATAAAATATCAAATAATAACAGCTTTTGCAAAAATATCAATAAAAATATTTTCATTGCTATCTCAGTTGATATTCGATCGTATGTTTATTAGGCTTTTTTGTTCACTTTTCCCCCTAAACACCCTTTTCGAATATTGGGGGTTCCAACCAAATTTGGTATGTGATTTAGGTTTATTATTGGCCTTCTTTGACCATGAGTTCAAATAAATTGAAACACTACGTACAAGATGTTCATTTAGGGTGAGTCACCCTTAAAATTATATCAAACTAGACAAAGCTACTGATTACATTTCAGAAAATTGAGCTTTATCAAAGTTCATGCCCCACAAAAGCCACAATTGGCCTATCCTTTTTTTTTAAAAATGCTTATTTCCGAAATGCAATGACTTTTGAAACACACTTTAGAAATGCAATGCATTGACTGTAAACTATTTTTGTTAATAGTGGGTAAGTAGGTACCTATCAAAATACAACACAACAAAAATATTATTGATTTTAGAAATCACGTAATAGTTTTTAATATATTTAAATATACTTATTATTCACAATTTCATAATTAACAAAAAAAAAAAAAAAGAAACAGGGATATTTTAGATAAATAGTTCGACTTTAGACGTTAATGTGCCAAAGGTCATATTCTTAAAAATACGCATGCAAACTGATAAAATAAACATATTTAAGTACACTCAAAAACAAACATCACGAGACCATAGAAACCATTATATTTTTTTCTTTGCCAAAATAACCTTAGTCATTTAAAATCGAATATTCATACAGCACGTAAACAATATAACGTTTTGATAAGAATAACTATTACTAAGTACAAAAATTTTACCCACGTGCTCAGGAAGGCCAAAAAGATAAAAAAAATATTCCGGAATTTTAACTAGATGTTTAAAAAATAGGGCAAAACCCTGTTTTCCTTCTTGATAGATGCGGCTATTCAAGAAAGAGGCAATTTCAAATATAAAATTATAGATATGTTCTAATTCATACAATTGAAACTATCAAATTTAACGGCAAAAATAACCAGGAAGCCCTGCCAATAGCGTGATGATAAAGTCACTGTTCATATAAAAATAAATCAGGGGATCTATATTGTCGAATGTCCGCAGAACAATACCTATGCGAACTAGATATTTGTCTTTCTTCTTACAACGGTAATTAAGAAAAACAGAACCATGTAATTCGCTTACTCTTCGAAAACCAAGGATAGATCCCCTGGACCTTATTTAGAAATTTTTTTTAAAAAAGATTCCGTTCTTATTTTTCTCTATCCTCTTTTAAAATATTTGTACTTAGTCATATCTAACCCTGTACATGTGAAAATAAGCATGTATAAGGTGTCGCATAATGATGTGCGCTCCTTTAGAGGGTGTGTTCCTTGGGTCATTGTACGCATTTTCTACTTACTGTAATTTTTTCATATCGACAAACGGTTACAATAAAAAGTTCTAATTAAAAAAACAACAGAGGTCGGTGGTTGCCACCCTTTGGCATTTTGACATTTGGAAAAATTAAAAATCGTACTCAACAGTGCCACTTAATTAGCTAAATGTATTCACTGATTTTCAAATTTAAGTTTAACCGTTTTTGAGAAAATAAATGAAAACCGAAATTTTTTAGAAGTCCTTATCCCATGAGGGAGGGTTCAAATCGAACAATTTAATCACCCTGTATAGAAAGTAAAGAAAATATTTTTACCCATTGGGATGCAAATGGATGTTAAACTTATGATTTTCTAAAATGGTTTTTATACAAACCTTTAAAAACTTGTATTAAAATGATAACATTTTGCTTTAAAAATGTGAATGTTATCATTTCTATGTAATGTCACACTGAATTACTCTTTCAAAACAACTTTATTTCATAATTTGTAATGTAACAGTTCACATTAAACTGAATTTAAAATAATATTTTTTCATGCATAAAATGATTTATTTTCTTGTTCCCATAAAAACTGAATTTAAAATAATATTTTTTCATGCGTAAAATGATTTTTTTCTTGTTCATATAAAAAAACAACGATATTAAAATGAAAAAAAGGATTGGAGATGCCGGGGATCGAACCCGGGGCCTTTCACATGCAAAGCGAACGCTCTACCACTGAGCTACATCCCCTGCGAACGAATTGGTCTGCTTCTCCGTGATAAACTACAAACCTAAATTAATAAACATACTTAATTTTTTTTATTTGAATTTATTTTTACCAAAAAATAAACGTTATTAATTACTCTAATAGTATGCAATAGTGAATAAGTTAAATACGTTCCAATACGATATTTTCTTTAATTTACTCATGTAGGAATTGAGAGTTGTTCCTAATTAACATCAATTGTGGAAATTCCATTTAATTGGTGGACAAAAAAGCTTTGTCACTTTGTATAGTTGCATACAATTGCGTGTTATATAGGTACTTAAAAATTATATCCAACACCAATGTTTTTCATTTCCTCATAATGTGCTTTTCTGGACATGTGGCGTTTCTGCACAGATCGATTCATTTGCAAAGTTGTCAGACTGTGGAAATGTATATATGCTTGATTTTATATCCATCTGCGTTATTCATATAAAGAAATTAAATAAAATAGGGCATATATAGCGCCGTGATTCGACACAGTACGTAGGAGTGCATATGCCCGTAAGAAACTCACATGCAAATCCCTCTTCGAACTACCACCACCACCGTCCAATATATCTAACAGGTTTGTCCACCCTCTACTTTGGTCCTAAAATTTCCCTCCCGGTGACCGACTTCCTCTTCTTGCTCATTAATCCATTAATTATTTATGGCGATTCGTGAATTTGATACTGTTGAAGTCGATGATTTGATTTTGTCAAATAGAGGAAACTCGATGCGCCCACTACAAACGGGCAATATTGCGGAACATTGCGAATATACAAGTCATTGTCCATCGTGCAGATGTTTGTTGACTTAACTTTGTTCCTTCCTCTTAGGTAAAAGTAATGGGCATACATGAAATTCTCCAGCATTGCATATTGCAGCTATACAGTGTGATTCAGAACTTACAAATACAATGTTGTAAAGAAAAAAATCAAAAGAGGCAGTTCGAAAATGATTTAAAAATATACCTACTTCTGCACGGCACTGTAAAACCTGATAAGACGCCAATCTGCGCCCAGATAAAAAATGGAAAGAAATGCTCACGGAAAGAAATAAATTATATCTTATAACTATTATAATTATTAATAAAATAGTTTAACATACTTGATGTCACAACAACATTTTGGGCCCGTCTTACTCAGTTTCTACAAACTAACAAAAATGTTTCTGCTTTCCGTTTTGAACTCATAAAACTCAAATAATTTTTAATAAATTGAAACAATAAAAAGAAAATAAAAAAAAACAATTTCATCATAACCATGTAAATAATATACAGGTACGAACAATTGTTACAAAAATGACAAAAATAAAATTAGAACTTAGTTGCAGGTGAACCCTAATATAAGGTTGCCGTAGGAGATCTAGTTCACTGACCGCGTTGCTAAATCTTAGTGAATAGAGTGATTGCAGGTTTGTAGTGAGACATTACCTATATGACCCAACCAACCCAACCCATGGGGGGGTTCTGACCCCCCCCCCCCCCCCCGTGACTACGCCACTAGATACGTCACACTGCTGCAATAGGCCGGGGAAGACCTGGACCTCCATCTCTTCCACGATTCGGTTTCAAATTTCACTCGCGTTGCACTGCACACCGCGATAAAAGTAGTTGCATTTGGCACATGTTTACCGAGAAATCGTTCTGCTGATATCTATCAACTTCGAGCTGCTACTATATACGTAAGCCATTTTTGACACTTGAAAAACTAATGTAAACATTGGCGTCACAGAAATTTTAGTGTCTCCTAAAAGTAATCGGATTTCAATATTTGAAACCGTCTAGGGACTACAGAGGCCCAGCGATGTAAAGGTTGAAAATATTACAACTTCAATAATGCTTTGCTCGGCAACTATAGTCTGTTTAGAAATAAAAAAGAGTAATAAAAGCTTATTATGTATGCAAATCGTAAATAAATGTAGTACTGGTGCTTATATTCAATATTTTTATATTATGTATTATCGGTATAGATGAAGTGTACTTTTAAAAAAACTTTGTGTGACCGGGTTGTACTAAATTGTAGCAGGTAGCTAAAATTTAATCCCCGACAATCCATTTTTGTCTATGCCGCTTAAATTTCTCGGTCCATTTCTCTTATAAGTAAACAATATAAAAACAGCATTTCAAAACATGAGGCTCCTTTAAGCATCATAACCGGGTTAAGAAGGTTTTTAGTAATTCAAATAAAATTATATTATTATCAAAATATTTATTTAAATTTAATGAATAGACTTTTATTCCACACAAAAATATATGTATTTAGAAAATTCAAATTATGGTGAGTAAATGTAGTGTTGTATAAATGTATAATAAAGAAAATAAAAAAGTAGGCATATTAAAATTCATCCTCTGAATATTCTGATGAATTATCTTCGTCTCCTAGATTGATAACGATAGGTTCCACAGTAACGTCAATTAAATTATCGAGTTCCCACATTTTCTCCTCTTCTTTTTGTGCATGATATATACATCTTTGCCAGTTATCTGCAGTTACTCGTTCCAAGGAATTTTTTTAAAAAATTTTCACGTCATTTAATTTAAACGTCGTATTATTTCGCGCTACATCTCCTTTTACCTGCGCCCAGACTAATTCGATTGGGTTAAGTTCACAGTGATAAGGTGGTAACCGTAGTACCGTTATTTGGCGATTTGTTGCCATTTCATAGATAACATATTTTTTCTGATCTTTATTAAAATTGACAAATGTCAAAAGTTCCTTTTTCACCATATTTATTTCAAAAGAAATATTTTTTCCGGATAACCATTAAATTATATCGACTTTCCTCCAAGCAGTCGTAGGCGTCCGCTCGGTCTGCCGTGAATGGTAACTGGCATTATCCATGACAATTACAGACCCCGGAGGAATAAGATCCAACATCTATGTAAAATACTCTTCCAAAACATCTGCGTTCCTGTCTTCGTGATAGTCACCTGTATTTTTAGATTCAAATAAAAGTAAACCGCCATCTACAAAACCACTGGCACTACCTATATGTGTCACTATTAATATTCGCCCTTTACCTGAAGGTGCCTTGAACCCTGTTAAAAGGCCATCCAAAAATGCTTGTCGAAAACTTTTTACATTTTTATCTTGCCATACTTTTGTTACAGTATATCTCTCGTTGACCCAAATTTCGTCTAGATAATAAATATTCCTCCCTTCGTCACGGAATTTTCTAATTGATATTAAGTAGAATATTCGCCAACAACAAATAATTTCATCTTTATCAATAAGAACTGACTTCCTATTCTGCTTTTCCCAGCAAAAATTCAACTCTCGTAAGACGGCCCATAATTTGCTTCTACTGATTTTTGGCAAATCGTTGTCTTCTGAAAGTTCACTTAAAACTTTGTTTAGCGTTGGTATTTCTTTTTTAAAATAAAATGAGTGTATTTTTCTGCGAATGACATTTTTGAAGAAATCATCTATAACGACTTTTGACCTCCCTGTAGATGATTTTGGGGGATTTACAATATCTTGTTCATCTGTTCTTTCCTTTAAAAGTCTGTAGATAGTCGATTTTTCAATCCCTGTCATTTTGGAACACTTTTCCACGATGTCGTCAACACTGTTAGTAGGATTTTGGTGTTTCAATGCATTAAATACATTTAATATAATAATCTTCTCATGCTGAGACAGCGCACATCTTTTCACGCGTTTAGCAGGTACGTAATCTGATAAGCTTAAATTTTACCCAAACAATATTATATCTACTGGCACAATAGTCACTAAACACAAGTCTAATTTTACTCTACTGCACTAGCACGTCTTCGTATATTCAGCTCTAAGACTGGATTGATCTGTCACAATACACTGGCTCCTGCCCTATGATGTATCCAGTAAAATATACTAATGTACACCCATTACCTGTTAGCATTAGTGTTATCCGATAATTACCTAAAACGAAATATTATCACGCCCATGGCCGGTTCTTATCTAGGGGTGTTATTACTCTCTTTCATTTCATTTTTCATGACGCATCTATTCCCAAATTCTTTTAGATAAGTTCTGAACCACCCTGTATAATTATTATTCAGTCTTAGAAGCTCAGAAGCTATTAAACTTTGATATTTCATTTGTAAGTATATTTATGACCCACTAGTTTAATCTTCAGAAATATGATTGGGAAGGTAGTCAAAATTAAGGAGAACCAATTGATTGACAAGTCCACGTTTCTGCTGTACTTAAGCCATCTTCAAGACTACCCAAATATTCCATACAATTATATAAAATGGGGAATAAAATAGCTAGTACAACATTATAAAAGAGACAGTAGTACGTAATTTAAAAATGTTCAGAACAATAATCTTTGATATTTTACTAGTATTTATGCTTGTGGAAGTGGATATAGTTATTTTACATACACATTTTTACACGTGTGAACAGCTTCTTAAAATAAAACGAAGATAGCCATTTAAATATGAATAAATTTTGATCAGTCAGTTACAGACAGCGCGTGATGCTTTAAAATATCAGAGTAACGAATGTAATCGGTGTGGGTGATGACCTCAAAAATTTAAAGTATGTGTACTACTCACTCATTTAGTTTCTTTAATTAATTAATGGACTTAATTAGATGTAATGCTACTATTTTAGTAACCACCTTCGTAATATAGCTTCAGTTGTTTCCGAAATAGGTACGTTCCAAAGAATAAACGCGCAAAAGAAGGCAATCAAATTGAAATAAATGTTCCTAATTACAAAAATTATAGTGATCACTTTAAAATTCGGTATTCAAAATGTTTCAACTATAGCGTGGTTAAATTTTCTCATAGAATTCCAGGATTACATTTCAATTATTTTGTTAGTGTTTTAAGCTACCAATGTGTTCTTTTTTCTAATACTTTTAAGATGCACAAGTTTGTTCTATCGTATACAGGATATTTCTGAAGTAAATGTGTATACTTAAAGATAACAGATAAAAACAAACAATGGTTATTATGTAACTTATGACCTAAAGTCATGTGTACCGGAAAATTATTCGAAAGTTATTCACTTAATCAATTGGGTCAAGTTCAGTAGTTCAGTTGTTAGTGCTGACGTCTTTTATCGACTGTTGATTGATTTACGTTGTTTTATTTAAAAATACCTTATCAAGTCAAGAATTAGCGAATGTTTGATGTCTCACAATTTATCCAATTTTTAATTGTACAGGATGTTCCGTATAAGAACCATGACAGAGCAAAGGGGTTCCAAAATATTGCAATTTAACTAAACATGCCTATATGCAAAGTTGCATAGGCGGAGTTAGAAGCCTTCAAAGTGGGACCAAATATTTCGAGAAAATAAATATCTCTGAATTACTTCAACTTAACCAAATTTGGTACATGATTTAGATTTAATATTGGTCTTCTTTGACTATGAGTTCAAGTAAATTGAAACGCTACAAGGTGGTCATTGAGGGTGAATCACCCCTAAAATTATACCAATCTTTTTTTCCATTGATCAAGTTTAAAAAGAATGATAATATCCCGTGCAGAATTTAATTATCTTGTTAAATTTTAAGAAAAGGTTTTCAAGAAAAAATACATTAATTAAAACAAAATTTCAAGTGTTTATCAGAAGAAATCAAAAAGTTATTATACTCTATTTTTAAATTAACAGGAGTAAATGAAAAAGACATATATACGCAGGGAAAAGTAACTACAAAATATAACTAGATCATTTTGGCGATAAATTTGAAAAAAAAAGAGAAAGTAGACAAAAAGCAATACAATTTGTTGCTGAGTTATGAACAGAACTATTTCATTTGATTTAGGATTAACTAAGAAGGAGAATAAACGCAAAATAATCAACGAAGTGGAAACGTTAATCTTAGCCAAATATAACTGACATTTTAAATGTTAGTAGCTGACAGTATTGACATTGACAATAAACATGAATATATGTAAAGCTGTGTAAACTTGCCGATAAATTAACCAATAACAAGCGCGAGAAATTTAATTCACTGTTCTTAGTTTAAAAATAAGGTACTTATAGTAAGCTTTATCTTTGACAGTAATAATAGTTATTCATTGTATAAGTATTTTAAGTAGCATTTTATCCACACAAGAGTGTTTAAACGCGAGAACGTAGTTCGAACGTTTAATATTCTTAAGTGGATAAAAGACAATTAAAACACGGATGCAACGCCGTTCTATCCGTAATCGCATCACAATCATATTTGTGGAGTTAGAATTATCGGAATTTAATAAAAAAAAATATTCTCACGACTTGATATTTCTTAGTAGTAGTTAATCATAAACTTGATATTGCAAGGAAAATCCAAGGAAAATATAGCTGTTTCTTAAAAGAACAGACATTCGTAACTTGTGCAAATTCTTCACAAATTTCGGCAGATATTATGCGTTCCGAAAGTGATGGCAACAATGCTACTAAAGTCTGTTTAGAAATGAAAGAGAGTAATAAAAGCTTATTATGTATGCAAATCGTAGTACTGGTGCTTATATTCAATATTTTTATATTATGTATTATCGGTATAGATGAGGTGTACTTTTAAAAAAACTTTATGTGATCGAACCGTACTAAATTTTAGCAGGTAGCTAAAATTTAATCCCCGACAATCCGTCTTTGTCTATGCTGCTTCAATTTCTCGGTCCATTTCTCTTATAAGTAAACAATATAAAAACAACATTTCAAAACTAGAGGCTACTTTAAGCATCATAACCGGGTTAAGAAGGTTTTCAGTAATTCAAATAAAATTATTCAATATTATTATCAAAATATTTATTTAAATTTAATGAATAGACTTTTATTCCACACAAAAATATATATATTTTGAAAATTGAAATTATGGTCAGTAAATGTAGTGTTGCATAAATGTACAATAAAGAAAATAAAAAAATAGGTATATTAAAATTCATCCTCTGAATATTCTGCTGAATTATCTTCGTCTCCTAGATTGAAAACGATAGGTTCCGCAGTAACGTCAATTAAATTATCGAGTTCCCACATTTTCTCCTTTTTGTACATGATGTATAAATCTTTGCCAGTTATCTGCAGTTACTCGTTCCAAGGAATTTTTTAACATAATTTTCACGCCACTTAATTTAAACGTCGTATTATTTCGCGCTACATCTCCTTTTATCTGCGCCCAGACTAATTCGATTGGGTTAAGTTTACAGTGATAAGATGGTAGCCGTAGTACCGTTACTTGGCGATTTGTTGCCATTTCATCCATAACATATTTTTTCTGATCTTTATTAAGATTGACAAGTGTCAAAAGTTCCTTTTTCGCCATATTTGTTTCAAAAGAAATGTTTTTCCGGATAACCATTGAATTATATCGGGTTTCCTCCAAGCAGCCGTAGGCGTCCGCTCGATCTGCCGTGAATGGTAATTGGCATTATCCATGATAATTACAGACCCCGGAGGAATAAGATCCAACATCTATGTAAAATACTCTTCGAAAACATCTGCGTTCATGTTTTCGTAATAGTCACCTGCATTTTTAGATTCAAATAAAAGTAAACCACCATCTACAAAACCACTGGCACTACCTATATGTGTCACTATTAATCTTCGCCCTTTACCTGAAGATGCCTTGAACCCTGTTGAAAGTCCATCTATAACTGATTGTCGAAAACTTTTTACATTTTTATCTTGCCATACTTTTGTTACAGTATATCCCTCGTTGACCCAAGCTTCGTCGTCCATAGAGATATTAAATCATGTTTATTTTATTGTTACTTACTTCCATAGAAATATTAAATCATGTTTATTTTATTGTTACTTACTTCTTCTTGATATGACTTTTTCAAATTTGCAAAACTTCTTGTTTCGGTCAACACTATTTGTTAGGCTTGCTACAGACTATGCGTGAATTCGCGATTCGTTATGCGCAATTCGTGATATGCGAGGAATTCGCGAATAGTAGTTCGTTAAAAATCCATTCATAAAAACCCTTCAAACGATGCATGAATACCTTACAAACCACGCATCGGTTATCGCGAATTCACGCATGGTATGTAGCGGGCGTACTAAATTTTCGGACAGCATTAAAAAACTGTCTTTCACCTTCTCGTCGTTACTTTTTTCATGCATTTTTTACCGTGCTAGAATACATGACTGCAGAGTCTAATTTATTTCATTTTTTCAGTTGTTAATAATTTTTTTCTTGTATGTTGTTGGATTTTTATTATATTTTTTTAAACAAATATACTTATTATATGGTTAAATAATTCGAATAAGGTGAAATACTCCAATAGGTACGTAATATACATTTTGTTAAAGAGAAAGATATGATTCATAAAACCAATATGTTCCCTGCAAATTCTTATTTTCTTACTAAAATAGAATCTGTTCGAAAAATTCCAGAGCATGAGTTCGGCAGACTTCGTACTCATTCTACATCGAATGTACAAAGAAGCTATATTTATTTTAATATGTTGGCTTAAAACGCAAAAACTTTGAACTTGTGAATCAATTCTCTGGGAGATTCCAAATATAAAAGCAAAGGTTGCTCGTGTGCATTCTGAGCAGAATCATTGTGAATGTTATGGTGAACTTTAACACATATTTCGAAGGATTTATTTTTTTATAACAAGAAATTGTGATTAATTGGTGTTGATTAAAAGACATTTAATACATTTAAAATATATTACAAAGCAATAAAATTATAGTGTGCAGTGCATCCAAATTTCAAAAGGTTTAAGAATTAAATCACTGGTGGAAACATTTTGTATTATTAATTTAAACATCAAGAGGAAACAGTGAGTATTTAATGCATTTTTTAAGTAAATTTGAAATATATGAATAATATTTCTTCTCGTATTGAGCACAAAAATTTTAAAGTTTAAATTATATATTTTTTCATTTACAAAAACTGAAATTTGTTATTCTATTTTTATACGTAATTAATTCTTGTTCTATTTTTTTAAATTTCTTTTTTTTTTCTCTCTAACTGACCTTTTAAATGAACCAGGGTTGTTATAAAAGACAATCTATAGAAAATGTTTATAATTTTCCTTTAATCTAATAAATTTAAAACTTATGCAGAATATATCTTAACTTCATAGTATATGCATACATTTAAGAATTTCTTGAATGATTTTAGTCCTAAAAACCATAATAAATCAGGCATAAGTTTGCTATTTTCAAAGAACGGGATGGCTAATGTTTTTGAAACATTACATTTTTTTCCATTATTCCTATGGAGGATGTATCAGTTGTTTTATTTGACGCGACTGGCTGAAATTCTCCAAAAAGTTTTTGGCAAAACCGCGACCGCGAACGAGTCTAGCCCTCAATCTACTGGTGCAAACGTGTACATTTAAAATCATTAGAAAATACTTCACTAAAGTGAGACTAGCATGATTGATGTCGGCAGCTGCCACAATCACAACTAAAACCCGCACTTTGTTTGCAGATGACGTTATTATCAGAAGCTCAATTATGATGTTAATGTTTGTAGAAACTGAGGTGCATACAATAATTCTTATTGCGTTTATTAGTTTACAAAACACTACATAACTACTCACTTGTAGTACTGGAATGAAATTGAATAACCATCAACTGCTGTAAATGTTTAGGTGTTAGGCTGTGGCATTTGCCGCTAATAATCCATTTCGGTTTTGAGAAAGTGTATTCAATGTCCACATAGGTCACTGAGCCAGTGTATATATAATTTTCCATGAATGGAACATTTAAGGTGAATTCAGAAAAATCTACTTCTTTGCCATCAAAAAGATCTACTATACGGCATAAAGTAAAAAAATCCTGAATTGTTCGGCAAAAGGTATACATTTTTTTCTTCACACGTTCAGCACTAGGTCCTTATAACTGGAAAATAAACTGATGCTGCCGCAGTTGCTTCAAGAAGGCGAATAGCTGAAGGTATCCGTGAATAATTAAAATGTATGTATGCGAAATCTTCACCAACTCTAGGATCGTTAAATATTCGTTTAGCATATAAAACAGAAGTAGTCTCACTTGAGTTTAGTCGCTGTAGAATACTTTTATCCTGTCAAAATGAACATAGTAATAAGACGGTGCTTCTAACTACGTATCATAACATATGGTTCCATAGCAAATATTTTATTTTGTTTTACAAGTAGTAAGTAACCTGCTGTAAGTCTATCATGTCTAAATAAAAACAACACTCCTAGGTCTCGATTCTTGAATGCAGTGAAATTAATTCAAGTGGAAATTTATCCCACTTAAAAAATTCCTGAGTATATTATTATCTATGTGTATATGTGTAACTATTGAAGCTTCCTAAACTATTCCTTTAGCAAAAAACCATATGAAATAATTCCCCAATTTTTTATGGGAAATAACTACAATGGTCAAGAATATAGATTTTCATTTTATCATACGTCATTTTCTAAAGGAATGTGTTCCACTAAACTCGAGCCCATCCAGGTAAGTAAATGGGATGTTCTGTCGATTACCTGGCATGAATAAGATTAAATTTATTTTAATCATGGATGTTCCGATACACATCGATACTCAGAATATCGATACAATTATTTACGACATTACATATTTTGTGTTGATACAAATTGTTGCGATATCATTGATGCATCGAAAAATCTTGAATACCGAACGTTTCGATACAGGAAATACTGAATTAAAATTTATACCTGTTAAATTGTCAAACTGACTTGTTTTTTGACCGATTTTGTAAAATATCAACAGAAAATCGTTTGCCCAAATTTAATTTTATATTAACAGTGACTGTATTGTCGTGCTATTGCTAGTGCCTCTTGGTTATTATTACCGTTTTCTTTTACTCGTAGATCATGAATTGAGATGTGAGTAGCTGATTGGTGAAATTTAAAATTATGGTAGTATGATTGGTTGGTTTTTGGATTATCATTTGGGTTATGTTATGTATTTTCGTTTTCTTATTCATGTCATGGAAGTTGAAAAATCGATATTTTAAAAATTTACAAAAATGCCAAAAATCAGATATTTGGAAAGTATATAGATGACTGGCATTTTTTACTGCTTTTAAACAATTATTGTTTAATTTTCATTGGTGACATTTGTTGCTTTTTAACCCTGTTTCTGTTATTTGATATGTAATAAATTATATAGATACTTAAATTGGTTAGTTCGGTTGTATGAATTAGTACATATGTATAAAATAATAGTTATATATTTGAAATTGGCTTTTTCTTCGTTAGCCTCATATACCTATCAATAATTTCTATACAGGGTGTTAAGAAAAGAGTGTATGAACCAAAATAAGCAGAAAAGTCTCAATAAACACGGGTCCGCAAAGTAACGGTTGCGGAGATATGGAATGTTTTATGTTTTTTAGCCCCTTTTTTATTTTGCAAAAACATTGTGTATTTTCTTATAATAATTGGTTGATGTTTAATGAAATAAACAGGACGTATTTGACAGCTGTTCTCAGTGCACAAGTTTTCTTTCGCTATGGCTGGTTACTCTAACCCAGAATTAACAGACATGCATTTTATGTATGGTCGTGCTAATGGGAACGCCACTGAAGCGCGACGTCTTTATGTTGACGCTTATCCAAATCTCCAGATTCCTTCACAACGCATCTTTGGAAGAATTCACCAAAGATTGTGTGATACCGGTTCCTTGAGCAAACGGTGCCATTTATCCGGAAGACCAAATTCGGTATTTACTCCTAGAGCAGAAGAAGAAATTCTAGCACTGGTAGAGCAGAATTCAGGTACGAGTGTCCGGAGAATATCAGCCGAGGTAGAAATTAGTGGCCCTCTTGTGTGGAGAATCCTTCACGAGCAACTGCTTTAACCATACCATGTGCAACGGGTACACGCCTGAAATCCAATAAATGATCACATCAAGCACGTTTGGTTTTTTACCGCTGGTTTCTACGGCATGATGCTGAAGGTCCTTGTTTTCTTGCAAACATACTTTTTACTGATGAGGCCGGTTTCACAAGAAATGGAGTGTTTAATTTTCACAATACCCATATTTGGGCCGACGAAAATCCTCATGCTTTAATAGAATCTGGATATCAGGCACGTTTTTCATTGAACATTTGGATGTGTATTGTAGGTGACAGGTTTCTAGGTCCTGTTGTTTTACCAAACCGATTAACAGGCGTTGCTTATCTCAATTTTCTGCAGAACACACTATATGATTTTTGGAAGACATTCCTTTGAATCAGAGGCAACAAATGTGGTTCCAGCATGATGGTGCTTCAGCTCATTTTTCCATAGCCGTTAGAGAGCATGTACACCAAACTTTTCCACACAGATGGATAGGACCTGTTTTATGGCCTCCAAGATCACCTCATCTGAACGCTCTAGATTTCTTTGTTTGGGATATTTGAAGACATTAATGTATGGTACTCCTGTAAATAGCCTGGAAGAGCTGCAGCTACGGATTAATCAAAAGTGTCAAGAAATCCAAACCAAGGAGGGTGTTTTCGAAAGAATTCGAATATCGTTGAGACGAAGATGTCGTGCCTGCTTGGAAATGGACGGAGGACACTTTGACACTGTAACTTTGTTTTTTGCTTGTTAAAAGCTTCCTTTGTCGGTTTATTTCTAATAAAATAAAATGTTTGAAGAACGAATAGTGATCCATATCTCCGCAACCGTTACTTTGCGGACCCATGTTTATTAAGGCTTTTCTGCTTATTTTGGTTCATACTATTACCTCCTGAAATATTTTACACTCTTTTTTTAACACCCTGTATATGACGTGTTGTAGAGGAGAGGGTACCACGTTGATATATATTGGGTATCGATACTTTCGAGGTTGATAATTAGACGTATCGATACATTTTGAGTCGAGGAACATCTCTAATTTTAATATAAATAAAGTATATTTAAATACTAAGGTTGTCGGCAAGTCCGGACCTGAGATCTGCTAACGAAGTATGGGCTTTAATCATAACAACCTAAAAACTGTATCAATTTCCTTTGCAATTTTTGCACAGTAAGAAATGCGTACTCTTAAGGAATACGTACTTTTAGGCACTCCTACCCTATGTCTGTTTTTCACAAGAGTCAGGGATTGGTTATAAATATTCGACCATTTATGTTGTGCGAGTGTTTTCAGTGCATGTGAAGTAGTTGGACGAACATTTCTGACAGTTTCAAACTATTCCTTGACTCTTGTGGAACATACCTTAACATGTTATCAATCATCAGACGATTGACAGTAACATATGTAACGAGCCTTCGCCTCGACGACTGTTCTACGTACATTTTTAAAAATCCCTGGCATTTTTCAGATTTGCTGACATTTATTAATAATTCATCGTCTTAAAACCGTTTCACGTTGTTCATGTTGTTTCATAAACAGTAGATTTGAGATGATTCCATAAAAAGAAATCAAATGGATTTAAGTCAGGAGATTTAATGAGCTGAATAGTACTTATATTATTCACGTCTCTAAATTGTTCTTAAATGAATTTAAGCACTTTTATAAAACAAATAAAGAATAATCTTATAAAATTTTGCAATGAAATGTTTTTTGTTACCTACTGAACAACTTTTTCTAATTAGAACTTATATTTTCTCACTCGAATATTTTTGTACGTTTTTTGCTATTTTAACTAAAACGTCAACATTTTTTTTGTTCATATTTAGATATAGTGTTCCTCAATTAAATTCAGTAAACTTTGCCCTGGAGATTAAAAACACGGTTTCTAGATAGCTAAGCTATTTTTATACTTGGATGCCTGTGCTCGTACGATTTAATGTTGTTTTGGTTGGTATAAAGCTGTTACTACCATCTCTATTTCTTAATCAAATTAGTAGCTGCATTATTTAACAAAGTTAACAGCATTAAATTACCCAAAACATTTGCAATACAAAAGCAACAATAAGTATTTCATAATATTGCAAAGTGGATTATACAACTTGTTTCTGGTTAAGATATTTTGTAAAATGAAGATGATTACTGCTAAAATATATCGATATACTATCAATTATTAAACGTAACTCTATTTTGTATAAAATTGGATTATGGTTAGTATTGCACAAACATTTAATTGCTTTTGGCAAGAAGGACGTGTTTACATACATAATTTGTCACATACTCTATTGCTGTTTCAGATTAGAACATGCACAAAAGCTAGATGTTTGTACAAAATCTGCTGCGGTACTGACGACAGAGGATCAGTGGGTTGTGTTGCATCTGAAGTTCAGAGAAAGTAACATTGAGGATGCCTTCTGAAAATTTGGAGAATGTAAAGTTGGAGCCTATCGGGGCAAATAAGTAAGTAGATTAAAAATAAGCAGCTCGACATTGCATAGTTATCTATTGTAAGGACTTTTAGAGGCTCACATAAAAAACTAGGCAAAGATAAAAAACATCCATGTGCGTACTAAGCATATTTAAATTTTTTGTATTATTTATGCTCTCATATGAATGCCTTGTATATTTTTATGCTATAAATTGTAAGCAGTAGTTTTAAAAATTTTGACTTTTCCTTACTAATGCGGGAATCTTCCTGCACGAAAAAAAAAATACATCGTAATTCTTGAACTAACTATTCATTTATTGTCAACTTAAATAACTTCTTATCATTAGTATAAATTTTAACTATGTTTTGTATAATTGATTATGGAAAGCCCTGCGTATGTATTGGATGAAATAGAGGCTGAGTTTGTATTTATATTGATCTCTCTTTGATCCAATATTTTTGCTACTTGAAGTTTTTGTTGTTAAAAACATTTCGACAATATTGACTCTTTCAATATTCCCGTTAGTAATATTTTCATGTTCGCCTTTGTGTTGGGAATCTCTATCAATATCTATATATTATTTATTGTCTTTTATATGTTCAAGCTGAATAAATCTTAGTTTTTCACAACGCCATGCATGATACCAATAATAAACACTATACACCAAACTATAACACCAAAATAACAAACAATTTTTAATAAATCACTAGACTTCCTGGATCTATGCAATTAAACTTGGAAATTTCTTTATATCAATATTCTTTTTCAATGACAATGTTTCTCATATCATTGAGTAAAGACTCCACCGCGTAGAACTCTGGTATACTCTGGATTTTTGTTCAAAATAGGTTAGTTGAATTGCCTCAGTGATAACAGTTACTTCCTTTTGATGACTTCAATCCTCAAATAAGAGATACGCTTCTCCATATTTCCTTCTATATCATCATTGTAAGCAGAAGATTCTGACATTTTTATAAATCGCTGGCACAATAATATGAAAGAAAACCTAATAAACAAACTCGTTTCTATATCAACATTCCCTAAGGATTTTTGATCCACATTTTCGAAATTCACAATTTTCAATAAAAAATTATGATAACTATAGTTATTTGAGGCATTTGAAAAATACTGTTAAAGAAATCATGTGTGTAGAAATCAGCCTTTATGTGGAATCAGCCTTTATACGGTATATTTTATTTTTGTTTACAGGCGGGTACAGACCGCTATGCGTTAATAGTGAGTTGAAATTTAACTAAAAGTCCTTACACTAACCATAAACATTATTCCATACTCCGTATAGCCAGGGTTACCATTTTTGAAATTGCTAAGCGACATGATAATAGAAAAATCCAGGCAATTTGAAACATTTTCAAAAACTGATATACAGATGATTCAGAAATAGGTTCTAGGAAAACATTGGGGACATAATCTTCTGAAGAAAATTTGTATTCGAATATTACTTGATTTTAAATATAAAAGAAATATATGTCTTCATATCTCTGTGGTTTGATTGAAAAAGGGATCTACAAAAAACGGGTTTTGAGATAATCGAAGATATGTGACTAAATTTAAAATCCCTATAATCTCAATGTGTTAGATTCAAATTAAGCCACATTTGGCCCAGGTCTAGTACATTAATTTTTCTATTATTTTAAATCTGTCAATTTTATTTTAATTTTAGTTACTTAGGCCCCTGCAATTTTGGACTAATTTACATAAGCCCTAATATATAATCTTCTTTTCTAGTTCATAGACTCTGAAAATAACTACTTGTGTCTTAATGTACAGAAAACGTAAGGGCCTATGGAACATATTGGACCGAGACATAAAATATTCGTTAAGTTGCACTTTGCCCCTGTTATTTATTACTTGAAAAAACAAAAAGGGCCGAAGGTAACATAGGCGCCAAGCATTTCATTGCATTTGAATTAAGTTGCAGTTGGGTCCTGAACGGGAACGAGGAAAGAAAGAAGAAACAAGTACAAGAGAACATAGGCCCAACTTTTTTTGACCTACATATTACTTAAGTCTGTTAACGTTTATGAATCTTAACTTTTTAGTTACATAGGTCCATTAAAATAGGTCTAAAACGAATATAGGACTATATTATAGTACAACTGGAACACTTAGGCCCTTTTTAGAATTAATTTTGTAGATATCGCGTAGGCTTATGTACTTAGGACCCTTTTGATTGAAAGGAGCGCGTTTTATTTAGTACAAGGTACAAGAGACCCATTATCTCATTTTTTCTTAATTTTCACTTAAGCTCTTTTTCGACCAAGTCACAGATCTTCTGTATCATATTTTTTACTTTATTTATTTTTTGTAACTCATGGAAACCATAATTTTGTCACACTGTGCACTTTCTTTCAGAAACGGCGGCTATCGTTTGGACCTGCTGGACTTAGGGTAATTTTTTAAAGCAAGCTTTTGTATAAATATTTACAAAACGGCAAAGCTGGTGGTGGTTATTAAACATACTTTAGTTTTATTGTGTACTAAACTAATTGATGTAATATGAGACCTAGCTCTATGTAAATGAATATAAATTGAGTAGACTTGTAGTAATAAGTACAATTTTCAATTTTTTTTTCAGAAAGCTTGATGAGCACTCCGTCCTTTTGGATGAAGGGTAAACAATCATTATTTTTCAGGCTTCTTTAAGTTTTCGCAAAAGTGTGGTAGTTCTGGTGGAGGCCCTGCAAGCATTTACTTTAGAGTCGTCAGTTTATAATCAATTCATTGTACCACATAAGATAAATTAAATGAAACTGGCAACTCTAAAGTATCTTTACTAGTGAATTTAACAAAATGTTACGTTAGATGCGTTTTTGAGCACGTTTACACTTGCTTTTTTTAGAGAGAAGTTTTATATGTTTTGAAGAATGTTTTGGATTATTACGCCATGTAGTGGGATAACATTATAGTATTAGAATAATTTATTTTTCTAATTCTTCTAGAGATTAAACACAAGTACAGTTGTTTAGACCTTCAATGTGAATGTTAATACTAATAATGTCTAGAAAAAAAATTAATGCCGTAATCGAAATAGTTGTTCATCTCGTAAATATTGTGAATATGCTATTAAATATCACACAATTTTTTAACTATACAATAAAATGTTGCTTTATCATATAATCATAAAAACTATAGGTAATAGGCCAAAATTAGTGGGTAGATAGATTTATAGCAAAAATATTGCGATTTAGCCGAACTTAGTTTAATCCAACAGTTGGTAGTTAGGATGTTAAATGTAAAGTATTTTAATTTTTTTTCTTCATTTATTTCTTAAGAACAAACACAGAAGGTTTTATTTGTTTTTGTTTTGGGAGTTTGAGGTTTGGATTATACTTTTAAGGTATCTCATCTTTGGTATTAAATTCTTATTTTCCACCTTTTTTTACATAAAAAAGTATACTTTTTAAAAGTAGTTGTTTCGCACGGTTTTAGAGATTATTGGCTTTTAAATCTCCAGTGCTAATAGTCGAAATAATTTAAACGATTTGGAAAAGTAAAAAACACGGGTTAATTTGGAACTAAAAATTATAATGAACAATAAACATTAGTAAAAAAAAATATGTTTATTTACAACCACATATGTAATGTTGATATTTCAAACTTACAGTAAGTAACATATTTCTGACTTTGACATATATCCTGATGGAAAGTGACATTTACCATGGTGAAAAGTGATTACTTTCCACTCACTAAACTAATTGTTGGTTATAAGAAGCGGCAACAGAAATTCTTAATCCATGCTGAAGATCCTGCGTAGAAATGGTAACGTTTTTAGTACTTGACTTTGGCATTTCGCCTTTGTAAGTTCAGTTAAATCGCAATATTCTTGCTTTGGGAATCTATTCGTGAATTTTGGCCCATTGCGTTGGAACCACTCTGTATCGCACTATGTAAATTTCATTTAAGTAGGCGTAAAATAAATGAGTATCACTGTATTGGCCGGTTTCTCAACTGGTAGATATCTATTAAATAAACTTATCGATTCCATAAACTGGAGATATCCCATGAATTCGGTTTCTGAACCATTCGATAATGCTTATCTATTGCATAAGTTATCGAACAGATATCCAAAGAAAAATGGCAAGATATCTGCCCAATAAACATTAACGCACGCGCGCAGCGATTTAGCTGTTGCTTGTTTACATCTTTATTGTAAGGTTTAACCCAACTTTTTTTGATATTTTCGTGACGATTACTTTGTGCAATGGAAAATTCTGATTCGTCTGCCTCTTCAGATCAAGAATATTTAAATATAGTCAGATATCTTGAACAGCCAAGACGTTATCGTGAAAGAGAAAACCAGTATGAAAAATACAGCGACAGAATTTCGAGAGAGGTTTACGGGCGCCGTATTCTTGAAATAGTGTTTTCTACAAATACAAGTAATTTTAGACATTTAAGAACTGAATAATATAGAGTTTAGCAAATAATAACAATGTTATCTCATGCCACCAGCGAATATTCAAAGGTACCGAAATAAAATCAATGTATAACGTCAGAAAGCGATTTATCCAGCAAATTTTTAGGTACTGAAAACTTTCAAAATACGTATTTTTTTTTTAAATTCAGCTATAGATGTAAACATTGTTATAACATAAACTTACATATTTCTGCATATAACATTGTTCACTTTTGTTTATAAGTATGTGAAAATAATTGTTAAAATGTGGAGTTAGAATAGCGAAATAATGTGTGTCATACAAATGCATTTTAAAAGTTATGATATTATTTGAAGAGAGTTTAAATAGTAAAAGTGTATAAACAAAACATCAGTAATTTTATTTTTGATATTACTTTTGTTCTACGCGTTTTATTTTTAAAAATTTCAGTACCTAAAAAACCACAAATTTGATCATTTTACGGCGAGAAATACGGCGACCTTAACGAAAGAAACTGTAAATTTACTGATAGATTTAATAAGAGATAGTATTCAAGTCTCTAGTACTAGAACAAATTTACTATCAGTATTAGAAAAGGTTTTAATAACTTCGTTTTTGCGCAGCAGGTTTATATATATTTTATTTAGTTAATGTGATGTGATATCCTTAGGTAGCCGATAGTGGCGCCATCTACAATTATTTCTTGAAAGTGTCTTACTTCCATAAATGGCATCTGTAAACAGTTGTGCATTTGCTAGCTCCCTCTATGATTATTGCAGATATTAAGATATCCATTCAACTTTTATGTTTTCAACAAAATTTGGAAGGCATGCGTTCAGAAACCAATATAAAGTTATCGGTCTGATAAATTTATGTACTCGATAGTTATCGAATGGATAGCGCCAAATGTTGAGAAACCGGCCATATATAACTTGTATGAAATCAGAATATTTCTATACAAGGTGTATCTAAATAGCACCGAAAATTTATAAGGGGCGATTCTCTGGTGAAAATTAATAGGTATAATTTTAAAAAAAAAACACCCCTGAAAAGTTATACCCCTCAAAGAATAAAAAAAAATGTTTTCCTTTTTTGTCTTCCATGTATGTCAAGCTAAAGATAACATTTCAATACATTTTTTTTCTCATAAGCCCTTAACTTTTCGAAAAAACTTGGAAAGATTAAAAGGCTAGTAAATGAATTGGACTTCTCAGACATATTCTTTAAAAGGAAAAAAAATATCAAAAAAAAAAGAACGAAAGTCATATGGATTAATTATTTCAACCCCTTACAAGAATGCTTCAGGGTTGGAAAAATTTCAAAAAGTATAGTTTTAATGACATAATGTTCACCAAGATTGGTTTCTTTAGCTTGATGTACATGGAAGATAAAAAAAAACAATTTTTTAAATTTTTGAAGGGGCATCAATTTTTCAGGGAAGGGTTTTTTCGAAAATTTTTATACCAGAGATCCTATTAATTTTTGTGTAGATGCACCCATAAACGACAATCTGTTTTGTTAAAACTGCCAATAGGCAAGACGAATGCTTGGATTAGGTTGCCTAAGAAGCAGGTAACCCAAAAATCACTAAGAAAAAAGACGGAACGTAGAAAAAAATATAATTGAATTATTCTGAGGTGGTGTTGACATTAAGTTACAGCCACTGAAAGATTTTTGACGAGAATTTCAATTTTCTTTTCGCAGTGCACAATACTCTATTTATAATTTTGATAAGTCACGGTCTATTTTGGATTTTGGAATGCACGAGTTGCACAAGTGCGCCTATGAAAATTATTGTACAATGTGCTATTAAATTAGTAATATCGACAAAAAAGAAAAATAATTTACATGCAGCTGTAAAATTGCAGTACTAAAACATTTACGAGGTTGATGGCTTTAGTGTGATGCACAGCTTAATGACGGATATACGTCTACTTTGATTCTGCTGCGGTTTGTTTGCAAAAGCATTGGAAATAATGAAAATAAAAGTTTATTGCTTTTGCAGAGGTGGAGACAAAGTTCAAGATGACGAGGAATATGATCCCCATCTTTATAGACAAGTAGAAAAGCCAACCACGTAAGTAGTTAAATAATATTTTTTAATTTATTTGCAGTAATCTGACTCGCATTTTAGCACAGCTTAAAGAACAATGCTTGCGTCAGATCCGGTAGTTCTAATTTTTTGTTGAGTTGTTTATGATATTGGCCCACTGAATAATCCAAATTTTCGACCTCGGATGCCGAACCCAACAGTGTCAAAAATCAAAAAAAAAGAACAAACTCGAAATTTTATACCGTTCTTCAGTTTTTGGCGATTTTAACCCTGAAACACTAGTTTTTTCGATTATAACTACTAGTTTTTTCGATTATAACTACGCGTAGTAGTAGTTATACTCAAAGTGGAGTTATACAGTGCTTTCGAAAAGTAACGAATAAATTCATTATTTTTTAAATTAAGAAGTTTTCAAACAAATCCCCTGGCACGTCAATTTTGTTTTTAAAAAAGGCACTTTTTGACATACGACCCATATTTGTGACGTCATCGTTGTTCGAGATATGACGCCATCGACAATTTTTTTAAATAGCAACCTCTAATTTTGACCATGCCATTTGAAAGAGCGTGTCATTCTACATATATACATTATGAAAAATTATAGTCTTACATAACAAAAATTTCAAGAAAATAATGTTGGAAGGTTTTAAAATTTAATTTTCACAATACCTCTCCATTATGCAACACCTGTTCGTGCTTATTTAGATGAGCTGCTCCCTATTCGTTGGATAGGGAGAAGGGAGACGATTGAGTGGCCAGCCAGATCACCTGATTTGACACCCCTAGATTATTTCTTGTGGGGATACTTAAAAAGCAAAGTATACGTTACTAGACCGGTTAATGTAGAAGATTTAAAAGCAAGAATTCGTCACGAGATACATCGTATACCTGCTGAAGTTATTGATAATGCCCAAAAAGAATTTATTAATCGTCTTGGCTACTGCACAATTTGAACATTTAACTTAGTCGATTTTTACATAATCATTATCATTTTCAGTATTGTGAAAATTAAATTTTAAAATCTTCAAACATTATTTTCTTGAAATTTTTGTTATGTAACGCCATAATTTTTCATGATGTATGTATGTAGAATGAAACGCTCTTTCAAATGGCATGGTCAAAATTGGGGATTGCTATTTAAAAAAATTGTCGATGACGTCATATCTTGAACAACAATGACGCCACAAATATGGGTCGTATGTCAAAAAGTGCCTTTTTTAAAAACAAAATCGATGTGTCAGGGGATTTTTTTGAAAACTTCTCAATTTCAAAAATAATGAATTTATTCGTTACTTTTCGAAAGCACTGTATATAAAGTAGTTCCAACAGCCGTCGAGAACTGGTTCAGAACTATCAGAAATGTTTGACCAGCTCTTACATCGCATTCGCCGAAAGTACATTAACAACTGAACTGGCTGACTAGTTCCGGATGGTTCGGAATCGATTCTTGCTGTTGGAACAAACCCATTAGCAATAAAGCCTGCATTTCGTTCGCAGATGACGTCATTATCAGGGGCGCACTAAGGACGCTAAATTAATGATTGTAGAAACCGACGTGCAAACATATACTCCTAGATAAAATATAATATACCTACAAAAAGTTAAAATCTACATCATACCTTGTACTAATAATTTATAATATCCAACATAATTATTAAGTTTGTTAGTTTACAAAACGCTACATAACTATTCACTTGTAGTACTGGAATAAAATTGAATAACCAGCAGCTGTTGTTCAGGTATTAGCCTGTGGCGTTTGTCGCTAATAATCCATTTCGGTATCGAGAACGTGTATTCGACATCCACATAGGTTACTGGCGCATATTTAAAGTATATTATATAATTTTCTATGGATGACACATTTAGGGTGAGTTCAAAAAAAGTTAAACTTATTTCAACTTCTTGCAGAAATAAAAGGGTTTATGTTCATTTTTGATTTACTAGATCAAGTTTTCCAAAAAATAATTCATAAAGAAGCTACTTTGATAAATGAAAAAAAAACAAATTTTTTTAATAAATTAATCAAAATATGGGTATAACATTTCTGAAATACATTTGAAACTATTTTTAAAGGTTAACAACTTTATTTATGAACAAACGGAAAACGAAATGTTACAAATTTAAATTAGTAGTAAAATTATAGTTTAAATAGGTACATTATGGTGTGTAGGTTTGATTTCGAGTTATTAAATATCTGCTGCCTGTTTCACAGAAAACGTTGCCAATTAAAATTTAATAGTTGGAACACATCTAATATTTTTCTCAAAATAACACATTCACAAATTGCACATTGCTGAACTTTGGAATTAAAGCCCCTGCTCGTGAGTGATATATTTAAATTAGTCGACGAAATTTTCAAACTTTGTACCAAAAACAACAAATTGAACTGGATTTTATCCAGTTTAATCCATATTAACCCACGTTTCGTGGCAACAATTCGGAAAGTGTTGAATTTTCGAGGACAAGCAAATGTCAGAAAGTGTTTGTGAAATTTTAATATAGGTATGTAGTTTTCCGAACAACAAATTGTTTGGCAATGAGCGCAGACTTGTCTTCTTCTACTTATTTCGTAAATGAGTTTCTACTTGATGACATAATTTTAATATCTAAGACAAGTGTTTCAGAATAGCCTACCATCATTGTTGTACATATAAACTTCCATATCAGATAGATCCAAGTAAATATTTTCTTTTGCTACAAATTTTAACGTTTGTGGACCTTCTAAATCCAGAGCGATCGACGCCTGTGATTAAACAAATTAAGCATTTATCATTATTATTTATTATCTTTATTTCATACTAATATATTATAAACAAATAAACCTTTAGTTACCGTAACTATAAACATGTTTACTAAGTAGTTATAAATCTTTATAGTCTGTTTAGAAATGAAAGAGAGTAATAAAAGCTTATTATGTAAGCAAATCGTAAATAAATGTAGTACTGGTGTTTATATTCAATATTTTCATCTTATGTATTATCGGTATAGATGAGGTGTACTTTTAAAAAAACTTTGTGTGACTGGGTTGTACTAAATTGTAGCAGGTAGCTAAAATTTAATCCCCGACAATCCGTCTTTGTCTATGCCGCTTCAATTTCACGGTAATTTCTCTTATAAGTAAACAATATAAAAACAGCATTTCAAAACATGAGGCTACTTTAAGCATCATAACCGGGTTAAGAGGGTTTTTAGTAATTCAAATAAAATTATTCAATATTATTATCAAAATATTTATTTAAATTTAATGAATAGACTTTTATTCCAAACAAGAATATGTGTATTTTGAAAATTCAAATTATGGTGAGTAAATGTAGTGTTGTATAAATGTACAATAAAGAAAATAAAAAGTAGGTATATTAAAATTCATCCTCTGAATATTCTAATGAATTATCTTCGTCTCCTAGATTGATAACGATAGGTTCCACAGCAACTTCAATTAAATTATCGAATTCCCACATTTTCTCCTGTTCTTTTTGTACATGATTTATACATCTTTGCCAGTTATCTGCAGTTACTCGTTCCAAGAAATTTTTTAACAAAGTTTTCACGTCACTTAATTTAAACGTCGTATTATTTCGCGCTACATCTCCAGACTAATTCGATTGGGTTAAGTTCACAGTGATAAGGCGGTAACCTTAGTACCGTTAATTGGCGATTTGTTGCCATTTCATCGATAACATATTTTTTTTTATCTTTATTAAGATTGACAAGTGTCAAAAGTTCCTTATTATAGCGGCTTTCCTCCAAGCAGTCGGGCGTCCGCTCGGTCTGCCGTGAACGGTAACTGGCATTATCCATGACAATTACAGACCCCGGAGGAATAAGATCCAACATCTGTGTAAAATACTCTTCGAAAACATCTGCGTTATGTCTTCGTGATGGTCACCTGTATTTTTAGATTCAAATAAAAGTAAACCGCCATCTACAAAACCTTTGGCACTAACTATATGTGTCACTATTAACCTTCGCCCTTTACCTGAAGGTGCCTTGAACCCTGTTGAAAGTCCATCCAAAAATGCTTACCGAAAACTTTTTACATTTTTATCTTGCCATACTTTTGTTACAGTATATCCCTCGTTGACCCAAGTTTCGTCCAGATAATAAATATTCCTCCCTTCGTCACGGAATTCTCTAATTGATCTTAAGTAGGATCTTCACCAACAAATAATTTAATCTTTATCGATAAGAACTGACTTCCTGTTTTGCTTTTCCCAGTAAAAATTCAACTCTCGTAAGACGGCCCATAATTTGCTTCTACTGATTTTTGGCAAATCGTTGTCCTCTGAAAGATCACTTAAAATTTTGTTTAGCGTTGGTATTTCTTTTTTAAAATAAAATGAGTGTACTTTTCTGCGAATGACATTTTTTAATAAATCATCTATACTTTTAACCTCCCTGTAGATGATTTACAGTATCTTGTTTATTTTTTGTTTCCTTTAAAAGTCTGTAGATAGTCGATTTTCCGAACATATGTACATCTATTGGAACAAAAAATACAACTTGGCGATTAGTACCGGGTACAATTTTTATTATTTTTCGAAAATTATATAATTAGACAAATTTTGATGGCGGTGCATTTTTTGCGCAGAATGAAAAAGTAGGTACAGGGTGTCTCAACTTGATAGTGTGGATGGTGATTAAATGGGATGAGATCCGTCATCAAAACGTCATCAATTATATTTTTTCCAGAAACATACCAATTTTTTTCATATTAAAAAGCTCTCTTTTATCTAATAAACTTTTATCACAAATATTTTTCTGTATTACTTACCGTTTTAGTTATAAACAATATCATCCTAAAGAGTTTCAAAAGAAATACTACCTAAAAATCACATTAGCGGTAGATCAAGCAGTTGTTAAAAAATAATTAAAAGTTCGTTGTTCAAAGAGCATTAATGTTGTCAAAAATAAATAAAATGATTAAACTCGATAATTCTTAATACAGTTAAACCAACAACATTTACTACAATTTGAACTATAAAATTAAGTCTGTTTTCAATTTGACGTTCAGGCAAATAATTGTGAATTTTATAGTCATGTAGTCTAGCTGTATTAACATTGTTTCTTACCCTTCGGTCAATTATTTGATTCTTCCGAACAGAAAATGCATCTTCATTTCGCCGCAAGGTCGCCTCCAATCTTGTAAAGGTTCTATGATCAGAATGAGACGCTCTGTAATAAGTTTGACGATCCTATTGAGTAATGACAAGTGTTTTGTGACATTTATGCACTTTAAACAACGAACATTCAATTATTTTTCAAATATTACTTGATCCTTGCACTGCTAATGTCATTTTTAGGTGGTACCGTCAAATGGAGCTACTTTGACACCTTTTTAGGACATTTTTCAACACTACGCCGTTATTTATTAACTTAATGTTGTTAAATAAACGGATTTATAACAAACTTGGCCTACTGAATCGATTGTTGAATTCAAAATCACTCTAAAAACAATAGTTAAAAAAAATAAAAATGGGAGTGTCAAAGTTACCCCATGTTTGGGGCTACTTTGACATACATGTTAATATGAAGGAAAAATGCTTGTTAAAGCGTCCAGATGTCAAAGAAGCTCCGGTAATAAAGGCAGAATTAAAAAATATATATAGATCAGCGATATTAGTTTCATCGTAATTGTACAAGTTTTTATTGTCAACGTCACCTAACGCTTCTTTTATGTTGTCAAAAAACTGAATTATCTCGGTTCTATCTACGGAAGACCGCGATTTTTTAATATTTGTTGCAACTCGTATGGAAAGGTTGTTTTTTTTTTATGAAATTTTCGATAAAATCAGGTCCAAGATAATTGTCTTTGAATGTACGCACTGTTTTGCCCTGTTTATCTAAGAATTTCTTCACTACCGCACGAATATCAAGACTTGATTAACGGAAACCCCCATTTCGCCACTTGACATAAAGTATCAGAAATCAGTTGTTGCTCACCGGTACTGAGAACGCTCGGTTGACCTACCGACTGTTGGTGTCTACCAAGAGACTTGTTTCGAAGAGTTAATCGTGGGGTTTTGTAAACAATTGCGGCTCTTTGAACAGGCATTCGACTTTCAAAGGCGTCAAGCGCATTTCTTAAATCTTCGTTAGAATAGTTCCTGTAACTCCGGGTTCCCGGTTTTTTTTGGTCTTAGCTTGGAGTCTTACCATATTTAATTACTTACTACATGTAACAATGGAACCTAGTATTCATATAAAGCAACAAAAGACAAACAGAAACAAAAAAATCAATAAATAATGTTCATAGTGTTAAAGTTGCCCCTTGTTGTCAAAGTAGCCCCGTTTGACGGTATTTCTTTAGAGATTCTTTAGGATGATACTACTTACAACTTTTAAAAGGGAAGTAATACAGAAAAATTTCTCTAATCAAAGTTTATTAGAAAAAAGAGAGCTTTGTAACAGGAAAATAATTTGAGTATGTTTTTGGAAAAAATATAGTTGATGACGTCATTTGTCGTTTCTCAGAGATAATACTTTATATTGGGCCTTACTCATTCCATTTAACACCACGTGTCCCAAATTTTATTTATTTTTTTTATCCTCACAGTAGACCCATACTATCGAGTTTGAGACACCCTGTACATGAGAAAAAAGTTCTAACGTTAAAAAAGTTATGACCTAGATTCCTAGATGTCTGTTACGCAAATGCTCTGCTGCGGCACATCTTGTATAACTTAAAAATCAATGACTCTATACATACAGCTCTATCAATTTCATTAAGATGTATCGATTCTCTACTCTATATCTAACAATTTACATTTTTTCAGAAATGCAGAAACTCTCATACATCTGCTCAAGGGATGCCTTGGAACAGGCATCCTTGCTATGCCGGAGGCCTTCAAGTTTTCAGGAATGGCGAATGGAATAGTATCCACGATACTTATAGGTGCCCTTTGTACATACTGCCTTCACGTATTAGTAAGCAAATTTGTGAACGTTAAACGCATATCCACATTCTACACAATTATTAAAATCTAATCTCATGTACAGTATGTACCATTTTCGATGGTTTTCGTCTCGGACATTACTGAAGATAGCTCAAAATGGTTTTCACAATAGTTTGCTACTTTTTTTGATAGAAAATGAAACTTTTTTCTTACATCGTTGGCCTCGTTTTTTTAGCAGTTACATATGTCAAACAATAGTCCACTCCATGGTTCACACTGTCATGAAAAAGTAGTGGCAAGTCATTGACGAATAACAAAAAAATTAATGGTCCCAGTACAGGTCCCTGGGACACCCCAATATTCAAATTTCGACAATGCGAAGTAATCCAATCCAAACATTAGAGGAATATGTTTGGATTGGATTCAATAACTTATTTTGATAAATGAGATACAAAGACTGCAACAAATGAAGAAAAGACCAGCTACATTATAAAGCAAATTGTAGATACTCTCAGTGAAATTGCAAAGTGCTGACTGAGTAGATCTACTCCATCTAAATACATAAACACTGATTCCTATATATTTCTCTTCGTAAAATCCAGTGGCGTACTCAATTTATTTCTGGATTAAATATTTTTCAAGGTATAGATTATAATAACGTTTTTTAATTAAACACTATGAGGTTAATTTTATGTTTGATCTTAGAAATGTATACTTCTGTATTTCTAAATTTATTACCTAAACAGGGTGTTCTACGAAAACTAAACCGACAAATAAAGGCAGCAAATTCTAAGGATCATTTCATACTGATTTGGCATACATCATCTTATCCACAAATGGTTCCTAAGAGAGATATGGCTATTTTTTAAAGAATATTGGATTAGGACATTAGAGAAACAAATCACTTTATGCAGTGAATCTAATGGCCGCCATGTAGAGCATCTTTTGTTAAATTAATAATATTTTATTAAATTAATCGTCGTTTTGCTATAATTGTGCCATTTTTTAATAGTATTTAAAACAAAATTCCATCTTATTTTTGCATTTTACTTTATCTGCCAATTACTAAATATTAGATAATCTGTAACTTTGCAATAATCGTACAAAATATTTGAAAAAACTTCTTCTTGTGTACCCTAGCCACTCAAAATAAGAGTAGCTTTTTGATCTAGAATACTCTGAAGTTTCTGATTTTTATATTAAAAATACCAAAACTCGAAAATAAAAAAATATTATTAAAAATATCATTTGACCCTTCGAATTGTGACGCCTATGGTTATAATTTAAATATTATTTTTACATCAAACGGCTGTCCGTCCAAGAGTTAACACCTAATTTAACCTAAGTTTGATCTTTCTAAATTAACAGTGATTTGAACAATTTAGAGAAAAAAGAATGCCAAAGAGCCATCTTTAAAGATTCTCTACCTCCCTCAGGAATCATTTTTCATAGGACGATTTATGTCAAATCGATATAAAATGGTTTCCGCAGTGATCGCCAAAAGCTGTAACAAAGTTGCAGTTTAAAAATTCATGAACTAAAAGTTTTTTTCATCCAAATAAAGTGGATTTTCAGCAGCCGTTATTATTTTTACAAATCTTCTACTAATTAATAATGCCAAGTTGTGATAAAACTTGTTAAAAAGTTTAATTAAGGTTCTTATATACCTGCTTGAATCAGAAAAGATAAAAATAAGCATATTACGTACAACATTGAAAGATATAGTATGGAAAAGCTTAAAAAGTAAATTTTAAAATGTATCTTACTTGGTATCTTTGATTTTGATTAGATATTGCGCTTTTCTGTATTTAAAAAATATTAGTTGAACTTTTCAGTATTTTGGTATGACTTAGATTACACTGAAATTTTTGTATATGATATTAATAAAATTAATAACTGAAGAACAGGTAATGTAGACATGTCTTCGAAAGAAAACACATTCAACTGTTATTTTTTAGCATCTTTAAAAATATAAATAATTAAAGTCTTAGTTCATTGACAAATTGCTAGATGCACATTACTTTTGCAGGATATCTTAAAATCCTGTAACGATTTCTTACGTGGATATTTTGTTCATAATCTACAAATTCATTTCACATTATCCAAAAATGTTTTACACAATTTGAATATTTATGTTTTTAGGTTAGAGCTCAGTACGTTCTTTGCAAAAGATTGAAAGTCCCATTGTTAACATATCCAGAGTCAATGAAAGTAGCTTGCGAACTAGGTCCATCGTGCCTTAAGCGATTTGCTCCATACGCACCGTGAGTATAATTCAATATTTTTGTTAGTGCATTGTTTAACATGGTTTTCAGTAAAGAATATGCCATAATTTAAGGCTAGCTTTATTGCACGAAAATAAGGTGATTTAAGTCGCCTAACTTTAAAGTTTGGTCCATTCATTACTGAACAACATCTGTAGTTTGTGCGATATTGTCAAAACTGTGTATTTTCTTTCTGATTCTGGAAAATGCCATAATTGAAACTGTGACATTGAAATTATTATGTTCACGTGTATTGTTTGTTGCCTATCATCTGGGAATTGATCAATAGTCATGTTTGCTCAAAAATTTGTGTGCAGTGTCAAACTAACAGATAAATGAGAAAAAATTGAAGATGCCTATAATAATACATCGTATGTGCTCTTATAAATTTATAGGGCCTTTTTTGTTTTAGGGATGTAACAAACTTCTTCTTAGTGTTCTACCAGATAGGGATATGCTGCGTTTACGTCGTCTTCGTTGGAAAAAACTTAAAAGCCGTTGTAGACATATACATAGCACCAAAGGAGTTATCTTTGACGCTGTATATAATCAGCGTGTTTATACCATTTGTGCTCATTATATGCGTGCGGAACTTGAAGCTGCTGGCTCCGTTCTCAGTTGTAGCAAACATTATCACTTTTATTACTTTTGGTGTCGTCGGATACTACGTCTGCCAGCAACTGCCATCATTCAGTGACTTACCAGCCTTTGGAACATTGTTCAATTATCCCTTGTATTTCGGAACAACGTTGTTTTCCCTCCAAGCCGTTGGTGTGGTAAGTAACCCATAAAATAGACAGATGAAGGTGATGCATTGGCGGATCGGTTAAAAAAAACAAATAAAAACATTAATGAAATACTTACTAATTTATGTTATTATTCAGCATAGTCACCATGTCGCTCCAAATTCTATTGATATTGTGCAACAATCTTTTCTCAAATGCTGAGGTGTAAAAAGAGTTATTTATTTATTTATTTACACTGTTCAACAGGTTTAACACCCAACTACAGAACAGGAAAGTACAAATTTTACAAAAAAAAAAAACAAACAATAAAAAAAAACAACAATAAACAGACAAAAATCATTTAAACTAATTAACATTGAATAAAACATGATTGAAGATTGTTAAGGCTGCTAAAATTACACTCTTATTACAGTTTTTGTTATAAACTCTACACATAAAATGTACAGAGAACTGCAACAGGTTCGTGCGCGCTACTTCAAAATGAAACGTTCTTATTTGTCGCGAATTTTTCCGGGGAATTGAGTAGTTCAATTTGAACAGTATGGCTGGACAATCAAGTATGTTGTATATAACTTTATAAAGAAAAATCTGTGAATAGTATTCACGTCTTCCGTTGAGTGGAGATATAGAAAATGATCTAAGTAAATTAAACTAAAGATATTCCATAGGTGGATAAACACCATGAGTTTTAAAATGTAGCAGCTTTAAAAATTATGTCTGAACATTCTCTAACATATTTACTGGAGTCTCATAATTGGGACACCAAACAAGTTATGCATATTCCAATTTACAAAGACAAAGTGAAGATATCTCAAAGTACTTGTATTAATAAAATCACAACTACTACGTATAATGAAACCAAGTGTTATAAGTGCTTCATCAGTAACAGTATCAATATGCGTAGAAAAGGTTAGTTGTGGAAGATAATACCGAAATCACTAAACGTGGTTGATCTCTGTAAGTTTATGCCGTTGAGATTATAATTAAAAGTAATAGAGGACAATCTACGAATAAATGATATTACGTTACACTTAGAAGCATTAAGCGGTAATCTATTATCACTGCACCATTTAGACATATAACTAAGATAATTATCCTGAAGTCTTTTTCTGGGGGTGTGACAACACTAAAATACCGTTTTTATGCTTATTTTTCGAAATTGTCTAGGACAAACGCTATTTCGATTAAAACAATACTTCCGTGCATATTTGGAAAAGTCATTTAATTTCCCTTTTCAAATTATTGATTGTATAGGTATGCCTGATATGCCTCATCGTGAAACTGAATAAACCTGATCTCAGCATTCTCCAACGATGATTTTGAATAGCACGCGATAGACTTATTTATACATAGTACAGACATTGATCAGGCATCCATTATGTCACTCTACATCCGAATAACTGATTCAATAATTAGAAGAGGCTTTTGAAAACGTCAATGCAATACTGGTTGCAGCTCCAATCGGTTGAATTTTGTGAGGAGAATTTGTGAAAGCTTATACCATGATATGAAAAATGTTTGGAACTTCATTGTAACTATGTAGATATATATATCGAAACCTGTCCAAGTGCGTATAGAATAGTCGAGTACAAGAATAAAATTTGGTGATTAGAACGATGTCAGTTACGATACTCCCTAGCAAAAACAATAAATGCGGCATATAAATAGGCCATTGAAGTCACTGACACTTTTCTTATGGCACAGATCAGACATGGCTCATAATATATTATATGCCGTGGTACCATACATTTTTATTGTCAGGATTATCATTTGTAAAATATATAAAAATAGAGTGTTCTCTGTTCTTAATTGGAAATTTTCCTGTAGATTTATTTAAGAAATGGAGTTTTATATCCGTTATTTTATTTATTATTTTATGAATGCACAATCAATTATTTTTCTTAAATCTATCCTAATCTTATTTCTACACACATGTACAATTCTTATACTAAATGGTTTCCTTTACCTTGATACAAAATTTATTTTAAGTCCAATCAGTCACTTCTTGATCCTTGCTCTGTATATGATTTTCCCACACTTCCTGCCTGCTGTTAAAGTTTTCCTTGTTCCGCTCTTTTCTTCCCTTGCTATTCTTATCTTCTTCAAACCTGCTTTATCTGATACTTATCTCGTTTTGTTTGTTTCTTGGCTCTTGATTGAAGTCTATTCTGCAGTTTTCTTTATTTTCTTTTAAATCTTGGTTTTGCTAAAAATTTCCTTGATATTGATACTATTTTACTTTGATATAATTTTAGATAACTTTCACTAATTTTTTTATTGGTTTATACTCTATTTTATTTAATTCTTCATGTGGGAGCAAAATTTTAACGTGGTTTTCCCTTTTTCACCAACGATTAACAACAACTTCGTTTATTTTTTCATCACTAAGATACCACAATTTTGCACTGCACTCTTAAATCAAATCATTTACAATTAATATCAATTTAGATTACAACCAATGACATTCAAGCTATGATTTGATATAATTTAATTTCAACCTTTTAATTACCCCTGAATATTTCTACAAACAAATTATCCCTTTTACTTTCCTGTTATTGAATTTATACTTTAATATAATTTCGAATTTAGAAGTTTTTATTTCTAGTTGTCATTCAATTCACACAACTGTCATGTGAATGTAAATGATTTTAATCTGACATTTCATCAACGTATGATGTCACTTGATACCTTTCAAATACAAAATTGTTGATTGGTATATAAGTGCACTATAATAAATTTATTACAAAACGTGGATTGTCATTAATCAATTAATTCAATGATTTAAAAAGATAAAATCACATTTTTAATAATTATTTATGATTTGGAAATGTGCACAAGTCTTACAATAAAGATACTTAAATAACTTTATTAAAATGAATATTAGAATAAACTATATTCAACAAAAAACACACATCATGAACTGGACGCATAGAACATGACTATTCGACCACATCAACTCGATACGTTTAGATTATGTCAAAATATAATAACGTAATACACTATTACACGATATACATTCTCGATATTAGGGAAACATACTCAGGGTTATTATCCAATTGCATTTATATTAGATTAAAGCCATATACAGTTATCATTTTCTATTTTATTTATTTTTTCTTTGTAATCGATTGGCCCTTTTGACATTTGAAATGCGCATGGTACTCACAGCTCATTCGTAAAGTATACAAAATAATTTTGATTCTAGCTAAACTAAGTTACTGTAAATGAATATTTGCTGAAACGACTGAAACCAGAACAAAACTTTTAGGTTATTGCTCTTGAGAACAACATGAAGACACCCAAGAAATTTAGAGGAGCATTTGGCGTTCTGAACATAGGCATGGGTTTAGTAACAGTTATCTACGTGCTCATGGCTATGATGGGTTACTGGAGATACGGAAACGATATTAAAGACAGTATCACATTAAATTTCCCTCCAAAAGATATGTAAGTATTTCCTTTGTAGTATTCGAATTACTTTGATACATGTAACCATTTTTGTTATAGATTAGCTCAAGTTATTAAAATTATGTACTCCATAGCTATTTTCATATCTTACGGACTTCAGGGTTATGTACCTGTTCAAATATTGTGGACGAATTACATAGAGAAGCATTTGGAGAACAAGCAACTGCTTTGGGAGTATGTGCTGCGTGTCATTTGCGTTTTAGTTACTTGTAAGTCTATCTTCCACATATTTTCTGTTATAGAACAAGTCTTATTGTATAGATCCTAGCGTTTTGTGTTGAATTTAAAAGTTATAAACTAATACGGCCCATACACTCAACCTTTATCCAGATATCAGGGATTGAAAATCATCGGATTCTTTGAATAATTGCTATTGAAATCACTTATTTATATCCATGAGGAGAGAAAATTTAAAACAAAATTTGATGTGCAACATATTGTTTAATAAATAATAGGGCGATTTTTGCATTTTTCTTAAATATCTTCGAAAATATTAATTTTAGGGAAAAAACAGAATTCAAAAACATGTCTAATTAAATTTTGCCTAAGGTCTACTCAGTATTTTTATTAGGGCAATAGTTTTTAAGACATCGTTGTGTAAGGATTCATACCGTACTGTCATTAGCACTGGTTAATGCATAATAATAGTACAATTTCTGTATTTCAAAAAGTCAATAGCCAAAAAATGCAGTAAAATTATTTGAAACCAACGGAATGGTGTTGAAACTATAAACGGTTTGGCAAAAGAAGCCAACATTACTCAAGATATTCTCCTGGAATTGTCGAAGTGAGTGCAAGGGAAATTACGGCTGTGTAAGCTTGGGCTGAGGTGTTCGATCATTTCTACCATGCTGTGGGAATGACACTTATTCTTAGTGTAGATTCTAAACAGGTCTTAGTTTTTTTATTATTATGTTAAAAATTGTTCTCTGTTCTTAATTGGAAATTTTCCTATAGATTTATTTAAGAAATGGAGTTTTATATCCGTTATTTCATTTATTATTTTATGAATGAATAATTAATTATTTTTCTTAAATCTATCCTAATCTACACACATGTACAATTCTTATACTAAATACAATGGTTTCCTTTACCTTCATACAAAATTTATTTTAAGTCCAATCAGTCACTTCTTGATCCTTGCTCTGTATATGATTTTCCCACACTTGCAGTAAAATTATTTGAAACCAACGGAATGGTGTTGAAACTATAAACGGTTTGGCAAAAGAAGCCAACATTACTCAAGATATTCTCCTGGAATTGTCGAAGCGAGTGCAAGGGCAATTGCGGCTGTGTAAGCTTGGGCTGAGGTGTTCGATCATTTCTACCACTATGAATCCATTGAATATTTTCTGAGAGTTGAATTATCAAGTGGGGAAAATGAAGTGGCAGAAGAAACTAGAGATACTGAGGAAACTGGTGAAAATAAAAAAGAGACTGTGAGCTACCAACGTTGATCGTCATCTTAATGAGCATCTGAAAAGTAAAAAACGGAGATTAATAAAGGAAAGAGTTTATGTAACAAATAACGATTTAAATATTCCACTTGATTTCGTTCAGTTATAATTTCCTTCCATAATTTATTCGACATCTCTACTTTATACTATTATTCAAATGGTGCAATCTATTCCTTCTTTCATCGAAGAACAAGTTATTCGTTCAGTGCTTAGATTCGAAAAAGCTTAGCTTTTTCCATTTATATATTTTTTTCCTCAGTATACATTGCCCGGTGATTATTTCTAGACTTATTGATTCCAAACAATCGATGTATTTTCTTGTACTGGTGCCATGCGTGGCATAGAGTGTAGCAATTAGAAACTACACATACATTTTCTATGAAGAATTTGGTAAGGAATATGTTTGTAGTCTATATTTTTTCCCTAAAATTGATACTTTCGAAAATATTTGCGAAAAATGCTGAAACCTCCCATTCAGTGGTTCAAACGAATTCTGGAGCCCATTTTCAATTTTCTACTTTTTAAACATGAAAATCAGTGATAGAAAAAGAAAATATTTAGTATAAATTTTACCAGAATCTCTGATGCCTGGATTACTTGTACGACAAGTTGCACAACCCGGGTCGAATAAGCCGTCGAAACGATAGTCTGTGGCATTTTCGTTCGATAAGTCGTACGACACCATTGGATCCTTTGGAAGTTTAACTGATCAAAAATTAGTTGTAGAATGGCGCTTGATAGTACGTGCGTTTGGCTTATGTGATTGAGACCACATTAAGACTTGTTGACAAGATTTTAAAGTCAACCGTCAATCAGCAAATCAACTAATGACAGTTCTGTAATAATAATTCATTAGTTAAAAATAATATAGATAACAACAATTAGAGTTAGTACCATCGCGGAGTCTAACAGGATCGAACACGCAGATCATTGGCCTTCACAGCTGACTCGCATTTCGATCTGCGTTTTTAGTTTTAGTTATTTATGGAACGCTGTAATAGTCGTTGTCGCGTTGATATGTTTATTTTTTACGTTTGCTGTAAGATGTATTCAACTTGTGTATTTAAATAACTATTTATAAATAGTTACATAAGTTACACTAACAATTATTGTTGATTGTTGATACTGTGCACTTCCCCATTATGTAACACCTGTCCGTGCTTATTTAGATGAGCTGTTCCCGAATCGTTGGATAGGAAGAAGGGGGCCGATTGAGACCCCTAGATTATCTCTTGTGGGGATACTTAAAAAGCAAAGTATACGTTACTAGACCGGTTAATTTAGAAGATTTAAAAGCAAGAATTCGCGAGATACATCGTATACCTCCTGAAGTTATTGATAATGTCCAAAAAGAATTTATTAATCGTCTTGGCTACTATCAAGCAGTCAAGGGTGCACAATTTGAACATTTAATTTAGTCGATTTTTTACATAATCTTTATCATTTTCAGTATTGTGAAAATTAAATTTTAAAATCTTCAAACATTATTTTCTTGAAATTTTTGTTATGTAACATAATATATAATTTCTCATGATGTGTATGTAGAATGACACGCTCTTTCAAATGGCATAGTCAAAATTGGGGGGTTTCTATTTAAAAAAATTGTCAATAACGTCATATCTCGAACAACGATGACGTCACAAATGTGGGTCGTATGTCAAAAAGCGCCTTCCGTTGCCGAGTAGTGACGTATCAGTTGAGATAAATTTAGTTATATCGGAATCTCCAATAACTACATAATTTTGAATATCAACAAGACAGAGTTCAAAAGTACCAAGAAAAACTTTAATTACTAACCTTAGGTGGCACATATACTACATGATAAACCAACCTTTCTATTTCTATATTTCAGTTGTCCTGGCAGTAACTGTACCCCTTCTAGGACTCTTCATATCCCTCGTAGGAGCATTCTGCTTATCGGCGCTAGGCATCGCTTTTCCTGCCATCATAGAGCTATGCGCTTACTGGCCCAACAAACTAGGTCCTGGAAGATGGATCCTAATTAAAGACATACTCCTTATAATTATAGGAGTAATTGGTCTGTGTGCTGGTAGTTACAGCTGCATATACTCAATAATTAACGAACTGGCTAAAGGAAATACGTGAACGCATACAGGAAATTTGCCTCAAAATACAGCACAGCCGTAGTGAGAAACTCTACGCTTGGATTCAAAGACATTTATATATATTAGAATTTAGATGATATTTTATTTATTGTTTGTAACATTTTTTATATTTAGTACCTAGGCTTGCGCCTCACAGACATGACAGTTTTATATTCGGTATATGTATTTATTGTGATTTTCAATGACCATTGGCTAATATTCCAAGTTTAGAGATTTGTTAAGGAAATTATTTAATAAATATCGTTTAATTTTTTATTAGTGTTTTTGTCCTCTTACTACTATAATCATTATTCAAAATTAGTAATATGAACAATATGTCTAAGTTTTGCTCAGTATGCAGTCATTCACGTACACGTTTATTGGAAGATTAGAAGAAAGTGTCTCAAAATATGGCTGCATAGATTGTTTGTACTTTATAAAGAAAATATTTGTTTCTCTACTAATGTTAATGTAAATGTTAATGTTAATCTCTGATATCATTTTAGTCACTGGAGTTAAAAATAATGCACTTTTAGCACTGGTGACGTGGTGCCTGGCGTGATTTTCTTTTAAGATTGATGGCAAAATTTTAAATCAAAGAAATATTTATTGACTGAATTCAATGTACAGTTAGGTAAACTCAAATTATAATAAATAATTTTATGGCGAGTCTCATTAGTGGTAACGATCTTGTTTTGTATTGTGTTTTTTATATGACCCTGGGCTATTGTACTGAACCGTGTCCCGTGATTGTGGTAAAATTAGCACCAGAATCTGCCAACAAATTAGTGGAAGATCATCCAAAACAATGTTCAGGAAAAAGGTAAGAAACAGGCAAAATCAGAAATTCAGTAATATTGGCTGACATTTTGCCAAATGTGTTGATAGCAAATAAAATCATGGCACATTTCTTCTTAATGTATTTTATAAAAATTATTGAATGATTAGTGCTCGCTGGACGAAGGGCTATATACTTTTTATAATAGTTTAATAGTATTATAAAGTACCAGTAATAAAGAAAGTATTTTTTGCTGTATTGTAAATGTATTTAAGCTATTTCCTTGCAATTCCTATTATTATTAAACCGCAGTAGAGTGGTTATAGTTTCACAGAATATTATTAATACCTGATAAAAAATGTGTAACAAAATTAGGAAAGTCTGTTGCACGTTGCAGATTAGTTTTTGTGTCTGGTATATGCATAACTAATGAAGTCCCAAATCCTTGATATTATTGAATATAAAACTACACAGATCTTCATGTGACAGACTCCCAGTACATCGAAAATTACGACAACCTTGCATGTGATATGTTTCATCTTGCGCTTCTGTTCCTTAGGGTACGTTTACATCTGACATTAATTGCTCGATATTTATGTCGGATGGAAATTGTACCTAATGTAAACAGTGCAGAATTTCTGTCAGAGATATATGCTTCAAGCGGCTGCGATAGGTATGTATCGACACATCTATACGATTAGATGTAAACACCTATTCAGAATCGCCTGACAGAAATTACTGTACCTGACTAATCGTCTACTTTTGTGGTAGTGTCGGCACCAAATTATTAATATTGAGTGATAAAAAATAATGCCATATTGATGAATAGATTAATTTATATCACAGTAAACATTAACTATATGACTATTTTACAAGTAAGCCTTTCAAACTAAGCTGACTCTCAAATCCATACTGAACGATTTTTCATTCTCTGTCGGACAGAAATCGCAAACAACGCGAACATTTCTGTCAGAGTTATATGTATCAAGCGTCTACGATATGTATCGACACACCTATGCGATTAGATGTAAAAACATATTATTTTCATATTCGCACTCGCCTGACAGAAATTGCTCTAGTTGACTAGTCGTCTACTTTTGTGATAGTGTCGGCAGCAATTCAAAAAGAATGATAAAAAAGAGTCGGTAAAACGCGATATTGATGAACCGATTAATTTTTACCTCGAACCTGAACTCTGGGATGTTAAAAGGAAATCAAATAAAGATAAAGTGAAGTCCAAAGAAAAATTTCAATTTAAGCAATTTTTAAGTATAAGAATGTTTGGAAAATAAACATGGAATCGGTGGTTTATTTCAACCCTTACAACAAACCAGGAACATGGGAAATATTCCAGTAAAATATATTTTTTTTATTTTTTTTATATTCAACAGTTTGTGAGAAAATGTTTCTGGGGATAAAACACTATAAATCTGAAAATTAAATCTTATTTAGTACCGTTCAAATTCAATATTATGCTCAACTTAAACTATGGATACAAATATTTAAAAAGAAAAAATATTTGTTGAATTATCTCGAAGAATAAATTTTTACGGAGCTGTATACGAATTCACACATAGGGGTTTGAGGGGTCCTGATTAGCACCACTTATTCAAAAAATATATCTGAGCGTTTATATTGAATTTCGCAGGGGTAAAAAATAGCATGCCTTCAGTGGCCATCTTAAAATCCGTAATAGGATCAAAAGAAGTGATTTTCGATGCCATTTAAAACAAACAAATATTTGTTGAAATATCTCGAACAAAACCATTTCTACAGATTTATTCACAAATAACACTTTAAGATCGTATAGAAAAAAAACACTATGTAGAGTTTTTATTCAAATTTCAGATACTACATTTTGAGGGGGCCACCTGATTAACAACTAAAAAAATTTTAAATAAAAAAATTGCTAAACTTTTTTTTTTAAATTCAAATGTATAAAAATGATAGCAGACCTTGCATTGCCATGTTAAAAACCATGATAGGATCAGAAGAAGCGGATTTTGAAGACATTTAAAACAAAACAAAAATATTTGTTAGATTATCTTGAAGAAGAAGTTTCTAAGGTCATGTATATACAGGATGTATCACAACAAGTGTGCATTAGACGTATTTAAGAAATCGTAAATGATAGAAATCTGAATGTTTTTTTTTAGAGGATTCTGTTTTCATTTCAACATTGCTGAATTGATGCAAAATATTTACATTATACGTCAATTCGCTTATTTTGAATGGAACAGGTATTTTTTATTTAATTTTCAGATTTTACATGTAATTCTAAGTCATTTCACTCACAAAATTATTACTTTTTAAGTTGTTAATTACCTGTGAGACTGAATAATTCAGTCATGGTGAAAAAAAATCAATTTAAGGAAACGAAATAATTCAAAAATTATTGAGCTTGGACATATGGTATATTTAATAAAGTTGATTTAAAATTGCACGTAGAATCTGAAAATGAAATAAAAATACTATTCCGGTACTACCGCCACGTTACTGTAAATATTATATTTCAACTTAGCAGTATTGAAAACCCCTAGAAACGAAAATTCAGATTTCTATCGTTTCCTAACTACGTCTAATGCACGCTTATTGTGAGATACCCTCTATATATCTATATTATCAGTGTTTTTAACTGGGTATAGGTACAGCTAATCTTTTTCTGCTACACTAATAGTTTTTCTGAATTTGGTATCTTCCTTATTTATTTTACAAACAAACTTTTCAAATTGAGTTGGTATCATCCTCAAATAATTTGAGAATTGTTGCGGATTCTTGCCACTTAGTTCTGGGATTAACTAATTTATAGACACCTAATTCATCACGTTACAAAATTCATTCCCAAAACTACACTGAACGTTTTTTTTTCATAAGTAACATCTCCAGGGCAATCACACGGGTAGCAATTTTTTGTTTCGATATTCATCGTGACACGACTGAACTTTGTCTTTCTACTATGAATTGATGTGTATGACACAAGTGTAGTTACTTAATACATATGTATAAACGGTTTGTACACTTATAGTGACGAGAAGTGTCATACACATCTCCATGATATAAATATACAGTAACTTCTGTCTGTAATGTAAACAGTCACTAGCGATATATATCTGATGCTTGACACATATATCGGGACACGCGAAGAGCAACAAGCTTATAATATTTGCATTTGTTTTAATTCTATATGTTCATAAACGCGTTCAACATGAATTTGACCAAAGCGTTGACGATTTAAATATTTTGGACTTTTCTTCGAGGTAAATATGCCACTTTTTAACTGTACTGTCGTTTTGACTTACTAGACAATAACTCGAAAGTGGCTTTAGTAGCAGTAGCTTCTTCGATTTCCGCCGGGAGAAATTCATTTTCTTGATCACTAGATTTACTTATCAAACGATCGAACTCTCATTATCTTAGCAACAATAAACTTCATGGATATGGATTTCAGAATGTTATTTTACAAATTTAAGAAAAACTTTGATTTGCTCTTTGAAAGGTGTTTGTTTAAAAAATAATATATGATATTTATGTACTAAATGTGATTTTATTTTATTTGGTTTCCCTCTTCTCTTCTCACAAAATAAAATATTACTTTTAGCACTTAAATCATAAATACCTATGAAGATCATGGGTTAAACGAGAAGTAGCTGCCATTTTCTTTATTTTAAATTTGTATTTAAATTTTGGATTCTACTGTTTATTTTAGAACTAATTAATGAGGTTTTCCAGGTTTCTCTGATTCCTGTACTGAATGGTGGTTAGGGTCTACCAACGTAAGTCGTTTTTAGGCGCAAATGCGGCCTGCTTAATAATAATATGCCGCCCCCTCTCCCGCACAAGTCTTCGACTGCTGGGCTAATCCTCGTGATTAGAATGAGGAGTAGAGATATTATTATTATATGTATTATTTCTATATATTTTTAGGTATTAATAATATTGTGTGAAACTAACTACTCAGTGGACAAAAGCTCCAACCTGCGTTGAATTACACCCACAATATCTACCCATATATTCCTTATTATTAGCTTTTGTAACATTTTTTTACTGTTTTAGAAAGGTATTTTAAGCTAATATAAATCAAATCTCCTACAAGTCCTATCAATGAAGTCATATGTATGTTCTCTGATACCAAACATCTAGGTATGCTAATGAACAATTCCACAGACAAAGCTCTATTCAATAATTATTTAAAAAATCTAATTTACTTACCTGCTAATGAAACACTCTATAAATATCTAACTTGACTTTTTGGCAGTGGGAACACGACAAATTCAACCACAATAGATGAGATCTGATCTATTTCTGCATTTTTAGGATTACTTCTTCAGGTGGTCTCCTTTAAGTTGAATCAAATATCTAACTATAAAAATTATTATAAAAATTAAAATTATTTGAAGTTAAATATCGACAATGACAAAAAGTGACATCCTGTCAATGAATTAAATATGACAATACCTACTTGAAAAATGTTCACCTTTTATGTAAAAGTTTTTATATATTTTTAGGTATTAATAATATTATGTGAAACTAATTACTCAGTGGACAAAAGCCCCAACCTGCGTTGAATTACACCCACAATATCTACCCATATATTCCTTATTATTAGCTTTTGTAACACTTCATAGATAGGAATTGTAGGAGATTTGATTTATACTATCTTAAAATACCTTTCTAAAACAGTAAAAAAATGTATTATTTCATTAAACCCTTTGTTTCTACCTATTAGTTTCGAAATAATCACATTTAAAAAAAAATCACTTTAAAATTTGCTAAGTTTAAAAATATTGATGTTATTTTTGAAAAACAAATTATCAAGCCTCTGAGCTATCCGAAAATGCTTAGAGCTGACTTTAATTATACACTGAGTGCTTTTAGCGTCAACTTTCGTTGAACTCGAATATATAAAACTCCTTTCTTAAAAAAAATACGCTATATATATTTTTGCACTTTCGAATCGGTAATTTTATTGTCTTTAGAGCTGTAATAAGGTTATCTAATCATCTCTTCTAGTTCTTGACTAATTGATAAATTTCTAGATATAATTTATTGTCATTTTTGCTGACAGTGATATTATTGCATGTCAAAATGAAGTTAATGAAAGAGATTTAAGCAAAGAAGCACTGAACTAAAAAATAATAGTAACATTAAATTACATAAGTGGATTAAGCCGTCATAATGTCTAAACATAAATTCAACCTGAAAAACATGGATTATCGTACATTTGATAAAGAAATAGCAAAGAAATTGTAAGAATTGAACACACACAATTTTGTTATTATCTTCAATACCTACATCATTCCATTCCTTTAGTTTTTCTTACAACAGGTAAGAAGTAAAGCAATACAATCTATTTTTGGAATTTACCAGTTTTTATAATTAGATATTTGAAATGTAAAAATAAGATTATATGGTTAAGTTCTTTTCTACATGCCAGTTTTGTGACTTTTCCAATATCCTGCAAGATCTCATTGCTTTTTCATAACCACTAACTATCTGCTAAGCAGCCAATATCTCATTCTCAAAAGTGTTTGTCAGCAGTTACAGTGACAGTTTCTTAAATGACAATTTCCAAAATATTGTGCCTAGAATGAGGTAATTCTCAATGTATTTTTCAAATTTTAAACCTTTCCTGAATCATATCTACACTTGATTTGGGATTTTGTCGTTTGTACGTAATTAGAAACAGATTAAGACATACTTAACTGCAAAAACAATAGCAAGGGGTCAGAAAGAAAATAAATTAATAATTTTGTGATAGTTATAAGGTTCTTGTTTTTTTAACCTTCAGAGATAAGTTTATGAAAATAATTTTTCTAATCGATTACAATAGTCTGTTTAGTGTGATTTATGTGAGTATTCTTTGACTTTGGATTATTTAAATAATTGAGGTTTTAAAATAGGAAAAAATATTGTAAATATTTTTCTAGAAACGATGGAGACGAAAATAAACAAACCGAAGGAGAAGAAGAAGAGTACGATCCCCACCTTCATAGGCAAACAGTGAAGCCTACAAAGTAAGTCTCCACCTTCAGTTTTAAAGTGGTTTTAAAGCAACTTTTCTAACAATATTATTTCTAATGATCGTTGGTATTACATTTAACAAAATTTTAAAATTGAATTTCGTTGTAAAATGTAAGTAAGATAATCATATTGACCAGAACTGAGAACTATTAACCTTCGAAGAAGGTAGGGAACCCGTTATACAGGGTGTTTCTAAAAGATCTGTGCAAAATACTAGCATAAATTCATGGGGCTAAAATATCTATCTATCCAATTTACCTTAGTCCAAAAGTTGCTAATTTCCGAAACAATGGGTGTCAATATCATTTTTTAAACTTTTTTGGAATTATTTATCTTAATAATGGCGTGATTCTCACGAAATTTGTAAATTGTTTTTTTTTTGGATGACACTGCTCTGTGAAATCTTGAGTTTTGGTAATGTAGGCGCGGACGATTCACAGTTTCTTTTGTGACATTTGGAAATCCTGAAAAAAAATTTTGATTTCATTTTAGTTCATAAAATAAATGATGAAATTCGCCATACTGATTTCTGTTTTTATTAATAGGCAAAACTTTCTGATTTTCCTGGCTTCTTTCCCTATTCGTCTTCATACATTGTTAAAACAAAAATTTCTTCTTCCAAGCTACATTCAACTACTTCTTGAAAACTTGAGAACGTCTACCACACACATATAACCTGCACAGTTGCTGCAAAAGTTGCTGGTCCGCACTGTTCTGGTCTGTGCTGGTCCGTGCAGGTCCATGCATGTCTGTGCAGACATAATGTGCGCGATCTTGTAGAATCAAAGACCTGGGTGTTTTTTTCATCCATCTATCTTTCACTGATCAAGTAATTATACCCGAATTTAGAGAGTGACTTATATTATAAAACCGCCCACAATTTATAGGAATCGACACAAAAAAACATACATACAGCCCGTATATTTTATCTATAAAATGGTGGGCTGCATATCTCTGTGAGCTTACCCGATTACACAGCTTCTGCTGCAGCAAATATGAATGCGCCAGATCGAAACCTTCTATTGGTTGTGACGAATTGACGGATCCACCTGTTCCATTTTTACCGCTATCATGGGAGGGTATATCTTTCGGGTTCCCGCTAATTTAATAATGAATGTAACTAATTTATTAGTGATTTTATGTTCTTAAGAATGTAGAATAATTCAAGCTCTACATCGTATTCTCAAAATTGTAAACGCCCCAATTTAACAAGAGAGGAATATTGAATGATGACATGTATGAAGGGTTTAAGGCACCATGTCAAAATATGAGTGTTAAGTGATGTTGAAATATGTAATTCATTAAAGAACATATACGTGAGTAGCATATATGTATAGTGCAATATAAAGAGTGGCAAACGCGAACCGGGAAATAGTGGAAACTCGTGGAAGGAAGATGATATTTTAAAAATGAGCCTTGCTTATCTTACAAACTGAAACTTTACCTAGAATATATAGAAGCGTGCTTTTGCTAATTATGCGTGATATATAAATTATGGTATGTGAATTTCGATCGAAAAGAGTATACTGGTAGGAAAAAAAACGCCCGTCGCGCTTCAGCAAGCTAGCCATGAGTCACTCTTTAGATTTTTGATGGCTGGGTATTATACCCAGCCATCAAAAATCGCTAGTGGCCGGTTTCTCAACATTTGGCGCAATCCATTCGATAACTGTCGAGTAGATAAATTTATCAGACCGTTAACTTTATATTGGTTTCTGAACGCATGCCTTCCAAATTTTGTTGAATACATAACAGTTGAATGGATATCTTAGTATCTGCAATATTCAAAGAGGGAGCTAGCAAATGCACAAATGTTTGCAGATGCCATTTATGGAAGTAAGACACTTTCAAAAATAATTGTAGATGGCGCCACTATCGCTCTAATAAAAATTGTTAACTACATAACCACAATTTACCTACCTGTTGTTCGAGTTTTGGGTTTTCTTATAATGTCAACAGAGTAAAATGGAAAATAAAGAAATTATAAAACGTACACACAATTTCAGACTTTGACAAAAACGTTAACTTTATATATGAGTATAAACATTCAGTACCTAATGATATCACATCATATTAGCTAAATAAAAATATATATAAACCTGTTGCATAAAAAGTTTTTAAAACCTTTTCTGATACTGACAGCGAATTTGTTCTATTACTAGACACTTGAATACTGTCTCCTATTAAATCTATCAGTAAATTTACAGTTCCTTTCGTTAAGGGCGCCATTTTTATATGCAAATTTTCAACAAATTTCTTAGCTGTTTGTTGAGACAGTCTAAAAAATAATCTGAGTAAGTTAGAAAGAATATCTCTTCACTATGTCAATTGTACAAGTTTTCTCCAGCATATAAAACAATTTCCAGGCAGACAAGTCATTTAGAATAAGAAAAAGGACCATAATTTTCACCTATTATGTTTTATCATAAAATTTCCTGAATTTTACAAGTCAACTGCACATTGAGAACATTGTTTACGACATTATAAACATTATCACATCCCGCAGAATTCTTTTAAAAAACTAGTAGCACTTGAATTTATGTGAATTATTTTTCAAGGTATATAGAACACAGTGATAAGGTACAAATTCACGGTTTTTCATGTGCTCTATCACATTTTCTCTTCAAAATTTAAATGAAATGATTCAATTTTAGTATTATATATTAGTACTACCCAAGTAACAATTTCCGACTCATTTTGGGAAAGTGTCGACGCTGTGTCGACACTGTAATTTGGACACGACACATTTTTAAGGCAGATTGTCGATTATTAGACCATTATAAGCGGGAAATGTAGCCAAAATGGTGATTAAAATGTGTACTAAATATGGTCTAAAATTTGTCCAATAGCGAGTCTAAAATATACCTAAAATTTTTCAAAAATGTGTCTAGATTGTGCCTTTCGTTTCCAATATGTATCTAAAATTGAACCTTAAAGTGGCCACAATATGTCTATTTTGTTCCTAACTTGATCAAAATATTTGTCGATAATGTATCCAAAAGTTATTTTACATGTGCCTCGTATGTAGTCATGTTGTTTCCAAAATGTGTTCGTTATTGTACTCTAATGAGAGCCACAAATTTGACACATGGTGTTCTCAATTTTACCGAAATTATTATTTTCTATTCATTGCGTACCAACATAAATCCTAATAGACACAAATCATATTTCTTCCCAGTACATTATGGATAATCATGAACACAGACTTGAAGCCATTCATATCAAAGAAAACAATGGGATTTTAATTTATCTTAAGCATTTTTCTATTTCTTGCGTAGGTACACTTGCGAACTAAAGTTTACCGATAATAGTTGACATGGTACTTTTCAAAATTAAACAGGCCTTAAAAATACCAAGTAATTATAATTAGTCGATGTTTTTTTTTTCGATAAAAAATATATATGACGTATTTATAGGTGGTGTCCAAATAGGACCATAATCATAATAATATGCGTGAAGTACACAAACACCTTAACCGGCTGAACTAAACACATTATAGAAACAAAATGGAAATTATGTGTGCAAAATGTTTTTACATAGATACATGTGTGCCTGTACGGCACATGGTAGAAACAATAAAGAAACTTTATAAATATATTTGAAGAGTCCAAACTGACAAATGTTGCCATTTAGACACGCATATCCTTTTGACAAAATAAGTTCGAAATGTGTCGACACAAACTTGAACATTTTGGACACAATTTGAACGGCGGCAGAAGTGCTCCGAAAAGAGCCGACACGATTCAGGCACAAGAAAATTGTGTCCGAGTTTTGCCATAAATTGCTACTTGGGTACGCTAATAAAAACCGCCACCTACTGGGTGTATTTTTTTGTGCATCTGTAGATACGATTCTTTGTCCTTGAAACGCTGTATTTTTCATACTGGTTTTCTCTTTCACGATAACGTCTTGGCCGTTTGAGATATCTGACTATATTTAAATATTCTCTAAAGAAGCAGACGAATCAGATTTTCCATTGCACAAAGTACTCGTCACGAAAATATCTAAAGATGTTGGGTTAAGCGTTACAATAAAGATGTAAACAAGCAAAAAGCTAAATCCTTGCGCGCGTGCGCTAATGTTTATTGAACAGATATCTTACCATTTTTCTTTGGATATGTGTTCGAGAATTTATGCAATAGATAAGCATTATCGAATGGTTCAGAAACCGAATTTATGGGATATCTCTACTTTAAGGAATCGATAAGTTTATTTAATAGATATCTATACTTGAGAAACCGGCGATTAATGATATGAATGCTCTTGGGTGTCTTTAACTTTTTGTTAGCGCGTTATAAGCTTGAATATTGCAGTGTTATTATAATTCACATATTCAAGAGGTAGAAAATATTCAACGTTGATTTTAAAAAATACTTGTCTTGTCGAATTGATTATTTTTATTCAATTAGGGGATACGATTATAATTGACGTTTGCAAAGATTTAATATTCAATCACTTAGCACTAAAAGAGTACCAACAAGCGTATCATTTCTTCATAAATTATTTCATGGCAATGTTAACTCCCCTGCTTTCTTAAGTTCGCGTCCTGGTTCTCGAATTAACAATTTATTTTACTTTTATATTTTATTATTATTTATTATTTTATAATATTAGAACTAATGTTGCTTTCCAATCTCCTGTATATGTAATATCCAATGATTTCAACTGCATTAGTGAACACGTTGATATTAACTTTTGTAGCTTGAGTGAAATGTGAACTTTAGGAGCTCAGTCTTAATATCATACTTTGATGGATATATCACGCCGGCTGCCATGGGAACCCAAAAATAATGACGCTTGAGTTGTTATGGATATGGTACAAACCTAGACAAAATATAGACTGTGCCAGTATCATATTGCCGACGACCGCTAATTTATGGCTGCCCTAAAAGGTCCAGAATCGTATTTTTTCTAGGTTTGTGGGATATGGTTTAAAAATAACTAGACTTTATTTTTAAACTAAGAGGAGCGTTTTGAATATTGCGCGCAAAAATGTTAATTTCTTATTAGTTAATTTCGAACCTACTTTACACTGCTAATAAATTTTACATTTTGGCATTTGTTGACATTTTGCTTGTTAGTTGTCATCAGTTCGTTGTCATTGTGTTTTTACCTGTTTTTCTATCTATTTATTATCTCAGTTACGTATAAATCAGTTCTTATCAGAACTAAACAACTTATTATATTGCTTGTTATCCACAAGTAAGGCAGACGCGGGTATAACATCGCCGTCACCCCCAAAGAAACAAAAACAACTCAGTTTATCTCTGGCAGAAAAACAGATAATATTAAATTTGTACAAGAAAAGACTAGCTGATGAACCTATTCCTAAAACTGTCCAACTTGTATCCAAAATAGCGATGATATTAGCATTGACTTTTTATAAAAAGTCAATGATATTAGGTATATTTATATTAACATTAGATACTGTTGAACTATATTACAGATTATACTTTAGGTGTTGCAAAATCAAGAGTACAACGAGCCATAAAACAGTATAAATTTACTGGAAGGGTGTCTACTTCCAAACACTGTGGTGGACGACTTGGGATTGTTTGGATTAAGTAATGAAGAATCCCATAAGACGTATAGTACACAGCATTTTTCTTTAAAAATGAGATCCCCACTTTGGACAAAATATTAGCCGCAATAAAAAATCGTCAGGATTTGCCACAGATGTCCAGTTCATCATTATACAAAGTTATGAAACAAATTAACTTCAAGTAAGGTTGAATACATATCTTAAGCAAGTATAATTGCAATAAAAACATTTTATTTTCTTTTGCAGATACTTAAAACGAAGTCGTAAAAGTGTGTTGATAGAACGTGATGATATAGTGAGATGGAGACTTGACTACTTGATATCAACTAAAAAGTTTAGATATGAAACATGGTTAAATGAAGGTCATAAAAATGAAAGGGTATAGGTTGATACTAATATTAAAAGAAAACGTGAGGCGTTCAATGAAGGGCTGTCTATGGGATTAAAAAATCCGTCCGGTAAAGGAAAGCGTCTTATTATCTTACACGCTTTTTTAGTCATTTTTCGTGAATTTCAATCGACTCTAGCGTCTTAACTGTTACGAGTTAAAAATTCATACTCCGCGGGAATTAAGTATACATATCATAGACAAAATTCAACCACAAGTTGACCTGAGTAGCCCACTCTTTATAGAAGAAAACTTTGCTTGAAGTTTTGAAATTTTTACAAATCCCAATATTCAGGAAATGAAACGAGCGTGTTGATTGCGAGATATAAATCTGATACTCACAGAATCTACTGTTCTTATCTTCAACTTTAAATGACTACATCACTTGTTTTGTTATTTTCATGTTTAGTGCATGTGCGAGCCGTTTTTTTACAGCAAAAATCAACTCAATTTTTTTTTCTAAATAACTAGTAGTTTTTATCTTATATTTTTTCTATAAAAATTCCGTCTTATCTTTTATATATTTTTATGCATGCGTGTAGAGGTAAGCTTATTTCCGTTATTTAGCTGTATTGCATTTAAAAATAAGTACGAATATGCGTAAATTAAAAAAAGAAATTAGCAATATTATTAATTATTCATTATATTATTAAGAATATAAGTATATTCGAGAAGTAAATTCGAGTTCATAATAAGTATTAATAAAATTACTAATGATTTAAGTTCTGTCATTTTCCAATTTATATATTTTCTTGTAATTCGATGCCGTCGATTTGAAAAAAATAAAAAATAATTTTGTCGTTGAAAAATTGTTTACAGTTACTGTCATTTTCGATGATAATTACTTCCAGAAACAATTTTACACCCTAAATATCCATAACTTTATTAAAACTTGAAATATTTTTCATATTTATAATTATTTTTGATGGTAAGTAATTTTAATTCATTAGTAAAAAAGTACAGATTTTTACTGTAAAAAAAAACGGCTCGTATATGCACTAAACATGAAAAAAACAAAACAAGTGATATAGTCATTTAAAGTTGAAGGTAAGAACAGGAGATTCTGTGAGTATCAGATTTTTATCTCGCAGTCAACACGCTCGTTTCATAGCCTGAATATTGGGATTTTTAAAAATGTCAAAACTTCAAGCAAAGTTTTCTTCTATAAAGAGTGGGCTACTCAGGTCAACTTGTGGCTGAATTTTGTCTATGATATGTATACTTAATTCCCGCGGAATATGAATTTTTAACTCTCAACAGTTAAGACGCTAGATTCGATTGAAATTCACGAAAAATTACTAAAAAACACTCATTTTCAGCACGCCGCTATTAATCAAAGGGATCGTCCGAGCCAATTATCTTCATTTACACTGAAACTGTTATCTCTCCCACTCTGAATTCCGTCTTGATCATTCAAATATCTTCAAATTTGGCAGCAAAAATTACTGAAGCTTAAAAATAGCAATTTTTAAGAGTCTTTATTTAAATAGACAGAAACAAGCGCTTGTAAAAATCAAACTCGTGTAAATTTTGTTGTTTGGGACCCTAGAGTAGAGTTTTTCAAAGTTACACCAAAATCTAAAATGGGTCGGCAACAATTTTTTTATTTTCAGACTATTTTATATGGAATTACTCGAATGCAAATGTATTTGAAAAGTGGTTTTCTGAATTTTTTTAAAAAGTACCAGATAATTCTGTTATTGTAATGGACAATGTATCATACCATAGCCGAGAAGTAGAAGCTATTCCGACATCAACAAGAAAAATTGATATGAAGGCATGGCTACAATAAAAAAAATTATTATATTTAATTCGCCAAAATAAAGATACATATAATTTGTATATAACTAACGAAATGGCAAAAAAAGAAAATAAAGTTGTCTTACGATTATCACCATATCATTGTGAATTAAACCCTATAGAATCGACTTGGGCACAAGTGGAGAATGAAGTGGCAAGCAAAAATAAAACATAAATTGAAAGACGTAAGGGAACTACTAATAGAGGCTCTTAATAATGTTACAAATATGAACTGGAAAAAGTGTGCAGAACATGTGATTAGGGAGGAAGAAAAAATGAGACCACTTGACGGAATTATGGACGATCTCATTGAACCTTTAATCATATCAATTAATAATAGCGAGAGTGATATGGATGACTCATCAAATAATTCAGAAAATTGTTAAATACATGATTTGTCAGTTTTACCAATAATATAGATTATAAAAACTTATTTTGTTACTTTGAACACCTGCAGATGATATATTACGAACGAAGTTCAGTTATCAGTTATTTGGCAATTATCCGGCAAATTAATAAACGTAGTTCGTAGAAGTGCAGCAATTCAAAGTAACAAAAACACCATTATATGATTACTCCAATGCTAATTGTAATAATGTGAATCAATAAAAAAAAAATTTTAAAGTGAAAACTGGAATCAATCATTTATATATATATATTTGGTTTGTAGTAAATTATTTCATTCATATTCAGTTTTTCAATGTAGAAAGTACCTACCTACCTACTTACGTACTTTAAAAATATATATACAAAAGTTAAATAAACCTAGAATTAGATATTTATTCATTGCACATTATTTTGAATAGGTACTTAATAACCCCATTTGAAAGTTATGAAAGCTTATCGTACTCAAATTGAGGTTAAACACTTGCAGGGAGTGTATACTTGATAGTCTGATGCTATCTAGGGTAGTTTTTAGTAAATTTTGCAGTGTAAATTTGTCTTTGTCATTCGCTCCTCTTAGTTTAAAAATAGAGTATAGCAGCCATAACCACAAATCAAGAAACGTCAAAGCTATGACCCTTTATAGTTTTTATTTCATATAAACTGAAATATTATATGTTGTATACACTACGGGAGATATTAGGATAATCATGCAACAGGTTGCTTTTGAGTGACGTTCAGGCTCGAGGAAAGCAAGTCGCCTAAGAGCATAATCATCCCTGTATCTCCCTTGGTACATAAATAACTATTGTTAACCGATAAAATGTGATACATATTTTATCTTCGATAGAATTTCCTTGAATGTAAATATCAATAACCATTTCCTATTTGTTTTTAGCAATTTTGAAACATTGATACACATCCTCAAAGCATGCCTTGGCACGGGCATCCTTGCTATGCCGCAGGCATTCATGTACGCAGGAATGATAAATGGGATAATCTCTACTATATGTATAAGCATTCTTTGTACCTACTGTTTCCACCTAATGGTAAGCGAAGCGTACCTACTCATCTGGTAGCAAATTTAACTATTAATTTGATTACTGAGATAAACATTTTTAGGTTAAGGCCCAGTACGTATTATGCAAACAAAAGAAAATTGGATTACTGACGTATCCAGAATCAATGAAAGTAGCTTGCGAAGTTGGTCCACCGTGCTTTAAAGTATTTGAACCATGCGCATCGTTAGTACATTTCTTGATTAAGCATTTCAGAATAATGCGAAAAGTTGCTCGAACCTGTTGATAGTTCTTTGTTAAAGATCACGCATCTTATGCATGCACGAACCAGCATGGACCTGTGAAGCTGGTTCATGAAGGTCCTCATGTTATTCCATGGAGCATCGCACACTAGACCAGCATCTGCATGAACCGGCACCTGCAACGACCGTCACTGCAGGTCGCGCCGGTGTCCTGCAATTTCTATACTTGACCACGCTAGTCCAATGTAAGTTCCGTTCTCACAAAAATCAGGGATTGGTTTCAAAGTGTTAGAAATATTCGACAAGTTAAGTTGTGAATGCGCTGAACTCTGAGGCACACTCGCTTATCAACAACCTCAATTTACTTACCTTAATCAAACTTCAAGTCTTTCGTCAGATGACACTGCGATGTGAAATCTGGTGTTTTGGTGGCGATGACGATCCATGAGCACAACAATATTTTTGAGCATCGCACACTGGACCAACACCTGCATAGACTGGTTTAAAACTGTCAGAAATATTCGACAAGTTAAGTTGCGAAAGTGTCACTGAACTGTTGGACACCCTCGCTTTTCAACAAACTCTATTTGCTTACTTACCTTAAACAAAGTGTAAGTCCTACTCTGCGAAATCTTATGTTTTGGTACTGTAGGCGAGGACGATCCAAGAGCTCGAAAATATCTCGACAATCGGAAATACTGAAAAAATTTCTCTCCAATTCAGAAAATAAATTATAAAATTCACCATAAAGTATTCTATTTTCATTGATAGGTTGAACCCAAAAGTTTCTCATTTTCCTCTTTTTGTCCCTTCCTCCGCTTCATACAACACAGTTAAAATAAGAATTTCTTCTGCCAAGCTACACTCAACTACTACTTAAAAACATCAAAATATCTGCCACGTGTCAAGTGACACGTGCAGATTTGCAGGTCCACACTGTGCTGGTCCATGCAAGCGTAAAGTACGCGATCTTTTAATTAATTACAAACCGATTTCTATTCCCGCTGAATATCTCTATGTACAGAATAATTCGTCGGTTTTCAATTATTACTGCAAATCTGTCATAGAGCAAATTTGATAGACGGGTTTAGAGCTCACTTTTCGAGAAAAAACAAACTGCAAACCGCATATCTCCATCTGTTACCGTTTTCGAGGTACCCTGCGTTTCAATAACTTTGATAATATTTTGATCAGCTGTAACTTTTCTGTTTTTAAAGATATCGGAATGAAGCAAATACCATATTGCACAGTGGACTAGCAACTTTTTTCTTATTTGAAAAAAAAAAAAAACAAAAAACTAATAATTTTGAGAGATCTTAATCTAACTTATATATTTTTTAATGGAACGCCCTGTATATTATTGGATATTTGGATTCTACTCAAAATTCCAAGCATATTTTAAAAAGCATATCCTATACCTATCTTCGACTACTTCTGAGAAATAGTTTTACAAACATGTCAAATTATCATAAAAATTGCTCTACTTCTCTGTCATTTTCCTCAACACAACAAAACACTAAGGCTCGATTGTTACCAGAACGGCTCAAGCAATGCTGAGCCGTGCTGGTAACAGTTTTAGCTCAGTGCAAAGTGTGCCATGAACAAAACAATTTGTTTACATTTTAACTTATACTTATACAGACGCCATTTTCTCAGAAACAGTTGAAGATAGGTATAGGATATGTTTTTAAAATATGCTTGGAATTTTGAGTAGAATCTAAATATCCAACAATATACAGGGCGTTCCATTAAAAAAATATGAGTTAGGTCTCTTTGTTTTTTTCAAATAAGAAAAAAAGTTGCTAGTCCACTATGCAATATGATTTTTGCTTCATTCCGATATTTTTAAAAACAGAAGTTACAGCTGGTCAAAATGTTATCAAAGTTATTAAAAGGCACTGTACAGAGCGTTTCTCGATTTTTGGCTAAACAGATCGGTGTCCTTTTCTCGTAACCTTTCAAGATATCTTAAAAAGGTTTGAACATTCTACATGTACTTTTTTGAGATACATCCGCTGACATAAAAATAAATGTAATACTATTTTTGGTTTTTGTGATATGACCACAACATGTTCTTTTATAAAGAAACCTGTATTTTATTTCAAAAATAGGGCTAAAAACGCATTCCAAAAATATATACTTTACATGTGTAGATTTGTGGAAAATATAAAATTTTCAAAGCCTTCTCAGTCAGAAGATTTTTTAAATTTTCTGACTGAGAATGCTTTGTAACAAACAAGTTTGACATTTTACACTATTAGAAGCGTATTCACAACTACATTCAAATTGTAAATACCTACAATTGAAAATAGAGTTCCCTTGCTAAATCTGCATTTTTATTTCTTAGATTAAAACATTTTATTAAGTTATATTTGTCTTCATTTGAATAACGAACCATTTTTAATTCGTGTTAACACGCTTCTAATAATGTTAAATGTCAAACTTTGTTTCAAAACCTTTTGTGTTAGAAAACTTTATATCGTTTGTATTTTGAAAACTTTATATTTTCCGTAAATCTACACGTCAAATAATAATTAAAGTATATATTTTTGGAATGCATTTTTAGCCCACCTTCTGTTTTTGAAATAAAATATAGGGTGTTCCTTATAAAAAAAAACCACAAGTTGTGGTTATATCACAAAAACTAAAAATATTATTACATTTATTTGTATGCCATCGAATGTGTTAGAAAAGTGCATGTAGAATGTTCAAATTAAAAATTGAAAGTAGATTCATTTTTAAGAGTGTCATTACTATTGCAAGCGATTGTTCATAAGTTTATGTACTACTTTAAATAAAGTTAGTATATAAATTTCAATATTGACTCTTCTCTTTTTTAGGGGTATAACTAACTTCTTTTTAGAATTTAACCAGATTGGTATCTGTTGTGTCTACATTCTCTTCGTTGCAGTTAATATGAAAGGCGTCATAGAGGTGTACACGGAAACGAATCTGCCCAAAGAAGCATATATAGCGTTCTTTTTTATACCCTGCCTGCTCATTATGTCTCTTCCAGATTTGAAGGTTCTAGCCCTATTTTCGACAGCGGCGAACCTCATCGCTCTTGCCACTTTTTGTGTTGTTGGATATTACGTCTCCCAAAATTTAAAAGATTTTAGCGAATTTCCAGCTTTCGGCACTTTGTTCAATTATCCGCTTTACTTTGGAACGGCGCTTTTTTCTCTTCAGTCTGTTGCTGTGGTAAGTAGAAAACACTTCCTATTAAAACAGAGTATACAGGATCATACATAGCAAGTGGCATAAATTTGTCCAATTTTAAGATAAATACTTCAAATGTATTTTTTTCATCACATTTTAATCTGCTGGGCTATAACTTCACAAAAAGTGGTAGTAAATTATAAGAACATGAAATTGATGAGCACCTTTTTCCTTGTAATTTTTTAAAAGGTTGCAAACTGACCAAGAAAAAATTGGACATAAGTATTTTCGTTGGAATGATTGAAAGTAGGTTTGTTTTAATACTTTCTTTGTTTCATATTAATCAGCACAGTAATATTAAAAAGTTTCAAAGCATTTCTGACTTAAAACTAATCCTGATATATTTGAAAAATTATTTTCAGATTCTAATATCTCGGACCAATAATTATTTATTCCGAAGGTTCCAAGGATTCTTTCCAAAGCATCGAAAAATTTCTTTGATTTGCTACTTCATAATTTCTGTTGGATTTCGAAATAATCACCTATTTTAAGCGCAACACCTGTATATCATCATTTGTTTTAGATCATCACCCTCGAGAATAATATGAAGAATCCCAAGAAATTTGGAGGTTATTTTGGAGTACTAAATATAGGAATGGTTATAGTAACAACAATATATATAGTTATGTCTATGCTGGGATACTGGAGATATGGCAGTGAAATACAAGACTCTATCACTTTAAATTTTCCTGAAAAAGATGTGTAAGTACTTATCTCTGTCTAGATCATAAATCTGTATGACTGTAAATAATGAAGTACCTAGATACGTCATTTTCTACCGTACTATTCGTGGTCGTCTGTTTTTGATTTAATCTTAACTTTTTAACTAAGCATACAACATTAAATAGCCTTCTCACATAGCTTTCAGTTTTTGATTTTTGTTATTCTTACTATACTCGAGGCAAGAATTCGGGCGACTTACGTCATACGAACAAATGTATAATTCATTATCTTTTCATCAAAATATTTAAGAAAAAAATTACGTTGACAATAAAAACAAATGTGTAACTTCAGCCACGAGTTTAGACACTCTCCCTTGAATACATGGATTGTGGTCTCTTTCTGCTGGCAGAACCTACACAGATTGGATTCCAGAGTTTGCAGTGTCCTTTTAGCAGCCTTATCCTTATTATTCTACAGGGTGTTTTTAAATGAAGTGACAAATATGAGACCGCAGATTCCTTAGGTGAAAATAAATCTATTTGACCTAACATATCTATCGCATATTAAAAAAGATATAGGGTGTCAAAGTTAAAATTTTATTCTTGATATTTGTAAGTAACTTAAGAAATTCAAATATGTACATAAAATTTTTAAATCGGGGGCTCTTGCGGGCGAGAAATTCAAATGTGTTTCTAATTTTGATGTCACTAGTACAAGGCGCCACTTGTGGCACACCAAGTTTCTGGTAAATGGCAGAACTTTTTTGCAGCTTAATATATCCATCTGACTATCGAAACAATCGATTCTCCTACCTGTTTTATTTGAAAAAGATATACCTGTTGACCTCGGTAGGAGTAGCCATTTTTGAAATGCTCAGTGCACCGAGTAAAATTGTTTTGGTTTCAGGCAAATTGCTTTTCTGCTAAAAATACAGCAAAGTGTTACTTGCAAAAGTTGATCAGAATGATAAATTATGGAGACCTGCAAAGTTTCAAGAAGATCGGCGAGGTTTGATGAAACCATTTTTCAGCAATGCACAAAGATTTTATCAAAGTAGGCCGATCTTTTTGAAATTTTGCACGTCCCATAATTTACCGTTCTGAACAAGTTCGTCAAGTAACATTTTGCTGAATTTTCAGTAGAAAAGGCATTTTACCTCAAACGATAACAGTTTTCAATCGGTGCATTGAATATTTCAAATAGGATTATTTCGAAAACTGTTACTCCTAGTTTCAACGAAGTATACCTTTTTCAGATATAACAGGTAGGAGAATCGAATGTTTCAGATGGATACACTAAGCAGCAAAAAAGTTCTGCCATTTAAAAGAAACATGATGCGCCATAAGTGGCGCCCTCTACTAGTGACGGCAAAATTAGAAATAAATTTGAATTTCTCGCCCGCAAAAACCCCTGTTTTACAAATTTTATGTAGATATTTGTATTTTTAAGTTAAGTTATCTAGAAATATCGAAAATAAAATTTTAATTTTGACACCGTGTATCTTTTTTATTATCGGATATAGGTATGTTAGGTTAAATCGATTTATTTTCACCTAAGTAATCTGTGGTCTTATGTTTACTACTTCATTTAAAAACAGCCTGTATAACTCTGATCCACAAAATTCTCCATTAACTCCTTCTGTAACAACTTCTCTACATCTAATATTAACAAGTTTTTGTGTTACAGATTAGGTCATGTCATCAAAATACTATATTCCGTGGCCATTTTCATATCATATGGACTCCAAGGCTTCGTGTCCGTCTATATTCTATGGACTCAGTACATAGAGAAGTGCGTAAAGTCTAATAAGCTCTTTTGGCAGTATATGCTGCGCATATCTATCGTTTTGATTACATGTAGGTATCTTAGACATAATATCCAGAGTGTTTCTTAAATAATCTGAAAAACTGAAGGATATACTTCCTGAAACCTCTCCTGACAGTTTTTGATTTACGATGTGGTTTAGGTAGAAAACGTAACTTTAATAATCCAACAAACCAGAATAAATATATACGCAATTTTAATAACATTTAAGTGGTCTATGGAATGCGTTTGTTTTTTGTTTTATCAGTAACACTTCTGTCAAGCTTTGTCATCAAAATTAATTGCCAAATAGTTAATAATAGCATAGGCTAAGCATCAAATATAGAACATATTCTTATTATGGAATACAAATTGAATAATCTATTCTGTTAGGGTCGGTCGGTACTAGAATCGGTTGGAGTTTCGGTCGATAGACCGTAAATTAGCTATACTTATGGTGAGGATTAGCACCCTCTCAGAGCGGGTTTGATAGGGTAGAACAATGTTGGCTTGAATCATTGAGCAAGATTAATACCGGTCGGCGTTTGACCATCCCCCTAATTAATGAGGTGTTCCAGGTTCGCTCATATCTGCACTGAATAGTGGTTAGGGTCTATTAAGTCATTTCTGGGCGCAAATACTTCGTGCTTAATAATAATATGCCGCCCCCTCTCCTGCACGAGGCTCCGACTTCTAAACAAATTCTTTATAGTGACTGTCCACATGCACGCCCCTGAGTGCTAAAATATAACAATCAAAACAGACATAGATTATTTAAATAAAGAATTACAAATTTAACCTTAGTTACCTAAAAAAAACTATATGTTCCATAAATTTATTTGAGGAAGTATGTTCTTTAATTTTCATATTAGGTACTTAGAAAACACCCTGTATACAGGCTGATTCACGGCGATGGGACGATAGAAGTTTCCATGGATGTACTGATTTTTTTCTGAAAATTTGGCTGTATAATCGAGTATGACCTTTTCAATGAAAATATTTTCAAGAAGCTTTCACTTCCGGTTATACCGGAAATCGTCACCAACTTCGTTATTTTAAATGGAATAATGCAATTTTTATTAAATTTTTGGATTCCCCGTATTATTTCAATAAACTTTTCATAAGACTTTGCTATGCCTAATCCTTGTCCTTTTGTAGACAATAATTCGGAAAAAAATTATTATCATCAGTTTGTTTGAAATTTTATGAATCAAATGCTATGGGAGTTAAAGAATTAATGTGTATACATGGAATAGTTTAATATTTAACCCGTTCTAATAATGTCTCAAAATTGGCTCAATTTAATGCAAGGTATTGAAAGATAAGTACCGAATTTTTCAATACCTTATATGAGATTAAATCACTCGTAAAACATTATTAGAAAGGTCAAAGATTCAACTACTTCTTGTATAGAAATTCATTCTTTAACTTCCATAGCATTCTGTTTAGATAATTTCAAAGAGATAAAAAATTATTTTCCGAAAAATTGTAAATACCTGGAAAACGACAAGGATTAAGCATACGAAAGTGGAAATAAGGTAGGGAATCCAAAAATCATTTAATTCTTTGGAAAATAACGAAGTTAGTGACGTCGACTCATACTAGAGTATATAGGGAGTCAAATTTTCAGAAAAAAATAATCACTACAACCAAGAAAACTTCTAACGGTTCATCGTTGTGAATCAGCCTGTATTTGTTTATTTTACATTTCATTATACAGGGTGTAACAAAAAAGCATGTCATCCTAAAAACTGCGTATTTTTGGAGGCAAAATATGACGATCAATAGGGTTAAGTATTGATCTATATACATAAATTCTTGAAGAATTTCTTGAAGAAGGGTGTTAAAGTTGAACTTTTCAATTTTTTTTTGCTATAATTTCTTCAGATTTTCACCTATCACGTTTGTTTTTTAGGCGTCGTTTACAATAATACCCTTTAGGATTCGGTTAATAACAAGAAGTATCTCTATAAAATTTAAAGATGAATTTGAACAAACTATAGCGGAAAAAAAAAGATAATATTAAAAGTTCGATTTTAACACCCTGTTTATTTTAATAAAAGCATGTTTGTATACAGTGCTTTCGAAAAGTAACGAATAAATTCATTATTTTTGAAGTTGAGAAGTTTTGATTTTATTTTTAAAAAAGGCACTTTTTGACATACGACAGTTTTTTTAAATAGCAACCCCCAATTTTGACCATGCCATTTGAAAGAGCGTGTCATTCTACATACATAGAAAATAATGTTTGAAGATTTAAAAATTTTATTTTCACAATACCGAAAATGATAATGATTATGTAAAAAATCGACTAAATTAAATGTTCAAATTGTGCACCGTTGGTTGCCTGACAGTAGCCGAGACGATTAATAAATTCTTTTTGGACATTATCAATAACTTCAGGAGGTATACGATGTATCTCGTGACGAATTCTTGCTTTTAAATTTTCTAAATTAACCGGTCTAGTAACGTATACTTTGCTTTTTAAGTATCCCCGCAAGAAATAATCTAGGAGTGTCAAATCAGGCGATCTGGCTGGCCACTCAATCGGCTCCCTTCTCCCTATCCAACGATTCGGGAACAGCTCATCTAAATAAGCACGGGCAGCTGTTGCATAATGGGGAGGTGCACAATATTCTGAAAATTAAATTTTAAAATCTTCAAACATTATTTTATTGAAATTTTTGTTATGTAACACCATAATTTTTCATGACGTATGTATGTAGAATGACATGTTCTTTCAAATGGTCAAAATTAGGGGTTGCTATTTGAAAAAAATTCGTCAGTGCCTTTTTAAAAAACAAAATTGACGTGCCAGGAGATTTTTTCAAAAACTTCTCAATTTCAAAAATAATGAATTTATTCCTTACTGTTCGAAAGCACTATATAGATAAATAGCTTTAAATCATCATATTTTGTCGCAAAATGCGCAGTTAACGGGGTGACCCGATGCTTTCTTGTTATACCCTGGATGTATGTGATCTTTAAAACTAATTTTGTTATTTTAGTTATCCTAGCAGCAACTGTACCGCTTCTAGGCTACATACTATCGCTAACGGGGGCGATAAGCTTATCAGCCTTAGGTATAGCCTTTCCGGCTATCTTAGATATTTGTGCGGGATGGCCAGACAATCTGGGAAGGTTGAAATGGAAACTTATTAGAAATACTATCCTCATAATTGTAGGAATAATTGGCCTATGTGCTGGCAGTTATAGTTGCATCTACTCAATAGTCGTCGAGCTGTCAAAAGGGAGAATGTGACTTTTTCCAAACTAAGAAAATAAAAAGATATGTAGAATCTAGATAGAGATCGCAGAAGATATTTTTTTTGTAAACAATTTTATATGAAGGAAATTATCATCTGACACATTCAACTCAAAGGATTCCTACTTATTCCGTGTTTTAAGAGAATATGGACTATTATTAAATATATATACTTAATGATTCTTTTATTTTGCCTTGGAGTTAATATCTTTCAGTTAAACATTTAACAAATATTAAATTAGATATCTGTATACCTATATTTTTAATTCAAAATGTAATTTGATTTTTATTAAGTACTTGGGTTTCCAATTCCTTTTCCCAAATGTGACTTTAAATTTTCCTTTTCTTTTTTTAATTTGTAGATTTATGTCTAATAATATGGAAAATCAACAACTACCAAATTATACACTTTTGCATGATGATCCATTATTTTTGCAATAATTGCCATTTGAAATAGTATTCTATTTTGTAAATAAGATTTCTTCAGTTTCATTATCGATATTTTGCATAACTACATATTTTAGATATTTCGCAATCATCAGTTCTTACAAATATTTCGTTAATCATACCCACGACAATGAAGATTATATAATGACAATAATTAATTTATATTTATCTTCTTCAAAATCAAATACATGTTAGCCATATTTTTTCTTTTACTTTATTTCACTTAACCTGCTAATTCCTATGTATACTGCCCCCTAAAGATGTCATAAAAAATGATGAAATATATTCTATTGATTAATCTCAAGAAAAACGAACTAAATCAAAACATTCAAGTGCTTTGTAAAAAATAAAAGATATCAAATTTCCCTTTTCTTGATTATTTTGTTATCTATTAAGAATCATAAAAAAATTCAAAATCCAGGAAGTTCGGAATATAATTATCGATACTAAATGGGCTTGTCTATCTGACCAAAAGCAACAAAAAAACTCATGAAAAAAATAGCTAAAATGAATAGTTTTTCTACAAATACTTTTCAAAAAATAAAAAAACTCTCTGTTGTGTAAATTACAAACTAAGGTTAAGTAAAAGTTCTTGGAACGTAACCTGATTAATGAAGTAAACAATAGGAGGATTCCAAAAAAATCCTTAAAACTATAACGTACGACAACATGCATGCAATTCATTACCAACTGCTGTTAACTAGTAGCATTATGGCTAGTGCGTTTCGTTTTCTTGTACCTAGTGTTTGCTTGATATTTGTGAGTGTACCTACATAAACAAAAAAAGAAAAATTTATAGTAATAATAATAACTTATTATTATTATTATTTTCCAAAACAATAAATCATATAAAGGACAAAGTAAATTACTGGCGCCGTTCGGCAAAATGCAGCTCTTCCACGTAACCAGCCTTATAGTTAAACAAATAGTAGACTGACGTTAAATATGTATTACTAAAAACTAACAATTCGTATTGAAGAAAGGTATTATTATATTAATGATTCAATGGGATCCAGGTCTTGACTCGTTCACGGAATATAAACATACTAGAAGCAGACTTAATATTATCTGGAATATTATTACAAATTTTACAAGCATTGTAAGTAAAAGATCGCTCGAACAAAGCTGTACTATGTTTAGGTACAGAATACAAACCACGATGGCGAGTAGGCATATCATGAATATCACAACCTCTAATCAACTTATTAAACAGATACCTGGGTAGACACATATTACTTATTTTATAAACAAGACATGAAATGTGGTAAATAAATCTATCATCTAAATTTAGCCAATTAGAGCGCTGAAAACGGAAGGTAAATGATCTAATTTTTGCAAATTAAGGAATATCTTATACAACTGTTTTGTATTTTTTGTAGAGTATATTTGTCATTACAAGCTAAGGCTGGCCAGTACACAATGTCACAGTAAGCGAAATGTGATAAAATTAATGCATCGCAAAGATGCAATTTTATAGTTTCATTGAAAAATTCCTTGTGCATATATAATATTTTCAATATGCTATATGAACCAAATTATTTACATGATTAGTAAATCTCAAATTATTGTCAATCGTAAGTCCTAAATTTTTACAATAATTAACTGGCTTTAAATTTTGATCATTTATTTTTAAAACAAAGTTAGGATCAACCACTAAACTTAGCTTGTTTTTACCGAAAATTAAAAGTTCTGTTTTCTTTTCATTTAATACCAGAACGATATTATTTAAATCCATGTTAATAGGATTAGCTGCAACTAAAGCATCTTCACGAAGTTTATCTTAAAATGAAATTATTTTTCTTCTCATTCCTACTGGTAAAATGTTGATGATATAATACCAAAATTACTGATGATTTATTGCCAAGTTTATCTTTTGTTCCCTCGGCCATACTTAAGGCTTAATACTACATCAATATTTTAAAAAATTTAAAAAAAAATTCAAATTTAATTTTCTTCTTAAAGTTTTTTTTATCTTGGTAACGAAATATTTGCGGGCTCATGTTTATAGAAATTTCTCATCTATATAATGCTGTTTAATTTTGAAATATTGTGTATAATTTTTATATAAGAAGGTATATTCACTATATTTAATTACATTAGAATATTACAGAAAATTAGTTAATTTACAAACAATTAGTAAATTTACTATACGTAATTTCCATGGTAAAAAGTACTTATAACTTTTAAAAGTATTGTCTTTTAATTTCATTGAAATTTTACAGAACATTAGTAAATTTACAAATCATAAGTAAAATTACCATGATAACTATGGGCATAAAAAACCAATGATAGTTATGGTAAATTTAAATAAATCATTTTTCCAATGTACAGCAAAAGGCACTCATGTTCCTCCTGTATATTTAAAATTGTAAAATTCTATAACCTTCATAAAACTGCAAATGTATTACAATAGGTATTTTGCGTTTTCTTATGAATACACTTTATTTTTTGATACGTTTTTATATTTTACGATTTATTTTCAAAAATGTATCTACAAACAATAATTATGTTATATATTTATTACGTAATATTGTAGTAAAATGAAGAATTAGATAAAGATAGATCATATAATAGACCATATAATAAACTTACTAAACACCATTTTGTGTTTATAAGAATGATATTATTTACCCAACAGTAATATTCAGTCATATTTAAATAACAATAAATCTAATACGTATTAATAGCGCACAGCAAACGTGCATGTTTTATATTTCATTTCATTTATACACATACAATATTTCACATTAACTACTTATATGTAAAAATTATTAAACGTATAAAAGACACCTTTCGTCTCCTACATGATAAGCCTTTATCTGAGTAAACACATTTCTCAAATACCCACATTTGATTACATTACTGCAACAAACATCTGCTAAAAAATTACAGTTCATGTCGTAGAACTAATCCAACAATGCGACCTTAAGAGCTAAAAAATTAATTGCCAGCAATTACACAAAACGAATAAGGTTTCGCGCCACACTGCCTGTTGAAGTCGCCAGCATCTGTCACAACTTCCTCTGATTAATGATAAAAGAAAGTGCAAGTTTCGAAAACAAACTAATTGTACTCCATTTTTATGGGAAGAAAATAATCCGAAAACTAAATAGCAATTGTTTAACAATGAAACAGCACTAGCATCTGAGAAAGAGTGAGATTCACTTCACAGCCTTCGCGGTGACGTAATGCCCAGCTTTCCCCACACGGCCAACTCAGTTTAACCTCAGAACGGCATTTTAGTTGGCTTTGTAAGGCAGCGAAACAAGTGACTGCGACTTGCTACCTACACCTCAACGTCGGGTTTTGGCCAGTGATATTTTAAAAGTGAGAGTGGTTTCATAAACATGGGTATTTCGAGGTAGTAACCGGACTTTTGGATAAATTTATTTCCCTGGATGGTGAGTGCCTTATGTCGAATTATAATTAATTTATTAATAGCGTCTTTTGGTCAATAAACTTGACTTTGTCACTGGTGTTTGTTCAGCGAATAGCTACATAAGTATACAGAGTTAGGCAGTCGTAAATAGTCGTGTAGGTGAAATATTACTTTTCGTAGATATGTTTCCAGGAATCAAATAATTTGTTTTAGAAATGACAGCAGCACAGTGTTATTTCCTATATTTTTTGTACAGGTATCGGATTGATCAAAGATTATTATTTTTTTTTAAATCAGTTAATGTATTAACAGAGAAACTGAATAAATTTACCAACAAATTATAATAATTCGATTTGGGATTTTATAAAATAAATTTAAAAAAACACTCTTAATGGGTAAATTAAAAAAAATAAACAAGAAGATGAAGGTTAGTTTATGAGAAAAAGAAACGTACCTAACATCGTATATAATAAAGTCTAACTCGCATTTGGAGAAACAGAAAATTTGCAAAATGTAATGATATATGCATGTATAAGAAAAGTAATATATTGTGGATTAGTTATGGCTATTTTGTAACATGTACTGCAAGGAAATTGAGTAAAATTAGAGTAAAATCTATTAAATTAGGTAGGTATATAAGTAGTGTCATAAATGAGACAAATTGTCAAAAAGTATATACAGGGTGAGTCAGAAACGATGAGGGGAGACTAAGTTGGAAATACTACACCAAAATATTATGTTTAACTTATCATGTCTTATACGACAGCGTTTGTTTAAGAAATACAGGGTGTTGAAGGTTTAAATTTTATTGATTGATCACTATCTAATACTTTTACACGAATAATAAATTACATGCACGCAAAATACGCTAATATTTATTGACATTACACAAGCCTACTTAGAAAAGAAATAGCAATATCAGCGCCTGAACGAAAATCACAAAAAATTGAAACATTTAAATGCAAAGAACTCAGAAACCGATAAAGTTAGGCGACCTAAACAAGAGTACGTTTTCTATACAGAATTGAACGTTGTTTTAGATTTTTAGGTTTTTTTAAGTATAGATCAACATAAGATACAAAAATATGTTTTGATTTACCTAAATAATACGCTGAAACAAGCGACCTCTAGGAGCAACGTCAAAATAAGCTTAAGGCTGGCATTTCAAGGACAAATAATCGTATCTAAATATACACAAAAAAATACACCAAGTGGGTGGAGGGTCTTATTAGCGTAGTACTAAAATATAATGCTGAAATTCATTTTCTTTAACTTTTGAAAGGAAAATGTGTTAGAGAACATGAAAAACTCTATTTTACTAATTTTTTTAAAAGAATTCTGCGGGATGTGATAATGTTTATAATGTCGTATATAATTTTCTCAATGTGCAGTTGAGAGAAAATTCAGGAAATTTTATGATAAAATATAATAGGTGAAAATGATGCTTTTTTTTCTTATTCTAAATAACTTGTCAGCCTGGAAATTATTATACATCCTGGAGAGAACTTATATAATTGACATAATGAAGAGATATTACTAAATTTTTTTTTAGATCATCTCAAACAGCTATGAAAATCGTATAAAAACGGCGCCCTTAAAATTCATAATTCTCACCAAAAAACCAACATTACCAATTTTCAGTCATGCCATCAAAATTTATTGAAATTATTGAGAAATTTGAGAATAAAATTTAAAAACACATTGTATAAGATGTAAAATTTTTAAAATTGAGATTTTCAAATTTGATTTTTCAAGTACCTGTTTAATGGAATCAGTCATGATCATAATTTTGATATGTACCAAAGATACGTATTACAAAAAAAAACTAGTTTAAATATACATAAAAACATGTACTTATGTAAAATATGTGTACACAAGTACCTACGTGATGTCAACAAAGTGAGATTTGATCTATAAATATTTATTACAATTTCAAGGATTCTTTCAGTGAAGGAATGACGATAACTGACTCACGATAACTTGAAAAAAAAACGGCTATTGTTGAAGATACAATAATTAAATATACTGCTCCATATGTATGTCCTAAATGTTTTATAATTTACTATAATTATGTTACAATAAAATGTAACAGTTTTATACCCATATTTTATAATTAAGCATATATGTGAAACATGTGTAATTTTGAGAATAACACTAATCTTTATTCCTTTGTTATAAAGATACAATAACAATAAAAAAACAACTTATATTTTATTTTATACTTACTTAATGGTAGTTGTAAAAGGGAATAAATCACACACACACGCATACGTAGGTATGTAATTCCATTTATTTTTAATAATCGGTAATAGCAACAAATATCTACTTTAAAATTTGTGGATAACATCAGAAACATGAACCATAATATTTACAGTATTATATTTGTCCAAATGTTAAAATTATTTCAAAGGTTAATAGTTTTTGTTGATAAATCAGAAAGTGTCTACTAAATGTCAAAACCCGAAAATAAATTCAACCGTTAAACAATATTCTATCAACAAAGTTGAATACGGTCATTAATTATCTGACCAAATAACAAAAATAAATATATATTTTGAAGCAAGAATAACAGAAGAATAATAACTTGAATTAAACTTTTCTTCAATAAAAATTTATTTATTTAATTAATGTAATTATACTTAATCCTTTTTTTATTTAGTTTAATTAGGTATTTTGCACACTTCTGAAAAATATTAAAATTATATGAATAAACTCTTGCCCAAAAGGACCAGGCAAGACTTATTTTTCAAACTAAGTTTGCCTAACCAAAAAATCTGACACTGAAAAAGCAGACAACTAAAAAATAACAAAAATCACATACTTTCGTATTTTTTGGTGATTCGAATGTTGGAATGGCTACCTTCACCCAAAACGCATGCTTCATGCTTCATCTTCTTGAAATTGCATCTCTAATACGTGCAAAAATTCCAGGAGTAGCTCTTATCACATCACAACCAGCTATAATTTGTTAGCGTAACAAACAAACAAAAAATCAATAGAGTTCATATCGGGTATCTTAGTGGCAAAGGTTGACCTGGTTCTTCAGCGCCTTGTCCAATGACGTTATTACCAAATTTTTCATATAAAAAGTCAAACTAAAATGTGGAGGAGCCACATTCTTTATCTTAGCGTCAAGTGCTTCAGTTAAAACGTTTTTAAAAAAATGTTTGTAGGAGGCACCGGTTAAAATTCTTGGTAAAAAGTAAAGCCCAATAAGAAAATTCACAGAAAACTCCATTATGGCATTAGGGTTTTCATCAGACCAAACGTGTTTATTGTGGAAGTTCATTATAGCATATCTGGAAAAATTAGCTTCGTCAGTAAACAATATCCCAGCGGTAAAGTCAATATTTTGTTAATTTTTTTGCAAAATCCAGTGTCAAAATTATAGACGAGCACCCGTTGTATGTGATACGGGTACAACTATTGATACTTCAGAATGGACCAAACTAATTTATGATTCATATTAAGATTTGCAGCTATCTTCCTAGTACTAGTATTTGAGTATTTTTCAATTCAATGAGTATGTAGAATAGCTTCTTCCAACTCAAGTAATCTGAAATAAGCCTGACTCCGAAAGACGTTGAAAAACATTTCTGAACATTCTTGGATTTGGAGTTGGATGATTTGGAAATCTTTCCATCTAAATTCGCGTAGCATTAATACTATTCTCATCTGCAAGGCGAGCAAAAAATAAGTGTAAATAAACAAAAAGTGAAGACAATACAATGGCTCAGATGATGACCTATTTATTTGTAATATTATATAGGGTGATATATATTTTTTTGACAAATAATGATTGATGAGACCCAAACCTCCGTCACTGGTAAGTATCTAAAGCTGGTAATTTTTGTTTCATACCTACTGTCGTACTAATTATGCACACCGAATTTGATTAAATTATCTCAACCAGTTCAGAAATTAAAAACTGTTTTTTTTTTTATTTTTGACACGCTGTAGCTGAACAATGGCTGTCCTAAGGCCCCACATCTATAACAAAAAATCCTTAAAAATATAGTCAATATTTTATATTTCTATATATCATTTACATTATACAGGGTGGTCGCGATGTAATGGGCCAAAATTCATGACTAAATTCCTGACGTGAAAATATTGCGATTTAGACAAACTTACTTTAGTCCAAAAGTTGATACTTTCAGAGATACAGGGTGTTTAATGCAAAATATTATTTTAGTTTTTTCTTATTTATTTCATAATAAATGCTCATATGGGGATGAAATTTTGGTTTTCTCTGGGGCAAAAGATTGAAATATATCCATGGTTTGCTTGTAGCTCATAGAGAGCGCCACCTGCGTTAAGTCGAATGCGTTGAAAACGACAGAAATTTTTTATCTTTCAAAAATTCTCAGGTAACAAATTCTGATTTTACAACTTCTTCATATAACCATTGTCACGAAGTCATACAGTTATGTTTAAATCATATTTTCATGTAATGATGACTGAACCACTGAAATATGCTTCTACCGGCACGTCGTTAACCATATTGTTCACATTTTGTGAACACCAGCGTAGCATTCTGGTTACCGCGATAAGAAGTGATTCGCTTGAGCTTATCTTCCTGCTGGTAATTGGATAGCGGTAACACGGAGACCACTGGTACACATAATGCCAACCGCCTCTTTTAATTTGCCGACTGAACATAGTTTCAGGTCGTGGAACGTTTGTTCGTTTTGCATTCCACAGAGACAGTCAATCATTTCCTATAATTACGAAACGTAACTGTCTAGTTGATATGTCGTTAGTGGTTGTACATTTCACTGTTTTAAATGACTAAGATTATTTCTGCTTTAATTATTTTTTTAAATTTTCGTACTGGATGAACCTCAAATAAGTATAAATATTCACAGTTCACTGTGTAAAACACATAATTAATAGTTGCTTTTTTTTGCAAAAAAATCAGGAATGAGAAAGTCAAATTTTAAATAAATTTCGTGGTTTTTTCAATCGAAAACTTGTCGATGACCACTGATCCCGACTCCGTTACTAATATTTTTAAGAGTCATGGTGGCCAGTGTTACACTAATGTCTTGGAATCGGCTTCAACAATGTTAATAACCAGTTTTTAGGCACGTCAAATAATTATTGAAATATGTTTGTTTATGAAAATATTAATGTCTACTTCCTTCCTTTTGCTATTCCTATACCTCACCAATAAATTGAAAATATAAGCCAGATTCTCTACTGACAGTCGCAGTTATCCAGAATTTGGTTATTACTCAGTTATTACAACATCTCTTTTCCAACACGGCACCTGACTGGCTGGAAACCTGTCCCAAGTGGATAGCCAAATCGTTGACTGACTTACTGCAGCGGAGTTGTATCTAATATTAAACTGACTGACGGCTTAGGACAGGTTTCAAACTAGTCAGGTGCCGTGTTGGAAAAGAACTAATACATACTATCGTTATCACTGACACTGATTATAACTGCTTGACATGTATGCTTTTATCATGTCAACCTTTTCACTGTTTGAATATGCTCCATATTTTACTTAATCACACTGTAGTTTATCAAAAATATTAATTAAATATACAAGACACATAAGAGAAAACCACTGCTCGTGAAAATAATAAAACGATTTAAATACGTTAGTGCCGCAACTCTTAAAACAAATGCGTCAAGCACTGCATTACTTAAAGAAACCCTTAGTTCGGTTTCAAAAGATGTAAAAGTATCTCATATTAGCTTTTAATTTACGTCTATTGAAATTATCAAATCCCTTTCCACCAATATTACATGTTTTGTTTCCACTTGTATTTTGCCCTGGCCACCACTTATTCCTGTGCCTTGGACCAGTGCATTTGTATCCGCATAACCTCTTCGTCTACCTCGCCGGTTGTGACTATCAATCCCTGAGAATAGAGCTGGTACCGGATATTTCGTTTACTGCCCGTGACATCGACCTGTTACCTGTGTCTACGACACCAGCTTCTTTTTTGCATGCGATTGACACTGCTTTTAAATATTTTACTTTGCCTTCTCACTACGAAACTATGAAGTACGTAATGGTTAGCACTGATACGTTGTTTGAGGTTATGTGGCGAAAATTAACTCTAAGGTGTTGTGTAAAAATCATTGTGTTTTTTTGTTATTCTTCATAAACTAATTTAATGGGATAATTTGTGTATCTTTCCAATAGTGTACAATGGTATTAACTTTTCAAATGTAGATAACTGTTTAATCTGTTGGGTTTTCCGCAAGTACGTAAGCTTTTATGCACGTTTATGGCTAATTTTTGAAATCGTTAAATAAAGTAACTTGCGGAAATTCATTTTTTAATCGTTTATGGGCAAGGTCAGTTAAGAAGTTGCAGTTTGAGTTTACTTTACTTGTTGCTAAAAACAAGTATTTTTGAATTAGAATAAACCGCAAAAATTGAATTTACGTTAAGAAATTATTTATCTTTCAGACGATGTGACAACCTCGCCTTTACTAAATCATATGGTTTATTAGATTACGTCAGTGGTCTATCTGGTCAGCGGACCTCAATAGTAGTAGTTAATAAATATTTTTTATAATATATTCATAAACGAACATAATTTCGACTTCTGAAAAGTATACATTTCTTTGTGTAGAATAAAATTCTCCTATTTCTGACAGTTTCGTGTACAAATTTAAACGCATAAAAAAATATAAAAATATTCACAAAGGGTTGTAGTAAAATGAACGCCCTATATGATTTAATCTTATAGGAACATAAACACTGCATATTTCATGAAGAGAAACTAAGCAACAGGAGGATAGATTTAAGGGGATAATTTGTGTATCTACCAGGTATTAACTTTTCAAATGAGGATAACTGTTTAATCTGTTGGTTTTTCAGCAAGTAGGTAACCTTTTATGCACGTTTATGGCTAATTTTTGAAATCATTAAACAAAGTAATTTCCTAAATACTTTAGTTGGTCGTATCGAACTTGCGGAAATTCATTTTTTAATCGTTTATAGGCAAGGTAATGGCAACCCTGTAATCTTTTTGCGACATTTTTCGTTTAAGCAATTAGTCGAATCAACACCGGTTCTAGATTATACCCTTGTATAAGTATATAACATTCGTTAGGTGACAACGGAATTACTAATAAACAGATTTAACCACACTTACCTCTAGTCTAAAATTCTTCGTTCAGCCACTAGAAGGCATCAATATTGACAAAAAATTATTGCAAAAACTGAAATTTTGTACTTTAATACTTTCAGATAGATACCACTTTACCACGTAGTAAATGATGTAATTGGATCAACAACATTGTGAAAAATACTCCCTTCCTGATCTTCTTTAAATATGTTTGTATTTTGTATTATAATACGTAGGTATGTTGTTTAGTTTTAAAGCTACGTAGGTATATGTACCTAAGAATTTAAACTAAAAATGAAAAATAAATTCTACATAAGTATATTATAAATTATTAAATTAATTATTTTATTATAAATCTTATTATACAACACATATTTCTTTGTTTTTTGATCCAAGAAGTATGTGCGCTTCATTTTTTTTTTTTGCCACAAGTTTTCCGTATTGGGAACCCGAGTTAAACTAATAAACAACTTATCTGGGCATTTTATCGTTGTACTTGGTCATTTCGGTATAATACAATATTTGAAGTTCGATTGTTTTATTTTAGTGTCTCTTAATAACATCTTTAATATTTGATTATTTCGAATTTCAACAAATGAAATAAATAGAAACCGTAATCCTAATGACGCCGAGGTCTATAGGAGCCAGTGACGTCACACATCGATTTACGCGAGTTCGTATTCTCAAATTACTTTAAGGACTTTAGAGGCGTCAGAAATTTATTATTTTTATTTATTTATTTTTTCAGATCGCACTAAAATTAAAAAATCATTCAAAACATGCAATGAAAAAAATTTAAATGACTCCATTGGTAGTAATACTCTTAGGTACCTAGTTTTTATAAATTTTATAATTTTTGCTTTTTTATGATAAGTTTATGAATTTTATTTTAACTCATTCATTTTTAAGTTGTTCTACATATATCTCGTTATCAATATGGTCTAAGTTATTTGGATACTTACTATAACACTTATTGTATGTTTTTAGGCAAACACAATATTGTTTGTTTCACAACTCAAATTATACTGAATTTATATTTATAGCTAATATAGCGATTCAAATGTGAGTAATATTAGTCTCGATATGTCATCTACTAATAATATCTAAAATATTTTCAAAAATTTAAAAAATAACAATAGTCGGTTTTCTATCTGAGAACTGTTTAAAATTTAGGATTCCAGATATGTACAACTACCTTATTATTATTTGCAACCTTCATTATGTGCGTTGCATGGACTTAACTACATATTTCAATGTACAATGACTTGGTCATTATCATCACGCGTATGGAATGCTGATGTTAATACATACCATACTAAAATACCTGACTGATAACTTCTTTTCAAGTATTAAACAACTTATAAATCAAATAAAATAAAACATGAGCGCTAAATAATATTACATTGTTCTAGATAGTACGTATGCAACACTAATGTCATTTTAATGACAAGACATTATATCAGATGTAATCAGTAGGTATAAGTAATTCCATGCCCAATTTTATTGGTAGTTGTAGTAGTAATTATTTCTGTGAAACTTGTATTAGGATATGAAGCAATGTTTTCCACCGAATCTTTGGAAAATATTTGGCCCGCGATGTTCTTGTTTTGTAACGAATATTCTGCAGGGTGTTTTTAAATGAAGTAGCAAAAATGAGAACACAGATTCCTTAGGTGAAAATAAATCGATTTAACCTAACATAGCTATATCCCAAGTCGCATAATAAAAAAGATACTGGGTGTCAAATTTAACTTTATTTTCAATATTTGTAAATAGCTTCTTAAGAAATACAAATATTCGCATAAAATCGCGGATTTTTGCGGGCGAGAAATTCAAATTTGTTTCTATTTTTGACGTCACTAGTTGTGGCACACCATGTTTCTTTTAAATGGCAGAACTTTTTTGCAACTTGGTGTATCCATCTCACTATTGAAACAATCGATTCTCCTACCTGTTTTATTTGAAAGCAAATGTATTGATTCCAACTGGAGCTATGGCACATTTATTCTTAACGTATTTTTAAAAATTCTTTAAGGATTAGTATTTTCTGGAAGAAGGACTATATACTTTTTATAATAGTTCAAATACTCGTATGTACCAGTAATGAAAGTTAGACATTACTTTCTGTGTCTGGTTCTCAAATTTTCTCTATTATTGAATGTCAAAACGCAGAGCTCTTTGCGACGACAGGCTTCAAATACACCGAAAATTACAGCAACCTTCTATATAAGATATGTTCCATCATGCGATAAATTTGTCGATTTGTGCTCTGGTCTACTTTTGCGGTCGATATCCTTCACTTCAAAAAACAACAAATTTATAATATTTGCTTATGTCCTGATTCTTTATGTTTATCATCACCTTCAATATGGAGTACCTAATTTGATCAAAGCTTTGACGATTTCTATATTTTGGACTCCTTCAAAAAAATGTTAAAAGCTCTTTTTCACTGAACTTGCCACTAACATTTTTCTGATCACACCATCTCAGTGAACGATTATACGAAAACTCATACTGTTTGTTTAACTTACTAGACAATAATTTGAAAGTGGCTTTATTAGTAACTTCTTCGATTTGCTCCAGGATAAATTAATTTTCTTGATCATTTTCCATGTCACTAGATTTGAAGTTACTTGTAAACAAACAATCGAACTCTACCTTGGCAACAATAAACTTCATGGCCAATTGGATTTCAAAATTATATTTTTAAAATTTAATAACGTATGAAATGCATTGATTTGTCCTTTTTATGGTGTTTGTAGAAAAAATAATGTATGATATACATATTTGCTAAAAGTGATTTTATTTTGTTTGGAGGGATGGGGATGGAACAAACCAAACTTAACCATATATCATAAAACTGTTGAATCATTTTGAGACTAAAATAATAAAGACTGACAACTAATTATTTTTCTGATTTTGAGAGAAGTGTAAGCATATATTTTACATTTTTTTTTTTATATATGTAATTATTCTCCAAATTATAAGGGTCGGGTAAAAAATATCTATATAAAAAGCAGTATAGATACCTAATAGTGTGCAAATTAAACTGAATGAATGTTATTACAGCTGCAATTTTGCAATAAACAAATAAAAAATAATGACGCGGTATTTATATCTACAAATTTTAGAACTTAATGTCATTTTTATTACTCTGTTTCTTTTTCATAAAATTTATTAGATTCATAGCATTTAAAAACAGATTACTGATCATAAAAACCCATGCCGAGTAAATGCAGCAGCCTTGCAAACAGGACATTCATTTACTGACAGACAAAAATTACTACCAAATAATATCTAAATAACCTCTGAAACTAAATAATCAATACGGCTAATAAAATATCAAACTGAAAAATTGAAGCAGTATAAATACTTAAATTAGTAATTTTGTGTCGTAGTTTTTGTTAATATATCTTTTACTGCATTTGAAAAATACCGTGGGAATTTATTTCATAAAAAAGGTACAGCCTTATTTGTTATATTTTGAATACAAAGTTATTTGAGACATTATTTATTTAAGAAAGAAATTACAGTTACCAAACCTGTACATATTTTTTGTGGCATTGAAGAATCAAATAAACATCGCATCAAATGGAAAACCCTGCATATTCTTTGATATTTGAAATAAATTAATACAATAGCCTTGATGTATCTCCAATAAATTTAAGGGGTTCAAGTCAGGGGAACAGACAACTGGTCCAATATAACATACAATTAATATAATATACATCAATTGGCCTAAAAATTTAAGACTGTGTAGGAAAGGAGTCAATGTGTAAAAAATGCATACTTTGTGTTATATCTGCAGATCATCAACTAATTCCAGTAGCATTTGTTGCAGAAATTTCAAATATACACTACCTTAAAAAATGCTGAAATGCGCTTTGTTGAGTGGTATGCGGATTTTCTATGGGAATTAAATACCTCGTTATGAGTGAAATGAACCTTGTCCATCAGAAGTACTTCACATGGAAACAGAGAATGCCACTATGTCCTTGCAGAAAGTACCTCTTCGAGATTGATCTGCAGACTTTGTTCTTGCATATGGAGAAGGTACGGATTTGTTTATCGTATTATACTTCACACAACGGGGTTAGAGACTTGCCGGGCGAATTATCGAGTACTCTCAAGCTGAGATCTTCTATTAACTAAATTTTTGTATACTATATGAGACTATAAGATTTTGTTAAACCTAGTTTATAATGATTATACACGTGTGCCTTGTTTATACTAATCCAACATAAACAAGTTATGGTAATAATTTATTGGTATTTACCCAATATTATACACATTTTGTATTAGTTATTAAAACTGTAATATCGTGATTGGCACCTCCATACGTGCTATGTCAATTCGCTACATAATTTTTATTAAAATCAGAAAATGTACCAAATTGTTACATAACAGGTAAAACACAGGAGAGTGCCCGAGAGGTACACAGAAAAATATATTTAGTTTGCAAAAGATATATATATATATATATATATATATATATATATATATATATATATATATATTATACATACAATTCGAAACACTATAAATTTGTTTATTATTAAACTATTTTTTTAATTTTGTCATCTCAAGACCGAAGAATTCTTATTCAATATTTTTATCTGAAAAATAAAAAAAATGTCATGACAATAAAATATTGCTGTTATTAATTCATTTGTAGTTTTTATTCTATTGTACATGTACAACAACTTTCAAGTGATACTAGTCTACTTAACAAATTACGCCTTTTATAAAAAATTATAATATGCACAAACGTTTCGAAAAAAATCAAAATAAAACACACCTGCCAATTAAGAATGAACTCTACAATTATATAATTTAAATATCTATTTGAAAATATGTGTACTTTGTCGTAAAAGCTGACTATTTGAAATACTAAACTAAACTAAAATGAAAATACCTATTTTTACTTAATGGAAACATTTATTTTAATATTGTTTTTCGTATTACAATACTAGGTACAAACTATTTAAATACGAACATAAGATACTCATTCACTATACCTATGTATTTACGTAAAAAAATTAATTAATTAACAACAAAAACCTACCTTTAAAAAAATATATCAGACTCTCAATCCCCCATGAAATTTGTAAATTTTCTACACATTTCACTTAATAATAAATTCAATTTGTCTCAACACATGTAAAACTGGAATGCGATGCGATGCAATGGTCCAGCCAGAGTCCTAGGTGAGGTAAAAAAAAAACGTAAGAAGTGAAGGACAAGGGAAGACGACACGTAGTACATTCCTTTCTAGTTTTATGTCAAAAATTCTCGAAAGACGAACACGTTGTTTTGGAAGGAGTTATTAACACCTACAATATTACAATAATAACACGGAGTAGTAACCTTATATTATATCAATAAAACGTGAGACGTTATTACAAAAAAGCAACATAATTACTTGTATCTGAAAATCCTTTGTGATCATCGTTTTTCTTATACTATCTTTATCTTTTTCACATCTTACATGACCAGGATTTCCATCACGTCCTCAGCGTGACCGTAAATGTCATGTATCGCGTTCACTTTGTATTAAGTCCTGTTCAGAGTCGCAATGCGTTAGTGTTGCGACGAGCGGAGCGTCGACAGTAAAGCAACCTAGTGTTACCAAATTCAAGCATTCAGAGTGAGAGCGATCAGCGTGGCATCGCGTTGCGATGCCTACCAGCGACAGCGACGAAAACAAATGGAATTGATTTTTTGGAGCGTCATAGCAGCGACCAGTCTTCAAAATGAGGCCAACAGAGGAGGACGTTGCCGAAATATTGATAAGTAAGTAATCAAAAGTTCGGATGGACATTCTCAGGTAGTTCCGAAATCGGTCTGGATACATTCTCAATTTACAGTATAAATGGTGGAATTCCCCAACAAATGCCTTTCCCTATTTATGGGGTGAATTCCGACTTTTTAGTTTAATCGGCCAAAATGATATGGCATGTCCAGTAACAAAAACAAACGAACTGCTCGAACTGCTCTTGTTGGAGCCATTTTATAAACTGAAAATATATTGTATTGTCGAATATTCGACGCGTCGCAGACGCGGTTGCAACGCTCCCACTCTGAAATACCATCGCGCCGCTTGTCGCAACGCTAACGCGAAGCAACGCTCGTCGCTCCCATTTTGAACAGTCCTTTACAGCTAAAAATCTAGTTGGTACCAATGCATACTTTTCTGTTTACTACAGAAAAAAAACTAAACACATGCTAGCTAATCTCTAATCCTCTGTTAACATTATCAAACTGATGAAATTATCACTTACATTTTGTCATCTGTGCTGCCCTGAAAACATCATTACCATAATTGCAACTAAATACTACTATGTTTGATTTCCTAGTAGAAGCTAAACTAATAAATTAAGTTATGGATATTGCGAAAGCCTCATTAAAGAATCTATCAAGCTACCAACAAAATTAAATTGTAAGGAAACAGTTGCCAGCCTTTTTTTCACATGTGATCAACTTTCTAATGGTTAAATAATTTTTCGATCTGTCTACCTTTGTACCGTTATAAAATATAGATCCATTATTATGCACAAGTGAAACCAGTCTTGGCATTTTCTGACTAATACTTATAAATAGACGTGCTACGCGTAGTGCAAGTTTTCAACCCACGTTTTGTTTTTGAAATAAAAGTTGGAAAGTGGAGCTTGGTCGAACGTTAGACTGTTGATATCATCAAATCTTGTTGGTAATATAACTGCTTAGGCATAGGCGAAGGAATTTTTATTTGAACACAGTTTACCTTGGACAATAGCAAAATTAAAACAATAGTGTTCTATAAGTTTTTATATATTTTTAGGTATTAATAATATTGTGTGAAACTAACTACTCAGTGGACAAAAGCCCCAACCTGCGTTGAATTACACCCACAATATCTACCCATATATTCCTTATTATTAGCTTTTGTAACATTTTTTTACTGTTTTAGAAAGGTATTTTAAGCTAATATAAATCAAATCTACAATTCCTATCAATGAAGTCATATGTATGTTCTCTGATACCAAACATCTAGGTATGCTAATGAACAATTCCACAGACAAAGCTCTATTCAATAATTATTGTCGATATTTAACTTCTAATAATTTTAATTTTTATAATAATTTTTATAGTTAGATATTTGATTCAACTTAAAGGAGACCACCTGAAGAAGCAATCCTAAAAATGCAGAAATAGGTCAGATCTCATCTATTGTGGTTGAATTTGTCGTGTTCCCACTGCCAAAAAAGTGAAGTTAGATTTTTATAGAGTGAGTAAATTAGATTATTTTCTTTAGATAATTATTGAATAGAGCTTTGTCTGTGGAATTGTTCATTAGCATACCTAGATGTTTGGTATCAGAGAACATACATATGACTTCATTGATAGGAATTGTAGATTTGATTTATATTAGCTTAAAATACCTTTCTAAAACAGTAAAAAAATAGTGTTCTATATTTAACACTCACTGAAGAAAATATCAAAGATATTCTGATAAAAGGTTAGGGTAAGTAGTTATGTTGTTCATGTTGTCAAAATAGTTGGAACACCACTCAACTTGAGACTTCTTATAGGATTTGAATAAGATCATTTAGATCCACATACAAATGTCAACGCCTACTGAGACATATCCCACTGGATGTTATATTATGGAATAACTTTTTGACTCTAATCCGCTTTAACTAGATACTTACTATTTGGCATACCTTTACTTAGTTGAATGTAACATAAAGTATGTCTACAGAGTGAACAAAAGTAAAAATATACATATTCTTATTTAAATTGCTTTATAACAAATTTAGTTGCATGTACAAATATTCAGGGAAGGAAAAAATATCGGTTACGTATCGGTTATCGTAAATACTAATTATTTCTGACAACGAAAAAACGCTGTTATGGAAAGTTGTTCAATCGGTATATTTTGATTGTTGCGGAATAGAAAATCGTTGGATGGAAGCTGGTTTTTAAAAAAACTGTCCTGTTGCATCAGTAAAGGGGTCACTTAAAACTCTCCATGATTGCCTTGTTTTATTACAAGAACATTTTTATCAAGGATGACTTTTTTTGTAAAATGATTCATTAATATCCTGATATAGATTTTATTCTAACTACCTTTTCATAATAATAGTATTTCGTATCGTAAAAAATAAGTATCATTTACTCTTGCACATTTTAATATTTTTCATCGCAACTTTATTTTAAAAACAAGCATTTTCCATCTAGAATGTCTTAATGAAAAATAAAAATGTTTTCCCTCTTGCTCACTTCTATGCTTGGACATAAGGTAAATATAATTGAAAAATATCTAACTAAAACAGTTTAAACTGATAACAGTATGTGTTGACTTTTGTATGCTTCTAATTCTAAATCTTATATTGATCTCAGGAGTCTGTAATCTAGTGGTATCCTACTGACAAGCTGAGAATACAGATGCATGACAATTTAGAAGGGGTCTAGGATAATGCATAATTGAAACTAAAATAAACCTAAAATGTAGATGGGAAAACAAAGAACAAGAGACTTCAGAAAAGGTAGAATAACTTGCAATATTTTAAATAAGATCGATCACAGATTATAATTTGGATATTTATCAAATTTAGAAATCCTCGGCGTATTTTTATTATGAAAATCTTAATAAACAAGATTGTTTAAACCGCTGAATTAAGGTTTCAGACAATAAATACTATTTGGAAATAAATATACAGGGTCTTATCAAATTCCAAGTAAAGAAAATAAACACAACATACATTTTATCTCGCTTTCCAACAGAGATACAGGGTTATAAAGTTCATGAAAAAAAAGTTCACCTGATTACTTGAAAATGGCAATAGCCACTTTCCTAAAATTTTGTAAGTACTTATTACTAGGGTGGGATGCTATGATCTAAAAACCGAAATCAAATTATAATGTAGAATGAGGCACCCTTTGAGAAAAATATGTGGTAAACTGCATAAATGTAACGGTAAAGCGGTAGCTGGTTGTAAGTTTTCACTTGAATTTGATCAATGTCTATATCTCTGTTGAGAGCACAAATGTAACGATAATGCGGTACCTAGTTGTAATTTTTCACTTGAAATTGATCACTCCCGATATCTCTGATGGGAAGCGAGATAAAAGATATGTTATCATTTTTTATTTGAAATTTCAAAAGAAATCTATTTCTGAAGTTTGACTATCTAAACTTGACTCGCCCTGTATACACATTATCAAAATCAATTTTTGTCTTCTACCTTAAATTCATTTTTGATCAAATTGATCAATTCTATTTTGAACTTCAGTGAATGAATTTTTATAAATTTTGTTATCCAATTTGATTTTATATTTCACTCACGACATTCTCATTTTTTATATTAGGCTCTTTCTTTAAAAATAAACTTTTACTTTTTATTCAGATTCAATCTGTTCACTTTCTCACTGGGTATAATATTTGCGCTACTATTTGTGCCTCAGTCTACCCATTAACTAATTAGATAATTCACACTTGAAGAACTTTCCTATGTAATAATCTGTTACACAATCTTTTCTAATGAGTTTCCATTACCTTGTGTTACTGTTTTAGGAGAAAGCTATTAGCTCTCTCGTCACTAATAATGATAATTAAGAACGTCTCTTCACGTCTACTTTGACGGTAATTTTTTAGATAACACCAAATACAGTTTACTTTTGCTTATTATTATTTTACTCCTTTGTGAAAATGTGGGATAATGAAATAACAGTAACGCCTACTGCATAATGGGTAGATTAGCATAATATGCTGGATATTTGTGTTGTAAAATTCACCATGATAAATTATTTGATATGTCAATACCCACCATTCATTTTGATTGCAACATTTTTATCATCATTATTCTATTAGCATACTTTTTATTAATTTCGTTTTTTTTATCGCATCATTTTCTACTTCTTATTATTATTATTATTCATAATTTCTGTATTTTCTTCCTTTTATTTTCTCATTAACATTTAAAAAACATGTCTTTTTTAAATTGAAAAAACTGATTTTTAGACATCATATTAACTATACAGTTTGTCCCAAAATGGAACAACATTCATATTTCTTTTCTAGTTGGAATTTAAAAAAAATTGCTTAAACATTTGAATTCCTAATGGAGGTAAATTCCAGTGTACGTTATAATACCACATTATTAGAAACTTATGTGTTACAAAAAATATCAACACAATTCCGTCAGCTTTAAGTAACGCAAATGAAATTAACAACTATTTTTTAAATAGCGTTCCTGATATTAACGTAAATTTAGACTTGTTAAATTTTTACAATAATACTGTAAAAGATGGTGTAGAATCAGAAGTATTTAAATTTCAATTGGTAGATTGCGAATCCATATATATAGCTTTAAATATAATTAAATCAAATGCTTTTGGGATTGATTGTGTGAATTTAACAATGTTGCAAATGTGTTATCCTAAAATAAAACTACATTTATTAAACATCATGAACAGCTGCATCTTGGACAACTATTTTCCCTCCCAATGGAAAAGTGCTATTGTAATACCAATACCGAAAAAACCTGTAGTTGAAGAATATAAAGACTTGAGACCAATAAGTTTACTTCCTACCTTATCAAAGATTTTAGAATCTATAATGAACATACAAATTCGTGAATACTTAGGTACATATAATATTTTACCCAGATATCAATCGGGTTTTCGCCCTCATTATAGCTGTACTACGACATTACTTAATGTGACTAATGACATACTCAAAGCAATTGACGATTCTAAGCTAACATATTTAATCTTGCTGGACTTCAGCAAAGCTTTTGATTCCATACATCACAATGTGCTGCTTGCTGTCTTAAAATATTTAGGATTTGATAAAACGTCAGTAGGTATGTTATGCAGTTATTTATCTAATCGTACACAGTGTGTGAAAGTTGATAATAACAGATCTGATTTCAAATTATCAGGTAAAGGAGTCCCACAAGGCTCCATATTAGGTCCACTTTTATTCTCTCTCTACACGTCACACTTTTTTAGCTATGTTACATGTTGTAATATGTGCATGTATGCGGATGATACGCAGTTGTATTTTTCTTTTCCATTCAAGGAGTTGGATGAGTCTGTGAATAAAATAAATTCAGATTTAGAAGCTATTCTATGTGCGGCCAAAGATCATGGTTTAAGTTTAAATGCTGGAAAAACAAACATTATGCTATTTGGTAACCGAAATCAGTGTTCCATTATTGGTGATAGTAATGTTCCTTTAATAATGGATAACACCCAGCTTACTCTAGTAAATGAAGCTAGGAATTTAGGATTAGTATTTGATAATTCTCTCAGGTTTCACACTCATGTGTCTAAATGTGTTAAATCTGCATACGGATCGTTAAGAATGCTGTACCCACATCGACACGATTTGAGCATTGATGTTAAAGCTATGTTCTGCCAGGCATTAGTCCTATCTAAATTTAATTATTGTCTTCCTGTTTATGGTTCATGTATGGATGCTGCAGATAAATATAAAATTCAAAAGGTTCAAAATTCCTGTTTACGGTTTATCTTTGGCATCAGGAAGTTTGACCATATATCGCATAAGTTACGAGAGGTGAACTGGCTTAACATGGAGAATCGATTTATTCTGCAAACAGCTTCACTAATACACTCTATTAAAATAAATAAAAAGCCTGATTACTTACATGATAATTTGGTCACTCACGAAAATATCCACAAAATAAATACCCGGTATAAAGCAAATTTTGTTATCCCTTCCCATGTATCCGCCCGCTATGAGAGGTCTTTTACCTACGTTTCTTCTACAGTATATAACAGAGTCCCAGAAAATTTTAAGTCGTACAGTTTACATAAATTTAAAACTTGTTATCGGAACTTTCTTCAAGACATACAAAATCAGCAAAATTAAATCATGTTGATTGAATTTGAAATACTGTGTCAGCTCTCTTGCACTGTTGTTTTGTATTAGAATACCGGAGTTAAATGGAAGAACAGATACAGCTTCTGGCTGTAATCTGAATTTCGCTCCGTGATTTTCATTTCCACATATTATATATTCTATTTTGATTATATTTTGTAGTTATCATATTCTGTTGGTATGAAATAAAGGCATTATTATTATTATTATTATTATTCCTGAAATTTCTTAATTTCATTACATAAAAACACATGTACAAGGTGGGCAAATTTTTTTATAGGGTCGTTAACTATATGAGAGAAAAAAATGACCGTGTCCCACTTTCGATTTCTTTGTTTAAAAGAAAATTAATGGTCAATATCAAAATTATCGAAATTTGAAAGTTTGTTTATTACTAGAAAGCAAGAGACGATAGAACATTTTGGTTTTAACCAACAATTTTCTCTTAAAAAAAAGATCGCGAGTAGGGGTCATTTGTTTCTACCTCCATAGTTAGTCTATAAAAACCTTGAAATTGCCAGCAAATGATATGTAAAAACATGGAAGTTGTGATACGCGTAACATGTTGGCGGAAAAATTATATCCAAACAGAACTTCGTTACGTCGCGAACATTTTGATGTGTCCATTTTGTGTGCAGTCTCGTCAACACTGAAAGAAATACTACTAAAAATTACTATAGAATGCTTACAATTTTGTCCTAGACTAAATTACCAATGTAGTAAATCATATAAGTTCTTTGTTATGGTAAATTCAAAAGTATTATAGTAATTGGGTTGTTGTAAATTTTAATATATATTTATAAAACTTTTTACTATATCTCAATTTATAGATTGTGTTAATACAATACTTTTAGTCATAATTACCAAAACTACAGAGGCACAATTATAAGTATTATTTACTACAAATTATATTGAAGCAGTTTTTGTGAGACCGTCAAATCCAGCATGGAGTAAGCCAGTAGCCGCTAGATGAACACTTACATCTCGCGCATTCTTGACCTTCTGTCGGATATGACAAAGGTCGAGCAGCCAGTCAAGGTTATACGCGTTACATCACATGTACTCAGGTTCACATCTGCTGGGTCTGACAGACACAAACAGTTAGAGATCTTTTTTACCTGACCTTATGGTACCCGGTTTATGTCAGATGTGCCACAAACGACTTTGACTGTTACAGATCTTTCAGGTAATATTTCTGATCAGAGCATTAACCCTTAGAGTAGTTTTCCCTGAAATTCCGCATTTGCAACAGAAGTAGTAAACATTTTTAACTACCAATCTGTATTTTTTTAAATAATGAAATGGTAATTATTAATATACATATTTAACAAACATTTCTATAAAACCTTATAGTGGGAGTTACAAAAATGTTGCAGTCTTTGTGTCAATAAACTCACAACTTAAATTAACTTAAATGGTACCACAATATATGTAGTATTTCGTAACACAACTATTATAGTAAAATAATGTTTGGAGATTATCACTACCAGTGCCAAGGGTTACAATTGTACAAGAGTTTACTATGCTTTTTCCAGTGAACTGACTGTGTTAAGAAAAAAGTTACTTGTCCACCCTCGGCATAGCCGCATACCGACAAGTGTTGGGAAACATGCGAGCCTCGATGTAAGCATCCACGTTACGCGACGAGGTTTTGTTACAAGTGTGTACGCGACGTTGGTATTTCCGGATCACATCAAAGGATAGTACGGTATGCGGTTATGCAGTATGTGGACATGGAACTTTTTTCCAACAGTTGATATGACTGCATACAACAAGAAAACATCAAAATGTTAAAAACGCAACGAAGGAGATACATTTTCGCCGACATTTTGCGCGTATCATGATCTACTTTGATCCTTTTCGAGACACAGTTACTCATCGAGGTTCTGTTACAGATGTGTACGCGGTTTGCCCAAATAGCATTTTTAGTGAATGGAACGTAGCAGCCCCGACACTGAAAGTTTTATAGTGTGTTGTCAAAATCACTACCACATGATAGAAACGATTCTATTACGTGGAGGTGACTAAAATGGGGAACACTTTTTTGGAGGCGTTCCAACGACGTTTTTGCATCTTATACAAATACGTTTAAGTCATAATGTTATTACATAGCAAAAACTGGGGGATGTGGTTATCGCCTATAAAAAAGAAACTAGAGAAACAGAGAAAGTTTACTAGATATACTTGTCTTTGTTTGCTAAATATTCGTATGTAGATCGGCTTCTCTGCTACATATTATTTCTGCCTTTATGTCTGCGTCTCGATATTAAAAAAGTAGTTCAAATAATTCTGTAAATTTTGCTAAATAAAAAATTATGTATGTAGGTATACCTCAAACAATTGTTTTCTCATGTTTTTATCTGGAACCAATATTATTTATAGACCTACCAAATTTCATGCGGTACTGATAATATTTTTATTATCAAATGGCGACCTTAAACATACATCTGTAAACATGTTTGCTTTTGAAAATAGAACTTTGAAGTGATATACTTTTAAATCATATACTTAAAGTGGTAGAAACTAAAAATATCTAACCCTTTGGTCACACTCATCAAAGGCTAATGGAAGTAACCCATCAACTTTCAGGCCACCTAAAGGTGACCACTACAATAACGTTGTTTCGTCACTTTACCTTAATTCGCCATAACCTCAAAATTGCAATATAATGTAGTTCATGTCAACATTCCACATCTCGCGCATTTTTATATCTAGTGTATATGTACAATGAGTTAAAATATTGTCTACAAAAAGATTTTTGTTTCTATGTCGTTCCATACCAGTGGAAAAATGGCGGAACATTATTCTGGCCAGAATATTTAAACTTTAAGATACAATCCAACAAGTGCTCCCGACATTTGGTCTTCGCTTAGGTGCATTTTTAAATTCTTATAGTTAGGAAATTAGGGATTTAAACCGCGCATTTGATTGTGTGAATCATGAACAATTACTATCTAAGTTAATCCAGTATGGCAAAAGAGGTAATGCACATGATTGGATATCATCGTTCCTCAAAAATCGTATGCAGTACATACAAATTCAAAATCAACCTGAAAAAGTAATTCGAAACTATATTTCACAACCGGTGAGAGTAAGCATGGGAGTCCCGCAAGGCTCGATCTTGGGTCCCATACTGTTTATACTATACGTAAATGATATGGACATAATCTAAATCTAAACTATATTGCATATGCCGACGACTTCTCTATTACCATTTCCAATGAGAACAAGTCTATTTTAGAAAATGAAATGTGTTTAATGTTGAATAATGTTGATGGCTATTTTCTGGTATATAGCTGGTGTTCCAAATAATCACACGTGTAGACCACTTTTTGAAATATATGGAATTTTGACATTGCCAAGTTTATTTATTTTTATTTGAAATATATTGATTTAGTAGGAGCAAGTATCAAACAAGCTCACAAGTTCATTTGAAAAACATGAGACAAAAAGATAATTTCTATGCTCCTCGGGCACGACTAAAATTAGCTTTAATTCCCATTTTTACTTAGCTCCTAGAATTTTTAATAAATTACCTGAACAAATTAGGCAAATAAATAACTTAAGAATTTTTAAAAAAGAACTCGGACAATTTTTATTATCAAAAACATTTTATAGTGTATCGCAATTTTATTGTCCTTAGTTTAAGTACCTTTTGTGTGTGTTAATGTAGCATTTTTTTATATTTTTATTTATTTTTTAGTTTTTAAGTTTGTATTAGTGAATTAGTGTAAATTTTACTGACTCTTTCTATAGAACAACAACTTCAAATATGCTCTTCAACATGAAAAACTATAATGTTTAAGAGTTGTAGTGGCACTTTCTCTTTGTTGTTTTAGTTTTCTATAAAAAGCAGTTGAATGCCGAAAAGTCTTCTTTCTGCGAGGTTTTTTGTTGCTGTCCATCGTACACACGAGCACAGGATAAAGCTAGTAATAAACTAATGTATTTTCTATAGCGTTAGGATATCATGTAGGAGGCAACTTTGTAATAATTTTGATACCATGTAAAATGTGAAAATCACTTATTGACGAAGTAATAGCGACTGTCACAATGGTATAATCAAGTGCCGCCACATTAAAGGTTCCTAATACGTCGTCAAAACTGTTACAAACACTATAAAGCTACGGTCAATTTGTAACATTCCTTTTGTTAAAAAGTTAGGAATGTCACAATTTAAATATGAAACGTCTAGTAACAAGGTACTTTTGCACATTCTGTATAATGTTGGTAGATTAAGTAAGTGTAAACCATATCCAGTGTACCATGTAACATTAGATTTTTTCAAGTAAACCTAAAATGTAAACACTTTGTACGATAAGTATTTCATTAATTGTCTACTTACCAAATTTAAATTTATTCTACTCTGTATAACATCCTGGAATAGTTTGTTAACAGCTCTATTATTTAATTATCACTTATTGTATTAAGCTTTGTTTTGGCAAATAAGCAAGGTTAAGGTAACTGAAATAAAAATCAATAATTCGGGCTAATTTATGTGTCAAACTCCGAATTAGCATTAGTCCGAAAGTCCATAGAAACCGAACCAATCAGATTTCAGTGAGTTTTTAGATTTTTGTTGGGTATAAAACATACATGAACCTAATTCAATTCCCTTTTCGTTCTGATTTTGGTCGATTGAAGGCATTTCCGTAATACAGATTTAGTAACGTGCGTAGTTACATTTTGGAAATTTAAATCTGAATTTATTGAAGTCATCAATAATAATGGAGAGGCCAATTAAATAAATAATAAACAATGAATTCATCATTGAATAAATAATGAATTAATCAATGATTAATTAAATAACATTATTGCAAATATTAATGTTATGGAATATTAACCATGAATAAATGTATTGTAATTTTTATTGGAGTTACATCGAGTAACGTAAATTTTGAGAATCCTTCCATTTCCCAAGTAGGAATATTTTGTTCAACTTTTGCTGGATAAATTGTATTCATTCATGAATTAAAATTGAATTCTAGAGCTAGATTGTAAGCGGTACTATTCCAAGTACGACAAAAAGGCTGTTCTTCTCGAAGTAAAGCTTTGAAAATCAAATTGTCAGCGGCACTTTTCCAAGTACGACAGGAAGGCTACCCTTCTCAGCTTAACAACGGATGAACTTGTCAACTTCTCCAATCTCCACTTCTGTAGATAAATCGGTGGGCAAATTAATAAACTGTGTATATTTTTTATAGATTTATTTTATTTCAACCCGTGTTGATTAAAGCAAAATCAATTATTCTCCTACAGGGGTAGAAAAGCAAAACAGATTACTCTGTAGGTGGCGCCCAGGTATAACTCTTTTTTTATTAGTTTGCTATTCAAGAACTCACGGCATAAAAGTGCCCCGACGGATAGAGCAGCCGTTCGCAGAATTGATTATTTATCGTTTAAAACAATCGATAGGTAACAACTTCTAAGTAATATGCAAGTGATATGGCTAGATTGCCGTTACCTTTAGTATTTACTTTAAAGCTTAAAGTACTTCTACTTAGTTTTCATAACGTTTCAGATACCACCCCACAAAACCATGAAGTGATTTTCAAAGATGAGGATTACGTACAACTATGCTAACATAAATTTGCGTTATTTTTGCTATATGGTGCTATATTTAGTGATTACTACAGTTTTCGTTACTATAATGCAATTTGGGTAAAACACACGCATACATCGAGTTATGAGTTATTAATTTAGGTATTTTTTAGAGCATAAAAAATAAACAAAGCATTTTAACATCTTATTAACATTATTTAACGTGTTTCATAATCAAGAAACATGTTAAAAAATCATAGTTTTAATTTTCAAAAGTCAAGGATCATCTTGTCACCGTCGACTGCATATTTTTTACTCAGTGTTGTCGTTGTCACACAATAAATATTAATTCTTTTAGCCAGTCCTGTTCCCAGCATTAAATGTCGCTAACTAGATTAGACAGAACGAGTTTTTAACCATACAAAAATTAACGACGCCTGAAAAACTTGAACGTAACAAGTTGTTTAACCTTTTAAAATGTCGGTAAAGGTCCTGCAAGCATTTGCTTATCAAGAACTACAGTTAATTTTAATTTATTTCATAACCATAACTAATCGTCCAAAAAAACCGGCTTAATCAAATCCTTGAAAAAGCAATTATGTATTTTTGTTATAAAAGTGGTTGAGTTAAAAATAGCAGAGGTGTTTAAAAACCGTGTGATTTCAGGAGGCAACTCGAAGTTGATGGATGTTTTAATATGGTGTAGTAAAAATGCTTTAGCAGAATCATTTCCCTGTAAACATGTGCCAAATGCAACTGCATTACGGCGGTGTGCAGTGAGTGTAAGACTAATGTAACGCAGGTGTGACACAAAAAACAACCGAATCGTGAAAGAGATGGACGTTCAAAGCGTCCACGGCGTATTGCAGCAGTGTGGAGCATCATAGATGAGGCTCAATTATATCCGTACCAATTACAGCGTGTCCAAGCATTAATATCAAGGGATTGGATGAGGAGAATCGGTACCATGACCACCACGATCTCCTGACTTTAAATCATTTCGATTGTTGTGCGATTTATTGTGGGGATATTTAAAAAATGAAGTGTATCGCACCGAAGTGAACACTGTTGTTGATTTACGCCGGTCGCTGATTGCATGCTTTGCCTTGTCAGGTTTTATTGTGGACAAGATTCCAGTGCCGTGCAGAAGTGTATTTTTTTATTTGTTTTTACAAAATTGTATTTGTATGAGTACACAGTACTTACAATAGCATACAATACAATACAATGCAATGCAATCCAATGCAATACAATACAATACATCACAACACAATACAACATAACACAACACAACACAACACAACACAACACAACACAATACAACACAACACCACACCACACAACACAACACAACACAATACAATACAATACAATACAATAGTATACATTCAAAATATTTTTTTTATAACTTCTGAATCACCCTGTGTAACATAAATATCAATAGGTGTAGCGTCTAGTTTTGTTGTCATGGTAAAAAATTTTGACAAGTTAAATTATTACTTTTAAACATTTTTTCACAACATCATAACTCTATAATATAGGGATTAAGAATATTTGGACAATCAAGTATCAGAACTTATGTTTGTTTGGTTTCTCAATAATTTGATTGTCAACAAAATTCTATGGCTCTTTTATATGTACAAACAAATTGCTCAAACTTATTGTTACGTTCAGGTAACAATAATCTTAAGCAACCTAGTTCTTTATAATGTTTTGGGCTAATTTTAGCCAAATAACCCTGTACAAATATCGCCATCGAATTAATTTTTCTCATACTCAGAAGCAACAAGAATACAACAATAATGATTTAAATAAAAGGACTATAATGTATTAACCGATATATGACCTGCAGTTAATGACAGTTGCTTTAAAGAGCTAACATCGTTGACCTATAAATAACCAGCGTCGTTTCTAGTAGAGTGGTTCATTATTATAAAAGTAATGACGGCATAGTTAACAACGATAGCATCCTTGAGGAGGAGGTGTAAATAAAAGATCAATTATCGGTGCTAAATTATGCATGGTAGTCAAGGTTATCGACAACAGATGTCCACCTTACTATCTGCGTACTGCTTTTGATTAAAACAGTTGCGTATAGATGTGTCAATGACGATTAGTTCTCATAACTTATTGTAATCAATCCGTATAAAATAAAATGGTAAATGATATATTCACATTGTACAGAAGTTACGCGGAACACCAATAACCGGTTGAAATTCCTGAATGAATTATTTTTCAACTATGAAAATTAATTATAATATCCATTAAAGAAACATGAACAGTCCATTTGAATAATATATAGTGTAAATAAACTTTACTGTGATAATGGTTGTACTGTTGTCATAAGAAAAGAAAAATACTAAAATTTGTTATTTCAAATTCTTTGGAACAGAAATTTAACTTGTTTGTAACTATTGCTACATAGAAATCCAAGAATGTCCTGGAAATCTACTATTGAACTTATCTCAAAATTGTGTTCATGTCATACCATTGTCTAATTGAATAGGCTTAAAACTCATAAATCTGTTCAGTCTGGAGTGTCAAGTAGAAAAATACACTTGCCACATTTTAGTTGAGCTCAACTATACATGCCGTTTACAAAGAGCGACACCTTTTGACGATTTTATACGTTCAGAAAGATCATTTGATTTGATGAAGATCCTTTGGACGTTTGTATTATTGTGATTGCGACCATTCGATTTCGATTATAGTACGTTTGCACATGGACAAAGTTAAAAGATTTATTGTATAAATATCGCATTTATCAAATCAGCTTGTCAGAATTTGTGTCTGTTTATACTAATTGGTCATCCTTAGCTTGTCTACAAAATCGGCCGTCATTTTATAATTGTGTATCTAGACGTCAATAAAAATAACAGAAAATAATGGCTTAGTTCTAAGAGAAAAGTAACACCATAAACCTAAGATGGTACCCATACGCATAAGCAATAATACGCACTTAGTAGAACTATAAAGACGTCGTCTAAAGACTGTGAATGATTTCAGAGGAATCTAACCTTCTCAAAAGCGACTCTTAATCGAGTGGAGGTTATTTCAAATTAGCCTTATTTTTCAGTTTTTATTTCAACAAATTTCCAGTTTCTTCCTTTCCCAATTGAATAAATTTCAAGATATATCCTTTAATGATAACTTTGAGTTTTAAAATTGGCTTGGTAAATTATTTACTTCTAAAGGAATGACGTATTAGTGAATATAGTTACTTACACATTCTATATGGACATAAGTAAGTTTGAAAGCATAGTTGTTATTTTTAAGCCTTAGCTTAAATTTTCAACAGTATGACAATAAACATATAACTTCGTATAGCGCTTTATATGGTCCTTTATCAGCCAAAGTATGGCACACACTAGGCGATTCAGATTGTGTAATTTTATGTCTAGGCTAATAGCTTTGCGTGAAGAACGATCAAATCACCAACGCTGACAAGTTCGTAGGAAGCAAAATACTAGTTTGCAATCATTTGCAAATGATCAGAATAAATTGGAAATTATTCAGATTTAAAAAATTTTTTGTTTGGTACATTAGGATAAGCATGGGATGTATGAAGCAAATTACTTTTGACTTACACAATCTAAATGCCAGTAATGAACTTACTATTTGTTAAGCAAATGATCGGGTACAAGACTGACTGAAAATCATGACCTTGAACTTCGTTTCAACTATGACGACGAATATCAAAATTCTCTCGCATCTTTTGGAATAGCTGTGGATCATGTTGAATGAAAAAACATGGTAAGAATACGATCAATAAGCTCTTCTTGGAACTCTACTGTCGCATACACTGTTGCTTTCATGTAACCCCACAGAAAAAAAGTCTTTCTGAGATAATTTCAAGGTCGATATTTTGATTCATCATTTACTTCACAAATATGTCTTTTATTGGCATTAAGATTTCGTAAGTTGGTAGTAATGTTACATAACTTGTATCAACCCATGCTGTTTCTTTCCAGTTTTTCTCGAATAAGCATAGGTCGTAAAATTGTTTAAGGGTACTTTACATAGGTAGTATAGAAAATAAAAATTTTTTAGCACTGATAAAGCTGTGATGCCAAAATGGTGCATTTTCCCAAAGTTTTTACCTTATTTCTAAACACCCTCAGTATGTTTTAATATATAGATGTCTGATGGAAAATCCAGTAATTCAGATAGCTTAGACACATTCTTCAGCTCTAGTATGGATAAATGATTTAACTGGTTTGAAACATAACAGTACCTGAGTATACTGATAACGAGTTTTTATCATATTCCATATTAGTGAAGAAGTATTTGGCAAAATGAATTATTTCCCTCTCTATATAATTTAAATTTTATATCGCAGAACAAAAATTTAGAATATGATAATTCGCAAATTACAATCATGGATTAAAATTGTGTTCGTAGAGAATTTCAAATTAGTTTGAGCTCATACCTTGCTGTTCTTCAAACAAAGCTAATATTAACTATTTTAACATATGTAACAAACTTAGAGAATATAGCTGTTGCTATGATTATCTATAATTGCATTATAAGTGTATTATATAAGCAAATTGCTTTAGTGAACAATATGATCTACTTGACACCATTTTATTTATACAGGATTATACAATAATTAATGTAATGCAAGGTAATGTCATAGGTACCTAGTTTCAAAACATTATAAAATGTATTAAGAAATCGATTTTTTATCAGATAACTCCAGTATTTATTGGTGCGGCTTAAAATACTTAACTTTTTGTATTCTATTGACAAATTCACTTAATTTTATTGTAGTCCACTTACGAGACGAATATTTATCTACATTGATACGGAATTCCAAAACAGACTTTCCTTTTTTAGGTAAATAATGTGAAAATGTAATTAAAATTTATATAGGTGTCATAAAATCACAATTGATAAAGATAAACAGGATTTAAGTTATCATTTAATTTCTTTTGTTAATAATGAATTGTGAGATAAAAGTCTAGTGACTAGCAAAATATACAATTGATTGAAATGTTTACTCAAGCCTAAACTTGACCACGCTTTGGGAAGTTAGGATTAACCATTACTGGAAACTGAGGATAATAAACATAGCAATTAACTGTTATTGTGAAGAATTACTGAATTATATTTTCATGGGAACAGCACATTGAATTCACTGATGATGTCTAGAACTAACATTCCATATCGCTATTATTTACGTAATAATTTAAGAAACTTAAAAGAATGAAGATTTGCTTCTATTTAAACACTGTACAAAATGGACTATCGAAACTTGTCATCCAGGTTTTCTCCGTTTTTATACAAATACCAAGAAAACACTCTTATCCGTAAAGTTCTGTTTTGAAGTGGACATATTTTATGGATGTACTTATTCCACTAATTTCTACCCATAGCCAAGAGTGACCTTCACACTAAAAATCTTAAAAATGTAGAGTAGTTAAAAGACATCTTTTCAACATCATCTACTTTCTTAATTTGGGATAATTAGAAATTACACGGGGTGTCCCAAAATAGAAGGCCATACCATTAACCACATATTCTTTGGGCAAAAATAATGCGATTTTCCTTATGCCATATTTATTTGGGCGCCCGTGTCTCAACATACAAAGTGTTAGTTACATTTTATAAAATTTAGAATTTTGAAATTTTAGAAATTTGGTTTTAATTAGCAAATATTCATTCAGTAAGTATTACGATTTGCTAAGTTGCCAAGGTGTTGTAATAATAGGTATATCCACAAAATTTCAGTTTCACTTGAAAATGGTAGTGAATGATAGATTTATGGGCACTACAAATTGCCGTTTTTCTCCAAAACTGAGCATTTAAACACAAATTGCAAAAGAGATAAAATGATCAGAAGAAAATTCTACGTTTGATATTTCAAGAAAATGCTGCATAGGCATACTTAAAAATAATTGTAGGGGCTAAAGGGTACTGCATCCCTCAGTTACCTCCATTCGCCCTTCGATTTTTAATACATGATAAGTATGCCGGAATAAGATAAAAGTAAGTGCAAAATTTCAAGTGTGTATCTTACAAAATAGTTTTTTAAACTGTAACTTTAACACCCTGTATATTGAAACAGGGACGCCCAAATAAAAAAATACCATAAGAGAAGTCGCATTATTTTTGTCCAAAGAATATGTGGTTAATGGTATGGCCTTCTATTTTGGGACCCTGTAGATGAAAACTATATGTGTGTATCATTAAATTCATTTGTTACTATTTTGATTTGTTACTTCATGAACTAACTATTCATTTATGGTCAACTTAAATCGTTTATTATCATTATTATAAATTTTAACTGTATTCTCCCATGTCTTTTATAAGTTCAAGGTGAAGACATTTTAGTTCCTCACGAGAGCATGCTCCACTGATATCAATAACCCTCACTGTCTAAAATAAGCACTAATTTCAATTTTTATTTTCTTGATTAAATAAATTCTTCACATTCATAAAATGAATCTTTAAATGTACAAGCGACTATATTCTAGTACGATATCGAATATTTCAAGGAACATTTTTATAAGAATAGCATATGTTTAATATTCTAAGCGGTACACCATTAAGCAAAAATAAATAAGGCTTTCTAACCTTCTGAAAAGCTATATTGGGTAACCTAGAAGCAGTTCATTAAAATTCTCACACAGCGAAACATCAACATCATGTTCATATGCATTTCATGCTTAGTAGCTGCAAATAATGCGTCTGTGAGTCACTGAATTTGTTTAACACTCAAAACAATAACTCTAAAAATTACTTAACCTTAATTCGTATATGTCACGACCTGAAAATTCCCAAATGTAAATATTTTAACTAGAATTACATGACATTTTCCGCTATTTAATCTTTTATACAGGATGTTTTTTTCCGTGAAGGACAGAGCATAGAAAATAATAATGATCTTTCCTATAATATTTTTTCACCACGACCATTAGTGAATATAAATGTGTGATGTGAATATAAAAATTCTAACTATATACAATGTGTTCCACCTTTCATGGAGCAAAACAATATTTTTTTAATAAGACAAAAATTCTAATTTGTAGTAATCTGCAATAAAAACCTAAGTAAGCCATGAAAACAAACGTTCATATTATTATTTTATTGTGATCGATGTTTACTGAACAGTTTGACACACACTTATCTCCGTTCAACAAAATAATCGCGGTCTCTTAGTTGGCTACAGTTGTATCAAGAAGAAGTAAGTAAAAATAAAATAAAAATCATTTAACATCTCTATGGAAGCAGATAAACAAATTTTAAACTGTCAAACTTGACATACGTTTAATATTTTTACTACTATTTTGAAAACGAAAACAGAGAGTTTTTCGAAACGTCAATATTACGGAAGTGCGCGATAGTGATGTGATTTTTGTTATTTTTTACTTATCTGCTTTTTTCAGTGTGAGATTTTTTGATTAGGCAAACTTAGTTTCAAAAATAACCCTTGACTGTTCCGTTTGGCACAAGGGCTTATTTAATTAATTTTTATTATTTTTCAGAAGTGTGGTAAAAACCCAATAAAACTAAAGAAAAACTAAAATTATGCCACAAATAAATAGCTTCAGACAATTTCTTCTTATGTGTTTTGCATATATTTTCAGTCTACAGGGTGTCCGGAATATGAGTGCCGTAATTTTAAGGGCTTATATATCTGACTAAAAGCAATAAAACCTCTTGTGAAAAAAATGTCTAAAACGAATAGTTTGTCTGCAACGAATTCAAGTGCAATAATATGCAAAATTGTGTTACGAAATTACAAATTAAGGTACAATTAAGGTTAAGTAAAAGCGCCTGTAACGTAACTTGTTCATAATTTGATATTTGGATTAGTATTAATGAAGTAAACAATTGAAGTTTCCGAGAAACTCGTTAAAACTGTAACGTACTGTAACATTCGACAACGTTGCAGTGTCAGGCTGCTGGTGATAACCTGAAAGTAATATTCGTCATAATGGTGCGTACAGAGATTCATTTTTATGTAGTTTTTCTTTGATGTTTGTGAGTGTACATAGTCAAAAATGGAACAATTTATAGTAACCATAACCAGATGTATCGCATGTTAATTTATGGCGAATTTAGGCAAAACTCTCTGACTGCGAGAAGTTTGTACGCTAAACGCTTCTTGCAAGAAATATAAGTCATTTTAAACACTTGTAACTATTATTCTGTGTTGTGAAAAGAGTTCTAAAAAACCATTCACAGTAAGTGCATATGTTTAGGTGTACATATCTGTAATTAATTATTAATTATGTATAAAGCATAACAATCCTAAAATAGTATGTGAGCGACGTTGTCACATATTCAAGACCTGTTTGCTGTCCTCAATCTGTTACCGTTGGTCAGAGAAAAAAATTGTTTGTCAAATATATTTTGTTAAATACTATTTATCATATGGCAAAATTAAAGCACTCTTATTCCGGACACCCTGTATAACAAGGTACAGAATGAAAATTCCGTAATCGAACTAAACGACTAGATTGCCATGGATTTCAAAACTGTCAGTGGCAAGTGTAAATGGCGGCGTCGTATTAATTTGCAGACAAGTTTTAATTTAAATAAAATGAGTTAAAAAATCGAGGGAATCAGATATAGAATTTAATAATGCACTTGACACTTGACTATATGGAAAATATATTGAAAGCAACGATAAATGTGAAACACGATATCAATATTTCAAGATACAAAAAATTAAAAATTTTGTTGAAACACTCTTCTGAAAAGTACATCGTTAAAAAAGATTTTTACAGAGGAAAATATCAAGCAATTTTTATAAAATGCTTCGAATGAAATATATTTAGCTGCTTACGTAATTTTAATAAAATGAAGTCTTTATTTTTAGGTCACCCTTGTCATTTCTGTTTTGAGGACATGTCACAAGAATGAGCTTTTCAACATTAAAATTTCCGACATTAAAGATTTGGGAACTGCAATACTAATTGCAATTCCTAATACAGAAACTAAAAAATCAAAAAAAAATTACAATCACGGGAGATTTTTATAATATTATAAAAAATACTGGGCTTTGAGACCTTATAATGTTCTTTCTGATAATTTTTTTATTAATTTCCAAAAAAAAATAAATGTACACCACAATTAATTGGGATAAATAAACTGGGCAATATGCCTAAGCAAATTGACACATTTCTAAATCTAGACAACCCACAAAAATATATTGGCCACTATTTCCGCCGTACATCAACGGCTACGTTGGTAAATGCAGGTGTGGATATTACATTAAGAAGGCATGTAGGTTGGAAGTCTTCTCAAGTAGCAGAAGAATACACAGAAAATTACCTGAAAATCAAATAAATGTAGCAAATCAATTAGTTTCTTCAATTACTGGATCTAATTCATTAATAACCGTCCCCTCAACCTTCAATTATTCCTGCTACACGACTGTTAAGCCTGCTTCTACAGATCAATATGTTTTTAAAGATATTACAGAAAATATTTCCAGTGCACCAGTTTTTAATTTCAGTAATTGTACCAACACTATAAATATAAGTATTAATACAGTGTAGTACAAATGTCTCAATAAATAACTTATTTTGTTTAGACAGCTTGTATCAAAATTTGCATTCCAACCTTGTAACAGAATATTTTTTTCATATAAAATATCGTATGGGAACAAAATACGAGCCTGCGATGTAAGGCTAATCCACAGACCTTTGTAAAAAATTACCATTTTAGTATATTTTTTAAGTGATTAATTTCTGAATATCTCTATGAATTTAAATATGAGTTGCTAACGAGGTATTATATGTCTTATGTATTATTGTTTTTAGATGATACTGGCGTGAACATCTTCTAAAATGGTTAAACGGGTAGCAAAAAACCACTACATAGCCTCGCCCAGGCACAACGAATCACCCACTCCTGTCCACGTGACGAGAAGTGCCGCTTATTCCGATGGTGAAGAAAGCCAAAGGGCCCCTTCCGAGAGGACTTTGTCAGAATATACTTCTGTGGTAAGATAGCATTAGATTAGAATCCATAGTTTTACCTAATAGTAAGACACACAACAAAGAAATCACAAATAAAACATGTGTCGCCTTTAGTAAATTTTAAATGTCAAAAGTAAGTTATTTTTGCACAGATTGCAAATTTTTGTATGCCGTACAATAGTCATACTTAATGAAACGGTTTTTCTCGTGTTGTCGTGTTTTTACTTTTTGTGATATCAGTACTAAAAATAACACTGACGAAAATTGAAATTTAATATAAGGAATACCTACCTACTAATAGAAAATTCGAAATGCACCCGCGACAGTTTAATTATAAAATCTTGTGCGACTGCCGTAGCTCCTTTGGATTTGCCCTTGACTCTAGAAAACAAACGGCACATAGCATAGGGCGAACCATGTTATATGGATATATCTGTACCCGGCATAAATTTCTTTATTTAATTACTATAAATCATTTAAAAATAAAAATTAGTCACTAATACTGAACCATAACCTAGAACTTTGCATTGCTGGTTGCATACTTTCCAAACATCAAAGAAAACTGATCAAAGCTTAGAATCTTCTAACCCGTATGACACGATCACATTATTTTACAAAATTCTACAATATTTTTTTCTACGTTCATGCAAAAAACTAAATTTTATTGAACTATATTTAGTGAAAAACTGGTTTATTACACTAAAGTAATACAAGTTTTATTGCATTCATCTGCCATTCTATTGCAGCGTTTTGTGATCATGACAAACATAAACGTTCAAATCGACTAAATACCATTTTCTGTGAGACTGTATTCCGTTTTAAGCAATTGCGTATTTTATATTATTTTATATTATTTTTAATTATATTTATTACATACTGGATTACGAAATCACTAGCAAATGCAGTTTATATTAGTTTCTTTTGAATATCAACTGAATTACAAATAAAACATTTTTTGGTTTTTGCATGAATGTAGAAAAAATATTGTATGCAACTCGTACAAAAAGTGTTTATTCCACTCCACTCGTTGGACAATTTCACGTCGCTTGCAATAAACATTTACTTTTTGCATAAATAACTATTTTATAGAATTTCTATTCGCACTTTTGACAAAAATTAAGAACATGTTCTAAATGAATATTGCAAAGAAATATTAAAATATTTTACGACCAATTCTTTATATCATATTTTTGTTAAAATATTAGGCTTATATATATTTATTTACAGAAATTTGCAGAAAAATTGAAAGGATTTTTACTTTGTGAACATCTGATATTGTAGTTTAAAATCGAACTAATCATTTTATGCAAACATCGGCGATTACTATTAATATTATTGCTATTATTAGTATTAACAGAATTTAATTTCTCAAAACTACAATAACTTTAAAAGTTTATCAGTGTGAAGTACACCTTGAACGAATGGCCTACAGATTGCGACTGCATCAGATTCTGTCAAAAATAAATAAAAACACTATGTTTCCAGTATGGGTCCTATCATTAGTGAAAGAGAACTATTAATACCAAATAATTACAGCAAAATTCTTATTTTTAAATTTGTGGAAATTCTATGGGGACCCATTAGGAATTCAGAAAAAAAAATAGTACTATGAAAAGAAGAATACAACACAATCTTACGGCTAATGACCGTCTTGTTACTTTAGTTGATCTAAAGTTGAAAAACTTTTCCATTTCGTTTACTGAATACGTAGTCTCGCGACGTTAGAAGGTTGATGACCGGCTTGAGAGTAGGTAACAATTGATAAAAATATCACAAGCTCTAAAACTGATCTAACTGGATAGATTACTTATCTTGCTTGACAAATATTGGTATTTTTTGTGACACCCAAATAGTTTACCTAAATGTTATTGACATTGATCAGAAACTTAACCACTGCACCTAATTAAACCTGTCTTTTAAAACATATCCCGTATTTCAGCAGTAAACTTACTGAAATTGATTATATTTATATGCCAATATATTTTATGTCCTATATTCAACATAAAAAGGTGTTCTGTTTCTAGTTCACCAATTGTATGCTTAATTAAATTTTCAGTAAAAATATTGCATTGTCTCAACTCAAATACATCATCTGAAAACAAACATAAACAAAAATCAGTTGTTTTTATTCACGTCAATTTTTGAGCCACTTTCCTTATAGCTGTGAGTTATAGATTTTGTAATAATTTATCGGAGGTGTCCGCAACTTTTTGATTTTTTGGTATTAATAAATAACTTAGACTTAGTTATGATATATCCATAAACTTCAAGATATTATATCAATTTAAAAGAGGAATATATTTCATTTCATATTAATACATCATAAACAAATTAACCCTTAAGAGGAACAAATTAAGTCAATAGACTTATGTGCGATAGGCAATGATGGCTATATCGGCAAATTTTCTAAGTATTACTGACCATTTGTAACAGGAGAATTTCTCTTTTTCTACAAAAAATCAAATAATATAAGCTAATGCAGTTAGTAGGCAGAAAGAACTGCGTCGGTAGAAAGGAAACTTTAGGCGTAAGTGGACAGTGAACCGATGTATTAGAATGTAATTAGACCAAAACAATACCTATTCCATTTTGTTCGATTTCTGTTTGTAAATAAACAAATAATATGTAATAAACAGATATTTCCACAATCTGGCAATATTGGATGCCTTTTTCTGAGTACCTTAACATAAGAATTTTATTTCTTTCATATTGTAGATTAGAGAAGACGTCTGTATTTGTATCTATATCTGCACTGTATTGTTATAAAATAATCATTAATCTTGTAATTGAAGAAAGTCTACCTATAGGATTAAAAAGGATAAAAAATATCACGATGAAACGCAAAAATCTTTTAAAGGAACTTACTGTAAATAAAATTCTTACCTAAATCTTCTTCTATATAATACCTAATTATAGTATGATCAATTGCTTTAATAATAACAAATTCCTTTTGTAATCTGACTTTGAACTGAAAAATTCCAGAATAGCATGCTTCAAATTTCTATTAAATTTCCGCTTCTACTGAAGTATGAGAAATCTCTACACTGAAACAAATTCTTATCACACATAATTTCGATGTTTATCCTACTTTAAACTTTACTGAAATAAAATTTTCCAGGTTTATTAAAATTTTCAAAACAATGGATATAGTTCATGGAAAAATGATATCCAAAAATAAAGTAGTTCATATTTTGGTTTTCATAAAATACCATTTTCGTTTCTTTTGAATACGCTGTTTGAAAAATCAATATAATTCAGTTTGGTACTAATAATAGATTACAGAAAATGTATCTGGAAATGTAGATAGATAAATTATTTGTACAGTTCTGTACTAAATATAGTAGACTTATAATCTTTGATTAAATACCCCCTGTTTAATTATGTTTATGATCTGTTGCAAATTTATACAGAATGACATATCCTGGGAAAATTTTTTTGTAACCCGTAGAAGGAATTCGTAAAAACGTGTGAAATTAAATCAAATGATAATTTTACGGATTTCAACAGTCTACCCACATATTTTTTACTAAACTATTTGCAAAAATGGATTATAGCGAATAAATCGGTTAACGGGTAAGAATGGTATCTAATTTAGCGTCAAACCGCAAATTTTTGTCTTTGTGGGCGTTCTTAGATACCACGGTTAATCCATATCCTTATTTAACATTGTTTACTACGAACCTACGCATACATTTTTTATTTTTGGTCAAAAATCAAAGAATCACTTGTACTATTTTCTCGGTTGAATATTTCAACATCCTGTATAAGAAATATTTATTCAAATATTCTGTGCGTCGTAACCGATTTTGTACGTTTTTCTCTTAGTGTGAATATTTTTCTTACCCTACGAAAAATCGCATAATTTTTGTATCTGTTGAGCTTGTCAGAATGATTACTATGCAGAATTACTTTACTATGATTTATTATAACAAAGGTTGGAAATGGCCACATTCATGAGATGTCTCCAAACAAAAACCTCAATAGGATTCATATCGAGTGATCTGGGTGGGTAAAGTTGATCTGGTTCTTGAAGGCCTCGTCCAATTATGTTATTACCGAATTTTTCATTTAAAAATTCACTAGCAGTCAAACTAAAATGTAGAGGAAGACATACCTACATTCAAAGAAAACTAGTGTTGATATCGAGATTCCATTATAGCATTAGGGTTTTCATCAGACCGAACATGTTTATTGTGGAAGTTCATTATAGAATCTATGAAACAATAAGCCAGCGGTCAAGTCAACATTTTGTTGTTGTGTTTGTGTAGACGAGCAGGATAGTCTTGCGGCAGTAAGGCTTCTTTTATGTGATACAGACCAAACTAATTTATGATTCACATTAAGACTTGCCGCCATCTTTCTACTACTAGTATTTGGATCTTCTTCAATTTCGTGTAGAATAGTTTCTTCCCACTCAAAGACGTTTAAAAACATTTCTGAACATTTAACTACTCAGCGGACTAACACCCACAATATCTACCCATGTATTCTTTACATTTCTCCATGTGACTATCACTGGACTTCTCACAGAAAACACTGTTTTAATCACGATCAGTGAGTGGAAGCGTTTGCGTTTAATATGGCAATTTGGTCAAACCTCAAATTCCTCTATTTGTCTAATTTTTATGGAGCATTTTTGATGTATGGTCAAAATTTGAAGCCGATCTGATAAGTAGTTTTCGAAATATACGAGACTAAATTGGAATTAGACGCTCGCGAGGCTTGACGTCATTGCCTCCTACAGTTTTTCGGTATTAATCTGTTTCGAACTCAGGCAAGAGTCTTTCTGTGTTATGTTAAAACAGATTAGTAAAAGCTAACTACTTTTAAAATTCACAACATGCTATTTAAAAGCATATTCGGCTAACCTACCGATGGTAGATTTATGATGATGGGACTATTTTAATATAAATCACTAATTTGTAAGTGCTGAAACAAAAGGTGTAAAAATGCCACAAAATCGTTAATATCAGCTACGTTTTTCAAATAATGTAGATAGGTATTTAAGTAACTAAAAAATATGTATTTATTATGTTAACAAATTAGTTATAAAATGAAATGTTTTTTATTGTTTTAGAAAGGTATTTTAAGCTAATATAAATCAAAACTCCTACAATTCCTATCAATGAAGTCATATGTATGTTCTCTGATACCAAACATCTAGGTATGCTAATGAAGAGTTCCACAGACAAAGCTCTAATCAATAATTATCTAAAGAAAATAATTTAATTTACTGACCTGCTAATGAAACACTCTATAAATATCTAACTTCATTTTTTGGCAGTGGGAACACGACAAATTCAACCACAATAGATGAGAAGTTGAATCAAATATCTAACTATAAAAATTATTATAAAAATTAAAATTATTTGAAGTTAAATATCGACAATGACAAAAAGTGACATCCTGTCAATGAAATATGACAATACCTACTTGAAAAATGTTCACCTTTTATGTAAAAGTTTTTATATAATTCATTGACAGGATGTCACTTTTTGTCATTGTCGATATTTAACTTCAAATAATTTTAATTTTTATAATAATTTTTATAGTTAGATATTTGATTCAACTTAAAGGAGACCACCTGAAGAAGCAATCCTAAAAATGCAAAAATAGGTCAGATCTCACCTTTCTAAAACAGTAAAAAAAACAACAAAAGCTAATAATAAGGAATATATGGGTAGATATTGTGGGTATTATTCAACGCAGGTTGGGGCTTTTGTCCACTGAGTAGCTAGTTTCACACAATATTATTAATACCTAAAAATATATAAAAACTTGAAATGTTTTTGTTTCTAAAAATAAAGTTTTACGTACCTACAATAAAACAAAACATTTGTTTTGTTATAGATTTATTAGCCAGCCTTATTAAATTTTATTTAATTTAAAGTTTGGTTAATAATTATACAGGGTGTGTAAATAAGCCTCCAAATTTATTATTTTTTTTTTGACTTTATATAAGATCTTCAGGAGAAAGCTACGAAGACAATGCAGCGCAGCTGATGTTTAAATTAAAAAAGAAATTTACAAGTCTAAATAAAAGAAAACCCCAATTTCACACAATAACTATAAAAATAATTTAGGAGATGTTTAGCTTATAACTTTTATTATATATCAAATTTAAATTGCATACCAATTTCAGTAGCTTTATTAGAATTTAGTATTGGGTATCCCTGTAAAACCAAAAAGACTAATAAAGTAGGTACCTAGTGATTTTATTATAAATTTATATAATATATATTTCTTTGCATATTGGGATTCTGGCATAAACTAATAAATAATTTATCTAGACATTTTACCGTTGGAATGGGACATTTCGGTACAATACAATATCTTAAGTTTGATTGTTTTGTTTTAGTATCTCTTATAGCACATTCAATATTTCAATTTTTCATAATTGAAGCAAGACCCGCAATCCTAACGACACCGAAGGCTCTTATATGCTTCGAATTCTAAATGCAAGTAAACGGTAGCGACCGGTTTATGCGAGTTCATGTTCTCAAATTATTTTAAAGGCGTTAGAGATCTCAGAAAATGACAGAATCATTCAGAAAATATAATGAAAACCTAACTATACCGAAGGCTCTTATATGCTTCGAATTCCAAATACAAGTAAACGGTAGCGACCGCAATCCAGCATGCTATAGGAGGCAGTGACGTCATACAGCGGTGTATGCGACTTCATGTTCTCAAATTATTTTAAAGGCGTTAGAGATCTCAGAAAATGACAGAATCATTCAGAAAATATAATGAAAACAATGCTAAATGCCCACTCATTGCAGACTCGACCAACTTGATTTTTCTGTGACGGAATTTGAAGATTTCCGATCCGTGGGAAATATGTATTAATAAAAGTGAAGATTATGTAGAAAAATAAGATATATTCAAATTTTCTTTTATCGTGACAATAAATTTAATAAAGCAAATGTCGATTTATATTTGATCCACTCTCGTATAGTCAGCTTTGTCAACTGAGCCAATTTCTATTGCTTTCCCTTCACCTAACATTTCCATTATAGATAATAAACTAATATACAGGAATTATACACAGGTTTTTAGAATGTAATTCTGTACAACCATGGCCTACAAATTATTTAATTTCGCCATTTAAGTCTATAAATCCACAGCAGTCAAACGACAGTAGTGAATTTTATAAAAGTAAGTGTATGCGTACCGAGTGTTGTATCAAATATTTTATTGCTGTTTATCTGGTAAGAGGACATCATCCAAATATCATAAACAGATAACCAAAACGGGGAATGAAAGGAATGCAGTACAGGATAAGATATAAGATCTATATCAATATAGTTTACCTTTATTTACCTGTGGCTCATATCGCGAGTGACTGTAGGTATTTCTTTTACTAAAATTGGTATTCGCGGTGTACAACCAAATATGTGTGCAAGGGCAATAAATCCCCAGTGGGACTTCGAATCTATTGTGACCGTAACTGTCACTCAAATACTGTGTAGTGAAAAATATGTGAATCTTATAGCTGACAAAATCCGAAGCAGGATACAGAAGCAGTTAGATGAAAGGATAGAAGAACGATATTCACTGTTGCTAAATAGAGTTAAATACATAGAAGAGAGGTTAGAACGTAGCGAAAGACTGAACAAAAAGAAGAGTATTAGTTTTGTGAAAGAGAAAAATGAAAGTATGGACTCTAGAGACTTGTCTAACCACATTGATTTGAGTTTGGAAAGAGATATCATTAAAGATTATTATAGTGTTGAGATGGTAAGCATCAAATTTAGGCATAAGTGTGTGTAATAAAACTAAAGATGAGTCTGATAGAATTAGATTCATTCAGGCAATGTTTAAACTGAAATTGATAACACTGGCAAAATGCAATATGTTCATTTGCTATTTTTTCAAAATATGAATGTGATAGATGACACGTATTTCTACAGTTCACGATATCTTTTTCATTTGTGACAAGAATGATAAATAATACAAATTTATTAGATCTAAGTCAATTCACCTTGCATATTCTTCCTCATATCCTGTGACACATCACTATAATTAAGTTTAGTTATAATATTAAATATTTAAATCTAATAGCAGATTTTGAAATACAAGTCCAAATACAAGAAACATTATAAGTATTGGTTTCTTTAAATGAAAATTATGTTACTCAGCAAATACCTTCTTTCTCAATAAGGTGTCCAATATTTTTGAACAGCGTTTGGTTTTTATTTAAAATTATGTTTTTTCTCAAGAAATAATAATTATGTTTCAACTTCCTAACATGAAATAACTCCTATCCAAAAAAATAGCCTTCTAAGATCATAAAAAGTTTTTATCTAACCACGTAGACATTTTTTGAACGGTGACGTACTAATTTTGTTTTGTTGCGCTGTAAAACGATAAATTTCGATCTACATAACAAAAAATAAGCAGTTAAACATATTTGTGATTAGAATTTAATAAACAAAGGTTAATATACACATAAAAAAGTACATTGATTTCAGAAATTTATGACAATATAAGTATTAAGATAAGCCGAAATGCTCAAGTCAACATCATTTATAACGATTACACCATATTGAAGGATTTAATTTTCAGAAAAGTCATTGACGAAACTTTCGAGAAGTAAAACATTATGCATGTAGCGAAAAGAACAAAATCTTGAATATGGAAAGTTAGCTTTTGTTGAAAGATAAATTTGATTCAATAACAGAATAGAGTTAAAGTGTGGAAATTATATTCAAGTTAATAGAAAGGAATTCAAATATGAGATAAATAGAAAAAAATAATTTAGAAAGATAATGATGAACTAAGAGTGGTACAAGAACCGAAAAACTGGAAAAAATACATAACGTTGCACTATAGACTGCATTTCTTAACTAAACTAAAACGCCAGTATACAGGGTTAGACACAGCTTCATTATAAAGAATGGTTGATATAAATAATTAATTACAAGCGAAAAGAGCTAAACTTTCATCTAACAGCTCTCCTTGTCTTGCACACTGCTGTCCGCTTTGTAATCTAGAATGTACAGTTTGCTATAAATTTTAGCTAATAGTAGGGTAGAGGAATCTTAAGATCAAGTACGAGATTATAACAAACACGTCGATAATTGAGGGAAGAATGCGCATGATAAAAGTATTTTGGCAATCCGTGAGATAATAAAGTTTGGAATTTAGGTTTGTTAAAATAAGCAATTTCATGCCATTTTATTACTATAGTTATTAAGAACAAATTTTATCTTTCGATAACTGAAAAAAGTACCGATACAATTTAGTTCATAAAAATACAAGGTGTTTTAAAAAGACAAGGCAATATTGCTAGGGCTGATAGATAGAACAATGAAAAAATAAGTGGGGTTTGTTTAATAATCGTATGTCCTATAGTTACTTATTTTTAAGGTACAGGACGCGTAAAATAATTTAAAAAAATCAAATTTCGTATGTAATTTCTTGAAAAACCAACAGGTTTGATTAAAACTCAGTTGGTGTTTGGCGTGTAGCAAGTAATCTTCATTTATCACCGAATTTTGAATGGCATGTATTGAACAGAGAAATGTTACATCCGTTTCATCGCCAAAATGTACAAGCGTTACATGCTGGAGATGCTTCTCATCGATTAGAATTTTGTCGCTGGTTATTTCAACATACACAAAATGATAGATTCAGTTCGCTTGTCATATGGTCCGATGAAGCTTGTTTTATTAATAACGCAGACGGCATAAATAATTAATGAACATATCTAGACGTTACAAAATTGGCGTGCAATTATATCAAGACGATATCAGCAATGTTTTAGTGTCTGCGTTTGTGGTAGCATTTTGATCAAAAAAGAGCTGTATACAACTTTCTTGGAAAACATTCTTTTTTATTCCATTAATAACGTAAGGCTTAATATTATCCAAAATATGTAGTATCAACACAATGGTGCACCACCACATACCACCATTTGGTTAAATAATCATTCCTCGAATGCATAGATAGGTCAACAAGGTCCAATATCATGGCCATCGCGTTTTCCAGATCTAAATCCTTTGGACATTTCTTTACGGGAACATATGAAGCAGAGAAACAACTTGTCTACCATATTGAAATCACTACCCAGCAGCAGTTTCTTGAAAGAATTCAGGATGCAACTAATCAGATAAGAAATTATTCAAATCTCATCCGTAGAGTGACGGAATTTTTAGTCCGAAATTTCGAACCGAGAGACATTTTAAACAATTTTTATAGTCTTAAGATTTTTTAATTTGGTTAACAAAGGTTTAATTAATGTTTAAACTTTATCATTTTTATTTATCAGGCTACTCTGTGCTTGTAACTTCTAAACAAAAACGAATTGCACTGTTCATATAAGAAAATATATTTTACCCATCTACCATATGCTAAAGTATGTCGTAGAGTTTGAAGAACGCCCTGTATATATGCCACTGTTTCTAAGTGGTGCATTACTATCATTTTAAGAAACTGAGGCATGAAACTGTGGAAAATTTAGATAGTAATTAATATCCTCTATGTTGAAAACAAAAAAGTATATCCATCCGTAGAAGCTATGGATCTATCGTCCCTAGAACTTATAATAACTATTCTATTTTGTACTGTGTATATTAAATTACTTATTCTTCGAAAATTGTCACGAGTCGCTCTTGTAACCACAAATGTCAATTACGGTACTTGCGACGACAGCTTTAAAGTGAAGTAAATGGTCTCCAAAGTAGACCAGGCATTTCCTGAAAGAAATACAAATAAATAACGTTGATTTCAAATCACCGATTGCGCACCCGTTACTAACTGAATTTACATCAGTAATATGAAGTTAATAAGTAAACCTCTGGGTTCACAAAGGCTTAATAAGTCTATGCCATAAATACTGTTACATAACAATGAAATTAAGTACTTTATTAAAATATAAGGCTTACGCTGGAAATTAAGTGCTTTATTATGCTACTCGCATAAAATTGCCCTATCCAAGAATTTATTAATGGATTCAGCACTCCCTAAAATGGATGTGCACCAAATTTTCATAAAAGAATATTTTTTTATTAATTAATTTTATATTCATATTTTTATCATTTAGCCAAATTTGACAATGACATTTCATATTCTGAGGCAAAATAAAGTTTTAAATTCTTTATCTTTTAAAAAAAACCGAACCAAATCGGACAAAACATGAATATCAATTTTGTAGTTAATAATAAATATTGTATGAAATTTGGAACATATTCATTTTAGCGGATGCTGAATCCAGTGGTATGGTCATATTTTAGATAGAAAACATCGTTAAACAGTTTTTGTCATTTTAGATATAGAAAAGAACCAAAGTAGGCCTTAATTATGGAAAATATAAACTGATATTGTGAGTCAGAATAGAGTTTCAAATTCTATATCTTTTTATAAAAAAACCTGAACCAATCGGATAATATATGCAATTTTTACAGGGGTATTTCCATCTTAAAAGTGTCGCACTGTATATGAAAAAATATAAAAAATAAAATACAAATTAAAATATTAGAAATTAATATATATTTGAAAAGTTATGCTAACAGTTTAGGTAATTTAAATTTCTCATTAATTCTGTAAAATAATATACAAAATAAGACCTATATAAATAATTTCAAATATTTTTGACTCAGCTCTTAAGTTTGTTTGTCCACGACTATCCTATAAAATGTTCATTATACATGTGTTTCCTAAGTACTAATAATATCCATTATTTACTATTGAAAAATGAAATCATTATTCACTGATTTCAAAGAATCGGGAATAAACTAATAATCCTCAGAGAAACACAACCTCCTGTGTGAAAGCCAACCACTACCCACTATACCAGTTACGGAAATATTAACATTTTTCCGAATGATGGTAAGAAATTTACTATATTAATTAAAATTGTATACAGTGCTTTCGAAAAGTAACAAATAAATTCATTATTTTTTAAAGTTTTCGAAAAAATCCCCTGGCATGTCGATTTTGCTATTAAAAAAGGCACTTTTCAACATAAAATCCACATTTGTGACGTCATCGTTGTTCGTGATATAACGTCATCGACAATTGTTTTAAATACCAACCCTCAATTTTGACCATGTCATTTGAAAGAGCGTATCATTCTACATATGCATCGTCAAAAATCATGGTTGCCTGACAGTAGCCTTAGAGACCGATAATGCTTTTTATTGCTGCCAGATAAAAACTTGGAATTGTACTTTATTAAATAGCTTTTGACTTTTTGAGTTATTTCATTAGTTCTAATCTTTTGTGCCAACGATGCACAATTTGAACATTTCATTTAGTCGATTTTTTACATAATCATTATCATTTTCAGTATTGTGAAAATTAAATTTAATCTTCAAACATTATTTTCTTGAAATTTTTGTTATGTATCACCAACATTTTTGATGGTGTATGTATGTATAATGACACGCTCTTTCAAATGGCATGACCAAAATTGGGGGTTGCTATTTAAAAAAATTATCGATGACGTCATATCTTGAACAACGATGACGTCACAAATATGGGTCGTACGTCAAAAAGTGCCTTTTTCAAAAACAAAATCAACGTGCCAGGGGATTTTTTCGAAAACTTCTCAATTTCAAAAATAATTAATTTATTCGTTACTTTTCAAAAGCACTATTTTAAATTTAACAAATGAATGGCAAATGTCAAACATGAAGGTAAGGTCAAAATTTTGTGTATATGTTTCCAGTAAAAAATTTACCATCATTTTGTTAATAGTCGTGGACAAAGTATAATATTTTACTTGCATAAAATGGCTCTAATTCATTCGGATGATTTACAGCACTTGCCTACGCCTCGTACCGTAACCTTCGCTTTCGTCATTAAATGCTGGTTGAATAAAATATTGAACAAAAAATCCATCTACAGGGTGTTAAAAAAGAGTGTAAAAGATTTCAGGAGGTAATAGTATGAGCCAAAATAAGCAGAAAAGTCTGGGTCCGCAAAGTAACGGTTGCGGAGATATGGACCACTATTCGTTTTTCAAACATTTTATTTTATTAGGAATAAACCGACAAAGGAAGCTTTTAACAAACAAAAAACAAAGTTACAGAAGATGTTCAAAGTGCCCTCCGTCCATTTCCAAGCAGGCAGGACATCTTCGTCTTAACGATATTCGAACTCTTTCGAAAACACCCTCCTTGGTTTGGATTTCTTGACACTTTTGATTAATCCGTAGCTGCAGCTCTTCCAGGCTATTTACAGGAGTACCATACACTAATGTCTTCAAATATCCCCAAACAAATAAATCTAGAGGGATCAGGTCAGGCGATCTTGGAAGCCATAAAACAGGTCTGGCCTTCCTACCCATGTATGTGGAAAAGTTTGGTATGAATGCTCTCTAACGGCCATGGAAAAATGAGCTGGAGCACCATCATGCTGGAACCACATTTGTTGCCTCTGATTCAAAGGAATGTCTTCCAAAATCTCATACAGTGTGCTCTGCAGAAAGTTGGGGTAAGCAACGCCTGTCAGTTTGGTAAAACAACAGGACCTAGAAACCTGTCACCTACAATACACATCCAAATGTTTAATGAAAAACGTGCCTGATGTCCAGATTCTATTAAAGTATGAGGATTTCCGATGGCCCAAATATGCGTATTGTGAAAATTAAACACTCCATTTCGTGTGAACCCGGCCTCATCAGTAAAAAGAGTGTTTGCAAGAGAACGAGGGTCTTCAGCATCATGACGTAGAAACCAGCGGTAAAAAACCAAACGTGCTTGATGATCATTTATTGGATTTAAGGCCTGTACTCGTTGCACATGGTATGGATAAAGCAGTTGCTCGTGAAGGATTCTCCAAACAAGGGGACCACTAATTTCTACCTCGGCTGATATTCTTCGCACACTCGTAGCTGGATTCTGCTCTACCAGTGCTAGAATTTCTTTTTCTGCTCTAGGAGTGGATACCGACCTTGGTCTTCCGGATAAATGGCCCTGTTTGCTCAAGGAACCGGTGCCACGCAATCTTTGGTGAATTCTTCCAAACATGCGTTGTGAAGGAATCTGGCGATTTCGATAAGCGTGAACATAAAGACGTCGCGCTTCAGTGGCGTTTCCGTTAGCACGACCATACATGAAATACATGTCTATTAATTCTGCGTTAGAGTAACCAGCCATAGCGAAAGAAGACTTGTGCACTGAGGACAACTGTCAAATACGTACTGTTTATTTCACTAAACATCAACCAAATATTATAAGAAAATACACAACGTCTTTGCAAAATAAAAAAGAGGCTAAAAAACATAAATCATTCCATATCTCCGCAACCGTTACTTTGCGGACCCATGTTTATTGAGACTTTTCTGCTTATTTTGGTTCATACTATTACCTCCTTAAATATTTTACACTCTTTTTTAACACCCTGTATACTATAATATAATTATTATTCACTACCTATATTAAGTACAGTTATTTACATGTACTTTGTTTCTTGCAGCCATATACGATAGTAAACGAACGAAATGGTCGAAAATACGACGGTGGCCACCAAAAAAGCAGCAGTTACCAAAGCGGCCACCACAGTTCCCCCAGAGCTCCATCGGCATTGAGCAGAGGAAGCGGATATGACACAAATGGATCTGATATTTACGTCACCAGCGGTGCCTATAAGGCGCCTTCGGAATACAGGTAAAGCATAGTTCATAACTTCAGACATATACAGGGCGCTAGAGTTGTGACTGCCATAAACTTAACAGGCTATAGTATACATCAAAAAATTAAACAAAAAAATATATGGCATGGGTTCTAAACTCAATGATTTTCGAGAAAAAATAAACAAATCCCCATTGTGTAAAAATTCAGTTAAATAAGGAATCTCACAGTACTGTTTACCCCATCATTTCAATTTATTTATGTTTTAATATAACAGTTTTTTAATTAATTAATAAAATAAAGTTGATATCGCGGAACGTAACAATAGCGCGAGAATGTAATTGTGGACCGGCTGGGAGTACAGGTCAGTTGGTATGTGAACTGCGAAGTGTTAATTTGTCAGTCGCTTACCGAAAGTGCTTTTTGCATGTTACTATTTCTTTCATTTTTCTTTATTTGTTAAATTGTTTAACATACGGGAGTATCACGATAAGTTATTAATTTATGAAGAAACTCACCGCAATTCTGCGACAGCATGGCTTATTTATTTAGATTGTTTCCCCCAAGGGCGGCTGCCTATAAAAAGACATGCATTGAAGTATCTCAACGTCTTCATGATACTGTGTTATGTTAGTTAGGTATTTAAAAGTAACTATTTGGTTTAAGTTGTTACTGCTTTTGAACATTAAAAAATTACCATTAGATAAACACTTAAAACAGTGTCTTTATGTTAAAAAAATTTGTTCAATCTACCATGCCCTGTTCCAAAATAAAATTACAAAATAGCTGTCTATACTAAATTCATTAATTTTCAGAATAGTTGTTTATTGTTGGATTTTTGTTATCACTAAAAAACAAGCGGGCGAGTGGGAGGCAACCCGCAAATGCGCTTAGCTGACGTAGCAAACTGGTTCGTGTTTTCATGTTGTTGCCACGTTGTGATAAAATTCCTTGTGTTTGAATTATGCTCTTCTACAATTTAACATATTGTTCATTTACACTTTATCTATCTTATACTGATGTTATGATAGTCAAACCTCTAACACCCTGTATATCATGATCAATAGACATCTGTTCACTTTGAAACATGACATGCATTCTAAGTCTTTTTTTAAACAGCTTTGTTTGAGATTAGTTGCTAACATTCTTCCCTAAGCCTTTTATTTGCATCAAGATTCGAACCTAACCGAATCCTATTGATTAAGGTCCATGGAGGGAATCAGCTAAACATGAGACTTCAGTTATCATGAATATATTCCTGAAAGTATAATATGAACATTTGCCAATTCAGTTCAATCATTTTGATATATACACTGTAACGCAATATGTGAAAATCAAAACAAAACTCTTTTAAAAAACACATTTTTTTGTTACTATTGCATCTCCACCCTTGAAGTGTATCTTGTAAAACAGAGTGTTTTACATGGTAAGTGGCAGCTGGGTTAATTTCAAACATTTTGCATTATATAAACATCAATACGATTCGTTTTTGTTGCCTGATAAATAACAATCATGGTTTCTATAACAATAATTGTTATTTATGTTTAAATTTAAGCATTTAAACTTTGACACTGAAACGTTAATGAAATCGTCTTGAGCATGCAGATTTTGGAACGCCCAGATATGTTTATGATTATTATTTATTTCATGTCTAGTAAAATACGCTTCATCAGGCCACATGGCAAGCGATAACCTTTCGCCACCAATCAATATATTCATGGTTTGCTCCACCAAGTAACTAGACCCACCAAATACCAAAACCGTTGACTTGTTAGGATTTAATGTCAGATTATGTTGTTGTGATAATTGTGCCAGTCTATCTAATTCCCTATTTAAAATCAAATTAATGTTTTGTAATTCCGAGGCCACAAAAGATATATTTGAGTGTCATCTGCATAGAAATAAAACTTTACCTGTTCTAAATTACATACTATGTGACAAGTGTAGATGCTGAACAACAGTGGGCCGAAAATAGAGCCTTGGGGAACCCCACACTTTATGTTGCCTAAATTTGACTTATCATGTGAAGTCTCGACAAACTGGGCCCTACCATTTAAATAATTTACAATTAATTTCGTAGCAAGAGACGAAAATCCAATAAAATGTAATATAGCTGTAAGTATGTCATGACTAATGGCATCAAACGCCTTCGAGTAATCTAAAAGAACAAGTACTGTAGTTTTATGATCATCTATATTTCTAAAAATATCATCAGTTATATTAATCAATGCAGCAGCACAGCTGTATCCCCTCCTAAAACCAAATTCTCACTCAGGCAAAATATTATAAGTTTGTAAATGTGAGGATATTTGTAAATACATAATTTTCTCGAAGACCTTTCATAATACCGGAAGAATGCTTATTGGACGCAAGTCAGCAAGACTACTTACAACACCTGTCTTAAGTAACGGAACAATTCTCGTAATTTTCCAACAATCTGGGAAAACATTAGAAAGTAAACAGTTATTAATAATATCTGTCAAATATGGTAAAATATACGCTATATAACGCTTGTATATTTTGGTGATAAAACGGATATAATATTGTTCTGTTCAATACACGCCATATAAAATTCGGTGATAAATGAAAATTACTTGCTAATTAAAGAATTGTCAATGGCAGTATGTATTACATCTTTACATTCACTTCAGTAAAACGAATGGCCATTTTGGAGCGGCGTCACCTTCTTCTCGAAATATACGAAATTATACTCTAAAGATTATGTGGGAAATTGATATTTATTTTCATCGGTATTATTGGGCTGCTTGTCTGGCGTTCCCAATGGAATACCCATATGCAAAGGTAATATCAGCATACTCTTGTAGTTCTAAATAATAACACAGGAAAGAATATATGAAAAATATTACATGTTAGATAAATCATATTAGAATTCTAAAATGTATAATAGTGTGACCTCACTTATGTGCATGAAACTTTAAACATCTATATGCATCCCTTATCCCCTTATTTATATAACTCAGGCAAGTTGCTGATTAAAATCATAAATAGTAATTAATTCCCTCGAATTCCTAAACGTTGGCACGCAATTTTGATGACTTAACTCGACAATATTAACGATTTAGTTTCATGAGATAACCATTTACAAACGAGGTAATTACAGCTAATTTGCATATACATTTTCTTGATAACGCAAGTGTATGTTAAAATTTAATAACACACTTTTACTTTTCTCGTATTGTAAATGTGTTAAGCTGTTACAAATAATATTTCTGATTTATGTGCGAAAAATACTTAGCGAATTAATTACTCTTATTATTATTCTCTTTCCATAAGATTTCATATCCGTTACACAATGCTATATTGTTTTTCTTGATGTTCTAGTTTTCACTTCAGTTTCCCTTTGTTTTATGTAGCATAAAAGATTTTATATTTGTATTAACAAATGGCTTCACCTGTCAGCAGCTTGGAGTTCCATGATATTAATAAAACGTACAAAACAAAATAGTAAACAATTCCAGACAAATAACAGATTTTTAAGACCTCCCGCCTCCCTTTAGTGATTCCTAAATCCGTCACTGCCTGTCACAAATGATTAATTAATGAACATATACGAATAGATACAACTCTTTTAGTTAGTACTTACTACTGATAATTTTTTTTACTACGAAATATCACTGCTTCAAAATATAGTGAGACGTTCAAATCTTTAATTTATAAGATGCCAGATATATAAGCATTGATAAGATTTGAAGTGCCGAATAATGTAGAATAACTTTGGAATTCCAATTCGAAGTACTTGGTATGTATTTATTATTAGTAGAACTGCAAAAATTTAATGTCGTCACTAAATAACTAATGCTCTCAAAAATTACCCATAAGGATTAGATTAAAGTGCGAATTGACGTTGTAATCACTTACAGTTATTAGAAGAGTATAAATTGAAGCTGTTTACATTGTAAAACTAATGTTAGGAATTTGAAAGTAGTCCGATGAGATCATTAGTAAAATATTTAATACCTACATTTGACTGTATCTACCTTACACTTTAATATCAGTTAATATCTGGCAAAAAATATTATGAACCATCAACTTCCCAAGCTCATACTTATATTGATAGTCAAAACTTTTAAAAAACATATATTTGATTCGAACATAGTTTGAGTATGCAGAAACATCACATGTTCACAAAAGCAAATTATAATGAGATTGAAAAAACACTTTTTATTGTTTAAAATACATTTTGCTTTATTTTGACCAGTATTTAAAATATTGAATTTTTTCAAGGGATAGGTGACTTTAAATGGTAATAATATGGTTTTTTTCATGTGTGTAATTATCGGGAACTGCTTTTCTCGTACCTTGGGAAATATTAGTTTCCGTTTTGCACCCATCACACAAAATACCACATAGAACAATATTTAAATGAAACACATTACAACGAGTTTGCCAAACTAGCAAATGCCCCACCAACTTGATAATCAGTTTGGTTGACGCCTGTTTTTAAATTAAGCAGTTTATGTGGTCGATTCCATCTAACCAATCAAAAATCTAAATTCTTTAAACAGACCAATAAGAGTGCATTGGTGGATTCCTCAACACTAGACTGGTACATTTAATCCAATTTAATTACTTAATTGTCTATATTTAAGATGATTTTTTGCACGATTCGTCAATTGAACGTATTTACTGGTTGGGTTATAATGAATAGTTAAGTTCTGTTTACAAATGTCATATCGGTAAGAACAGTCATCACGGACAAGCATTTATAAGCATTTTCATACTGTTCTCTCGACTTCTCTGGTATAACAGCTGAACATCGTATCTGCCTCGTTTGTCATTTTTGATAATGGGATTTTGAGATTTTTTAGTAAGGATAGTTGTCATATGATTGTCATTTTGATATTAAATAAATTTACATCATATAAACCATATAACTTGGTTAGTGCATGGACCGTGCAAAAAACTAAATAAGCATCACAAGTGTTAAGGTCTCAGGCAAAATTGGTAAGTCTCGGTACCCTCGTTCACCAAACTTTTGCCTTCGATGTGGATACAACCCTTACCGCTTTTGATGCTACTATAACGTTTCTCTTTATTAATTTAATTTTTTACCTTTTCATGATTTTTTTTCAGTCGAAGTTCACGAGCTCGTGCCCCTAGTCACTATTCGTACAGGAGTGGCGTAGCGCCCTCTGTAGCCAGCACAGCAAAATCGAGGTCTTCCCGAAAAGCTGGGATGACAGTAGAAGCCATGGCAACACCAAATCCGTTCTGTCCCAACATAAAAGGCATGTGCTGTTTGATGTTGCTGTTGAACTTAGGAATAATTCTGGTCACGCTCGGTTTCGTCATCGTCATCCAATTTTTCGAGCCTGTCTATGTGTGGTAAGTAAGAATTTTATAGAAAAAAATGAAAAAGTGTAAAAGACCTGAAAATCGTTTTGAGAAGTGGTAGTGCCGACATTATCGAATAAAATATAAAAGTTGCCGTATTCTAAGAATTTCTCTATACAATTTGCAGAAACAGAAGAAATCAAAATTAATGTTTAAATTATAAAAAGTATATGTACAGAAAAAGTAGCAAATCAAAAGTCCCTAATGTTATTTTGGAACAATTTTAATTGAATTAAAATACTCGTATATTGCAACCAAATGGAAATAAACGGTTTATTATTTGTTTGCTATAATTATTGCATTCGTAATAAGTATAATCTTATTAAAATGAGATTTGTGACATTGTAAGCGAACTACAATTTAATCTGAAATTAATTCTGCCTGATTTAAGTATTCAACCTATGTCCCAGTACTACCAAAAATAACCAGTATGTGCATTGATATCTAATCTTCTGCTATATCTGCTGTCCTTTTTAAAAAAATATAGAAATTCTTTAAAATTATTTAATTTTTATTATTTTTCTATGTACTTCAGTTAATGAATACGTTATTTCCAAACCATCACATCTTTAGACCTTTTCGAAACTTCACTCATCAAGTTGTCTTCGCTCAAATTACGAAACACGCCTTCCTTTGTGTAAAACAGTATTGTTATATTTTTTATTATGTAAGAGGCAACTTGTACTGACATATATAGTCACTGTTTCTGAATTTTCGCAGAATATTATCATATAGGTACGCTCATTTGTTGCACGTATGTTGCATATGTAGAAGATAATTAAATGCAATTTTGAAGAGAAAGTTTAATTTAATCGATTAAAGTAATAAATCGAAAGTCATACCAAATTAATTGGTCATGTGTATGACGAATAATTTGGCTTCATTTATAGATATTTTTTTACAATTCTGTTAAATAAAATACAGGTCTCTCATTTTTTCATAGTTTAAAAGTTTGCGCGCACTAGCCGACAACGGCCGACAACGGAACGCACCACGGCGGTCGGCAATTATATCCATCCAATGCATTTTAAATGGAATAGCGCTAGGGTTCCGAACTTGAGTATCGGCCATTCAGGGACAATTATTTTTACTTTTTCAAATAATAGAAACAAAACATCAAACATCAGAAATTAAAATATATTTTCACACACTTTTTTATTTTTAAACATAAACTCGATCAGAAAATAGACTAGTTACATTTGGTTAAATAAACCCTTTTTACTTTCCATTGCTACTTAAATCTATATTTTTGTTGAGATCGAGCAGCCTGCTAGTTCTTGGTCTGATTAAACTAGAGCCAAAAAATCCTCATTTTAAATCAAAATTTAGTCTCACTTGTATTTCCCATATTACTTGAGATATACTCAGTTGATTTCTTTCCTTGGTCCACAATGCTTCCATAATGCTGAAAACACGTTCGCAAAAAGCATTGCCGACAGGAATCGACAGTATGTAGGACACTAATTTAAACATTTCATTTAAGTTATCACTAGCAACGTCAACACTAAATGAACTCATTTTTCCATTACATTTTTTTTCAGAAAAAGATTCGAGATTTTCAATAATATTATTAACTAATATATAATCGGTATATAGGTATATGTACGAAAATATATCTCAGACTACCAGGACACGGCGCGGCGGTTGGTCGTCAAACTTTGCAGCGACGCAGCGTTGCCGTATACACAAAAATTTCTGAATATTGTTAAAATATTGTTAAGTTAAGGATTTCCCGGATTTTTTATGTCCCGGCCAAGGCAAAACTTTTGCCGGGACAAACTTTCTCATTCCTGCTTAATCCCGGCCAAACCGGGACTGTTGGGAATCCTAGATAGCGCCCACTTGTCAGGAACGGGCCACACTGCTACGCGCAGGCGTGAACGGAAATCTCCAGATAAAGTAGTGAACAGTGCGCACTGATATTGACGACGGAACGGAACGCGAAATAAAATGGATGGAGAAAAGTTAATAATTCTTGTTACTAATTATATAATACATATAAGTTATATGATTTCGCCGCCAAAAACTACTCTAATCAGGAAAGAAAAAATAACTAATAATAAAATAAACTGTAATAAAAATAATCTAAAACATGAAAATATAACTATACCAGATACCTACTATTTATCTTAAGGTCACTGCTAAGCGTTCTGCTTGTGGAATTGAGCTTCTAAACGTAGTATTCTGTTTTGATAGATCGGCATGTATAATTGACAAAAGTTCTTGAAATTTTTCGTCTCATTCAAAAGTATTAAAAAAATGTTTCTTGGTGTTCTATTAATTGAGGAAATAGAGTGGCAAATTCACTTTCAATTTTTCTCTTTTTGTAAATTTCAGGTACCCATTTTCGTTTTTCTTTTTTAGTGTTGCATTTAGTTGTTCCTTTTCCTCACATAATAAACTTACAATTATAGCCTTTGCATCCATCTTCAGCGAACTAAACTGAGCGATTGATTGGAAAATTTCCGGCTAGTGCGCACCATTGCCGACCGCCGTGGTGCGTTCCGTTGTCGGCTGTTGCCGTCTAGTGCGCGCAAGCCTTATTTAACTCCCATTGTATTTTTTTTGCGTAAACTAACTAAATACAGGATTTCATTACGATTGACTTGTTTGAATAAACAAATATTATACTGTGCGATGAAATTACCTATGTAGGTTGAAGTGTTTTCACTAATAGATGGTTTATGAACTATTAAATCCTCCAGTGATTGAATTATTTAAAAAATCGCTTCCAGCACTTTATGTATTTGCAGTAGGGATTTTTTTACTAACAAGTTACGTTTACAATAATTTAAGGGTCATGGAGTTCTCATTGTAGCCTTCAGCTACTGTTGAAGGTTTCCATCCCCCATTCAATTCTGTTGTGATATCAGCTCCTGAATTTATTAATAGTGTAGCTGAAGCTCCTCGGAAGCAATGTCCAGTATATTCGTGAACATCTTCTATTTTGAAAAACGCAGCATCTTGTTTTAGCATGTATGAATTCCTATTAATTGGTTATATGCTTTACCACTTCAATATTTAAAAAAAATCTGTATTTTCGATATGCCTAAATATTCGCTTATGATACAGGATCATTTATTTGTTTTTGTAGATGGTAAAGTGATCGGCAATACCTCCAATTTTTATTTGAAGTAGTACCAGGTAATTCGTCACATCCATACGCCCCAGATATGGCAAAAGTCATTGCCACCTACAATAATAATAGTCAGTATTTTTCGTTTACAAAAATATTTTGTTTATAATTACCTTTGTATCTACGTACGTACGAATCATCAGAGGTCTTCATTAGAAATTGTTTTATTATCTTCATTTTCTAAAACGGGTGAATTTTTTATCACGATATTAATCCGATTACCGATTCAAGAATGCTTTTAATTTTAGATACATTCCAATATCAATATTGTAGACGTTTGACATTAAAAGGTAGCTTTACTACTAGATTTCATACTTTTGCTTAATTCAAAAAAATATACCAATAGAACATCTGAAAGAGACAATGTTATTCTCAACTCGGTACCTAATCAATAATTTTTTTATATATTTGCTGTTACCTTCTTCGATTTTTCTTTATTTGTTTTACCGATTCAATAATTTCTGTCGGAGTTAATGTGAATTCTCCCATCTCAAATAATAAATAATTATTTTTATGGATTTAAATAGGAATCACAGACGACCTCATGAAATTATTATTATTCATGAAAGAAGTATCATACAACTTTAATGTTATGAAATTGCTATTTTTTTCATATTATTAAAGGAACAGAATAGAAATTAATATTTTAAATATTTCCAAAGGTTTCATACGCAACATATTTTAACGTATTGATTTTATTTACAGGATCCTAGGAATAGTCTTCCTAATCTTTGGTTTCTTGACCCTGATAGGCAGCTTGATATACTGCGTGATAATATGCAGGGATGTGAAGAGTCCAAGAGAGGTGAACCCCGAGGATATGTACTGGACCCATCACTGGCAGAAGAACATCGGCTCTTCGGAAATTCACTACAAAGCCGGTGAAAAGTACCCTGATGATCGGTACAGTGATCGCTATTCCGTTAGCAAATTATCCGGAAAATATTCTGACAGGAATGGAAGATACTGAGGTGGAGTAGCCTCTCATGGCTTTACAAAAACTTATTGCTTACGCTGATCAAGAGGAAAACTAACATGTATAATTAATTATTACAGAATAACGAGGGAAGACAACTATTTGACGTACAGGAAAAAGTTGAATAAAATTACTAACTTGTACGTAATAAAATTTTGAATACATCCTGAGATGATAACAAATAACAATAACATGGTCTTCGAATGATGAAATTTGGAAATAATAATAATTCGAATATGAATGAGTGAGAAGTAGAAAACAAAAAGCTGTGTAAAAATAAGCAATATTTATTTTACAAAAGATTAAAATTCATTAAATTGATTTAGTACTTACCAATATTTTTAATATTCTTCTCTGTGTCATCAGAAGTAAACTGCCACCCATTTAACAAATTATTAATAAAACTAATAATAGTTATAAATAAAAATTCTTCTAAATGAATAATATAATGTGTTGCAAAAATACATGCTTTTTGTAATTTGATGTATGTGATATTTTGTACGTACGGATACGATGGTTTGAAAAACCTATATATTTATATTATTAACTGTTAAATGTTGTTTTATAAATAATTTTATAATTAAATATATAAAAATGTAAATATTTCTAAAATATTAAAGTAAATTATTTTGTAAAATACTTTTCTTATTTAACCTGGAAAAAACTACTAATATAGTAGTGAATGTACTTACTAACTAGTGATCGCAATATTTTTTACAGGTTTAGACATTCAGAAAAATGACGATTCGTTTGGACATATTATTAGTTTGCCTTTATAAAAATTTATAAGAAAATTATTGAAAAGAACATGTAATTATCTTGAAATAAAAGATTTCTTATTTATTTTTTTAAGCTACAGTGTCCAAGGCACATGGTAAAAAACACTTTTCAAAATATATAATGTAAAATAAACAAAATCAGACAATAATTCAAGAACAAATATCTAAAATAACAACTTATAACAAATCATAGCATAGGTAACTAATAAAGTATAAAAATGTTATATGTCTACACAAAGTACAGATGTCTAAACAAATAAATATATAATAAAATTATGTGAAAGAAAAAATATATCAGGCCGGTCTTCATACGTGTAGTAGTTAATAATAATTTGATAGAAAAGAGATGCTGTAAGAATGCTAGTACGAGGAGTTGGCAATTACAATACAGAATTAGAGCTAAAGTGTAATTTAGGAACTCGATATAAAAATCGAGACACCAAATATTCTGTATTGAAATTGTTGACAATTTTGTGCAAGTGTGGATAACAATGTATCTTCAGGAACGCCACGAACTGTATTGATACCAAAATTCATAAAATAAATGCAATGTCTTCTGATGTCTCCGCTGTGCTTTTTCAAATTGGGTTATATAGATATTATAAATTGAACTCCAAGCGACATAATCATATTTAAGTTTGCAGATTGAGTTATTGAATTAATATGTGCGTCAAATGGTAGATTATCACAAAATTTTACACCAAGGTCCTTGAACTATGAGACTGCGTTTAAAATAGTAGTATCCAAAAGCTTGAACATTTTTCTGGCGACAATAGGACATAATATTAAATTTACTGATGTTAAATGGTAAAACATCAATTGTGCAATTTAGTTATGTTATCTTGTAATCTTCAACAATCAGAAATTGACTTTATCTCAGTAAATAATTTAAAGTCATCGCATACATTAAATAATTAATATTTAAAAGCTCAATTAAACCATTGAAAATATAATAAAAAATATGGACCCTAGAAATATTCCACGCTCTTTTACTAAGAAGGCTCAAATTGGATTTATTTTTGTTTAATAGCACATTTTAAGTTATCTTTTGATATTTCAGGAATGTACAGTAAGTCAAATTTATAAATTGGACTTCTATTACTATTATAATAGTGTCATAGTAATTTCTTCATAATATTGTAAACCCTTGTGTTATTGTGAACTTTCTTGGCCTTTTTTGTATCTTTGTTAATATAACTGAGCCTTGTGAAATTTTGAACTGTTTAATAAAGCTATAATTAATAAATACATTTTTCTGTGAAAGCTTTGTTGCAAAATGTGTGCCATCCAGAGCATCTTCTTTAAGAGCCAATGGAACACGAGGACATGTCTTTCGACACAGGTAATAAGCGAATACTTCTTCAAAACGGTGGAAACTTCCAATTTATATCAAGCCATAGTTGACTCTTACACAAACCTAATTCCAGTAAACCTAAGAAGTAGATTTATAAATTTGGATGGTCCATATACTATTTTAATTGTAAAAGAAAGATAGATAGTGAAGGGGCTACATGGAAGATATCCTAATAGGGTGGTTAGGACAACCACATATAGACAAGCAAGCCTCAACAATTTGGCCAACACGTCGAGACCTGTTTCCACAAACGGAAGGATTTATATGTGCCATACAAGACCAAGTAATACCAAGTCATACTTGAAATAGTTAAAGACCGTGCAATATAACAGCCAATTGTGGTGAGACCAATGATGATGAAGGACACTTTCATGGCAAGGTTATTTGGAAAGGTACAATAATGTCGTTTAAGATATCAAGATTATCCATTATCATTACAGAAGCCATTGGGGGTATTCCCAAGCAGCGTAACCTAGAACAGTCAGAAATCCCAAAGGATATTCAGTTATCGATACAGAAACCCGTGATTCAAAAAGTTTTAAACATCAGATAAACAGAAACAATAGAAAATGTGGATATTTGGTCCTACTTTAAAACTGACATTTGATTATATACTTACCTACAGTCTAATCATGAAATAATTATAATAGTAATAATAAATTATTTTATTTTTATGGATACAACAGTTTATCATATGGTTAACACAGACAGATACAAATAATAAGAAATTGGATTAAACCTGCTCTACTACTCAATCAATATAATAACATTTTTAACTACAATTATTTAAATCTGACAAGTACAATTACTATAATAATTATTAAACACAATCTAATCAAAAATACTAATTATTAATATTAAAATATGTTTATCAGACAACAATTTCTTTAACCTTAGATTTATAAATTGATAATTTGTAAGTTTTAATGTAATGAGATATTGCAATAGTAACTGGATAATTAAACCAATTTTGACATAAAGATGTTACATAGATTGGTACATATAACAAATCTTTAAATTGTGTTTCTGTTCTGAATATAATTTTATCATAAATATGTGGTGGTGTTTTAAAACTAATAATTTTATGGAAGAGGCAGCAGTTATTGATAATGTACCTTTGTTCAATTTTTAACCAGCCATTTTCTTCAATCTTTGGTGAGATATGCTCACACCTAACATTACATATTAATCTCACATATGAATTTTTAATTTTTTGTAAACGTATCTTAACATACTTTCTTTAAAATAGATAATATTACCACAGAAGGTTAAATGCGACAATACCAATGTCCCACACAAGGTATTGATCAATTTAATCAAATTTCCTTGTGAATTATAAAGAAGTGTCGAGATTTTAGCAAAATCTTGGTAGGCTGCAATTGATCACCAAATAGTTTTATATCAACAACGTTTTTTAATCAAACAAGATGTGAGCCAAATAACATAATTTTGGATTTAGATGGATTAATAATTAAGAGACATTATTTATTTGTTAGGTATATTAAAAAGGCAAGTTAAATCGAAAGTAAATATGATTAGCTAATTGTGTCACAGATTCTGTAAAAGAATAGTAATATCGTTAGCATAAAAACGTCATTTGCATTAAGATAAGATCGCTTAAAATTGAGAAGTATAAATTGTAAAGAACAAAGGAACTGAAATATAACTCTGCGGTGCTCCAAAATTAATCACTTGATAATTAGAACATTGATTATTGTATACAAAACCCTGTGTTCTAATAGTAAGGAAATTTTCAATTAAAGGAAGTGATTCATTCTTAAATCAATATAATGCAATAATGAAAGAAGTAGGCGGTGACTAATTTTATCAAAGGCTAATAAAACTAAATAATTTACTATTATCAGTGGCTCTTACACTATCACTTGCAAAAGTGATATATATAACAGCTATAATTAGATCGAAATTAAGATTGATGTTTAGGTAAAATTTCAAAACTGTTCAATTGATTGATTGACTTATTTGTTCACGAATAATTATGTACAGTTTTATGCGGATACTCACAGAAAAAAAACTAAATGTATTCTATAATAATAGTTCAATACAAATTTGATTTTGAGGCACTCTTTAACGTGCAAAAGAAACTTATCTAAATGATTCAATAGATTTACTTAGAATTACTTAATATCAAATTATATTATTCCTAAATTATTTTATTATTCACAGTCTCTCAGGAATTGTAAACAATGATAATCCTTTTTAGATAATAATTTCCGCGTGAAATTCATAGAAATTTATTCAACAGAAAATATAAATAAAAAATATAATTATAAAAACACTTATATCCTGAAACACCCAAACATTAAAATAAAATTTTCTTCATACTTTCACAGTGAGAATCCACATTTTGTACACTTCTTCTTCCTCATGCAACAACATAAAATTATACCACATGGGAAACAGACTATAGCCAACAACCAACCCAAGCATGGGTAAGTCCCAGTCCAACTGTTGTTACCGCAAACAGGACATCCTGCTCTAGGCTGAACTACAACTACTCTTTCTGAAAATATGAAATCTGCTGTAATATTGTCATACAGTATGTGGCGTGAATAATATACAAAATAATAATAATAATAATAATAATAATAATAATAATAATAATAATAATAATAATAATAATAATAATAATAATAATAATAATAATAATATTTTTAATTCATTAAAATAATAAAAATTGCATTGGACAAGTCAATTACACAACAGTTACAAAGAACATTAATAAAGTACAAACATCGACAGATATTAGACAAACATTTTAAATTAAGATAAACATTGTAAAATATAACAATTATGTTATGTGTATAAAATAATATTAAAGATCACCCCTACTAGGAATACATATCTGACACTTCGTAGCAACACTTACACACAAGGTATGCCTTAAGTTTGGTTTTGAATAAATTAAAATTTATTTCGTTTTTTATGTCAACTGGCAATGCATTCATAAGTTTAATACCCATATAAAAGGGTGATTTTTCGTACAAACTTGTAGCATGATGTTGAAGTTTTAATAAACTACCGTATCGAGTTTTATATTCATGTGTATCAGAATTACGTTCATAAGATCTTATATTTTTGGCAACATATAATATACATTTGTATACAGTATGCGCCAAAAGTATGGAATAAATTCAATAAAAACGAAACAATTATTTTTTGGGAAAAATCCTCGAACAGGTCGATTTTTAATTTAAGAAATACATATTTTAGCGTAAAATGCGATTTTCAAATGTCATTTGTTTTCGAGTAATGACGTCATCGATTTTTTTTAAATGGCAACCCCATATTTTTTTCCTTGATTCTGAAAGATCGTTTAATTCTCTATCAGACAGTACTAAAATTTTGCCCTCTTACATAGGAAAGTTTTCGAGTTCAAAAAATCTATTTCCTTTTTTTTAAAAATAATGTATATTGCTTTTTTTAATATTTAAATAAATATTTTATTGCAAATTTTCCTCATGGCTACATTATTTTTTATATAGTAGAGTACGTATATATTTTATTTTAAAATTCCTTCCAAGATTAACTAACAAAATTGTATACATTTGCCTATAATCGTTTTATAATATTTATATTTACATTACAAATATTTTATTTATACAATAAGCAGCTTTACATCACACCTTTGGAATATCTCTCGTATATAAATATTTCCCAATTGGATAGAAACTACTTCTTTAAGCCCCTCCTACTTGGCCATTTTTTGCGACAGTATTTACGTGCGGCGGTACGGCTTAGATCTCAAAACATCAAAGTGCCGACAGAGAGTGGTAACTTATATTTATCCAGTAAACTTTACTAGAACGGTGCTATACACGGCAGTTTAATAATTAAGTTAATTAAGACTCCACAGGTCTTTTGTAACAAAGTAGGTAACTCTAAGGTAGGTAGGTTATGTATTAGTGTTCTTTCAGACCAAAATTGCCTGCCACGTGTGACTTACTAGTTGGAAGCAGGAAGCACGTCGCATAATGTGTCTTTCTGTGGTATTGTCACACCAAAGTTAAACAATTATTGTATTCTTAATAATGTTGTTGAAGACGACAATGTGTTAATTGATGCGACGATTACAATTAAGAAAAAGAAAATAAGGAGGTTATGGATTCATCCATAGTTACGAGACAAATGCTGATACAGTGCGTTTGTTGTTTCTCAGCAGCTACAAATTCATCCTCAGAACAGAGCTATTACTGTGGAGAAAAAGATGCTGAGGTCTTCACAAACAAACAATATTGCTTCCTTTCGTCGTACTTCAGCGCCCTACACCACATTTTTTATAAATTTTTTGGCACAATGAAATACTTCTTCCATTTGCTCGATGAGATGCACTATTTGTGCCCATTTTGCGAGTCTATTTTGCTACTTTTTTCAATGCCAATGTCTATTTAACACAATAATATTTCATAATGTCACAAATGACAAATAAACCCTTCTAAATGTATGCAGGGTGAGTCAGTCATAATGTCATTAATTTTAAGAGGAGATAGGGAATAATGAGTATAATGCGAATACGCGATTAAAAAAATCTAAGTGCATATTTACGTCGAAAAAAATATTTTCAAATCATTATTTAAACCCCTTTTTCAGGCTGCCACTGACCGCTCACAGCCTTGGTCGCTTACAGCTCACAGTTCAACTCGATGTCGACTTGATGCAATGTTGCCAAGTTGAAATATTTTTCTAGTACCTACTTACCTAGGTTTCAGACAACACAAATAAATGGATGTACTATTTAAGATGACTATTTAAGAATATCATTTTTTCTTGCTCAGTTCAACTTCAGCCAATAATAATTTAAAATGTTAATATCCAATCAAATAATTCTATTAAAAATTTCAAGTAACGCGATCTACTCAGGTTTTCCGGTAGAAAATACGGTCCAATCAAACGATACACGTACACTCCTGCCCACACGTTGACAACAAATTGCCTCTGAAAGCTAAACCGACAAGTAGCGTGTAGATTTTCATCTGAACAAATGTAGCTGTTATGACTGAAATTAGGTTAGTTACATTGAAATCACAGAACTTCAACGTATCTAATAATAAACCGAGTAATAAACCATTTACGTACATTACATAAAAACCTATACCCAATGGGTAAATTGTTAAGAGAAGCTGAAAAGTGTTTCGTGTTTAAATACTAAGTAATAAAAAATCATCGTGTTGTCGACAGAAAACTGTTCAAGACCGAAATGGCACCACGCCTCTGATCTGATGCTCAAAAAAGTTATCGGGAGTTAATCTTGACATACTGTATTATTAGGTAAATAACCTAGTTACCTAGTTTATATACTGTAACGGCAAGAAGTAAAACTATTTCTATAATCTAGACATATGAATAAATATTACTTAAATATTGATTTATTTGTTAATAAAAACAAATGTAGATAATAAATAAATGTTTTCGAATTTTAGGTTATTACAGTTTAATAATTTTGATATTACATTTTCACTACGTTTTAAAAATAAATATGAATTTTTAGTATTACTCGTAAGTACAATTAATTATTCAGTTTGTAGTTACGTACATCTTGCCTAGAAATTTATTGTTTTTTAAGTAGTATGGTACTAACCTGTTGAAAATGCCAATTCGAGTAAAACTACACTCATCCGCCCAAAGCACTTAATTAATAAAATTAGGGTGAGCCGCAATTTTATTTTGATGCCAATAATTGCAAATTTCAAGACGACTGGGGAAATCAGCAGGTTCTAAAGTATCTAAAGCTTGAACTTTCTGAAAATGATGCGGGTTCAGTGAATTTCTCGTAATATTCTACCTTGCTTTGAGATATCTCCAATAACATTGAAATGGTTCTTGTAGAAATAGTAGGCTGCTCTCAACTAAATTTAAAACAGTCTGAACCGACGCAGTTTCACAGAACCCGTATCGCAAAGGCTCATAGGTACACAAAGTTCGCGCATCTGGTAGGTAGACATCTCCAATATTCCGTAACAGCGGCATTCGCATTTCGTAAACATTCTCCGTATACACTACTATTTCCGCATATTCAGAAAATTTGTAAAGTTATGCATTGTTAATAATTTACGACGAATACGCGAGACCGAAATAAACAAACTAGTGCTTACTGCTTGTATTTTATCCATCCCCCCTCCAAATGTGTGGCGTGATCTACAAATTTCGGGGGAAAGAAATGCGGGAAATGCAGAAAGTGCTAAATGGGGGTAAATTTGAATAACACGTTGAAGTGTTAGACGATATTATTTATGTAAACATGATGTGGCAACGACGTTTAATCCGGCATTCAATTGTCGTATGGGTCCGTCATCAGAAAGTTCGTAGCGCACTAGGAGCGTCGTGTTACCAATTTTTATAGGGTGATTTGTTTATTTTTTTAAAGGTCGAGTAAAAAATTTTTGTTTCGATTTTCTGCCTTTATTAGGCCTCCCGAATACTTAAAATTAATGACATTATGAGTGACTCACCCTGTATACTGCGTTGTCTGAAAATGGAAATCGTATACAGATATAAAGTACAATGCTGTATCAGGTATATACGTGCGAACGTCGTCACAAGTCTTCGCTGTGGCGGCTACCGTTTTGTGGGGGCGTGGCCAGACAAACATTTTAAATACCGTTTTTAGGCTAATTTTTTCACAAAATTGTCTAGAGCAAACGCCATTTCGATTTAAAAAAAAAACATTCTTTCTGCACGTATTTGACAAAATCATGCAATTTCCCTATTCTGTGCGGGCCTCGGTGTGAGAAAACCGTGCTGGTAAGTGCAATTTACCGGTAAGCAAGAAACCTGTTTCCACTGTGCATAATGTTGCATTAAAACGTTTTCGAGGTATTCATTAAATACCATAGGATCAGCTTCATTTTCACTGAACAAATGAACTTTAATTTCAAAAAAAGACGCAAAGGTAAAATTTTGTCGTATTAGGCTTTCGTATTACAAATATCGTCAGGAAGCTGTATTTTAATGTTTTTACATTATATATACATAACACAGCGCAAATGTGCCGGAAGTGGTATGATTGGAACTGTTTACTGAGAAAGATTAGATATTATATGTCAAAGAATATCTTATCATGACGTTAACTGAATACAACAATGCAAAAATTTATGGAAAATTAAAAATAGAACTCTAGATATAAACGGTTGATCATCCAATGTACTCTAACATAAATCAGTCTGATTGAAAATAATGTTATAGTTTGAAAAATATTGATTATTTTGTATATGTAGGTACTTATTTATACTTATACATAATATGTTTATCATATAGTTTATCAAATGTCTACAGTGTCATGTGATTAAAATTAATATATTTTATGTAGATGTATAATTGTTCATTTTTCAAAATTTTGTGATTTTCTCAAACATGGCTTTAATACAAGTATTATAGCTAAATTTTTGCTGAAAATATATATTGGAACTTAAACAAATTGTGAGCGTGTAAGTTTGTTCATTATCTATAGAACTCATAATTTGTTTAATACCAAGGATATTGAAAGAGAGAAGTAGCAAAGACTAAATTTTACTTGCGCAAAAGCTACCTGTTTTCCGCGTCTGGGCAAGTTAGGTGGGGAAAACATCAGGATTGTATTTATAAATTTTAGTGACTAATAATTACCCATGTTTGATTCATGAATGATTAAAACAGACATAATGTACGTATTTAATAATATTTTTTTTTGATCAATAACAAATAGATTTTGTATCTATTATGTCACCTATACAAAACTCGACATTTCTTAACCAATATCGGTTATTAATATGTCCATTTTTATATAGTTATACTGAAGAAAAAAAAAAGAAAATTATAGTAAGAGCCCAATTTTTAGTAATTCTTAAAACAAATCAAATCTCAACGATTATGATTACTGATTTGTGTTGTTTATTGTTTATTGTTGCTTAAAAAATACAAACAGAACAAACCCAAAAAGCGTATTCCCTTATAGGTACATAATAATGATTGTTACATAAATATAAGTATACAAGAAATTAAGACATGTTTAAACAGAAGATAAATAATTGAAAAAGGAACTGCAAATTAATTGTTAATTTGTATTAAATTATTTGTTGAATGTCATTTATTTTTACTTAAAATTAAGTATTGTCATCATGAGAAACATGAAGTATATTTTCTCATATATATAGCATATTTTAAAATATAAAATTATAATTAATAAAACAATATTTATTGATAACACATTTTTATCATACAGTTAAAACATAATAAACAAGAATGACATTAATCCTTAAATAAAAATAGTAAAATATGCTGTTCTTAAGCAGAATTAGATTCAAATAGTGACAAGTAAATACGTTTTGCTTTTTAAATGAATATATAAAAATTTACACAAATTTTGATGAAAGATTGCTCTTAATAATTTTATACTTTTTTCGTATATATAACTCTTTCCTTAAATTTAGTGCAGTTACCCATAACGCCTCTCTTTTTTTATTTTTAGGGAATCTAAAATTATAATTCTAAATAAAACATCGGCAAGCAAGCAGCAAAGGTTTTCGTAAATAATTTCACATTTTATTTTATTCCCAGTCACATTGTATTTGTTACTCAGAAATTAATAATTATTACATTTTTATTCGCACCAAAAGTACTGGCAAAACAGGTACTATAACATAATAAAATAAAATATAATAGAAAAATAAAACACTCAGCAGGATATGATGTCAAAAGATCTGTCCCTTCATTCTTGTAAAAGAAAGCAGCAGAACCAGCAAATGTGTGATATTTTTGAAAAAATTTATTAAATAAAAAAATAAGTAACAACGACTAACTCATCTGCTGTCTGAGGTAGAGCAATATGATTATGAATGGTTCTAGCCATGTTTTCAATAGGATCCATGTCAGGAGAGTTGGCTCGCCAATCTAATCTATTGATTTGTCCTGCTTTAAGTGTCTCTTGAACTCTTCTTACGCGATGTGGTCGAGCGTTATCGTCCTTAAACACAAAATTTTTTCCTAATTCATTCCGTAGGGGGTAGATAATGCGCGTAATAACTTGTTCTATGTAAATTTGACTGGTCATATTCTGCGGTATGTGAATTAATGGGGTGCGGCGTTTGAACATTATTCCACCCTAAAACATTACGGTACCCCCTTCATATGAAGCAACAACGGGGGAAATGAAGTCGCTGCTGACGACCTGGCTCTCTCCAGACTCTTTGTCGATTGTCATTAGTAACCAGCCCAATTCTAGTTTCGTCTGTAAAGCCAACCCCTATGCTCTCCCGCCCGTTGGAGACGAACAGCACGATACCTGGGCAGTAGAGTGGAAACCCGTAATGATCTTATAGCACGTAAATGTGCGTTGTGGAGTCGTCTTCGAATAGTAGGTGTCAATATAACACGGCGAAACATACCTTGAAATTGGGCTCTGAGAGCTGAAACTAAACATGTGCGGTGTTTACGGGCATATTGCACCAAATATTGATCCTCCCTTTCATTAGATACTCGAGGACGTCCACTACGTAGTCTGTTTTCCGCTGTATCAGATTCTTCATATCTGTGTACTATTCGTACAGCAGATGATCTAGGAATGCCCAACATGTTCTATATCTGATGATTAAGGCTAACGGTGAAACACGTGATCAAGTTTTGTTAAAACCAGATATATCGCTGCGCAGAGTAAGACTATGTTGACGTGTTGTGACAAAACGCTGAAATATGTGCTGCCTAGAGGCTAATGCATTTGGGATGGAGACAAAACGAAAGATACACTGAAATAAAAGTATCACAACTCTATTAGTGGAGTAAAATCGGTTCTCAATTATGCCGTTTTTTTTAAATAAAGATATAACTAAATTAAACATTTACCATCTTTTAGAGGGACAATTTCGGCATTTGAAATGGACTTTTTTCAGTAGGGTCTAACTTTATAAATTCAAATTGTCGGTGCTTCGGACGTTATTTGTCAATTATGTTTTACGAAACATATATCGCGTTTGTAAATCAACGATTCAAGTTATGTTCATAATTTTTTCACAACATATATAAAAAACTACAGCGCTTCTAATGGTACATACCAATTTTTAATAACTTAAAGCCTTTTCGAAAAAAATTATTCCAAAGTCAATACCAGTAAATTTGTGCATTAAAAACTTTACTATGCGGAGAGCTACATTAATTATTGAAAATAGAACTATAGTTATATCGAGACAAATGTAGTCGATAGTATGAAAAAGTTTTTTAAAAAAAGTTTACTTCGCTACGTGTTACGCTTTTCAAAAAATTGAATTTTACATATGCTCGTGTTTCGTGTGTAAGCTATGTTTATACTTGCGGTGCAGTATACGTTTTCAGAATAGGACAATGCATTCATTCGGAAAGTCAGAAACATCTATATTTTCCATAATTTTTATGTCGAATAAAATTAAATTTTAGTTTTTAATGCTCGTATTTTTTAATAAAGAGAACTTATCGTAGATCATAGAAAATACATAAGAGATATTAACATAAATGTATATTTATTTATGTCCAAAATGTAAAATATAAAGACTATGTATGGATTATTGAAGAGAAATATGAGAAATTAAAGTGTAAACAGGCCAATTAGATTAGATCAAATATTGAAAACATATATTTTTGTTTTGTTAACATTTGTGCGTTCCAAAATACATATGTGGCGTACAATGTTCTTAATTATAAAGATATGACACTGGCTTAAAATTGACGTATTCTTGAAACAATGTCTTCTGCAGACATACAATTTTAAATATTTAATAATTGGATAATGTAGGTGTTAGCAAATAATAGGAATGACACCTGGGTATTTTCAAAGACACCGAAGTAAAACAAACAAACAGCTGCAAAAAGCTGTCTAAAATTTTATATGCATAGATCTACCAAAATACTTACTTATTTTAATTATATTTGTAGATATAAATATTCTTATAATAAAAATTTACTTGATAATAAAAATTGTTCAATATTTATAATTAAGTGTATGAAAATAATTGTTAAATGTGGGGTTAGGATATCTACAAATGCGTGTCTTACAGACGCTTTTCAAAATTATTATTTTATTTGAGTAAAATTTAAACAGTAACTGTGAATAAACACAACGTCAATAAGTTACCTTTGTTGTATATGTTATATTTTTTGAGATTTCAATAGTTAAAAACACAATTTTAACTGCGAATTTTTATTTCTGTTCAAAACTTTTTTCATAAAGTTGTGTGAAAATCGAAGTACTTAACTACTTAAACATGTAGTTTCAAAGGAACAAACAAAATCCATTTTTAATTGTTATGCTACTTTTCCCATAAATACTCAAGTAGTTAATTTATATTTACAATGTTATCAAGTATACTATAGAAATTAATAAAATCTTAAAATAATGCATTGCATGTTTTTACTGAAAAAATATATCTTTTGTGCTATTTATTTTATTAAACTCTTTTGTACTTTTCGAAAAATAATAGTAGGTAATGATATTTTGGTACATAAGGCATTTCACACATATTTTTATTGTTGATTTTTTTGGAAAACATAATTCCTGATAGTTAATTTTATTTATAAAAATTCATAAAATAGAAAAATGAACAGAATGCTTTGTATATGCTTGTAAACAGTGATTTTTTATTTTTCTTCGGTTTTGAGATAACTATGTTCATTGACATTTTTCACAAAAAAAATAAAGATAAAAAATTTGAACATTGTTTACTTTCGAACACCATATTTTATCATAAGTTGGACTACAGTTATATCTCAAGACAAGCAACATTTTTTTTTAATCAAGAATGATAGTTTATTAAATAATCGACATTAAAATAGTTGACCAGAATGCGTTACCCCATCTGGAACGGCACTTTCTAACAAAAAAAAATCACTTTTAACGGTAGGACCCAAAATAGTTCCACTAATTGCGATGCTTAATTTTTTGTTTGTACCTTTAATACTCAAAATATAAATACTTTCACTTGACATAGGGCTCAACTTAAATCAGAAAATATGGAATAAAGAGATAATTTCATTTGTAGAATAAAATGCTTTTGACACATTTTTTCTTTCTATGTGTATTTCTACTAAGTTTGGATTTGCAACAAGCAAATTATTATTTACTGAAGTGCTGAGAAGCAAACCATCGATGCTATGTAAAAAAATACTATGCAACAAAAATAAAATTAGATAAACAAAACCATATTTCAATAACATTTTTATATATTCCATAAATATCAACTACCCATTTGCATTCCCCATTTTTGCAATATTTATTAAAAATATTAATTATATTTTAATGAATACGTCTATTTAGCAATGTCTTAGCTGGTGTCTATTATTCAGTAGGCAGACACAGAATATTATATTAAAAATAATCTATATTTCTGTAATTGAAAAACATTATATTTTTAGTTTCAAGATTTAACAAATTCGTAATTATAATAAAGCTATTAAACTACAATACGTAATCATTTCTCTTTTATCTTTTATAAAATCCGTCGCGTGTCAGTCCTTTTATTTTAGTTTTTTGTTTTTCGTTCGTTAACTATATATATATATATATATATATATATATATATATATATATATATATATATATATATATAATAGAATAACATATTTTACTATATATATATATATATATAGTAAAATATGTTATTCTATTTTTTATGTACTACAAATATTATTTTACATCGAGTGAAAAATTTTAAATAAAAAAAAAATTACATTACTCAACATTTTAAAAAACAGCATTGATGTAAAATAATATTTGTAGTCTATTAAAAAAAAAAACGCTTATTTTTATCATTTTCCGTTGAGCAGTTATTGAGCGAAAACGTGGCGAAAACTATATTCCGTATGATAGAGCATTTACCGTTAGCCTGAATCACTTCTCTCAGTGTTGGACATTTAGAATCTAATGTGATCGTCTCTTTTATCAATGCCACCGCAAGGGGGCAGCATTTTATTGCTAAGAAATATTTTTTTAGTTTTCGCTCAGTAGCTCCTCAAGGGATAAAGATAAAAATATGCGGTTTTTTTTAATAGACTACAAATATTAATTTACATCGACGCTGTGTTTTGAAATTTCGGAAAAGAGCAAAATTCATTTAAAAAAAAATAATTTTACAGTTTTTCAAAATTTCAAAACACAGCGTCGATGTAAAATAATATTTGTAGCCTATTAAAAAAAACCGCATATTTTTATCTTTATCCCTTGAGGAGTTATTGAGCGAAAACTTTATATCGTCTTATAGAGCGCTCACCGTAAGCCTTAAAATGTCCTGCATCATGTAAAGCAGTCATTCTTGCTTGGGTAAACGCAGAAATTTCACGTCCTGGTACTGTAATGTACAAAAATTCAAAGGAGGAACACTTGGCTGAATGCACTGCCAAACTGACAAGATTTGTAAAAACGTTGGTAATAAAATAAAGATTCATGGTCTGCAATTTTTTTTGTGTTTTTTGTTCCCTAAGTACATGTACTTTTTTATCACATTAAGAAAAACCACTCTGTGTAATCGAATCATTTTATATACAGGAGGTCCAAGACTTTTAACGTTGTGTGTACATTGAGAACGGCTCGAGGCTATGAGGCAACCTGCAGGCTTGTATTTACCATTTTTTGCTCTCGACGCTCATAATGCGTATTATGTATTAGAAAAAAGAAAACAAAACGCACAGAGCACGAGTGTTGTTTACCTAAGCTATAAGTCTGAAAATTAGTTAATTTTATTATTTTTTATTTTATTTTATTTTTTTTTGATAAGATAGGCTTTTTTGCAAGGGGGGGCAGTATCCTAAACGACGCCCATGGGTAAAAGCTAAAAGTCAATCACTAAAAACCAGTGGTAGAGATATGAGCAGTTCATATCTTTAATTTAGGAAAACAAGTTGTATCGCTCTCTATAATGTTAAAGTTTATGATGATTTAAATGTGTATTTTAATTTCTAACAAATACCCTATCTTACATTTTTTTTCGTATATGCCAAGGTTACATAGTAAACTTGACTTCTTTCAGTTATTTTACCGTTCCTGCCGGTAAACTTAATCATTATTAGTAATATTGTTTGATGGTAAATGATACCCGAAACAAGAAAATGTGTACTTATGATTAAATTACGTTTTCTATTAGTTTAAAAACTGCACTATAGCTAAAGGAAAATTAATATTTTTCAGATAAGTAGTTATAAAAAGTTAGTCACTAAAAATTTTTACAATACAGCCATGTAATAAGTACAATTTACCTAAAATAAAATACTGCAAATTACATTAACTATCAATACCTACAAATTAGAGCAATTGCTCAAAATGCCATCCTTGAGCGTCAATAAAAGAGTGTCAGCTGTCAATAAACTGCAATAACAATTATTTATTTATTTATTTATTGCTTCCAAACAGGCATCATTGCCTAATTACATGGAAAGTACGTAAGTAATAGCAAAATACAATACAAATAGTAATATATCATAGCATAGCACAGGTACAGTATAAGTACTTAAAACTAGCAAAATTTAAACATAAATACAGCAGATAACACTAACAGAGGAGTAATTACAGATTATCAATGGAATATATATTTTTTATGGATTTTAAAAAAACACCAAAGGATCCAAAGGGATCCACACTATTCTTAGAGGAAACCTGGTTAACTAGACGAAACAGTATCAGAAGGGGTGCAAACTGGGTTGTCTTACGAATGGGGATGTAGAGAAGTTCATGCATTCTAGTATTTCTAAGATGGGTATTAACACAAATCAAGGACAACAAATATGAGTCATCGATAAGAGAGTTTATTATTTTGTATCCAAACAGGTTGTATCCAACATTGCAATGACACGCCGATTATATAATGTATTCACTTTAAACTCTTTAGACAAATGAACAGTCCGAATAACATTGTAATCCGGAGGTCTGTTATATTTTTTAAAATAGATGAATCTTAGAAACTTCTTCTGAACTTTTTCTACCTTCTCTGTATATATTCCAGGTTGTGAATGCCATAACAGCGAAGCATATTCAAGTTTGGGCCTAACTAAACTGTTATAAAGAGAGAGCTTTATATGCTGAGGCGGTTATATTTTCAATGTGCATTTTATATGATAGTTTGGAATCAATAGTTACACCTAAATCTTTGACAAAATTTTGTTTGCTTAATTCAACGTTATTCATTTTATAGCGATAAGATATCGTTTGCTTATTACGAGTAAAAGTTATATTATAGCATTTTTGAACATTGAAATCAAGTTTATTAGTACGACTCCATTCAAAAGCCGCATCAATATCATGTTGGAGTAAAATAGCATCATTAGGGCATTCGATACGTTTGTAAAACTTTAGGTCGTCTGCAAACATCAAGTAATTCGAATTTTGTAATATGTCAGTTATATCATTTATAAAAAATAAAAATAAGAGTGGCCCCAAATTAGACCCTTGCGGTACACCCGAATTAGCTCTACATTCATCAGAAAAAAAACCATAGTATTTCACAACAAACTTCCTGTCTTGAAGATATGATATTATCAACGCGATCACAGAATCCGTAACTCCAGATGCGCAAAGCTTATTTATTAACACGTCATGGTCAACCTTATCAAAAGCCTTGCGAAAATCCGTGTATATCGTATCCACTTGCACCCCCTGCTCAAAAGCCTCCAGAATGTAATGGGTAAAATTTAATAAGTTGGTAGAAATCGAGCGTTTTGGAACAAACCCATGCTGCCTTAAACTAACAATATTACTAAAATGATTCCATAATAAAGAATACAATATTTGTTCGAATACTTTAGCAGGGGCTGGAAGGACTGCTATAGGTCTATAATTTTCAACACTTGATTTATCACCTGACTTGTGTATTGGACTAATTATTGAGGATTTCCACAATGTAGGAAATTTATTGTATTTTAGGATTAGATTATAAATAAATAATAGAGGCTTTTTGAGATAATCCAAGCAACCCTTCAAAACATATGGTGGTACACCATCCGAGCCTGCCGATCGCTTAGGTTTTAATTTCTTAACAGATAAGTTATAATCAATATCAGTAATTTGCTTTATACTAGACATATGGTAGTATGATAATATATTTTTATTATACTCGTAAGTCGCAGGTTGATCAGAATACACAGATAAAAAGAATTTAGCAAAGGAATTACAAACTTCATCGGCTGGGATCATACCATCCCCATTATAAAAAGCAGACGCTGTTGAACATGTCGATTTCTTGTCTTTAATATATTTAAAAAAGTTTTTATAATCCGATTGTATACCATTTTCTATTTCAACCCAATAAGAACTGTAGGCTGCGCGAGTGACTTTTTTTAGTTTTTTCCTAATAGCTTCATATTTACTTTTAAATAGGTCCGAAACTGATTTTAATTTATTTAGTTGTTTCTTTTCCTTTATTAGAGCTTTGATTTCGTTTGTGAAATAGGGGGGATACTTGCTGCAGCTAAATCGCGACATAACTATTTTAGGTACAACGGCATCAAATATATTATTAACAATATTATAAAAATTACTAACTGCAACATCAACATCATCTTGTACAATAACTGGCAACCAATCTGCATCTCGAAAGGCTAATGAAAGATCTAAGAAATTGCAGCGCTTAAAATTATACTGCTTCACTTTTTTCTCGGGGGAGTTATAGAAAGCTTTGTTATTAACCTCGTCCAAATTAACTTCTAAAGCAGGATGATACAGATCCTCGGGCAGAATACTATCGCTCACTTTATTTAAAGTTATATTATATGCTTGCTCAATATCGTTAATTAAAACAAGATCAAGAATTACTCCATTAACATTCCTTACATTGTTAATATTTTTTAAAAACAGAAAATCGAGAAAATTTTGATAATCATATAATTTACGAGTTTTTTCTTGTTCACAAATTTCAGGCAAGTTGAAGTCTCCAAAAATTAATGTATTTGGATGCATTATGTTACTCTCAATAAAGCTGTACACATCATTATAATGCTCGTGCTTGGATTTAGGTGGCATATAAAGAACAATAAATGTAAACTTTGTATGTTTATATAGGAAGTGCATCACTATTATTTCGTAATGGGCTTGTTGAATACTAACTTTAAATACTTTAATATTATTCGACTTCTTTACTAAAATGCACACACCTCCACCACGGGATTTATTAGCATCTAGCTTTCTATCACAGCGAAATACGTCATAGAAAACATTGTTACAAACTTCGCCATCATATGTTCCCTCATACAACCAAGTTTCACTCAAGCATAGGATATCATAGCTACTATCTAATGTATTCTGGTATAGTTGATTTAATTTTGTACGTAAACCTCTGCAGTTCTGGTAATAAATAAACATTTTCTGACTAGCTTAATTACAATTTGTACTAAAGTAAACTCACCTATACCTGGTACCACAAAAAACAAAAAAGGTTTAATATACGTAAGCGAAAATGTATGAGTCATGCATTCCGAAAAACAAAAGATAGGATTTACGGACAGGAAATTGAAATAACTGAAAAAATTCAAATTTACTATGTAACCGTAGCAGATACGAAAAAATGTAAGATAGGGTTTTTGTGAGAAATTAAAATACGCATTTAAATATGTCATAAACTCTAACATTATACAGGACGATATAACTTTTTTCACATTTTATGACACCTTAACTAATTACACTGTGTACCAAGTATGGCTTAAATATCTCCATTACTTTAGTAACTATACCAAATAATCAAATTTTATCTTCAAACTTTAACACCATGTATCCTCCTTATAAAGCCCCAAAATTAAAACTGTTATTGTATAATAAACTGCCATTATTTTGCAAAGTTCTACTTACCCTCGAAGTTTGTTCATTTCCCAAATTTTTTTGGAGAAGGGTGCATGTTGCTTTTGCAAGAATAATGACACTACCTCAGTTTTTGAACTTTTGGAAGTTCTGAGTAGAAATTTTATTAAATTTATGTTGGTGATTGAAACAACTAAAAATTAGGTTAACAAAAGCAAATTGAAGGTTATTTTCATTATAAATACATCAGCAGTTAAAAAAAACTCGCAAAATTGATTTTAAAGAGTGCCATTATTCTTGTACACTAGTACTTAATGGGCCACACTGTATATTCAAAATATTAGGAAAAGTTTTTATTTTATTATGATATTTAAAACTAAGTACATAATTATTTCCTGTGCAGTTCATAATAATGTTTAAACGGTATGTTTTTCAATAATAATCACGTAAAAGTAAGAAAAAAGACTTACCTGGCATTGTATTTGTGTGTATTAACAAAGTGTATAAACTTTGCGAAAAACGTTCACCTAAAATGAAAACTAGATTAGATAAGATTATTGTCTATTAATATAATATGTCAATATTTGACAAAAACACTATCACGCTAATATGTAAAAAATCGCCCATTCCTTTTCAGATCAAAATAATTATTTTAGTAGTATGTATTTTATTAGTAGGTATCTCCCTACTGTATATGTTGCTAAATTATTAATAAAAATGCGCTTATATCTGACATATCTGACATACATCCCTCGTTATTTTTTTTAAACTAATTTAAAATTGAATGTGGGACAATCGTTTATAGATACTAATTTTAAAAATTGGAAAAACGCAAAAATACATCTTGAGTTAAAAAAAAAACTTGTTTATAATGTGAGTAATGATACTGTCAGGAAATGTTAGATATGCCTAGATATTAGGTAAATACATATTACAGATATCTGGGAACTAAAAAATGTCAGCATTTCATTGAAATAAACAAGACGATGTTTTTCATGCCAATAATATAAAAAGTTTGATCTAAAACGGAAACAGAAAACAAAGACTAAAATCTTTATAAAAAATACGTGCATATAATATATTATAGAAATTATACTTACAGTAAATTACTATTATGGGATATCCTTCTTTAGTGTAGATAAATATTAAAATGTTACATGAATTGGTGACTCAATGACAAATACTGTTTTTCTAAATACGTAGGTAATTTCACGGATAATACTTTCTCGAGGTTTGCTAACTATAATATGCTTTTAAATTAGTCTAGCAACCCAAAATATAGCTGTGTATGTTGTTCTGACTATTTTTATGTAGGTACATACGTTTCACAAATACAAGTGTTATTATACACTATGTATGCTCTAGGCTTATGTTTAGTGTTTAGTTTAATACGTGTTTCTACAAACAAAGGTCGGAGACCAGTACCCGCGTATTTGGTATATGTTTTATCTTTAAATAAGTTTTTTATTTTCCAACGATCAAAATACGGTGTAAATATTAAGTTATGTCCAGACTAAATAAGCGGGCGAGAGCAACAACATATTTTTGTTTATGCCAGTGTTACCGTTTCAGTACATTTGAACTGAATTCAGTATAACTTAATTCAGTACTTTTTGAAAAACATTTGAAATTCAGTATGAAAATCAATCAATAAAGAAGTTATAGAACGAAATTAAAAAAACTACAGTATTTCAAAGGTTAAAATAATATTTCCTTATTAAGTCATCTGATACTGGCTATAACTTATTGAACATAATTTATACAGGTCAGATTTGGGGATTCACCAAAGTCAAATGGTTTAAATGAATACTTTTTCGATATGGTATGTACTTACATCGCATTTCATTACCGGTTTCTTATGGGAACCGGACAAATTTTAAAAAAGAGTCATGTAAAAACATTGACATGTAAGATAATTTAGGTTTTTATTGTTTTTCTTCCATCTTGCAGTAGTAATGAATTAGAATTTTTTTGGCTTGATTTATTATGTTTTTTTTTTGTTACCTATATTTTATTAAACACGTTTATTAAATATGGTTTGTTTTTTTTACTAAAATATGACCTGGTTATTTTAACTGTATTTTGTGGTTTTAATTAATAAAATACATGACATACCTGATGATACAACATAATTTTGGGCTCATCTTACCCAGTTCCTACAAGCAGCAGCTATTGCGTAAATCATCAGAAGCATGTATCCACTTCGGTGCGATACACTTCATTTTTTAAACATCCCCTTTGAGGTGAAGGAATATGATTATGAATGGCTCTAGCAACAAAATCCCTCATGTTTTCAATAGGAACAAGATTGTAATATTTGCTTTTGTTCTAATTCTTTCATGTTCATCATCGCCTTCAACATCGAGTAATTTGATGAAAGCGTCCAAAATTGCCATATTTTGGACTTTTCTTGAGAATATGCCAAAAGCAAAACAAGCAACTTTGCTAGATTCTATCAAAGAAAAACGTTTTATTTTTAATTTTTATTTTTTCCCTAGAAATTTAGTATTATCAAATATCTACTTCCATTTTTAGATCATTTTTTTCTACAAGGATGAAGGCCTTATATTCAGGGTGAGCCAATTTCGACACTTTTGGGGGGTTTCCCCTATTTACTCAAGAGATAGAACAAAGAATCTAAGGTTACACGCGCCCAATAATTGAGAAAAATTGAATGGCAAAAACCGCATTCCGATATTTCGATTTGCGGTTTTCGTAATTCAATTTTTCTTAAAAATCCAGTTTATGAAACTTTAGATACTTTTTCCTCGGGAAATAGGAGAAAATTTCAAAAATTATCGAAATTTGGCCACCCTGTACATTGATCGTAAGTTAGAAACATTTTTTTCTTTGTCATGCTTTTAAATATCGCGATATTTTGGCGATATTAGAAATAATTAAGAGGTTTCAAACACAGTAACAAACTAAAAGGATTATTATAGAATATATATATTTAAATTTGTAGAATATTGACTTTTATAGAATTAATAAAATAGCATCTAGTGTTAGTGAGTTAATTTCATGTAAACGAAGTAGCCTCGCAACAGAATATCATTTATGAAAAGTCTGGTTATATGTCAACTTTGTGATTTCTGTGTTTACTTTGCTCTCCTTCACTTAAATTAAAATTTTTGGTATAGGTATATCGAAAATTTTTATTGTCATCATCATCATTATCATGTCTAAAATAGAAACTGCCAAGATTAAACAAGATAAAATAAAATACATTAATGATGACGATAACAGTGATCATACATGAATAAAATCGCACCTGCGTATGAGACAACTTTTCCAATATATATATATATATATATATATATATATATATATATATATATATATATATATATATATATATATATATATATAAATTTCAGTTTAGTTTTTCTAACTACTTAATAATTTGCCAATTAAAATTATTTTTGTTGCTTATGTTTGTGTATATAATTTTCATGATATATATATATACGTTCACATTATAATTAAAAGTTTTAGAAATGGTTTTGTTTGAATTTATTTGTTGCTAAATAAGTAATCAATAATTATTACAGCAGTTGGAAAACAAGGATATTCTTTAGGTACTTACACAATTTTGTAAATTATTTTGTCATAAAAAATACGTGTACCTAATTATTATTGTACACTGTAGTAACATAAAAAAACAATTTACTGAAGTTTTATTACATTATAATGGAATAATTTAAAAATTTTCACAGATATTTTACACAATCTTCACGCTGTAACTCTAGCTGTAGCGGTAGACTGCGCCGGCACGGCGACCACAATGCTCCAAAAGCCTCAACTCAAGTCTAAATTTTTATCGACAAGTCTCAATAACACCACTGTGCATACGTAAATTGCATTAAATCCATTATTTAGCATTATTTATGTAAAATAAAATACTTCATGCCATTAATATTTGACAATTCAATGACAATTCATAATTTTGACGTTCACCGATGTTAGTTTCTTCTGTGTAAGTCTGGCTCAAGGCTATACACATTTTACATGACAAAACAATGAAATTTGGGTACTTTTTGTAGGCGTTTTTTTATGTTAAATTTTGAAATTTTTGAATGTTTATTTATCAGAATGTGTTCATAATTAAGTATATTGCAATTTAAACATAAGTTTTAGCAGGGCTGACAACCAAAAAATCAAAATTAACTCGATTTCTTGGAAAATGGAACACCCTGTATAAAAATTGATGTTATCATCAGATTCTACGCGCCATCTAGTGTCTGTATACCAAATTTCGTCCCACTGGCTATAATGGTTTCTGAGATATTCGCACTGAAAGTCTTAGAGGAAACACCCGGTATATATCGTAGATAGAGATATATATATATATATATATATATATATATATATATATATATATATATATATATCATAGATAGAGAGCGTTCAATATATATATATATATATATATATATATATATATATATATATATACATCTTCTTATCTTTTCTGCGTCTTTTCATATTACAACGATTCTACGTCCGTTAAAGTATAGTGAAATATTTTTAGACATAGGTGGCGTCTTAAATGTTTTATAATTGAAAATACAGAGTATATAACAGAAATCTTTTTGCTGCCTTCAATAATAGAAGATTTCTACTTTGCAATGATTTTGCGTCCTTACATTTTACTATTATTTCCGCGTCCGATATACGTTTATATGTTTGTATCTTTTCTGCGTCCAATAGTATATTATAATACTTAGTAACAATGTTTCAGCGTCCGACATAGTTGCCACTTCCTTGACAACTTCGAGCTTTAATATTTATATAGTATATTTTTTCCTTGGTCTGACACGACGAAATATAGAAATGTTTGAGATAATTAATTTGCTCACTAACCAATTATTGGTAACATTGAACTTTTCAATTTTATTTGATACAGGACAGACTAGATAATCTTTAATTATGTTAAACGTGATATTAAAAAAATATTTATACATTTAAAACATAAAAAATAGTTTATTTATAAAATTGTTGTTTATTTATCGTCGCGCTGTGTAGTAGAAAAACAAGAAACAAGTTTCTTATCCACGCAAAAATAAACAATAGAAGTCACACCTACTGAAACACATTTTAGAAAAATGCAAACAACTAAAAATTATCTAAATACTGCATAATAAATACGTTTCTCTAAAAGTGTATAAGCATAATCATTTGTTAGTACACGTGTCACGTTGATCTAAATTCAAATTTGAAAAAGATGGCATTTTGCATTACATGAATAAGAAGGAGGAAAGTAATTTTAGGAACAAACTGAGGGAAAAAGATGGGAAAAAACACAGGTAGACAGAGGGAAGAAGAAATCAGGAAGAAAGGCGCTGTATTGGAACGTAGCAGGTGTAACAAATAAGGAGGCAGACTTCTGGGAATACGTGGAAGGGTTTGACATAGTGGGAATGATGGAAACATGAGCAGAAGAGAAATCGTGGGAAAAAATTAAGAACAGATTATCAAAATGCTTCAAATGGGAACTCCAAGGGGCCGAAAGGGTGAAGACGAAAGGCAGAGCGAAGGGTGGGTTGATAATGGGGATACGCGAGGGAATAGAAGTAATAAGGAAATGAAAAACACAAGAGCATGATAAGTAGCAGAGTAAACATAGGAAAGAATACATGGAGAATAATAACGGTATATAGTACAGGGATGAAAGATTTGAAGTCGCAAATTAAGGAAAAAGTAAATGACCGCTCCAAAGGACAAAATGCAGAAGATTTTAATGGTCTAATGGGAGAAATGGCAAAAAGAAGAGAAGAGTCGGAAAAGGGAAAAAAGATAAAATAGATAATAAAATGGGGAGATTAATAGAGGAAATAATAAAAGATAATGGATGGAATGTACTGAATGGAAATAAGGAGGGAGACGAGAAAGGAAACTGGACATATCTGGGACCAAGAGGAGAGTCGGTAATTGATTATGCAATAGTCTATGAAGATGCTTGGGAGGAAGTGGAAAGTTTAAAATAGCAGACAGGGTGGAGTCGGATCATATGCCTTTGGAAATAACTTTAAGGGGACCGGAAAACCTGATAGAAGCAACAGAGAGACAAGCAAAAATAAGAGAGGAATTACAAATAACGAAATGGGGAAAAGAGGAAATAGTAAAGTACAGAGGAAGAACGCTGATGAAGAGCTTTAAGGGAAAGGCAGTCGATGAGAAGATGAGAGAATTGACAGAATGGATAGGGGGAGCAACAGAGAAAAAGAAAATACTTAATAGGGATAAAAGAAACAGCTGGTGGGATAAAGAATGCAGAGAACTGAATCGACAAGCCAGAGGACAACTGAGAAAATGGAGACAGAACAAAACTACAAAAGAGGAATATATGCAAGCGAAAAACAACTATAGAGTTGTAAGGAAAAGAAACAGAGTTAGGAGAAAGAAGAAGAGAAGAATATTAAGAAAATAAAAACGGAAACGGAAGCGTGGAAGTATATTAATAAAGAGAGAAAGAAGCGGAAAAAGTGAGCGAGCAGATAAAAATGGAAGAATGGAAAAGTTATCTGTAGAATTATTAAGTGGAAACGAAGAATATGAAGGAAAAAATAGTGTGCAAATAGAAGATGGAAACCAAAGAATAGATAGGGAAGAGATTAAAAATTTATAGAAAGGAAAAAATGCTAGAAAGGACACAATACAAAATGAGGCCAGGATTTACGGCACAGACGCTGTAGTAAACAGTCTCTGTGAAATTATCAATGAGGAGTAAACCAAAAAGCTGGAGGGAAGGAATAATCTTCCATATTTATAAAAAGGGATAAACCAGGAAACAAAACGTTACAGAGCTGCTATACAAAAAACTAAAGGCGGAATGGAGGGAAAAGAAATTATACCAGACGGGCAGGCAGCGTACAGAAAGAGTGCAATTGACAATGTATACATATTGCATCATCTAATTAACAAAGAAGCGCAGAAGAAAAATGGAAAGTTGTATGCGTTATTCATAGATCTAAAAGCGGCTTTTGATAATGTAAAAGACTAAAATTGTAGGAACACTAAAGGACAGAGGAGTGGATAAACACCTGATAAGAAAACTTAAGGATATATATATTATATAAAACAACGTTGAATAGAGTGAAAGTGAACGGGATGGAAAGTACAGAATTTTATACAAACAAAGGAGTGAGACAGGGGTGCCCACTAAGCTCTTCCTTATTTGCAGCATTTATTGGCGACATTGAGGAGAGATTGAGGATGGCTCAGGCAGGAGGAGCAGTAGTGGGACAGAGAAAGTTTTGGGTACCCTATAATATGCAGATGACATCATTATAGTAGCAAATGAAGAGAACGAAATGAAACAGATGATAAGACAAGTGAATGTGGAGAACACAAAACTAATGATTTTTGGAATATATTTGCAGCATATATAAATATAAGGAAGGTAAATCAAGCAATGGGGATAGCTTGGGGGACAGAGAGAAAGAAAATTCAGACATAAGAGACAACTAATATTATTCGACAGTTTAGTGGGGAACATACTCCTGTATGGGGCCGATGTGTGAGAATGGATAGAATTTGAATAGAAAAAGTACAGGAGAAGTATTTAAGGTGGATACTAGGAACAGACAGAGAAACTCCGAGCTACATTGTCAGAGAAGAAAGCAAAAGAGATAAAATGAGGGTGAAAGCAAGAAACCTAACAGTAAAATACAAAGAAAAGATAATGAGAAGGAAATACTGCAAGATACTACAACAGTGTGGGTTAGAAAAGAAGAAGGAAGGAGGAGAGAATATAGGGACAGATAGAGAGATATACTTCCGACGAAATGGGTATGCAATCACAGAAATAGAACGCTTAAGAACTGGAGGCAGACAGATGAGGAAAGAATTTCAGCTAAGAGACACAGATATAGAAACGCAAGAAAGAAGAACAAAATTAAAGAGGGAGAGTAAGAAGGAAAGGATAATGTTAGCAAGATTCAGTTGAGGAAAAAAATAATACTTGGCGGACAGATGAAAGTGAAAGAAGATGTAGGGCCTGTTGGGAAGAGAGAGAAGTGGTAGAACATCTACTGCGTGATTGTGAAGAAATGAGAGAAAGACATGCAAGCAGAGCAAATTTTAAACGAGGTCTGTAGAGCAAAATAAAACTTATTATTACTATTACTCTATTACAAGTATTGTTTGTTATAATTAGGTATTCGGATATTACGTAACGTAAAAACTGACACTTAATATAATTATTTGTATACTGAATGTTAGGAGTTTTATAACGCTAATTGTGGAGATACAAATTTTGATTTTAAATACGAATATCACAAAATAGTGACGGAAATAAATTAATATTAGCTTTCTTAAGAAAACAATTGCTCAACAAAACAAGGAACATATAGTTCTAATTAAAAATCATGAAAAAATAACCAACAAAAATTGCAATTACTAATAAAAATTGCTTGTATTTGTTTGCTTCATTATTTTTGCTGCTAAAACATAGGAAATACCAGTAAGGGAATTTTCTAACAAATTCACAAATTTTATATAAATCTGTGTACAAAAGTTAACGTTGACTGTTTAGAAGGCAATTATGTCCCATATAAATTTTGTCTTGGTCTTAACTCTCGCGAATTAATATGGAATTCAAACATAAACAAACCTGTCCAAAAAATAAAAATTCAGTAGTTCACAAAATATTTTACTCCCAACATGAAACGTTTATTCCGAAATAGGAACAAAAGTATTTTGAGACTGATCTAGTATCTTCTATCGCAAAAAAGATGCCATCATTTGTGCGTTAGGGGCAAGGTATTTTAATATACAGGGTGATTTCACTTTAAATACAGAAAAAGCAGAAACACATTAATTGCCAAAAAATAAGTAGAGTTTGCTCTATAAACTTCTTTCTTGGGGAAGCGGTATTCGAGATAGGGTGTTAAAGTTTACAATAAAATATATATATTTTCTGTAATATCTTCATATTGCGCTGACGTTGAATAAAATTTACTACATCGTATTCAAATAATTTTACCTTTTACTGAATGTAATATTAACCTCGTGGTTTTAACCAGTGGCATGCTACTTATGAAGATATTACAGAAAATATATTTTTTTGTAAACTTTAACACCTTGTATGTCTAATACCGCGTCTCCCAGAAAAAAGTTTATAGAGCACACTTATTTTTTGGCAATTTATCTATTGCTGCAATTTCTGTATTTAAAGTTAAATCACTGTGTATATAGAGAACAACAGCATATTGATATTTGCTCCAGGGAACTGACTAAAGTCTATTGAAATTGAATTTCAAAAAATTTACTCAATGTTTCAAAATTTATCGTTGTTTGTTGTGATAAATAGTATAAAATTAATAGACAAATATGAATTGGCCTCAACTCTAAAATTTATGAAAAATTTTCAGAATCCATCAGAAAAAAAATGTTGTTAAAACAGCGTTAAATTAGTTATCCGCGGTAAAAGAGGAAAGAGAGGACTGATTTGGTGGAGACATGCAGGAAATAAACTAAATACATTGTTGCCAAGATGTGGACGCACAATCATCTGAAAATGTTTTAGATAATTAAAATGGTTATACGGTCGGGAAATATACGCCACTCTATTCAACTCCAACTGGTGTTAAACTGCTGAACCTTAAAATGTATATTATTTTACACATTACTAATATTTCTGCGTCCGACCATAAATTGTGTACAGCTACACAAAATAACTTACAGAATTCTTTTTTGGTAGATATTAAATTAGGTATAAAACTGCATCATTTCTGTTGTACCACATCATCCAGCGATGATTGCCGATTGCAATAAAGACGAATGTTTTTTCTGCGTCCGTATATGGACGTAGAAAGGTGGTGGACGCTGAATGATATGTAAATTTAAAATGTATGGACGCAGAATAGATAGTAAGATATATATATATATATATATATATATATATATATATATATATATATATATATATATATATATATATATATATATATATATATATCATAGATAGAGAGCGTTCAATTTTAAAAAATAATTATTTATTTTCTTTATTTTCTTCTAAATAATTAATATTTTTCGCTAAAATTCGATAATTCGATACATAGTACTCTTAATAAAATTTTCATATTTTGTAGTGAATATCTTTTTTCAGCTAAAGCCAGTGGCATAATTATGGGGTTTTATTCGCGTTTGAATTTCTTTAGTACAACAGAAATAACTATTACATCGGAGGAAACCGCCAGTGAGGAGGTAATCCACATCTTCACATTCAGATCAAAAAGAAAGGAATGTGGAGGATGTGGGATCTATTCCAAATTCTTATATATCCAATATCAGGGCAATGGATAGGTGGCATGCTGCCAAAGAAATTGCCCGTACGCAATCAATACAACATGTAAAACCATCAGAATCTACACAGCTAGTACACAATCATTTCTGATATTACGCAATCAAAACATAACTAGATCGACATGGCAATGCCACCAGGCATTGGTAGTGGCGTCCATAAGCGGTGCAAAGCGATAAATCAGCTGGCCAAGAGTTCATCAGATCTTAATATTTTTGAACCTGGTTCCTCCAGTATGTTCCCAATGTCAACTTTTGTTAAAATTATCAAAGAAGACAACCCACAATAATTTGCTAAGGAAATCTTAAAGTACCCCTGCAAGGATACAAAAGTACCTGGCCACGACTAGAACGAATTTTTGGCAGGTATTCAAACTGGAGCAAACTGGCTAAGAAAACATATTTATTATATAAAAAAATGTGAAATATCTCTTTGTAGGGGTTGCGAACTGGAAGGCGAAACAGTAGATTTGTTCCAACCATAGCATGAATCCAGTTCGAACCGTCCAGAACTATTCAGTCAGTTCAGTTGTTAATGTATTTTCGGTGAATGCAACGGTGAAGACGGAGCTAGTCAAACAGTTCTGAATCAGTTCTCAACAGACCTAGATTCCATGCACTCTGTAAGTGCACTGCCAACTCGTCAACAAAAGAATCCGTGTTGATCACCTTTTTCTCTTTAATAGACTGGTTAACGACTCAGGTGGATTGATCTGCTAAAGGGAGGAAGTACAAGGGGCCCAATGGTGCCTAAGTGTTGTAGCCTCTATGCTACCCTCTCCACAATTCCAGTTAACTAAAATTGTTTCTGCCCAACCTTTTGAAAACAACATACAAAATCAAAAAGAAGTCAGAACAACTTATATTTTCATATTTTCATTGAGTAAGAACCGTTTTACACACACAAGAATTATAACAAAAATGTATCTCCTAATTTTGCTAAAAATGTTCGCGAAAATTTTTTAGCTGTTTTATACATACGAGAATTGTGTCAATAATTTAATGAAAATTGTTATTAGTAGAAATATGGAACATGTTCTATATTTTTATGACTATAATCGAGAAAGTGCGGCAGCATCGGCACAAATCTCCAGTTTGGCAATTTGTAAAGTAACGTAGATAGCTGAAATATACATACAAATTTTAATAAAAATTCTTAGTAAAAATTTACCCGTAATTTTCGTTATAATTTTTAGAAGAAATCGCTTATGTGTAAATCGGTTCTAAGACATACAAGATTGACGTCAATATTATGTTTAAAACAATAATTATTTTACATGTACACTTACAGTTGAAATATAATAGATACATATACATAATGCTGTAAAAAGATATGTGTCTTAATTTAATACATTTTATATATTCCATATTAATTAAGCAAATTCCCTCTCTTGAAAACAATGGATGTGTTTTTGAAAAAGAAAAACGATGACTGAACTTATCACTTCAGACATATCTCGCAGATTCGATGATGATGCTAATTAAAGAGATTCCGTATTTTGAATTCATTTTTTAAATATAGAACATTTAATTATTTTAGTTAACCAACGCCAATATGATACAGTCTAATTTGAAATCGCGACAAAATTATTAGCAAAAATCATTGAGAGGTTTTAGTTTAGAGTTGAAATGAAATTGTGTATTTTGTCCTGCCCACCCTATGAAATGCCCTACTACTGCACTAATATTAGAATAGCTTTGAAAATGTTATTTAGGTAAAAATTATTTGGGTAAGTGTTTTACATTCAATAATCTCTTGATCTTTGTGTATCAGATTTTGGCATTTACGTTAGATAACAAAGATTTTTTGCGCATAAAGGATATAACTAAGGAAATTACTAGCTTAAAGCTTCATTTGCCTGTTGTTATAATTATGTAGGTAGGTACATCAATACATTTTCCGGGAGGCTGGAGAAAAAAAATCTCAGGAAATTTATTATGTACCGCTGATATATCTATGTGATACCATACTATTGATTAATAGATGCCTATTTATAAATAATTTAAAAAGTAATAAGCAAATTACTCTAGCCATTTCACGACCGTTGTTTGAAAACAAAATAATAGCGAACTTCTCATACGATCCTGGAAAAGTACAAAAAAATATTATCTAAGTACTTATAAATTATGCCATACATATATATACTCACTAACTGTTCCAATGTCCTTTAAATCATCATTTTTCAAACTAAAACGTTTGAACAACCTTCTGGCAAGCAAGAGAAAACACAAAGAAGGAAAAAGGCAAAAAGCGATATTGATAATAATTAACTAGTTCAAATTTTTTGACGACTACTTAACTTCACTCTCAACTCACACTGGTTAAAGTTAAAAGAGGAAGAGTCCCCTGTTCAGTTTGCCTTACATGTAGTATCAGCTGAATATTTGTAAAATTCCCCACCCAGGAGTGGGGTAAAGTATTTGGAATAGCATGGGACCTAGTACGATCTATAGGCGTCCAATGTTATTAAATTCCGTATTCACAGAGATTTTAAATCGACAGTGCTAAGACGGGAATATAACGAAACAAAAAAAGAACACATCTAAGACAAAATCAGAAATGGATATGGTTCTAGAAACGTGTTCTAAACAAGCACGTACAGTCTGTTATAATAACAATAATGATACTCTCTCAAATCAGTTTTAGAATTACTGGAAATTATGAGTAGAAATTTTATATTAAATCTCTGTTGGTGATTGGAACAACTAAGAACTAATGTTGAAAGTAGATTTTATTATGAATGCGTCAACAGTTTGAAATATATTACCAAATTCATTTTAGACGCTTGCCATTATTATTGCAATAGATTTTACATATGTATATGAGTCCTGGGTTCTAATTTATTATGTGCTAAATATTGTATTCATGTAATGTTCAATTATATGTTCATATAGAGTACAGTAAAAAAATATATAGATTTCCATACAATGTATGACGACGAAAATTATTTATTATTTTTAATTTAATATTTGAATATACTTTAAAATGCTCCAATAATTAAGTATATCCGTTATAGTATAGTGTGATATATACCTTTAAACATACCAATAATTTTAAAGAAAGCAATATTTTCTGTAAAAAATAATAATAAAATTGCAGTAGGTAAATTTTAAAATAAAATAATTTTTTTATTGCATAAAAGAAGATCTGAATAATAATTTAAATATAGCCCATTTCAAATAATAATGTAAAATAAAAGCAGTGGCGTAGCTAGGCGGGAGCGAAGCGACCCCTCGCCCTCGCAATTAAAGGGCCCCCCAAGGGAGAGGGGGGGTGGTTAAAACCGAACTCCATGATCTCTAAATAGTACGAATAGCACCCTAAAAGAAATAACTAAGAGCTTTACCAAGGCTTTACCACACATACTATAATTAATTTGCACACCCTGCTGGTTGTGCTCTGTTATCGACATATTTTTCAGTACAGATTACAAAAAATATTTATTTTTAGCATTTAAACACCTCATAATTATGAAATTTTCAGATCATCCAGACTTCACTACTTTAACTAGTTTCATCATAAATGAATAATTTTGTAAACAAACATTTTTCACCATTATTTTCCTGAAAATATACAGGGTAACACTGAAAAAACTACAATGCATAGTATCACGCGATAGAGGACCAAAAAATAATAAAAAAATATATAGACACTAATGCCGTTCGCCTTTTGTTTTCAAGATACAGCATTTAAAAATTTTTTGTAAATTTTAATTTTTTTTAATTTTTCCCGATTGTACGAAAATATTTGAACCAAAATTGATGTACACTGTGACCTTGCATGTGGCTATTATGTGTCACAATATTCAGTTCATTCAGCATCTAATGGCGGAAGAAAAGGGGCTCGCTGATACGTCTTCGCCCACGTCTAGATTAGTCCACGCTACGCCACTGAATAAAAGCACAGTAGGTTAGGTAGGGTACCTTATCTTTTAATCGAACCACAAAATTATCAAAAAGCAATCACAAATCAATGCAACTATTGGATATATTAATGAAAATTTAAAGTGATAATTAATTAATAATCAATCAATAAATTAAAAAATAATTTTAAATGAGCGTAATTAGTTTGATATCTGTGAGTTGGGCAATACAACATACATCTAAAATTTTTAAGTCAATAAGATTTTTGTTTTGAAGTTTGAAGATCATCTGTTTCATGCAAAAGTATGCATATCTAAAATTTACTTAATAATTCAATTTACTTGTACCACAGCATAGGTAGACCAGCAGTTTCACTCCATTATCGGCACTTTGAACTGCTTTCAGTTTCTGCGGTGACCTCGAAATGTGAGTGCGATAGCACATCCGATAGAATTGACAGAATCGGTGATCAGGACCGGAATAAGAAATTTTTATTTGCGCGTGAAAGCGTAGTTATTCCACATGAAAGTTTACGTTATATCTATCCACATTATGTAATAATTCATTATACAGTTGTAAATGGGTAATTCAACATGTACTATACATCATTTACTGCTACTAACATACAGCGTAAAAATTTGATTTACTTCTTTGGACTCTTTAAAAAAAATTGTTTAAAATATATATTATTGCAGTACAAAACATTTTTATTTATTTACTTTTTTGTTATTAGTGATAATTACATTTTTTTGGGATTTTTTTAAATTTAAAATTTGACGTTTGAAGTTTAGTGGACAAATAATTTATTATGATTTTTTTTCGTCTTAAATGATCTACGTAAACCAGAAGACAAGTATTTTTCAGAACAGAGAAATTATGTTTACTTAACTTTGAAAATTGTTAAATTGGAGATAAAAGTGCAGTAAAATGTAAATTTGGAAAAAAATTATTTTTATTATTTTGTTTTGAGACTTACTCTCATTATAGTGACTACAAGAAATATGAGCATCTACATAATTTGAAGATGAACCGTCTTGTGCAGGAAACGTTGGAACGGCTTCTTTGCGTAATCTATTGCGCGGTTCGTTAGAAAACATATTATTTTAAAAATGTATTTGACATAGTTTGTATGAACTATTACTAATCCTGAGCAGCTTTTCCAATAAATCTTCTCTATTAGAAGCCTCTGCACAGAACTTTGCTCTAAAATAAAAATTTGTATTTGTGAATAATATAAATATGTATATTTTAAACTTCACTTTCATGAGAAGTATTTATATTCCAATGTTATACTTAAGAAATGAGTTAATAGGTAAGGCAATAGCAGTAAAATATCATTTATGGTTTGTACAGTATATTATAGATTACTTATTTATGTCTTTAGCAAATTTAAAGAAACTTAAATTACTATTTATAGATGATATATTTAAACATCTAACTGCTGCGCAGCGACTCGTTCCTCGATCAGACTCAAAATATTACTTTAATACGGCTCTGTATAACCGATGTTCGCACTCCCAGAGTTGGATGCAAACTGAGGTCTCTGCAGCTTGAAACGGATGCGCGAGCTGCTATGCGCGACTTATTATTTCGGCCCGAGTGTTTTTACTGGTCTCCCTATACTGTGCTTGTACTATGAATGTGCAATCCTTGATTATTTACTATTATACTCAATGATTCAATAAAACAAATCTATTCTTGTGCAATTTTGTGAACGCACATACAGCCTACAATCACTTCCAAAAAATGTCAAAATACTACAGATGACATGTCTAGTTGACAGATTGGTGGTGTCTAATTGTAAACATTTTAAAAAGTAATAAAATTCAAGAAGTTATTTTCTTAAATTTAAAATAACATATTGATGTTGTAACATATTGTTTTTCATAATTATATCTTCCAATATAGTAGATACTAAGAATTATTGCACTATAAGTGGTTATTAGGGTAATCAATTAAGTGTACGGCAATTTCTGCATGATTAAATACTTACCTTATTAGTGTTTAAAAGATAAACTGTTACCGGTACTGTGTTTAGGATTTTTATCTACCTTTATGGCTGATTATAAATTTTTACAATTATTGTAATATATCAGTTCTCTATGGACCACTACAATAATATTTTAATTTGGGGTGAAGTGATCCACAGATGTTGACGTGGGGTCAAAATAAAAATATATGTAGCTGCGATCCTATCACAGCTCCAAGTGCTGGTGGAAATCTGTGGATGGACTTAACCAAGCATAACCTAAAATTAAATTTGACAATATTTTCTTCCAAATTAAAAACCGAAAAAAGTCGTATTATTTGGAAATCTTCAAAATCAATTTACTTAACAACCCTTTGTTGCGCGTTTATGAAAATTGACATAACGGTAGACTCTCAGCCAGCAAGTAATGTAACTGGGCACTTTTGTGATGTTCCTTTTAGGTGACAAAGATACATTCATTTGTAAGGTGCCATAGACCGCTCAGTTACCTAGATGTAGAATGTACCATAGTGGCTCTTTTGCTACATACTTGTGTGATATCTATGGAAGATTAATAAAATGTGGAAATTTGAGGTCTTATGTGAAAGGACCGATTATTTTTTTGTTACTATAGTAATATATAGATATATAATTTTGGTGGCTTATCTTGTTGAGACGTTTTGAAATATAGTGTGGCAAGTTCCGATTAATTTAATAAAAGAATAATTGAGTGAGTACTTAGCTATTTAATGTATATTTCTGTTTGAGAGTAATTATTGATGTTTTATTCTGCCTGGACAGGAATGATTATTGAGGTAAATATTGTTTGACAATAATTCGTGATGTTTTGTATGACAATGATGACTTTGACAAATTGATGAATTGTGACTATCGGGTGGTTATACTCGCTACGTGGGAACTGGCGTGGATTCTGTTTTCGGTCCCGCCAGCCCGGTGATATTTACCGGTATTCCTGAGTTGTTGATTGCTCATTTTGACACATCCGAGTGAGTGACCAAGTAGAGTACACGGATGACCCTCGGTGTTGACTTCTGGGTGTGCCCCAGAGGTGACCCTGTGATGGTCAGAAACTCACATCGCATGCGCGCTTGCCGAGCGGCTGCTTGTAGTTTTGTATTATTGTAGTTTATGATTTATAGTTGATTTGTATTTGTGTATTTTAAACTTGTCTAATTTACATAACGTTTTTATTCCCTACCCCTCATAGCTTTAGGTATGATATAAGTAATTACAGCCAAGAAGAGGGGGCCCAGACGAGAAAAACACCTTGTGTGGTCCAGTCTGGGGGTAGCTCCACCCCCGGTGAGTTTATTAATTATCGTATCTAGCTGTACAGTACGGTAAAGTTTTGTTCTCTTTTATTTCCGGAACTTGCCTACACTTGACCAACAGAAATGTCTAAATAAACTACCTTATGTCTCGCCCTGGGATAACAGATGTGATGTTTGTGGATAATTTGAACGTCTCGTAATTTAGGTATAAACATTTATTTTCTATTTGCATGTTAGATGGAGACAAATACGACCCTTGCTTATTTATTTGACTTGCTTTGTATAAATATTGATCTCATTAACAAATGACATATGATAATTGATTTTATTATCCTTGCAATTTCAGGTGTGGGGTACCGTATTTGTTAATTTTCATTTGACTGCAATATCATACCACAAACACCATATTATATCCCAGCCTTGCATTTACCTCGTACCTCGCTGCTTTGTCGCGCTCTCGAATAGCTGGCACCTAAATTGTTTGTTTTTATTTTACAGCACGCACGTTCGGTACTCAAGTGATTTTGTAATCGGACTCTCTAATGTGGGTTATGTACTCTATATAAATAAACTACAACTTACTGAAGTTTATGTAAACGTGGAACTAATTAATTTAATATATTGAACTTTGACTTGAACAATGGTGCGGCCACGCAAAATGAAACGTAATCTTGCGCCGATATCGAGTTCTTCTGGAGAATCTGATGGTGAAAATGTACCCGTAAGTGTGAACGTCGAGAATTTGCATATCGGTACGACCGAGTTAACTGGTATTCCTGGTACCAATGGCGGCCTGACTGGGGCTATTTCTACGCAAGATTCCTCGGCCCCGAATAATACCTCCGTGGATAGTATGAGTAAGCTGGCAGATGCGATCGCCCTTTTAACAAAGCATTTGGGGAATAACGAGTCAACCTCTAACAGAAGCACTATTTTAATACCAGCCTATGACCCAGAGAACAACGACTTGGACATAAAAGCCTGGGCACAAAAAGTAGACCAAATCCGGGAAATTTCCAAATGGAGCGATGAAGTTACTGCGTTTAATGCAACAAGGAGATTAACTGGATTAGCCGAAAAATGGTTAAGAACTCAATCCGCTACAGTATGTTCCAAGTGGTCGGAATTAAAGTACGCTTTAATTCGCAGTTTTCCAACTAAAATTAATTACTGCGAACTTTTGCAAGAAATGTTGAATAGAAGACAATCATTCAATGAAAGTTTACTGCAGTATTATTTTGACAAAGTAAATCTCGTACAACGCTGTCAAATTACTAACGAGAATGCAGTCTCCTGTATAATTGGTGGTTTGAGTGACTCGACGCTACGACGAGCAGCCGAATCCGGTAATTTTAGTAATATAGAGGACTTGCTGGGGTTTCTAAAAAACTGCCATAGAGATGAGAGACGATTCTGGCCGACACCCAGTGGAAAACAAGGCCATCATTCCGTATGGAAGAAAAGAAAAATTATTAAGTCTTCTGATGCTGATCGCCATAAGAGAGATCCTAATACAACGATTCACTGTTTTTATTGCAGAAAGGAGAGACACAAGGTGACAGCATGCCCAAGTAAGACCATCGACGTATGCGGTTTTTGTCGAAAACGGGGACACAAGGAAGAAAGATGTTTCCGAAAGGCCCAGTTAGGACAAAACAATTCCAAGAGTGTCTTATGACTAGCCGGTCAATCAGGAAACGGTAAATATTATAAGGATGCATGGATTAATGGACAACATGTAAAGGCATATATTGATTTTGGAAGCGAGTGTATAACTCTAGTTAATAAAGTTGCTCGTGAACTTAGACTACCCATAGAAAAAGCAATGGTTACTTCGTTACGAGGATTTGGAAATGCGTTAGTTACTACCCAGGGGCGCACTACATTCACTTTAAAAATAGATGGTATTACTAAACAAGTGGAAGCTGATGTAATGCCTAATTCTGCTCAAACAATTCCTCTATGTGTTGGACAACCATTTACTGAGTTATCAGACATTGTAGTGTTTAAAGACAGCGATGTGTTACAATTTCACCATAATAGTGAAGGTATGAAAGTTACTTTATTTGCAACTAAAAAGACAATTGTACCTCCAAATTATGTGGCAAACATTAAGGTTAATAGTAAAGAGGGGACAGACAGTGGTGATTATTTTGTTGATACTAGTGTGCATTTCGACCCCGAACAAGAACTGGTCATTCCGGCTATAGTAATCGGGTTTAATGATAATGAAGCAGTAATTCCTGTTATCAATTTGGGAACCCGTGACTTAGTAATAGGTACTAAACATCCTATAGCTCGAGCGTGCCGATGTATTCCGGAAACGTGTAACGAACCGACTGTGAGAAAAATCAACCGCGACAGGGTATCGCTATCGCCGTTGACCGTAGATGATTTAAATGTCGGGGATGTTTCTACGGACATTAAAAATAAACTGCAGCAGTTAGTTAGTAATTTTCGCCATTGTTTCGCTACTAGTATTCGAGAGATTGGACAGTCCAAGAACACGGAGATGCATATCGCATTAAACACTCAACAACCATTCACTTATCGGCCATATCGTATGTCACCAGCTGAGAGAAATGTGGCTAAGGAGATGGTACAGGAACTACTTGACGTAGGTATAGTTCGCGAGTCGACGTCTCCATTCAGTTCCCCAATATTATTAGTTAAAAAGAAAGATGGTAAACCTAGGTTGTGCGTAGACTATCGCAAACTAAACAACGCGACGGTGAAGGATAAGTTTCCTCTACCAAGAATAGACGACCAAATAGATAGGTTACATGGTGCGGTATATTACAGTACTTTAGACCTTGTATCCGGTTACCACCAAATTCCTTTGGAAGAAAAGTCCAAACAGTACACGGCTTTTGTTACCCCAGATGGACATTTCAAGTACAATAAGATGCCATTCGGTTTATGTAATGCTCCTAGTGTGTTCCAACGGATGATGAACAACCTACTGGCGCCTTTTGACGACTTCGCTACTGTCTATTTAGACGACATCTTGATCTACTCTAGAACACCCGAAGAAAATTTGGCAAAATTAGAACGACTGTTACAAGCGTTGTCAGAGGAAGATCTCACCCTAAATCCAGATAAGTGTAGTTTTCTATGTACATCAGTCAACTATCTGGGTTATTAAATTTCGGGACAGGGTGTTCAGCCAGGTGAAATAAAGAGTAAGGCCATCGAGAATTTTCCGCAGCCGAAAGATATCCGTACTGTGCGGCAATTTTTGGGACTAACAGGTTTCTTTCGTCATTTCGTTAAGAATTACGCTCTTATCACCGAGCCAATAACGCGCTTGACCCGAAAAAATGAAAGGTGGAATTGGGGAGCAGATCAAGTGCATGCTTTCCAAAATCTAAAGGACATACTATCGAGTCGACCCGTGTTAAAAATTTATACACCTGATGCTAGGACCGAGGTCCATACTGACGCTTGTAGTAGGGGACTAGGAGGTATACTGTTGCAAGAAAGCAAATACCATTCGTATGAGCTAGAGACACTGGCAGTGGTACAGACTGTCCAAAAATTTCGCGTTTATCTTCTGGACAAGGACTTTGTTGTTGTTACAGACTGTAATGCACTAAAAACATCATGGACGAAGAGAGATCTTCTTCCGCGCATTGCTCGTTGGTGGTTACAGCTACAAGAATTTCGTTTCACGATTGAATACCGAAAAGGAAAGTCCATGATGCATGTTGACGCGTTAAGTAGAAACCCGGACGAGAGTGAACCGCCAAACGAGCCACGAGTAGCACTCAGAATTGAGCCGGAAGATTGGGTACTGTCGGCACAATTAACCGATGAGAAAATTGATCAAATACGCACAATTTTAGCACAACCGCCCGAAAGTGATTACGACCGACAGATTTACCGGAACTATGCAATACGAGACAATCGAGTATTTCGCATCACTGCGCGTGGATTGCAATGGGTAGTTCCAAAAGGAATGCGCAGTAATGTTATACGTGCTGCTCATGATGAGTTAGGACATTTCGCGTTAGAAAAGACATTAAGAGTGTTGTGTAAACATTATTGGTTCCCCAGTATGAAACAACGAGTTCAGTCATACATCAGTTCCTGCATCCTATACCAAAACATGCCATACCGTTTCACACTGTCCATGTGGACCACTTAGGACCGTTCAACAAAACAAAGAGGCGAAACATGCATATTATTGTACTTGTGGATGCCTTCACTAAATTTACCTTAATAAGAGCAGTTCCTTCCACCAAAACAAAATTCGTCTTAAAATTCTTCGACGAAGAGGTTCTATTTAAATTTGGTATTCCAGCGTACATTGTAACCGATCGTGGCACGTCCTTCACTTCCAACAAATTTTCAAGCTTTTGTCGCCAAAAGGGTATTAGGCATGTTAAGATAGCAGTCGGTACGCCCAGGGCCAATGGACAAGTGGAAAGGTATAACCGCACTATTCTGAGTGCATTGAGATCCTACGAGGACGAAAACCAGTGGGATCAGTACATACCCAGAGTACAATTTGCAATTAACAACACCGCCCACAAAGATACAAAGCGGACTCCGAGTGAATTACTCATGGGTTATACTCCTATTACTGGAGCAGACACAGCTCTGAGGCACGAATTATCAAATGACGTGAACGGTCAACAAGATTTGACAGCAATTAGAAAGGAAGCGGAGAAACAGTTACAACAAGCTCAGGTGAAGAATAAGGAAAGATTTGATCGAAAGCGAAAAGCTGCACGACACTACTGCATTGGAGATCTAGTACTTATCCAAAAACAGGTCCAAAGCGAGGGCGAGAGTGCCAAGTTAAGACCAAAATTCACGGGGCCGATGGTGGTTAAACAGGTGCTAGAAAACGACCGCTATGTGGTCGCCGATATGGAAGAATCGAGGCGTAGAAGCAAAGGCCACTATAAAAATATAATCGCTGTTGATCGTATGAAACCGTGGGTGACTTCCGCGAATTTGTCTGACAACGACGAAGACCTAGCCCTTGCGGAAGATGGTATTCCTCTGTCAGATGATTCAGATTCTGAGGAACAGGAATTTCCTCGGGACGAGGAAATGTCAGGAATGGCCGATTGAAAGGACCGATTATTTTTTTGTTACTATAGTAATATATAGATATATAATTTTGGTGGCTTATCTTGTTGAGACGTTTTGAAATATAGTGTGGCAAGTTCCGATTAATTTAATAAAAGAATAATTGAGTGAGTACTTAGCTATTTAATGTATATTTCTGTTTGAGAGTAATTATTGATGTTTTATTCTGCCTGGACAGGAATGATTATTGAGGTAAATATTGTTTGACAATAATTCGTGATGTTTTGTATGACAATGATGACTTTGACAAATTGATGAATTGTGACTATCGGGTGGTTATACTCGCTACGTGGGAACTGGCGTGGATTCTGTTTTCGGTCCCGCCAGCCCGGTGATATTTACCGGTATTCCTGAGTTGTTGATTGCTCATTTTGACACATCCGAGTGAGTGACCAAGTAGAGTACACGGATGACCCTCGGTGTTGACTTCTGGGTGTGCCCCAGAGGTGACCCTGTGATGGTCAGAAACTCACATCGCATGCGCGCTTGCCGAGCGGCTGCTTGTAGTTTTGTATTATTGTAGTTTATGATTTATAGTTGATTTGTATTTGTGTATTTTAAACTTGTCTAATTTACATAACGCTTTTATTCCCTACCCCTCATAGCATTAGGTATGATATAAGTAATTACAGCCAAGAAGAGGGGGCCCAGACGAGAAAAACACCTTGTGTGGTCCAGTCTGGGAGTAGCTCCACCCCCGGTGAGTTTATTAATTATCGTATCTAGCTGTACAGTACGGTAAAGTTTTGTTCTCTTTTATTTCCGGAACTTGCCTACACTTGATCAACAGAAATGTCTAAATAAACTACCTTATGTCTCGCCCTGGGATAACAGATGTGATGTTTGTGGATAATTTGAACGTCTCGTAATTTAGGTATGAACATTTATTTTCTATTTGCATGTTAGATGGAGACAAATACGACCCTTGCTTATTTATTTGACTTGCTTTGTATAAATATTGATCTCATTAACAAATGACATATGATAATTGATTTTATTATCCTTACATATGAATAGCATTATATAACATGTATGTTTTTTGTAACTTTTAACTAAACGTGCCTTATTCATGTTACATAGACCTTTAATGTTTTCAATTTTTCCAAAAGCACGGCTCATAAAGTAACATAACCTTAACTTTGTTATTTTCATATATGTAATAAATGGTTATTTTTGGGCTTCTAAATAGTAACAAAATCGTTCAAAATATAATAATAATTTTAACTTGACGAAGATAACAATGTATATTTGTCAGTACATACAACGGGTTGAAAGAGGGTGTCGTACATAAAAATTTAGTTATTTCAACAAAAAATTAGCATTCGTTTCTTCAACGTTTAGAACGTCAAGATTTATTTTCCCGTAGATTGATAGAAAATAAAAAAATCATGTATTAGTGGCCTCACATTCATTTGTCAGGCTGTACGAAGGGATGAAATAGGGTGGAAAATAATTTAAAAATTATAACTTCGCTATGAGCTCTCTTCGAAGATTTATTTTGCCATAGATCGATAGATAATAAATAATTACATTCATAAATGGCGTCACATTCATTCTCCAGGCCGTACCGGGGGATGAAATGGGATGGTAAATTATTTAAAAAATTATAAACCGGCTATGAAATTTCTTTGAACATTTATTTTGCCACAGATCGATAGATAACACATAATTACGTTCATAAATGCCGTCACATTCATTCTCCAGGCCGTACAGGAGAGGGGTGGGGGGGTAAAATGAAGTGGTAAATTATTTAAAGATTTATAACTCGGCCATGAAGTTTCTTCGAATGTTTATTTTGCCATAAATCGATAAACAAATAATTGTTGTTCATAAAAGGCGTCATATTCATTCTCCAGGCCGTACCGGGGGATGAAATGGGGTGGCAAATTATTTCAAAATGTATAACTCGGCCATGAAGTTTCTTCGAACATTTATTTTACCATAGATCGATAGATAACACATAATTACATTCTCGGCTATGAAGTTTCTTCGAACGTTTATTTTGCATAGATCGATAGATAACAAATAATTACATTCATAAATGGCGTCACATTCATTCTCCAGGCCGTACCGGGGGATGAAATGGGATGACAAATTATTTAAAAAATTATAAACCGGCTATGAAATTTCTTTGAACATTTATTTTGCCACAGATCGATAGATAACAAATAATTACATTCATCAGACCGTACAGGAGGGGGGTAAAATAGAGTGGTAAATTATTTAAAGATTTATAAGTCGGCCATAAAGTTTCTTCGAACGTTTATTTTGCCATAAATCGATAGACAACAAATAATTATGTTCATAAATGGCGTCACATTCATTCTCCAGGCCATACCGGGGGATGAAATGAGGTGACAAATTATTTAAAAATTTATAACTCGGCCATGAAGTTTCTTCGAACATTTATTTTACCATAGATCGATATGATAACACATAATTACGTTCATAAATGGCGTCACATTTATTCTCCAGGCCGTACCGGGGGATGAAATGGGGTGGCAAATTAATTAAAAATGTATAACTCGGCCATGAAGTTTCTTAGAACATTTATTTTACCACAGATCCATATGATAACACATAATTACGTTCATAAATGGCGTCACATTCATTTTCCAGGCCGTACAGAGGGATGAAATGGGGTGATAAATTATTTAAACATTTATAACTCGGCTATGAAGTTTCTTCGAACGTTTATTTTGCCATAGATCGATAGATAACCAATAATTACATTCATAAATGGCGTCACATTCATCCTCCACGCCGCACCGGGGGATGAAATGGAGTGGCAAATTATTTAAAAAAATATAACTCGGCCATGAAATTTCTTCGAACGTTTATTTTGCCATAGGTCGATAGATAATAAATAATTATCTATGAAGTTTCTTTGAACGTTTATTTTGCCATAGATCGATAGATAACAAATAATTACGTTCATAAATGGCGTCACATTCATTTTCCAAGCGTTCGAGCACATTCTGAAGCATTTCCGGAGTGATTCGACGGCATTCGTCGACGATTCTTTGACGCAAATGTTGCAGCGACGCTGGCTGTGTTTTATAGATTTTACTTTTTACGCATCCTCACAAAAAAAAATCAAGGGGCGATAAATCCGGTGATCTCAATACTGCCTCTTCTCCCAATCCAATTCCGTGGAAATCGTTGGTCCAAATACTGACGGCCAATTAATGCATAATGCGGAGGAGCACCGTCTTGTTAAAAAATCAAATGATCTTCATCATACTCTGGAACATTTTCAATAATATCAGTCATGCCAGTAATTGCAAATACATTTGCCAGTCAAATTACCAGGTAGAAAAAAAACGACCAACCAGCTGGTCACCGAAAATTCCAGCCCATACATTTAATTTTTCCGGTTGCTGTGTGCACCTCGTGAAAAACTCTTGGGTTTGAATCTGACCAATAGCGCCAATTGTGACGATTTACCGTCCCGTTCAAGAAACAACTGCATTCATCAGAAAAACAGATGTTAAAATAGAACTGTGGATAGTTTCCTTTCGCTCACTCATTATTTCGCAAAATTGCAAACGGCGGTCATAATCATCGTCATGAAATTCCTGAACTAAATGTATTTTGTATGGATGGAATTTATTCTTCTTCAAAATGGTTTGTATGCTAGTTCGATTGATCTCAGATACAGATGCCAGCTAGCTCGTACTTAATATAGGATCAAGATAAACTTGTCCCAAAACTGCAACTTCACTAGCTTCATTAACTATAGGTTTTCCAATTTCTCGTTTTTTATTTTCTACGTTCCCTGTCTCGTGAAATTTTTTTACTAACTCTAGAATATGCTTCCTTTGATATGTCAATCTGGATGTTGTTCAGTAAAGTGAAATGATATCTACCCTTTCCGCAATGGAATAAACCATAGTGTTTAATTTTCAAAAACACAATTAAATAAACTTAAATAAACGAATGCACTAATTTTACGTTCGTTGTGTGTATATGTTACACACAATACTCGAATTCGGACAATGTCCGAAAAAAGTATGCAAAACTAGTTCTGAGCCCAGAAAAATTCCCATACCCGAAATTTTACGTTTAAACGCCATTTGACTACTGTAAAATAGCAGAACTAGTTCCGGTCATTATAAATTGTTCAAAATTAGTTTTGTGCATTTTTAAATGACCAAATCTAGTTTCCTAGGATGCAAAACTAGTTTTGAGTTCAGAAAATATAATGACAAAAATGGCATAACCCTACTTTTAATTAATGTAACTATCATAAAATGAATAGAACTAATTATGGTCATTTCAAAATGCACAAAACTAGTTGTGAACAATTTATAATGCCCAGAACTAGTTCTATGTATTTTGTAATATGCAGAAACCGTTTAAATGTATAATTTCGGATATGGAAATCTTTTGGAGGTCACAACTAGTTTTGCATATTTTTTTCGGACATTGTCCGAATTGCAGTATTGTGTGTAACATATATAGTATTCATTTCTGTTGTTTTACAATTGTGTTTTTTTTTTGACGAAAGTGATAACAAATCGCCAAAAACCAATGTAACGCAAGAAATACTAAATTTATATCATTGGCGTACTTAACTCGAATGAGTGACATTTTTACCGTTATTAATTGTTTGTACATAAGTTTCAACTTTAAAATCAAAATTCTTATTAAGTATTAGGCGGAATTATAAAATTTAGTCTGTTTTCAAAACAAATATTACTCAACCCAATGCCATTTAAATATTTTGGGGTGATGCTTGCTCTTGCTTGGGGATAAAAGTAGCGGAGATAAAAATACTAGCAAAAAAATGTCCCCCTTTAATCTAAAATCGACGGGTCTGAACGTTTTTCTACAATCTTGAAGCAGTTCCTGAAAATGGCTCTGTTTCGTTTTCATAATTTATCACCCCATTTCATACCCCTGTACGGCCTGGAAAATGAATGTGACGCCATTTATGAACATAATTATTTGTTATATATCGATCTATGACAAAATAAATGTTCGAAGAAACTTCATAGCAGAGTTAGAAATATTTAAATAATTTACCACCCTATTTCATCCTCATGTATGGCCTGGAGAATGAATGTGACGCCATTTGTAAATGTAATTATTTATTATCTATGGATCTACAGCAAAATAAATTTTCGAAGAGAACTCATAGCGAAGTTATAATTTTTTAATTTTTTACTGAATGTGAAACCATCAATACTATATTATATTTTTACTTCAACTCAAAAAATAGAAAACTAAACACATAGTTCAATTAAAAATCTAAATTTAGGAAACTAATTCTTTAAATTTGATAAATAAAGATCTTTCAAAATATTTCTGCTCGTATGTGCTTGTTCAATTTAAAGTGAGAAACCATTCTAATTCTTCTACACATTAATTTTTAAAAACTTGAATATACTAATTTTTAAACTTAAATGGAAGTTAAATTCACTTTAGGTACATTCGCAGGAGTATTTCATAAAATACAGAAATTAATACGAAATTTTTCAAGTTTAAGAAAATCTAGAATGGAAAAGTAAATGTTATGTGAAAAAAAACACTCAAATGATTTATTTATAAGTAAATATATTGTATACAAATATGGAAATATTAAGATGTACATCAAACTACATCTACATATTTGGCCACTATCATATTATAAAAATAATAAACACTACTTAGGTACATACAAGGGCAGTTATAAAAATAATAGATATATCATTATTTTTAAATATTTATACCTAAATTTATCCGCATGTAGATATGCTAAATAATCCTGTATGTAAGCAAAGGTAGTGTTTACGTTATATTTTAAAGTACATATCCATATAACAAAAATTTTTTAACATACATTTTGTTTTACTGTAGCATACAAATTCATATAAACTTAAAAGAACAATTCTATGCGTATTAAATTGTGTTTTGTAACTAAATTGAAACTTAACCTTTCAGATATTGGAAACATTCAGGAGAATGTAAGATGCGAAAATACAAAATAAGGTAACTTTTTAGTTAAATATTAAACACTTTGGTGTTTAAAATACTTGAAAACAATTTTAGTTAGTTACCAACGGTGAAACCACATTTTGTGCATTTCTTTTGCCGCATGCACAGGCAGCAAATGATTCCGCAGGGGAAGCAGCAAATGCACCACAACCAGGCACAACAGGAATAAGTTCCTGTCCAACTACTATTGTGACAAACTGGACATCCTCCTGGTCTGCCAGTGTTGACTACGACAGCTAAAAATGAAGGATATATGAAATGCATGAATAAAACACACCTTAACACTAATTCCAACAATGTAGTATAATATAATAATATAATATATTAGTGATGAATGTAAATTTAAATGGGCTATCTCAAGAATTGTTAAAGATACTAAAAGTTCCCTCAAAAGCGTTTTAAAATGCCTGTCCATGGAAACACCATGGACACACCATGAAAACATGTATAATAAATCACTAGCGCCACTAAATCATATGTTTACCTATTTCAGCATTTTTTCTGTAGTTTTTATTATGATCAAATTATTTAATTTATTCCATAAGTAGTTTCCGTATTGTACAATGTACATGAGAATTATCTTACGGCTTTCGATATACAGGGTGAATCAGTATTAGCGACATCTTTGAGACAAAATATGTAGATAGCTAAATATGTCTTGGTAAAATGTTGTGAAAAAAATACAGGATGTCAATGTTGATATTATTTTAGTATCTAAGTAATCATAATTTATGTATTAAATCATAGATTGGGCTATATTAGCAATAACCTAAAATTTTTGCTTACACGCGACTTCAAATATGCTACCTAAATTTATTTTCAACTATGAAGTATGAGTCAATTTTTATTTTAAAAATCAAACATCATATTACATTTCTAATATGTCACAAAATACCCCCAATAATACGTAATACATGGATCACCATAAAAATTTCCCAGGACTTTTACTTTACGTCCTACTCGTTCGCTTTTTTTGTAATGTCCTTTTTCATTTTTTAAATATTTTGTTGCCTCTTATTAAGCATTAATATTTCTAAAACTGTACTTTAAACGAATATATTTATGGAGAGTGAATCCTTGTCAAAATATAGTTTATATTTTAAATTTCCTCTTTTATTTAGCACAATTTTTTTCAATGAAAATAAATCAAATGAGCTGCCACAGAAAGAATAAAATAGTTTTCTTAGTTATCGAAATAAACAATAGGCACTAAGGCAAGTAGTTTATATCCAAGCAGAATATGCTAACATGCATTTGTTATTTAATTATTATCATTTCTCAGAAGCGACTTATCGTGCATATTTCTATGCCTTTGGCAACAAGGAATATAAATCAGTATATGCATACAACTGATAAACTCATATTATTCAACGTCAGTGGCGTAGCCACGGGGGAGAGGGGTTTGAGGGTTGAGTCATATAGGTATATTATATTAGAACTAATGAATATATACTAGGTGATTCAGAACTTATCTAAGATCAAATGAAAATAGATGCGTCATGGAAACTGGAGTCAATATCGTATTTCTTTTTTTTTTGTAAAATCCTTACAGTTGTAGTATTTTCAACCTTTACATCGCTAAGCTGCTGTAGTCTCTATCCAGGCGATTCCGACTATTGAAATCCGACAACTTTTTGTAGGTATTAATCTTATTTCTGAAGCGAGTCTTTACTTTAGTTTTTCAAGTGTCAAATATGTCTTACGTGTATAGCAACTCGGATTTAGTTGATATCGTTTTAATTTATGGCAGAACAATTTCCCGATAAACATGTGCCAAATGCAGCTACTTGTACCGCGGTGTGCAGTGTGTGCAAGTGTAGTGCAACGCGAGGGAAATTTGAAACCGAATCGTGGAAGAGATGAAGGTCCTGGACGTCCACGGTGTATTGAAGCAGTGTGGCTATCATATACACGAGGTTCAATTATATCCGTACCATATACAGCCTGTCCAAGCATTAATACCAATGCATTGGACGAGGAGGACCGCTACCATGGCCACCACGATCTCCTGACTAAATCATTTGGACTTCTTATTGTGGGGATATTTAAAAAATGAAGTGTATCGCACCGAAGTGGATACATGTTTTTGATAAATTACGCAAACGCTGTTGCCAATAACAACTTACGAGTTCAAAACGGACAAGAAGCAGAAACATTTGTGTTAGTTTGTAGTAACTGGGTAAGATGAGCCCAACATTTTGTTGTAACAATAGGTATTTCAAATTATTTTATTAATTAAAACCACAAATTAATTATATTAATAATCAACAAGAGGCAAAATCAGCTGAATTTACTGCATAAAATATGTGTTATAAAATGTTATTTATTTCTTTCCTTGGACATTTCTTTTCATATTTTGTCCGGTCGTCGATTGCATGGTTTGCCGCCTCATCAGGTTTTATAGTGGACCAGTTTCCAGTGCCGTGCAGAAGTGTATTTTTAAATCATTTCCCAACTGCCCTTTATGATTTTTTTTACAAAATTGTATTTGTAAGAGATATTAAAAAAGTTTTTTTAGATAAGTCTGAATCACCCTGTATAGCAAAATTAATTTATCGAAGATAGCATGAACTTGCTAAAAATAAATGAGGACTTCTGCTACATTAGGTTCACCTGCAACTAAGTTCTCGTTTTATTTTTGTGATTTTTAAATTTGTTTATTATTTACTTTTTTAATTACTCTTTATTGTTTTTTTATTTACTAAAAAATATTTATTTTAACTTTATTTACTGAAACCTCCACCATCCTTAGTTAATTTGTATTGTTTTTCATTTATTAAAAAATATTTATTGTAACTATTCACTGAAGCCTACCCCCTCCCATCGCCTCTTCACTAATGTCTGGCTACGCTACTGTTTACGGTCTTTTGTCTCTGCTACAATAGCGCTCTCTGCAAAAGTACAAAGGCCACTGCCTAATATCAGTCAACCGATATTACGGTTGAGTTTGAAATAAGTAGATGAGGTAAGCATTATAATACCTTGAGAAGAAAACTGCGTGACGGAAATAGTTCAGGTCCAGAAATAAGTTATTTTAGATATCTTTACACAATAACTTTAGATCCTTTGACTCGGATTTTTTAGTACTATAAATCACGTTCCTACCTTACTATTATTCGCGTAATTATTAATTAATGTAACAAAAGCAGAACTAAAAGTCTAGATGAGCTTTTAATGCACAGGGAGTCCAGTAAAAAATGGTCCAAATTTCAGGAATGCATTCTTTGGATAAAACTATAGCGATTTAATCCAACTTGATTCATTCCAAAAGTCAAGGTTACCGACTTACAGAGTGTCAAAGTTGAAAATTAAATTTTGTCTTTTACTAATGTTTCAAACAGTTTTCGAAAATATTTGCTTCAAAATTGGCAGTGGAGGTTTTTTGAGATGAGTTATTTTAGCTGAAATTATGTTCTATTTTCTAGAGACAGCTGTGTGCATGTGCATAATAGTCATCCCAAACATTTTTGTGATTAAAATTCACCGATCGTTCAGTTAGCCGTTGAGCAAGAAGAAGCACTTCTATATTTTATTGAAAATGATCACATCCTTAGCATCTGTAGTTTTACATGAACACTATTAACGCTCATTCCACTACACTTCAGTACAAAATCGTTTATCAGATGATTATTTGCGTAGGACCAATTTTTCCGAGATGTTAAGAATGCAAATGCAAAATCCATCATTTGTCCGTAATATTTTAGTCATAGACGAAGCCATATCTAATAGAAGAGGAATAATTAATACAAAAAATTGGGGAGAAGAAAATCCATTTGCTATTTGGGAAAGGCATTTCAAATATGAATGTAAGGTAAATATTTGGTATGGGATCGTAAATTACTACCTCATCGGCCTATTTTAATTGTCACCTAGATTAATTGGAAAAGAATATTTAAATTTTCTCACAAGCGGCCCGTTTGGTCTTTTAGAAGATGTTGTTTATACAAGATGGAATTCAGTATGGAAATGAGAAATTTCTTACAAAATACATTTCCTCATAAATACATAGGACGAGGCAACGAACTATGGCATCCATGGCCTGCCCTTATTTTGGATTTTAATGCAAACGACATTTACTTATGCGGCTATGGGAAAGATCGAATTTATTCATCTAATCCCATTAGTACAAAAGAGCAACAAAGAATTACTGAAGCCTCAAATGTAACCGCAATAACAGCCAGTCTTTTTTTGCAGTAAAGAGAAATTTTATTAAAAGATGTAGGAAATGTATTGAGTTACACAGTAGACATTTTGAGCATATGCTTAAAAATTGAATTTATAATTTTTACTATGCACTATAATCATGATTAATATATTTATTTCATATTAATACATTATAAACAAATAAACCCTTGTTATCGTAACTATAAACATGATCATACCTTCCTTTGGGAGTTATATTAAGTAGTTATAAATCCTTAACTCCTTCTAATGTATTTATAAAAATAAACTAACAATTCTCGAATTTTCCACTGAACTTATTTCCCGAATTGCAAGAATTTTCCGTTGAACTGTTGTCACTGCGTATGGATGGCTATAGTCAAACATGAAGTTGATGTTTCACTTCATTCATGTGACATGCCAGCCAACATTCTTGCAGTTTAATTTTTCAATTTCATGCTGCCAACCAAATACCCTTCTGCTACCGTTGAACTTCGCCATCCACCATATCTCTCCAATGTCGTCATATTTGCTCCTGAATTGACCGGAAGTCCTCTGCAGACAATGTCCCGTGAAAGCTTCTGGATGTGGCAAGCCCAAAAGACTATCAATTTTGCTTGGCATTTTTCCAAATATGTTTTTCCCAAAGAGCTGAACTGTGCAATACTTTTCGCAATACGAAAAGAAAAATCTTTCTGAATCCAACGGACGCTGAGACATATACTGCCTCACTAGATCCAATACAGAGAACTCGTTTTCTTTCACAATTGTAAATTTCTTACGGATATCTGTCTTACTTTTCGGAATGTCAACCACCATAACCGATCCCCTATCTTCAATATGATTAATCTTCATATTCAAAAGTTCTTGACCTCTACAACCTCCAGGCGATTCCGACTATTGAAATCCGACAACTTTTTGTAGGTATTAATCTTATTTCTGAAGCGAGTCTTTACTTTAGTTTTTCAAGTGTCAAATATGTCTTACGTGTATAGCAACTCGGATTTAGTTGATATCGTTTTAATTTATGGCAGAACAATTTCCCGATAAACATGTGCCAAATGCAGCTACTTGTACCGCGGTGTGCAGTGTGTGCAAGTGTAGTGCAACGCGAGGGAAATTTGAAACCGAATCGTGGAAGAGATGAAGGTCCTGGACGTCCACGGCGTATTGAAGCAGTGTGGCTATCATATACACGAGGTTCAATTATATCCGTACCATATACAGCCTGTCCAAGCATTAATACCAATGCATTGGACGAGGAGGACCGCTACCATGGCCACCACGATCTCCTGACTAAATCATTTGGACTTCTTATTGTGGGGATATTTAAAAAATGAAGTGTATCGCACCGAAGTGGATACATGTTTTTGATAAATTACGCAAACGCTGTTGCCAATAACAACTTACGAGTTCAAAACGAACAAGAAGCAGAAACATTTGTGTTAGTTTGTAGTAACTGGGTAAGATGAGCCCAACATTTTGTTGTAACAATAGGTATTTCAAATTATTTTATTAATTAAAACCACAAATTAATTATATTAATAATCAACAAGAGGCAAAATCAGCTGAATTTACTGCATAAAATATGTGTTATAAAATGTTATTTATTTCTTTCCTTGGACATTTCTTTTCATATTTTGTCCGGTCGTCGATTGCATGGTTTGCCGCCTCATCAGGTTTTATAGTGGACCAGTTTCCAGTGCCGTGCAGAAGTGTATTTTTAAATCATTTCCCAACTGCCCTTTATGATTTTTTTTACAAAATTGTATTTGTAAGAGATATTAAAAAAGTTTTTTTAGATAAGTCTGAATCACCCTGTATAGCAAAATTAATTTATCGAAGATAGCATGAACTTGCTAAAAATAAATGAGGACTTCTGCTACATTAGGTTCACCTGCAACTAAGTTCTCGTTTTATTTTTGTGATTTTTAAATTTGTTTATTATTTACTTTTTTAATTACTCTTTATTGTTTTTTTATTTACTAAAAAATATTTATTTTAACTTTATTTACTGAAACCTCCACCATCCTTAGTTAATTTGTATTGTTTTTCATTTATTAAAAAATATTTATTGTAACTATTCACTGAAGCCTACCCCCTCCCATCGCCTCTTCACTAATGTCTGGCTACGCTACTGTTTACGGTCTTTTGTCTCTGCTACAATAGCGCTCTCTGCAAAAGTACAAAGGCCACTGCCTAATATCAGTCAACCGATATTACGGTTGAGTTTGAAATAAGTAGATGAGGTAAGCATTATAATACCTTGAGAAGAAAACTGCGTGACGGAAATAGTTCAGGTCCAGAAATAAGTTATTTTAGATATCTTTACACAATAACTTTAGATCCTTTGACTCGGATTTTTTAGTACTATAAATCACGTTCCTACCTTACTATTATTCGCGTAATTATTAATTAATGTAACAAAAGCAGAACTAAAAGTCTAGATGAGCTTTTAATGCACAGGGTGTCCAGTAAAAAATGGTCCAAATTTCAGGAATGCATTCTTTGGATAAAACTATAGCGATTTAATCCAAGTTGATTCATTCCAAAAGTCAAGGTTACCGACTTACAGGGTGTCACAGTTGAAAATTAAATTTTGTCTTTTACTAATGTTTCAAACAGTTTTCGAAAATATTTGCTTCAAAATTGGCAGTGGAGGTTTTTTGAGATGAGTTATTTTAGCTGAAATTATGTTCTATTTTCTAGAAACCGCTGTGTGCATGTGCTATAATAGTAATCCCAAACATTTTTGTGACTAAAATTCACCGATCGTTCAGTTAGTCGTTGAGCAAGAAGAAGCACTTCTATATTTTATTGAAAATGATCACATCCTTAGCATCTGTAGTTTTACATGAACACTGTTAACGCCCACTACACTTCAGTACAAAATCGTTTATCAGATGATTATTTGCGTAGGACCAATTTTTCCGAGATGTTAAGAATGCAAATGCAAAATCCATCATTTGTCCGTAATATTTTAGTCATAGACGAAGCCATATCTAATAGAAGAGGAATAACTAATACAAAAAATTGGGGAGAAGAAAATCCATTTGCTATTTGGGAAAGGCATTTCAAATATGAATGTAAGGTAAATATTTGGTATGGGATCGTAAATTACTACCTCATCGGCCTATTTTAATTGTCACCTAGATTAATTTGAAAAGAATATTTAAATTTTCTCACAAGCGACCTGTTCGGTCTTTTAGAAGATGTTGTTTATACAAGATGGAATTCAGTATGGAAATGAGAAATTTCTTACAAAATACATTTCCTCATAAATACATAGGACGAGGCAACGAACTATGGCATCCATGGCCTGCCCTTATTTTGGATTTTAATGCAAACGACATTTACTTATGCGGCTATGGGAAAGATCGAATTTATTCATCTAATCCCATTAGTACAAAAGAGCAGCAAAGAATTACTGAAGCCTCAAATGTAACCGCAATAACAGCCAGTCTTTTTTTGCAGTAAAGAGAAATTTTATTAAAAGATGTAGGAAATGTATTGAGTTACACAGTAGACATTTTGAGCATATGCTTAAAAATTGAATTTATAATTTTTACTATGCACTATAATCATGATTAATATATTTATTTCATATTAATACATTATAAACAAATAAACCCTTGTTATCGTAACTATAAACATGATCATACCTTCCTTTGGGAGTTATATTAAGTAGTTATAAATCCTTAACTCCTTCTAATGTATTTATAAAAATAAACTAACAATTCTCGAATTTTCCACTGAACTTATTTCCCGAATTGCAAGAATTTTCCGTTGAACTGTTGTCACTGCGTATGGATGGCTATAGTCAAACATGAAGTTGATGTTTCACTTCATTCATGTGACATGCCAGCCAACATTCTTGCAGTTTAATTTTTCAATTTCATGCTGCCAGCCAAATACCCTTCTGCTACCGTTGAACTTCGCCATCCACCATATCTCTCCAATGTCGTCATATTTGCTCCTGAATTGACCGGAAGTCCTCTGCAGAAAATGTCCCGTGAAAGCTTCTGGATGTGGCAAACCCAAAAGACTATCAATTTTGCTTGGCATTTTTCCAAATATGTTTTTCCCAAAGAGCTGAACTGTGCAATACTTTTCGCAATACGAAAAGAAAAATCTTTCTGAATCCAACGGACGCTGAGACATATACTGCCTCACTAGATCCAATACAGAGAACTCGTTTTCTTTCACAATTGTAAATTTCTTACGGATATCTGTCTTACTTTCCGGAATGTCAACCACCATAACCGATCCCCTATCTTCAATATGATTAATCTTCATATTCAAAAGTTCTTGACCTCTACAACCTCCAGGCGATTCCGACTATTGAAATCCGACAACTTTTTGTAGGTATTAATCTTATTTCTGAAGCGAGTCTTTACTTTAGTTTTTCAAGTGTCAAATATGTCTTACGTGTATAGCAACTCGGATTTAGTTGATATCGTTTTAATTTATGGCAGAACAATTTCCCGATAAACATGTGCCAAATGCAGCTACTTGTACCGCGGTGTGCAGTGTGTGCAAGTGTAGTGCAACGCGAGGGAAATTTGAAACCGAATCGTGGAAGAGATGAAGGTCCTGGACGTCCACGGCGTATTAAAGCAGTGTGGCTATCATATACACGAGGTTCAATTATATCCGTACCATATACAGCCTGTCCAAGCATTAATACCAATGCATTGGACGAGGAGGACCGCTACCATGGCCACCACGATCTCCTGACTAAATCATTTGGACTTCTTATTGTGGGGATATTTAAAAAATGAAGTGTATCGCACCGAAGTGGATACATGTTTTTGATAAATTACGCAAACGCTGTTGCCAATAACAACTTACGAGTTCAAAACGAACAAGAAGCAGAAACATTTGTGTTAGTTTGTAGTAACTGGGTAAGATGAGCCCAACATTTTGTTGTAACAATAGGTATTTCAAATTATTTTATTAATTAAAACCACAAATTAATTATATTAATAATCAACAAGAGGCAAAATCAGCTGAATTTACTGCATAAAATATGTGTTATAAAATGTTATTTATTTCTTTCCTTGGACATTTCTTTTCATATTTTGTCCGGTCGTCGATTGCATGGTTTGCCGCCTCATCAGGTTTTATAGTGGACCAGTTTCCAGTGCCGTGCAGAAGTGTATTTTTAAATCATTTCCCAACTGCCCTTTATGATTTTTTTTACAAAATTGTATTTGTAAGAGATATTAAAAAAGTTTTTTTAGATAAGTCTGAATCACCCTGTATAGCAAAATTAATTTATCGAAGATAGCATGAACTTGCTAAAAATAAATGAGGACTTCTGCTACATTAGGTTCACCTGCAACTAAGTTCTCGTTTTATTTTTGTGATTTTTAAATTTGTTTATTATTTACTTTTTTAATTACTCTTTATTGTTTTTTTATTTACTAAAAAATATTTATTTTAACTTTATTCCCAAAGAGCTGAACTGTGCAATACTTTTCGCAATACGAAAAGAAAAATCTTTCTGAATCCAACGGACGCTGAGACATATACTGCCTCACTAGATCCAATACAGAGAACTCGTTTTCTTTCACAATTGTAAATTTCTTACGGATATCTGTCTTACTTTCCGGAATGTCAACCACCATAACCGATTCCCTATCTTCAATATGATTAATCTTCATATTCAAAAGTTCTTGACCTCTACAACCTCCAAAATAACCCATAATGAGAACCACCTGTACAATAGGGCAATAAATGTGTAATTCTTATCGTTTAATGCATTATCTTATGTAGTAAATGTTCTTCATCGAAAGCATTCTTCAAAAATTTAACAACGGCATCCCGACTAAACACTAGACTTTTTTGGTTCATAGACTTTACTTTTTCGTTTGAGAAACGCTTCCATTTATACTAGAACGACGAAGAATAAATACATGTCTTGAAAGTAAGCCAACATTTCATTATAGTTTCACTATTTTTGTTTTCAAAACAGTTAACTTTGAGCCACTGCAGGAATTTGTCATATTCTTATTTATACTTTGGTTCCGACTTTGTTGATAGCAGTACGGCACGAGCATTGTCAACCTTTTGTAACAAATCGCCTGAAATCTCACTTCTCTCCAGGTTTTCATTCAGTTTCACAAATTAGTAAATTTGATAAAATTTTATTTACAAACTTGTCAGTTGATGGTAATCATGTCTACTTAATTATTAAAGAACGTTTGTTTAATTTTGAAAACCAACAAATTTTGGTTTTCATATTTCATTAGTATGAAATATAAATCTGTATCTATCACGTGAGTTATTGGATCTTGGACAAATTAACAATCTGTTGCCTTCGATAATTAACATCTTCAAAACTCTCTTGATACATAAATAGCTATAACACCTTTTTCCTAGCTTACCTTAATAATAATTCTTATGTCCTATCTGACATAAAACTCTAACTGAAAATGCGATTTTCTCGTAAGCGGTTGAGTTTAGAATAATGAACGAGGTATGGCTTTTTTAATGATAATACTTCTAACATTATTATAATGAGTTAATCGATTCATAAAAAAGTTTGGAACGATTATTAGCACATGCAATACCGCATACAGCGCCCTCTATAAGATAGAACATAATTACGTTCAAAATAATTTTTGTCATCTCAAAAAATCCCTCAGTACCAATTTTGAAGCAAATATCCCGAAAACTATTTGAAACATTAGCGAAAGACAAAATTTATTATTTAACTTTGACACTCTGTTAAGCCGGCAACCTTGAACTTTTGGAATTGATAAGATGGGTTAAATCGCTATATTTTGGCCCGAAGAATAATACTCTGAAATTTGGAATACTCTGTACTGTACACCCTGTACATATTCAAACAATATTAAACTTAATGTATAGATAGACGTATAGGAAAAACTTACAAGTGCTTGTTGCAGATGTAAAAGTTGGTTGAGGCTGCACCATAACCGGAGGTTGTCCATAAGGTGCTGGAGCTGCAAATTGTAATAGTAATTTAATTATTTAAAAACACAGGGCTCCTGACAGACAATTCCGATTAATACTTATTTATTTATTCTCATCAATACCCAACAGATTAAAATCCAATAACAGGGCAACTACAAGTAGCAATAAAAAATAACAAAACATACAGGTAAAATACTAATCTAAATCGAACTAAATATTCACAAAAACAAACCTTCAAATATATAAAACATAGTTTGACTTTGTTTTATATATTTGAAGCTTTTTTGATAGTTTGACTTAAACATGAAAGTATTAATTGTGGCAAGTAGCTTAGATAGAAATTATAAATATCACATAAATTAAAGTTAAAAGTTATTTTATTATAATTAAGACACGAAACATAAATAGGCGATTTAATTAATATGTTAATTCTCGGAATTATTGAGGTATGAACTTCACTAAGATTTTGTCTTTTTGGTCCAAAAAATTAAGCATTGCTAACAAGACGAGCATTTAACAAATTTGCAAGAATTTATATAAAAAGGATAATGAATTTAAAATTGTTCTGTGTTGCAACGCCAAATCTAGGGACTAAAGTTATATAGTCAAAATTTTGCGGTGGGTAGATTCAGTCTAAACTAGAAACCAAAAACTTAAGAAACCGTTCAAGCATATACATGTCATAATGATGATACCCCACCATATTCCACATTAAAACGGACAAGTGAGATATAGGGTGTTCCGCATAAGAACCGACACAGAGCATGTCCCAAAATATTGCAGTTTAACACACATACCTATACAGGGATGACCAAAAGTACGGATTAAAATTCATATCTTTTGAAGGAGTGAATTTTTTTTTAAAACTCCGAGACACGTTAATTGATCTTATTTTTTCCCCATCTTTCGGTTACATAGTAATTAATTTTTCTTCACTCCCCTAACCCCTAGCTACCTCTACTTTTTTTTTAATGAAAACATAAGACATAAGGGGGCTCGTTGAAAACAGGCACAACTATCGCTTTTGGTTCCAGGAAAATCCACACTGGACATAAGAATCGCATACGCACCCACAGAAAGTTAATGTATGGGCAGATATCAACAACAAAATCTTGGGCCCATTCTTTTTTTAGGAAAATCTTACTGCCACAGACTACCTGGATTTCCTAACATTTGACCTGATACCTGCTCTAGCTGTGATTTTTCCTTATGAAATTGATCCAGATATACCGAGGGGAAAACCACTGGAGTATTTTACTGAACAAGCTGTAGGTAATTAAAGGTATTTTTTGGGTATTTGTGCGTAGTTATGGGTATTTTTTCGAAATTTTGGGTATTTTGTGTATTTTTGGGTACTATCAAGGTAATAATGGGTATTTAGTGGGTATTACGAAGGTATTTATTGGGTATTTTTGGAGAAAATTAGTATTTTCCCGCCAATTCTTAAACACAATGGCGATGGCGCATGCGCTTTGATGATGGTGTTAGCCCGTGGATACATAGGTTTAGGCCACAGTCTATCTTAGGTTAGCATAGCATAAGTCAGTGTAAAGAGTAAACTCGTGAAAGACGTGTTTGTCGGCTGTTAAATGACGAATCAATGTGCATTTCTTAAGGCTGGTTTCGCAGTGCCTGAATAAGCCGTAACCCATTTTTCTCCTTTATTTTCCGACAGAATAATTTCATTTTTTAACTGTAGTTCTATTTAACAATTATCTATTACTTCCTCGCGTTAAAATTTTATTTTTGAAGATTTAACTTCGGAATGGTTATTAAACGTGCGAAAGACCGTTCTGTATACAAAGTGTTGAAAAATTTGTTACCGTTAAAAAAACTTACTAAACTTAAAAAAATTAAGAGAGCTAAATACTTGTTTTTGGTAAAAACATCTAACGTCTAAGGGTTCTTTAGAATAATAATTAACCAAAAAAATGCAGAGTGTTTAAAAGACTGGGGTCTTTCCAATTTCTAAAAATTAATGGAATAAAAAATTATTTTTATCAGATATTTAACAAGGGTCTATTACAACACAAATTAATGAAAAAATACAGGGTGTTTAAAAAACTAAACAATCTTTAAAAACTGAAAATTAATGGATTTAAAAAAAATTGTAGATGAAACTTTTAACAAAGGTCTACTACATCACTAATAACGAAAAAATACAGGGTATTTAAAAAAAACTGAACCAATCTCTTAAAACCCTCAAAATAATAAAATTTGAAATAAAATTTTGGTTAAACTTTTAACAAGGATCTATTACAACACTAATTAATGAAAAAAATACAGGGTGTTTAAAAAATTAAACAATATCTAAAACCTCTAAACTTTAATGGATTTAAACAAAGATTTAGATGAAACTTTTAACAAGACTCTATTAAATCACTAATTAACGAAAAAATATAGGGTATTTAAAAAAAAACTGAACCAATCTCCTAAAACCCTCAAAATAATACAACTTCAAATAAAATTTCAAATAAATTTTTGATTAAACTTTTAAAAAGGGTAGGTTTTAAAAAGGATATTGCAGATGTTGAAAGAAAATATATCTTTTATGGCCCGCTTGATCTAATCGGCACTGGCGTATATAATTTGATGATAAGATATGACATAAATAAAATAAAAAATAATATAAATGTGTCAAAAACTCCTTAAAAAGTAAATAAAAATTGTGTTCAATATGTATCTTATTATATGTAACTATATACTACATTTCCAAAGAACCAACATTATTTAGTTATTTTGTATATTAAATATTAGAATGTATTTATTGATTTATTTGAGTAAGGATTAGACCTTAGCTTATATAATAATTCTCTGTTTTATGTTTAATACTTATATAAATGTGATGTCAGTCAATAAACTCTTCCTCACAAAATAATTACTTATTGTTAATGAAATTACTGATAGTTCTATATTATTTACGTATATTGGAATAATTTCTAAGAAAATATTATGAGAGAGTACTGAAAAATTGAAGGTATAGTAAGCAAAATCGTGGGTGTAATTTATTTTTTGTTTATTAGATATCTGGGTATTTAAGGGTATTTTTGGGTACTATTCGGTATTTTTGGGTACTTAACGATATTTTTAGGTACTTGAGGATATTATTGGGTAATACTCATAGGTATTCTTTGAGCATTTGTGGTTTTTGGGTATTTTTTAGGTATTTACTTATTTGCTGAGGTATTTTTTTTGGGGTATTTATGGGTAATATTTTTAAAAATGGGTATTTCGTTGTACAAATTTCAAGCAGATATACCAAATGAAAGAATTTGGTTCCAATAAGATGGCGCTCCCCCACATTTTGTTTTGTTATTGGTGTTCGAAGATACTTAGATGAAATGTTTCCATATCGTTGGATTGGTAGACGAGGTACGGTTGAATGGTCGCCAAGATTAGGGGGTTGAAGAAAAATTAATTATGCTATAACCGAAAGATAGGAAAAAATGAAGATCAGTTAACGTGTTTCGGCGCTTTAAAAAAAATTTACGCATTCGAAAGATATAAATTTTATCCCGTACATCTGGTCATCCCTGTATACAAACCTGCACAGACGAAGAGTTACAGACCTTCAAAGTGGGTATAATATTTCGAAGAAAAAAAATCTCTGAATTACTTGGAATAATCAAATTTGGTATATAATTTAGGTTTACATATTCTTATTTACTCTTATTTGTCAAGTAAATTGAAACACTACAATGTGTTCATTGTTTGATTGTACTAAGGTAAATTGGATTAAATCACATTATTTTCATCCAAGAAAGCTAGCCTTAAAGTATGGTCCACTCTTTACTGAACACCATGTATACACATAATAATTATTTCATTAAAATCGATTTAATGATCGCATAAAACCACAAAATTTAAATAAAAAATAAGTGTAGTCATATGAATCTCATTAGAAAAAAATTAGTAAGGAAATTAATCTTCCAGTTTCATATAATTTGAAAACCCACATAGTTAACGGAATTGTAGAAGGGATTATAACCCAACCATGTGCATTAATTATTGAACGCAAGAAAATCATAGTTGTTGTGGTTCCAAAAAGTTAAAAATGAGTCATTAGTAAACTATTTTATGCACTCATTACTGTAATCAACAAATACCTACTGTAATAGGTATTGTTACGTTAGGCAATCGCATAACTGGTATAATAAAATTTATAAAACTCCTGTTCACCAACGTTAATAGAAATAAGAACCTGTTACTGATAAATGTATGTTACACAATAAATGCATATTACACAGCTGTCTGGAAATTCCATCCCCATATATTTGGAAGAGTGATTCTACTGAACGAAAAATCATAAACATAACTAAAAAAAAGTGGCCAGACGTCCGT